>JAHHUM010002319.1:422500-1088471 GCA_036173005.1 Crenichthys baileyi
CGCTCTTTCATTCGGGGATTTTTGCTTGGATCCATGCATGAGGTCAGCGCATCCAGATGGGGTGTGGGGCTGAGGGGCTGAGGGGCGGGGGGGTTGGGGGGGGGGGGGGACACCGGGCGGAAAAACGGCGTCCACTGGTGGCGCTTCATCAGACAGAAGGCATTGGGTGCCCGCTGTGCCTCTGGAGGACAGCAGCTCGAGCAAAATCCAAACGTATTTCAACACATAGAGAAACTTTATTTATAGGGGTTCTGATCAGTTTTTTGCACATTCATAAAGAAATATTATCAAATGGTATATATATATATATATATATATATTATATATATATATATATATATATATATATATATATATGTACAACAACTATATATATAGTTCTACATTTGCAGAGGTACAGCAAATCACAAACTTATGGGATTACAATACAATTTAAAAATCCTCTTGCAGACGACCCTAAATACCCAGTCAAGATTTAATTTAGTTACAGCATGACCCCACTGTTTCCTCTCTCACTGAAAAAACACAAATGAAACTACAGCGCAGATTTAAAACACGTTTTGCGCGTTTAACCTCTCCTGAGCCGCGGCACTCTGTAAAGTCCTTGCTGCAGCTCGGCCAAACCTGTTGCATGCCGTCACCAGTCGTGACACCGCCATCTGGTGGCCGTAGAATGAACCGCCCTGTAGAACCGCTGGAAGATGTGCTTTACAGCTGAGGCCTGGCGGGGGAGGCACAGCACAGGTTATTCAACGGCGTTCAAACGCTGGACGGGACTGAACGTAGATGCTTTGTGTTTGAGGAGATTAGGGAAGACCCTCTGTGTTTCTATTTGATGTTCAAATCGATTATAATTTACTGTGATGGCAATCTAAATCACTCCAAAAAATTTTAATAACAGTAAATATATATATATATTTAAAGTCTTTTTAATATAAATTCACCAATATAATTGGTGGACCATCTTTTCCATGTATTTTCAACATTTCGCTCACTGTGAAAAATAGCTTGTCAGTTAAAGGATCGGGTAAGATGACATTAATATTAGTATTAGACAATGGTTTTCGACAGTGTTGTTCCACAAAAAACTGTCCTGAAAGGCCAGGAAAGACATCAGCTTATGGACGAAACCACCAAAACCGTCTGGATCATCACCTGAGCATGACATTGACCTGAAAATGAAAATTAAAAAAACATTTATTACATTTATGGCAGATGTCTGTGGGCTATGAGGCACAGTAAGACTGACTGACACAGAGAATAAAGTAATGTAATGAAAATAATTGTTTTCCAACTTTTTTTTTCCATATTCTGAAAAGCTCTGTTGTTATTAAAATTATTATGTGTTCTAAATTCAGATGTTAATAAATCCATGATCTGTGAAAGCTGAACACCTGTTGTGTTTACTTGTGTTTGCATGGATTGCTGCTACTGCATTTAGATCCCTTTAGAGAAGGGGAATTCACAGCGGCGCCACTACAATAATATGTAAATACTAAGCAAAGCAGACGGGTAGAGAAGTAATGCTTTCCTGACAGAGGTGGATGCAGACAGAAAAAGGACTCAACAAACTGTTTTATTATCAGATCATTTATTGCAGGGTCAGAGGAAGAATAATTCTTACAAACAACAAGTGACATTACAGGAATCTGATTCTGCAACTGCAGAAAATCATGAGGCAATGACCTATAATCAGGAACTGTGCAGTGTGTGGACTTTTTTCATAGATTTTTCATCATCATGACTATGAAATTATAACTGTGAGCAAAGCATTGGAACCAAAAATAAAAACAGCTAAAATAAAACTCCTGTTTAAATCATCATTTATGTTCATGGTCATATTCAGGTGTCATACAGTCCCTTGGAAAAACAGTGATGTCCCCTCATTTATTTTCACCTTTACCACATTACAGCCACAAACTATTTTTCTGGGATTTTTTGTGATAGAATAACTCGAAGTAGCAGATGATTATGAAGCGGAAGGAAAAAGAGGAATGATTTTTAAAAGTTTTTTACAATTATAAATCTAAAAAGTGTGATGTGCATATTTATATATCCCCTTTACTCTGGTGTCTCTAAAAAATATATAGTGCATTTACCTATTCATCACATAATACATATTCTGTTCTGAGATGGTCTCCGAGAACATCAGTGAAATCGTAGAATCATGAAGAGCAAGGAACAAGGCAGATAAGTCAGTGAGAAAGTTGAGATGTTTAAAGCAAAATTAGGTTGTAACCCAACTCAGATTGGCGTGTTACTCGGAGGTGGAGAGGAAATGAGATCTGGGCCCGTATTCACAAAGATTCTGAAAGTCCTCTCAGAGAGCTATCCTAGCTTAGCCTAAAATATCATGGCAAGGACTCCTATTTTACGAGTGATTCTGGTCGCTGCTGAGAGCAACTCTGAGCAAGGAGAAGACAGAGATTCCTATCTTAGTGAGGAAGAGTGGTGGACCACATTGCTAGGTGTGATCTTTTCTTCTGATTGGTTGTTATAAGAAACAACAAAAAACAAAAAAACAAATGCCATCGTAATCAATGGAGAGAAATGAAGCGGTGATAGAATTTAGACTGGATTCAGAAATGTGTAAATCATGATGATGAATTAGCAAAATTAAATTAATTTTCACACAGCATAAACATCTTTGAACGTAGCTTATTTACATGGTCATCATTTTTTGATTTACTTATTATGTTTACTCGCCATGCTGGTTGTTTTCATACTGCATCTATTTCATATTATTAATTTAATATTAATATTAAAATTCAGCATTTAACTGTGATCTCCTTCTTGTATAATGAGGTTTAGCTTGTTAAAATGACCAAAACAAAACGGAGAAAAAAAGGTGGAGAAAACCAAACTGAACAGAGGAGCAGAGCCTGAATAGAGCAGTGTTGAAATGTAGATTTGGTTCTGGGATCACGGTGAAAACAAGCAGGCGTTCCCAAGCAGATCAATGCGTCATTCCCTCTGCTTTCAGCACCAGCCTGGGATGTGAGCAGCTCTGGTACCTGCTGGTACCAGCTGGTACCGGCTGTGTTCAGAAGCCTAGAGAGGAGATGGCAGCAAACCAAAGAACTCCATGGAGACGGGGAGCACTGTAGATGACCATTTGGGCCTAGGCTGCTGACATCATCATGTACAATACAGGAAATACTGTATTTCCACCTCATTCACATCTTCCTTCTATGCATATAGTGCTTAGGTTTTTGTACTGTTGTCTAGAGTTTGTAGTAATATATATATATATTTTTTTCGAGTTTTTCCAATTTTTTCCAAATTAATTTTTTGAAAGCATTTTACAGTCGGTAAATATTTAAGTAATTCTGTACTGTATTGTTTGTAATTTTGTTCACTTTTAATTGTTTCTATTATTTATTTCTTCTTTCTAATATACCTTACTAGAGGTGCCCCTTTAATCTGTCCTGCCGCTGAGACTATTTAATTTTCCCGTAGGGGGATGATACGGTTAATCTTATCTCTATATTATTAATAGAATGATTGTTATAGAAATGTATGAGTTAATTTACTCGACTGTTAAGGGGGAGTATCCCTGCAACAATCGAGCCAGTAGCCTTTTGTTAATTCACTGTTGTTGATTGTACAAAGAATATCTCCTTTCTCCCTGTCTTTCCACCATCTTGCCTGCTTAAGACACTCTCAAGCTCACTAAAAGTCCTCCTCACAACTCTTAACATCTCCTCATATTAGAAGCTCTCTTAAGGCCTCCATTGGTTTGTGAATCACTTTTATCTTACTGAGGTAAAATTCTAAGAGAAATCGTAGAATTTCTCGAATTCTACGATTTCTCTTAGAAAGACGTCACTAGGAGCTACTTTCAGTCTTAGGATTCTTTGTGAATACAGGCTCTGGTTTTTAAAATCCCCGCAGCATGATGCTACCAACGCCATGTTTTACTATGGGTATGGTGTGTTCACGGTGACGGTCACACAGAATTTTACATAGGCTGAAAGTTCAACACTTGTCTTATCTGAGCAGAACATCTTTTCACACATATTTGCTACAGGGGTTGGACAATGAAACTGAAACACCTGTCATTTTAGTGTGGGGGGTTTCATGGCTAAATTGGACCAGCCTGGTAGCCAGTCTTCATTGATTGCACATTGCACCAGTAAGAGCAGTGTAAAGGTTCAATTAGCAGGGTAAGATCACAGTTTTGCTCAAAATATTGAAATGCACACAACATTATGGGTGACATACCAGAGTTCAAAAGAGGACAAATTGTTGGTGCACGTCTTGCTGCCGCATCTGTGACCAAGACAGCGAGTCTTTGTGATGTATCAAGAGCCACGGTATCCAGGGTAATGTCAGCATACCACCTAGAAGGACGAACCACATCCAACAGGATTAACTGTGGACGCAAGAGGAAGCTGTCTGAAAGGGATGTTCGGGTGCTAACCCAGATTGTATCCAAAAAACATAAAACCACGGATGCCCAAATCACGGCAGAATTAAATGTGCACCTCAACTCTCCTGTTTCCACCAGAACTGTCCGTCGGGAGCTCCACAGGGTCAATATACACGGCCGGGCTGCTATAGCCCAAACCTTTGGTCACTCATGCCAATGCCAAGCATCGGTTTCAATGGTGCAAGGAGCGCAATCTTGGACTGTGGACAATGTGAAACATGTATTGTTCTCTGATGAGTCCACCTTTACTGTTTTCCCCACATCCGGGAGAGTTACGGTGTGGAGAAGCCCCAAAGAAGCGTACCACCCAGACTGTTGCATGCCCAGAGTGAAGCATGGGGGTGGATCAGTGATGGTTTGGGCTGCCATATCATGGCATTCCATTGGCCCAATACTTGTGCTAGATGGGCGCGTCACTGCCAAGGACTAACGAACCATTCTTGAGGACCATGTGCATCCAATGGTCCAAACATTGTATCCTGAAGGCGGTGCCGTGTATCAGGATGACAATGCACCAATACACACAGCAAGACTGGTGAAAGATTGGTTTGATGAACATGAAAGTGAAGTTGAACATCTCCCATGGCCTGCACAGTCACCAGATCTATATATTATTGAGCCACTTTGGGGTGTTTTGGAGGAGCGAGTCAGGAAACGTTTTCCTCCACCAGTATCATGTAGTGACCTGGCCACTATCCTGCAAGAAGAATGGCTTAAAATCCCTCTGACCACTGTGCAGGACTTGTATATGTCATTCCCAAGACGAACTGACGCTGTATTGGCCACAAAAGGAGGCCCTACACCATACTAATCAATGATTGTGATCTAAAACCAGGTGTTTCAGTTTCATTGTCCAACCCCTGTATGTCCCCTACTTGGCTTATAGCAAATCTCAAACAGAATGTATGGCTTTCTTCCAATGATGACTTTCTTCTTGCCACTCTTCCATAAAGGCCAGATTTAAGGAGTGCAGAACAAATACAGTAGTTACCCTGTAAACAGATTCTCCCTCCTGAGTTGTGGATCTCTGCAGGTCTTCATGATGCTGTTTGTTAACTAATGTTGTCCTATCAGGCCTTCAGGGACCAACACTGAAAGTAAGCTGAACACAGATCGACTCTATTTACTGATTGGGTGACTTCTGAAGCCAGTACATTTCATTTAGAGGTATCCAAGTAAAAGGGGAAGATTACAAATGCTCTGTCTGTCACATAAAACCATAGTAAAGTACGCTGAAGAATTTATGATTACAACAAAATATAAAGGTTCAGGGTGTATGAATACTTTTGCATGAAGTTATGAAGAGAGGAGTTCAAAGACTCAAGGTATGAAAATCGCGTGGAAGCAAATTACACAAAACAAATGACTTCCTTTCAGTCGGCGGAGGGGGGGAGGGGGGTTTCAACATCCTTGCAAAAATCCGCATGCAACCTGTCGGAGACCCACACACCCACACACACACACACCGGCAGCCACCGTCATTGTGCTCACATGCACCTCAGTGTCACTTCCTGTTTGCTCTAAGCCGCAGTGTTTGTGAAGCGCGGCGCTGTCAGAGCAGCGGCGGATTGAAAGCGCAGCGGACTGATTCCTCTCTGGGCTGACCTGAAACTACTCAGCTCGGCTCGGCCCGGCCCAGGATGTGGCTCTTTAAGGCTGCTCAGTCGTGCAGCGGGCGGTGAATGAATGGCAGATACGCCGAGCAGGACCAACTTTTCTGCGGACTTATTGGATTCTTCAAACACCTTCAGATGCGATGGAGGCTGGACAGTGAAGAGCAAATAAGGTGATGATGATCTCTGTGGTGTTGGTTCCAGGGTACATGACAGCTGGTGTTCGTCGTAAATGGGGTTACATTTAAGTTTAGCTTCTAATTACTCGTCATTTGTTGAAAAAACATTATTTGTGATGTCTGTCATCTTACTGTGACTCATTTATAAGTTTTAAAAGGTCAGAGCTCCTCTTTTGAATGTTTTCTCCCCACACATAAAGTGCCGGGGAAAAGCCCGGCACTTTATGTTGATGTTTAAAGAAACAAATATCTCTCCCCTCCCCAAGTGTTAAAACAATTTCAGACACTTCTGCTTTGCACCATTTATGATTCACACTTGTCACAGAGAGGAAGTAGAGAAAGAAACAGGAGCACGTGTGAGCTCATTGCCCGGAAGTTACCGCGCGCCTTCACCTGCTCCATAGGAGAGCTGAAAGGTGTCTCGAGTTGGTCATATCGGAATCAGCGAGATGAGGGTTCTGTACCTATCCGCTAGCTGATATGTGTCATGGTTTGGAACATCACTTAGACTTACACTGACCAGCCACTTAATTAGGTACACCTGTTGAATTGATTGTGATAAAAGTACAATTGTTGCAGTGAAAAACTATTTAAAAAATCTTGATCTGTGTAGCTTTATTCCTTTGATTTGGTCACTTACACATTGCATTATGAAGAGAATTAATGAGGTGGCATAAAATAAAATCAGATGAATGCCAGAAGTGGGTGAACTCCTCCCCTACTGACTGCTAACTCTTCATATGCTGAGCCTTTCAGGACGACTTGCTGTTTAGCAATACCAAAGGTATTCTAAGGGGAAAGAATTCCATAACTGGTCCTTGAGAGGCTGGTGTCCTCTCTTTTGGATATATGGTTCTAGGAAAAGGGGATTGCCTCGTCGGAGAGGTTCCAGTCAATGCTTCAAATGGAGGAGTTGAAGTATCTTGGTGTGTTGTTCAGGAATGATGGCATGATGGAGCTGGAGATGAATAGATGGATTTTGGTCTACTCTGCAGTAATGCAGGGGACATTGTAGTCTGTCATGTGGACAAAAGAGCTAAGTCAAAAAAGATTCGCTGGTCCATCCGTGTTCCGACCCGTACCTATGGTTTGAGAGACATGGATCATGATTGGATCAATGATATCCCTCTGTGTGTATGTACCTCATTATGTTTTAAATATATGACTGCCATGTTGAATTTTGATGCCTGGGGAGGTGAGAAACATCACACTTCCCCTCAGCCTATGTAAAATGTAACACAGGATCAAACCACACTTTTTGATTAAACAAGAAGTACCAATGAATACGAGAATTTCTTTTGTTCTTCTTTTTTTTGACTGAACAAAACAAACTGGACAATGTTTACCTACTGTTGTACTGTTGATTTAAAATGTCTGATATCAAGGCGGGGCTTGGGGCTTTTACTGAGGTGGTTAAACGTTTAAGAACCACTGTTTTAGAAGTTTCCCTACTTTAACAAATGGATGGCTCATTAACGGGCCTCTGTAGAACTTGACAATTTACCCAGGAGCTAATTAAACTATTTAGATCATGTGTTAGAGTTGGGGACCTATGCTATAGGGCCATTGTTCAATATGCAGGCAATTTCCATTTGCATTCATTCCATCAATTCAGAAACACACTGTTAAACAGAGATGAAGAAGAAGCTTTCGGGAATAAATTGTCTTTGAACCAAGGTTGTTAAATTAATTATTATTTTTGATACAGTCCATACTTTAAAAAATACACTTTTCAGGAAACTAATTTGCCATAAAATCCACATAATTAAGCTGTTTTTCTTTTAATTTTCCCTAGCTGACTCACAATTTGGAACAGCAGCACTGCAGACACACAGTCTTAGCCCCTCCCCTTTCTTGTAATCAAGTTCTAGAGAGTCCTGCTGATGACCTAATTATTTGCTTCAGGTGTATTGAAGTAGAGGTGCGTCTAAAATTTGTAGGACATCTTAGATTATTGGAGTTTTACACCCCTGCTGTAAAACGTGATGACATGCTCATCAAGGATATTAACACTTCTAGCAAGTGTTGTCTTGTTCTGCTGTACAGAAAAAAAGATATTCTTGTTATCTGTAAAATTGCAGTTTTTTTGTTGCCTAAACCTGATCAAATATTTTCATCAGTAAAGCCAATCAAGCCAAAAGCAGATCTACATTAATAGGTTTTGGAACTGTCCTCTACCATCCCTTGGCACCTCAGTATCAGGACCTTGTTGCCTGTCAAGGAATGAACACCAACTAAAGTGCTTCGTGTTTGACATTGGTGTTGGTGAAAGGGCAGCTGGCACTGATCACGTCTCATGAAAATAGCTCAAAAAGAGATAGTCAAAGACAGACAGTCATGATGTCTAAAGAAGTGTTAGAATGCAGCCAGTAGATTGAGCGAACATGTTGGTAAACCATGTTATTTTATAAGATACAAGGAAAGTTTAACCACAGTAATGAGAAAGTTCAGAACTCAGGTCAAACACTGAACAAGCCGCAGTACATGACATTACCATCCTTTACAAAAATGTCCTCTAAAGGACAATACTACAAGTTAAAGGTGATCTCTTGCCTTCCTCCAGCTCTTTTCTCCCAGAGCTACCGCATGAAGGCATTCTACAAGAATTTTCAGTCATCTCCTGCAGGTGAGAAATAAAAATGGTGGAAGTCCCTTTGCATGAGGACAGGCAACGCAACCCTGAATCCTGTAAGCGTGGAGGAGATTTGACAATGTTTGCTGTTCATTTTTCACCACAGATATCAGATTAGGCGAGGACTGGAAGCTGCCGCACTTATCCGACTGAGGTGAAGGTAGCATCCAAGTGCGGAACCGTGTTATTCACAGAAATGCTTCCTGTTTGTCTCTACAACCGTGGTATCAGTGAAGTCTTTCATGCTCACCTTTGCGATACATACTCCTGTGGTCGGCGCCTCCGTCTGTGTGAACATGTGCATCTGTGCACATGCACTAAATACACCTGTTGCTATTAAGAAAAGAATAAGCTGTGATGAGAGCACACTAACATTTTCTCCCACATCACACTGAAAAAAGGAGCATGTGTCTTTCTGACAGACGATATGGTGTCTTCAGCATTTGTTTTATGGTAAAGCTTAAATATGCATTGGACACAAAGAGGAAAAAGTGGTCAGTCCAGTCTTTGCACTGCCTCTGTCCCGTTTGGCGTAAGGTGGCATAACTAAATATTGCTGAGCATAATATTTGCATCAGAATTTTCATGTGTTTATCAGTGATTATTAAGGAAGTAGCGACTGAATGTTGCACAGAGTAGCTTTCTGTTCTCAGTAAAACAAACTTTGTATTCTCTGTGCTGTAAGTAGAGCAGTGCTTTCGCTATAACAGCAGGCACCTCTGTACACTTTCAAATCCTTTGGTTCTCATAAAATAGGTTTTCCACAAAAAAAAAGCACATTTATCTAAAGAAAAAACCCCAAAAAAACCACCCGCTTAAAGAGGTTTTAGCATGAAATTTCTTTTTCTAGGTTTAGCTATGATGGACAAAATAAAATTTGGTCTCAAAATCATCAAGGCTAACAAGCTTTTGAAAACCCTCTAGGGAAAAGATACACTCACCGGCCACTTTATTAGGTACACCTGTCCAGCTGCTCGTTAACGCAAAGTTCTAATCAGCCAATCACATGGCAGCATTTAGGCATGTAGACATGGTCAAGACGATCTGCTGCAGTTCAAACCGAGCATCAGAATGGGGAAGAAAGGTGATTTAAGTGACTTTGAACGTGGCATGGTGCCAGATGGACTGGTCTGAGTATTTCAGAAACTGCTGATCTACTGGGATTTTCACGCACTACCATCTCTAGGGTTGTCTTGTTGATGCCAGAGGTTAGAGGAGAATGGCCAGACTGGTTCGAGCTGATAGAAAAGCAACAGTAACTCAAATAACCACTCGTTACAACCAAGGCATGCAGAAGAGCATCTCTGAACGCAGAACATGTTGAACCTTGAGGCGGATGGGCTACAGCAGCAGAAGACCACACCGGGCGCCACTCCTGTCAGCTAAGAACAGGAAAGTGAGGCTACAATTCGCACAGGCTCACCAAAATTGGACAATAGAAGATTGGAAAAACATTGCCTGGTCTGATGAGCCTCGATTTCTGCTGCGACATTCGGATGGTAGGGTCAGAATTTGGCATCAGCAACATGAAAGCATGGATCCATCCTGCCTTGTATCAACGGTTCAGGCTGGTGGTGGTGGTGTAATGGTGTGGGGGATATTTTCTTGGCCTACATTGTGCCCCTTAGTACCAATTGAGCATCGTGTCAACGCCACAGCCTACCTGAGTGTTGTTGCTGACCATGTCCATCCTTTATGACCACAGTGTACCCATCTTCTGATGGTTACTTCCAGCAGGATAACGCGCCCATGTCATAAAGCACGAATCATCTCAGACTGGTTTCTTGAACATGACAATGGGTTCACTGGACTCAAATGGCCTCCACAGTCACCAGATCTCAATCCAATAGAGCACCTTTGGGATGTGGTGGAACGGGAGATTCACATCATGGATGAGCAGCTGACAAATCTGCAGCATCTGTGTGATGCTATCATGTCAATATGGACCAAACTTTCTGAAGAATGTTTCCAGTACCTTCTTGAATCTATGCCACGAAGGATTAAGGCAGTTCTGAAGGCTAAAGGGAGTCCAGCCCGGTACTAACAAGCTGTACCTTTTTATAAAGTGGCCGGTGAGTGTATAGTTGACAGCGAGTGAAGATTACAGACATGGTAAAAGATCATTACACGGTCTGGCATTAAGGTGAATTCAGTGGGCTGTCTGCTACTGGGAACATGGGTAGTTGTCTTAAGCAAATCCTTCTCACTGTAGAATGATACACTTTAAATAATCTGGAATTGGCCATCTAACGTTTTCCATATTAATGTCCATTTGCTTCTATAAGCTTCATTGCTGAAGTTCTTCCATCTTGGCATTGTGTTAACTCCAACCTGTGTATTCCAGACCAGCCAGGAAGTCAATACACTTGCTACTATATTATGGGTGTAATGATACATTCATTCGAGTTGAGGCTATGCATGAGATTGGGTTTAATGAGAACAAGTTGAGATCCAAGCAATATTTTTGGAAAAACTGAAAATCTCTTTTTGTGAGTTTGTGTGTTTTCACAAATGGAGTAGAGCTTTGACCAATCAAAAACATAGTCAGCTGGAATTAACTCAGTCCAGACATGTTTATATACTGTTATTTTTATGGTTATTCTAAGATAGTCTTAATACCAAAAAGCTTTAAATATACTATTTTGTGGTATATTACAAAAGAAGAAAATGTTTTTATAATTTAAAACTCCCTGATAACTGTTGAATAGAGCGGCACAATAAATCAAATCAGAATTTGACATTGCAGTTTCAGTGTATGCATTATTGCAATCGCTAAGGACTACTTGGACACAATATTTGGTATGATGCTATATTTCAAGTTATATGGATTCAAGCTCTGCATTTCGATTTGGCCAGGTGGATGGATTCCTACTGTTCTTAATGCCCACAAGTGTGTTTTGTTGGTTGAGATACTAAAAGCTAATGGAGAGTAGTGTGGACATTTTGTGATTGTAAATAAAGTGGGTTAACTATACCCACTAACTAAACGCCATTTTCAGAAGTAGTATCACAAATATATGTTCTCCTGATATCATGCACCTCGACTGTCTAGTGTTCTGGTTTAGGGTTGATCAGTCTTCAATTTTGAACTTGAGATGGAGTCTAGACTAAGTCTAGACTGATAAAAAAAAAAAAACTGATTTAAAAACAGTGAAATGACCTATTCAGTTTAGTGTTGAAAGGAAGCTACGCATCGGATTTTAGCATTATTAGCGGTTAGCCAGTTGCGATATTCTCACAGTGCTTACAAATTGTTTTTCTATCGTAAATCCAAAATGTTACCACATAAACGAAGCTTCTTCACTGCTAATGAGACCAAGATATTTTTGAGGATTATGATAAATAAAAACATGTTTGTGTCCATTTTGTCTCAGTTCAACACTTAAACGCAACATTGATCATAAAGGAAAATATGTTTTGTAGGTCCTTGGACAGAAACAGTGGTCTTAAATTCACGAATTCAGATAAACAAGATTATCCTTATTTATGCATGATGCATCAAAGCACATGTTCCTAACTTTTATCTGAGATTTAATAAACTAAAAAAAATGCATCAGAAAACTTGCTGTTTGTTGATGTAACCTAAGAAGTGGAATTTTGCAGAAAAAATTTAAAAAATTGACTTTATGGTATTTGACCTGCTGATCCAGCGAAAATAGCCCAGTTGTGATTCCTGGTTGGTTGGTTGGTGGATCACTTGTTGTATTTCTTTTCACCCCTACTGTATCTGATAACTGTGAGCTGCACCGTAGCCTTTACTTCTTCCCATTTCCCAGATGATTTCAGAACAAACCTGGGCAGGGACGCTTCCCAGTCTGTCCCTTTACTCCATCCTTTATGAAAATTCCCACAGTTAGCAGTTGTTCAAACTGAAGGGAAGCCCTTAATTACAGACTTGCTTTGGAGTTGAACCGAGGCTATTTCCTAAATCTGTTGGAAGCCGGTTCACATCCAGCAGAGTGAGAAAGGGGGTTTAAGAGCTCTGTGGGGCGACAAAGGAAGGCTGGTTGTGAATGTCTGTAAAAAAAAAAAAAGGGGGAAAAAAAGACAGCGACACTTACTGTATAAAGATCTCTTCCTTCTTGGTCTGTGGGAGCATATCTAAGAGTGCGATCACACTGCAACAATAGAGAAGCACCTGCTTCCCCAGCAAAGCAGAGAAGTTGTCTTCCTGTTAGGAAGCAGTTGGTAATGGCATCAGTGGGAGAGGTGGGAAGCCGCCTGCGAGGAGATGCAAGAGGAGGAAAAAGAGGACAGTTTGAGAACGAGAGAAGCACAGCAGGAGGTGCAGGGCTGGAAAAGTTCATTTTGTGTGGAAAATACATTTAGTAATTACTAAAGAGCACAAGAGACTAATTTAGAGACAGATAAGGGCAACCTTGGAGGCACAGATGCATTGTTCCCTGCTCTTTAATGCAGAGCTTATACAAACTGATGTAATGGAGAATCCAGTGAGGATCATAACAGCCATCTCAATTTTGCATTACTGCCTGATATTTCTGTGCTGATATTCATGGCTGTATGAATGTAATCTCACAACATCACCTTTAGCATTTTTGATAGTGTAGCAGAGAAATCGTGATCTCCAACAATGCCAGGCTGCAACAGATTTCTTGGTCACATAGGTCAGTTCCACAGTATGAACCCAACAACTGGGGAGCTTGTGCCAGCTTCCCCATGCACACACCCGTTCATACCTAAGGGCAATTTTAAGAGACCAGTTACCCTAACAGTTATGATTTTAGACTGTGGGAGGAAGCTGGAGTACCCGGAGAGAAACTACTATGCTACATTTAACCAAATCGTCTTGGTTACATAATGCTAAGTTGAAATGGCTGAATTTCAGTTTGATTTACTGGGCCTTGGGTCAATCACCATATCAGATTTTGTTCTCTTTACCAAAAGAATTCACTATAATGTTGGAACTATGCTGCATTTGAAGCTTTTAGTATTCAGTTATATCTTCAACCTTTCAGATTATGTTGTGCTTCATTGTTTGCATCTTTAAGGTGAAAAAATAGATGTCTAAAAGGCCACGTGCCTGCCATTTACCCAATCCCCAGGGCAATATTAACATTTAATTTCAAAATCACAGTTGTTACGGTCAGTCCCACTTATTTTGCAACTGTCCTGGTGGTTACCCCTAGCGAACATTGCCACGTCACAGACGGCTACTTGTTTTTTTTCTGACTTCTGCAGGCTGTAACTTGTAAAAAGTGGAAGTGATCTTGTTGACTCTGAGGATGTACGTTGTACATCCTCTTATGAAATGCCGCAGACTCATACGTTCATAACACAAACTCTGTAAACAACCTTGTGATGACACTGATGTTCACTCACGGATCCGTGTCATGTTCAGTAGAATGGGAGTTTTTGCTGTGGCAGTAACTAACAAAGATTAGGACGAGTAATGCACCAATTCCTTAAAGAAGTGTTTAAGAAACATTTTATAGAAGCTATATCAAAATATGTACACTAGTTGAAACCAGAACTGGTGATGATTACTGTACTTTCCTCTCCCCATTGAAATGATTCTCATCTCTATTATTTTTGCATGTCCTCATTGAACCCCATCCTGGATGCAGGAGTCTATGGAGCTGTAACTTATTAGTTCCTTCCACTCTCACTGGGCTTAAATCCAGCTCTGTCCAGCCCTGACAATGACCGGAGCCCATAGCAGAAGTGTCCTCCATGCTCGGCCGGGTAGGCCCTGCTCAGAGCCATCCGGGACGACACAATACAACTCTGGGAAGGTGGGACAGCGCAGAGAAAGGGCTACTTGTGTATGATGTTTACATATACTGTTGATGCTATTGTTCCTCAACAGTTCAACTGTAGAAAAAAGGAGTTCTGTGGGTGGGATGATGTTTCATTTCTTGCTTGAACTTGAATTCGCAAAGACTTCTTGACCCGCTTCTGCATTGAGGTCTGTGGCTCGGATGTTTGTACATGTTTTACTTTAAAGTTGAGCCAGCTTGTGTACAATATTATACGTGATAATGAATCATAGAAATCACATGGTAAGTCAAGCACACATACTCCATGGTACATACATTTTTAATTTAGAATCAGGCTGATGAAAGATGTATATATCATGAATTCGTACATCAACACATCTGAGCAGCCATGAATTCAACATGCCAGTAAAAAGTTCAAGTGCTAAGTCAGTTTTACTGCTATCTGATTCAGCTTTGTTTTCTTCTTGTGTTTGACACATTTTAATGTTTCCCAGCAGGAATGCAGTCGAACTACATTCTTGCTTGGAAACGAATAATTTTATTCCAGATACACCAATCCGAACTTTGTGGCTGATTTCAGATTTTCAGTTTGGCTGTGACCCACCAATCTTGTTAACACATTATGATTTCTCTTTAAGAGTTATAATAGTAGAAGAAAAAACAAAACATTTTTTCCACCCTTAATAATAATCCATATCAGGAGCTGTAGTGATTTTGCTGTAAGACAAGTTATAACAATTATATTTTTAAAAAAGTCCACATGATGACTAAGTTCACATTTGTAACCAGATTTTGTTTCTTATTTTAGGAAGAAGCAATATAAAAGTAGTTAACATTACAAAAAATACAGAGAATGTAGAACCTTAACTCCTAGATTTCCTAAAGGTTTCTGACATTTCCAAATCCAAATGTTACATAACAAAGATTGAAAACTTAAAAGTTTAAGCAAAACACATTTGCTATCCTGTTAGAATGTCTTGCTCTCTCTCACTGTCTCGCAGCATAAATGAACCGCAGATATAACCTGACATGTTGTAGAAAATAGTTATATAGCTTTTTGAGAAGTTCATACATCTCTGTCCTTCATCTGACTCCATTTATAAACACATTTCTAATACTGGAAATGGCTCACGTTAGGTCCTCTTGCTGCGGTTATGACTTTCACACCAAAGATTGTTGATGTCAACTGTAATGCTTAGTAATGGTGTCTTCATTGGTTGGAATAAGGTTGGAATAATTTTTTAGTTTTAAACAGTCTAGTGACCAGCCAGGGGACAATCATGCTGAAAATCATCTTATTCTCTATCAGATGTGGGGGGCAGTCAGTTACTGTGTTAAATAATATGGCGAATACTAGAAGCTATCATTAGAAGTGGTTATGCCCACTATTATCTGACAGGTTATGAGAAGCTGAAGGTATTTTTAAAGACAAAGCACACATTACTGAGCAAGACAACTATAAACAGTACAGCTTTTCAGATTTGCAAGTGGAACACTAACTGTTCGCTTTTCATCTAAAGTGGGGAATTTGTCACTGTCAGGGGAAATTTTGAGCGCACGTAATCCCAGAGCTGTTTTTGAAGTCATCTCTAAATCTGTTTCTGTATGTTTTCACTCTATGTCGACTGATGTTTAAAGAAACAAGTATTCTTATCAAGTTAGGGTCAGCAACTGTGACTTGCCTTTGTTTTTACACAACCAAATCTTCATTTATGATACTTTAAAAGAATTTAGTAATTTAGATAAAATATGTTTACGTTAAAATACTTTGATTCTTAAACCTTAACTAGGTTAAATCTATTTATGTCAAAAAATGTGTTTCACTTCTATAATCGGAAATCTTTTTAAAAGCTTTTCTTCTTGTTTAAGGAAGTTTTTGTTCTGCTTCTTTATTCTGGGCAGTTTATTTAAGTATTTGCATATAATGCATTGCTGTGGAAATGTTCTCATGAGTCAACAGAGGAGTTAAAAATATACAGAGCAGTCACCAAATGCATCAGCACCTATCTTACTTTTTAATTAGAACAGTGAATGTAAATTAAAAAGTCCGGATACTTCAACAACAGCTCATATGTGTAATTGTCATACAGATCACATGTACATTTATGAAGACTTATTAACAGAACAGAATACATTTTTTTTTTTTTTACATCAGCTACGTAAACCTTAGATTTGTTGTTGTAAGCTTTTACAGTGCCTTGCAAAAATATTTACCCTCCTTGGCTTTTTACCTATTTGTCACATTTTTAATAATCAGACTGGGAAACTGATTTGAGTCGAGGGAAAGATGGATGGTATTAAATACAGGGATATTCTTGACCAAAACCTGTCAGTCTGCTTGTGATTTTAAACTGGGTCAGAGGGTCCACCTTCCAGCAGGACAATGACCTAAAGTATACTGATAAAGCAACACTTGAATGGTTTAAGGGGAAATATATAAATGTGTTTGAATTCAAAGTCCAGACTTCAAACTACTGAGAATGTGTGGTTAAACCTGAAGATTGCTATTTACAAGTACAAACCATTCAACATGAATGAGCTAGAAGAGATTTGCCTTGAGGAATGGGCAAAAATCCCAGTGGCAAGGTGAGGCAAGCTCACAGAGACTTGTCTTAAGCCACTTGCAGCTGTAATTGCTGTAATAGGTGGCTCTTAAGTCATGACTAGTGGGGGTAAACAGTTATGCACAATAAAGTTTTGTGTCAGAATAAAAAAAAAGCAACTTCAAGGTTGTAGGCATGTTCTGCAAATTAAATGGTGCAAACTCTCAAATAATCAATTTAATTCCAGTTTGTGAGGCACTGAATTAAGTCAATGTATGTATAACTGAAAAAATGTAAAACTGTGCACCCACCTTGTTCATAAAATGTATTGAAGTTGGTTGTTGCATAACCCTTACACTTTGGAAAAAAAGTATTTCACCTAAACAAAGATCAGTATGAATTGCATTAATGCCAGTGATCAGTGGGTGTAAACTTCTCACTAGCTCTGTCTTTAGAATATTTCCACAGACAGCTGTAAAGAAGCTCACTGCACTGCCAATTTTTTAACAATTTAGATTTGTATTTTCATTTTGTCAAGTCTGAATAGTACATGAGATTTCCTGATATTTAATGTGCTATAATGTACACTAGCCACAAAAAGTTAGAGAAATGTGGCTTTCGGGTAATATTTCAGGATGAGTCTAAAAAGTACTATAACCTTTACAGCTGAAAACTTGCTGTTCTCTAACAAGGAGCCTAATGGCAAAATTCCCAACAGGTGCTCCATGAATGGACCAATAAATTTCCAGGTTAAATCAGAAATGGTATTCAAACAGTCCTCATCATGCTGTTCACATTTTGACATCATGACATCAAGACAACACCTACCAATGGAAAAGGTAAAAAGCAAACTTTTTGCGTTTTCCATAAATTTGACCCAACAGCCAAATATCCCAACGTTTTGTTAGCAGAGTATGTTTGAAAATTTAAATCTGTCAAGCGAACCTCTATTAAGCTGCTGTCAGCATGTGACTTGGTGTGGTGAAGTAATTGGAAGCTATTTTTACGAGCTCCAAATATATAGCTTGGTGGTTTAGTATCTATGTTTGAGACTGTTATTTTAAAGTAAGAAAGTAAATAATTTTGGAGTAGCCATGCTTTGTTGACAGATTAGACCAATAAACAATTACTTGACAGTGTTCAATTAAAAAAGCATTGAAGAAGCCCTTAACCATTTTTATATCATCTGGTAGCATTTTGGGTAGAGGAAAGAAACGTTGACGTGTAAGCATGGTGTAAAAATACCGTATCTGACTTAACGTTAGCTGCTAACGAGACTAAAGCTGGCATGCACTTTAGAGCTTCCTGTCAGCGCAAGACTAGTTATTTCACTTTTTATGAATCTCGCTTACATTTGACCATTCGATGCTTTAAAACATGTTTTGAAAAAATAAATGGGGATTGTTAGTAGTTCCTCTTTTTGTGATCCAAATAGGTATTTTCTCGGGAAATAGGAGTATCAACCACCTCTTAATACAACGAGGCATTAAAAAAGGACTTGCCATGATTAAACACCTTTAAACACATTTACATTGATTAAAAAAATATTAAATCATTTTCCTTTATTTGTTTGTGACTTAAATATTAATGATGTTGTCCTGTCACCATCACTCACTACTCTTTCTACTGGTGAGGAAGATTCTTTATTGATAATAAACGTGTATTTAAGAAGTTGTTCCTCGTGCTTGGCCTGATTAAAGTCAACATGAACCAAAGGGAATTTGCAGATAACGAAACCCATGCAGCTGCCATGATAGAAGTAGGCACTCTGTGAACAGCTAAACTTCTGTTTTTAACCAACGCCTATGCGTGCTTTAGAGAGACACTTGGGATGGTGTTTTTGGTTTGGGTTTGGAGAGGTTGCGGCATTTGAGCTGCAGCGTTAAATCGTTAGTTTACGGTTTCAGAGAGATGAGCAAGATTGAGAAATCACTGTTTCATATATGATAGGACGTGTTCATAACAGAACTGAAACAAGTTGCCACACCTGGGCTTTTCTCAGTTGGTGCAAAAAAAAAATACAGGCAGATGCAGTGATAGAATGAAAAGTAAAAAAAGTGAAGTTCAACACATATGTGTGTAAGTTTTGAAAGTACTTTGACATAATGAAACTATATTCAGTTTCTCCAGTCTTTAGAAACAATTCACTTCTTTATTTTTTTTAATATACGGTTTCTTTAAAAAGATGTAAGGTAAGTTGTAATTGTTGGCACAACATGTTAAAGTAAGTCAGCGTAAAGTTAGTTTGAGGCTTTAGTGTTCATTTACTACTACTGACTCTTGGGAAGCTCTTTTGAGGTGGAGCAGGTGTCTGAGTTGTTTTAAACTGGACGTGAAGTGGCTGTGGTCACCATAGCAATGAAATTGGTAATACAAAAAAAGGGTGTGTTTGCTTTTCCTCTTACTCAGAAATAAAACTTTATGGTTTGTGTATCATCACAGCCTCATTTTCATTTTTACCGGGGGACCAGCCTTTATGCAAAACGATGACGATAACACAATAACAGTGTCCATGAAAAAAGAGGCGAGGCGGTTTTCAATGTGCATATGATGACACGATCAATGACTGCAGCGACATTTACAAGATAATATTCCACTGAAAACGTGTGGGCTTAGTGCCATTTGTTTTGATTATTAATAACGTTGCTTCTCTACGTGCTCCTCAGCAGAGCCTGAGTGGTGAAGATGCAGCACACCACATGCACAGAGGACCGGATCCAGCATGCACTGGATCGGTGTCTGGACGGGCTGAGACAGAGCCCAACCGCAGCGCACCACTGGAACGGTAAGAATCCAGACACTACAGTATTGTTAGCAAGTTGGCTTTGGTCTAGGTGGGTTTAACAAGAACATATTACAATGTTCCTGTAACATAAACTACATTGTGTGATGTATTGTTTAATAAAAAGCAGGGTTTGTTCTGAAAATGACAGGAACGAGACCCCCATGACCCTTTACATTCAAACGTAATAAAAAACTTTAACTTGTACTTGATTTCAGCTCTGTCTGAGGGGTTTCTGTAGCATTTTGAAAAAAAATTCAGCTTGGGCAAGGGTTTGTTTAAGGGGCAGTGCATGGGTTTGAAATGGGGGCAATGAAGTGGCAAGTTGAGCTGTAGCCCAAATGGCACTCCAGCCTTCTCCACCCCTACATCTCTTTATTATTTTATTTTTTGTTATCTATGAAACTTATGTCCTTAGATCTAAATCAAAATAGAGCAATTTAAACCAGAACATTGTGTTTGGGAAAAGGTATATTGATTTCAAATTGACCGAGAGTTTCTCACCGTTGATACTGTGGCGTTGTGTGGGTGTTGTCAACTGATTTTTCCAAATAGTTGCAACTGAAAATCATTATATCACTTATTCGCTTATGTGAAAAAGCTGTAGAACTCAGTTGTTAATGTTGATGGTTCCAGGTCTGTACTTCTAATACAACAATTCAAGATGTTTGCAATCTATGATTTAGTTTCATCAGGGCACCTTCTGCACATGTAATGGTAACCATTTATTCATAATTTGCAGCTCACACACTGTATAAAACCATGGTTCTCGAATTGTTGCAGGTACCACAGGGGGTACTTGGGGTGCTTTTAATTGAACTCAGAGGAAATAATGGTGTTAAATAACTGTAAGATCAATGTAAACAGATTTACTGGGATGTAAAGCACTTTGAGCTTCGCTTAAGCAGAAACACAAAAGAGGAGTGCCAGGGAGAAAATTACAAGAACTCGCAGTATAAACTAAAGCAACTGACTAGGAACAACAACCTGTAGCTGTTTGTACTGCGCTCCATTTACCTCTGAAGTAAGGACTTGGTTTTAGGAGTAAACTAAACCCAAGTTCCAAAAGAATCAGTGGGGATTTATAATTGATATCCTCTGTAAACTGGCTAACTACTGTTGGCAAATAATATAGTTCTCTTTCTGTTTTCAAACACATCCTCAGCATGTCCATTCAAGGAAGTTTTATAGTAATACAGGTGCTACAAACCACCAGGAGGGCAGCCATATTGGATTTTAAGTTTGCTGTTGGTAGGAAACCAGAGACTTTTCCCTCTTTTTAGGACTTTTTTGTTGACTTCCAACAAATGTTGGAAAAAAACTCCAAATCTTGTTGTAGTATGATGGCAGGACTCTAAGTATTTACTGAGGTGGAGCATAGAGCTCTTTTTAAAAGCCCTATAGCAATTTTGCAGGGTTGTGCTTCTATTTCTCAGAAAGTAAAAGGCAGTTCTTTTTCTCAGTAATATTCACACCCGAACCTCGAGATTGACTCTTGCAAAAGTCATCTGTTTGCTCCTCAGCACACGGACAGTATCGGGACAGACGTCCTGAGCTGCAACTCTCAGTGCATGTGAGCCCTGAGGTGTTTGAGCTTGTTGTTGTTGGCGGTGTCACTGTTGCTGTCAGATGTTGCTGTCAAAGCGCTGTATTACTGGGTGTTGGAGGAAGTACTGTGAAATAAACAGCTGGGAGGAAGTGGTGGGCACAGACCGCACTGTGTGAGTGAGGCGTCATAAGGCAGGAGTTACAGCGCTGCACATCGTAAAAATACAAAGGTGGAGGATATCATCCACATCAGCTTGAACACGTCAACCAGTGGCACAGAGAATGATACACAACAGAAATACACGCTAGGGTTTTTACCTTGAGCGACTCTAATCTGATTAACACTCGAGCTGAAGCTTGAATATATTTTCTAGTGTCTTTCTAAGAATAAGTAGGCCAATACTGTTAATGGATGTAATTACTTGTTTATATTCATGTAAAGTACTAAAACCACATAAATTCAAAGGTCATTTAAAGGCAGCAGCTTAATTTCCAGCCCTGGCATCAGGACTGAATATTAAACACCTATGTAGCTCTCCAGTGAATAGAGGTGATTCTGAAGAAAATTTTTCACAGTTTTCTGAGATTTCAGATAACCTTCCTAGGTATGAGCTTTATTTACAGTAGAAACATCCTGATGTGTAATATACAAATATTTCTGTGTAACTCCAGCAAATTATGTTTTGTTACTCCCTTGGAAGCTGAGCTCCATAGATACACATATACAGGGAGTTATTGTCAACAAGAGGCCACATGAAACGTAAGGTACTTTCACCTTTCACCTGGCTTTGTAAGTGGGAAAGACATCATATCAGTGCGGTTTAAACAGGGTATTCTTGATTCTTGTTGGTTGTTTTCCTTGACTCTCTGTTTCAAACTGTTCAACCACTTCCACGGTTCGTTAAAACAAGACATTTACTTGTTGATGTATAAATCATATTTATCTCTCAAATGTTTTGGAGATTCTTGATGAGAATATTTATTCTAAAAGTGCTACTTACCATATCCGGGTCAGTCAACTCATGCTACTGAAGCACTTCCCTATTTTTTAATTTACAGTTCCAAATGTATACGTATGTGGTGAACCTATTTACAATTATTTGCATCAAGAAATACATCTAAATAATCCTGTTTATTCAGATGTACGACAACAACGCAGCCTCAAAGAGGAGACAGTGTCCGGTGTTGTATTTGAGCTGGTTCCAAGCCTGGATTAATGCAGGGGGTTGCGTCAGGAAGGGCATCCAGTTTAAAACTTTTGCTACATCTACCATGCGAGTCAAGAAAATGATCTCCTTACGGGATCGGTTGAGGCCCAGGTTAACAACGACCACCACTGGTGCTGGTGACTGACAGGGTACTAGTGGAAATTAGGCTACTGCTGGTCAGCAAAGATGAAGACGTGTCCATAGGCAGAGAGAGAAGATGAAAGGCAAGAGTCCAGGACTGAGAGTAGGGTTTTTAAATGTTGAGACTATGACAGAAAAAGCTTGAAAGTTGGCTGACATGATGCAAAGGAGGAAGATGGGTGTACTGTGTCTTCAGGACATCAGGTGGAAAGGTAGCAAGGCTAGAAGCTTAGGAGCAGAGATCAAGCTGTTCTACCGTGACGTGGAAGGGAAGAGAAGTGGTGTAGGAGTTATCTTTTTTATTATCGTTTTTATTATCGGTAAACGGAATGCAGAAGGACAGATGGTGGTAGCTTTTGCAAAGACAATAGAAATGGCTGCATGGAATACTTTCTTTCAGAAGTGGCAGGAACACAAGGCAGAGGTCGGAGCACACGGGTGGATCACATCTTTTGTAGACGATGTAATCTGAAGGATCTCAGTGACTGGAAGGTAGTGGTAGGTGAGTGTGTTGCCAGACAGCACAGGATGATGGTGGTATATAGAATGACTCTAAGGGTGAGGAAGATGAAGAGGACAAAGGGGTGTACGCTGAAAAAGGAGAAAGTTGTTTGGCTTTCAGGGAGGAGTTGAGACAGGAGGGACTTCAAGATGGACAACTACAGCTAAAGCTATCAGGGAGACAGGTTGATAGGCTGACTTAGTGGTGGAATGAAGAAGTACAGGAGTCTGTATGGAGAAAAACAACAGCTAAGAAGAAGGGAGATTGCATTAAAAACTCTTCATTAAGCCCACATGTCTTCTATTTAAAATTAAATTGGTCTGATGTTATATTCTAATCTAAAAGGTTGTTTTTAATGAGCTGTAAGCAGAAATCATAATTAACAGAAATAAAGGCTTAAAAACATGAGTATGTGAGTAAATAACCTATATTATGTGTTTCACTTAGTGAATTAAGTTACTGAATTAAATTAACTTTTTCCTAATATTTAAACTTATTGAATATGACTGTAAAGTTTAATCTTCTCCTAAGACAGGCTGCCACAGAGTTTCTGAACATACTGGAAAATTTCTTAGCATGTGCATCACAAGTGACAAAATATATACTTTACATCTCTGCCACTGCTAGAGAATTTACGCACGTGTTACGGAAATGTTGCGACAATGACCCAGTACTAACACTGGTTAATCTCTTGCTACACCATGCTGAAGCTCTGTCTGCAGTGATGAAGGTTAACTAATGTCACACAGAATGAAAGACTTTGAATGGAGCTTTGAATTTTCATCCCTAAATCAGGGATTTGGGTGATAATTTACATATCAAATTTACAATAATGTCTGTGCTTCAAAAATTATGCACATGCTTCATAAATGTGTTTTTTAAACAGGCCAACAAATGTGCCAAGATGAGAAACAGTGTAACAAAGCAGGCTAGAGTAGCTAATGCTTCCATTAATTCAGACAATTTTATTTTAAGAATGCCCCAAGTGGCAACAAAATGCTACAATAGGTCGGTATGCATGTTTTCTTCATCATGCATGTTTTACATTTGTCTCATGATTTATGATTCTATGGACATTTTAAAAAAGCTACATTTTTAACCATTTAATTTTTCCTTTTGATTGTGTATTCCTCCTCTTGTTATGTTTTATTTCATAATGAAGCACCCTATATATTCTTATTTAGAAAAATAATGATCTATTAGGAACTCTGTCCCATTGTATCCAATATCAGTGTGTAAGTGTGTGCCATCAATTGTTTTTCAGTGCTGATGTGCTCTGCGGGCCAGTCGATGAACCGCTGGAGCTTGGAGGAGCTTGTGAAGAGAGATCCTGAGAACTTTCTCATCCTTTTGCAACAGATCATCAGAAAGACAAAAGAGGTAGCCACCCTTGGATCCTTCTCAAAGAGCTCAATCCCACTGCAGAATGATAGTAATGCAGTGGTCACTAAAAATCTCTTTCTTTCTGTGTGTGACCACCAGGCTCAGGAGCAGTGTCAGTATGAACTGGTGGCCCCCCTCGCCATAATGTTCACCTCTACTCTGCTGCAGGTACGGGCTGTCCAAATACAAACATCATCAGCCCAATAATCTTTTTTAGCCTCAGAGAAACCACTCAATGTTTAAAGCACAAGTAGGAAAACTCGCTGGTTCAAAGGTTCACTGTACTGTAGTTCCTCTTTTTAAACCACCGTGGGTTGGTTTCAAGTGTTTAAAACATACTAGCAAAAATATTTCATGTTCAAAAATTTTCTACCAAAAGTAACTAAAAAGCAGAGAAGCAATGAAATAAGAAAGAGAATGTGCTGTCAATTGACTTTATTAAATTGGTGCTTTGTGCTTTGGTTGCAGACTCCGTATTGTCCTCCCCACACTGAGCTCCTGGAGGAAGCCCTGGAGGTGTTTTACAGCTTCCTTACTTGGCCTGAGCCTTACTGCAGTGTGTGCAGAGAGCTCCTCTCCATGCTGCAGCTGGAGATCAAGGCACCTGGTAAATACAAAGGAAACGGTAGTTTTAAATACTTTGTTTCTTTGCACCAGGGGTGTTTTAAGTGATTGTGAGAGCACTCCCTCTAGCGGCAGGACTAGGATATGCATTTAGGGATAATGAGTCTCTTAGCTGCAGCCTCAGGACAGGACAGAATTGTGTCACAGCTTCAGGATTCGTGGACACTTCTTTTTCTGTAAAAGCGGATATAACTGCACCCCTTACGGAACAAAAATCAGGAACTGCGTGTACAGTGCAGCAGAGAAGTTTACAGAAGTGCCAACACAGAAGCTGAATGAAATCATTTCAATAATCTGAATGAATGTGTGTTAGTTAGTGAATGGTTATGCCTTATAGATGTTTGTACTAGTCTCATTCAGTCCAGTTTACTGCTATTAGGTTAATAACAAGCAAATCTTAGCTGATTATTTGCCTTTTTTTTACTTTTCTCACAGGAATTTCCTTTCAGCGGCTGGTTAAAGAAGAGCAGGGTCTGAACACCTCTGACCAAACTTCAAAGACCATGTATGTCCACATCTTATAGCTTCTCATTCCCTTTTCTGTAGCACATTCTAATATCCTCATCAGAATCCACAGTGTCTTTATTTTTATGTTGTGTGACGTTTCCACCGCAAACCTATTTATTTTCAGGAACAGACCAACAGAAGGTTTTCAATTTTTCCATTTTTTAATAATAATAAAAACAGGCTCATTTCTATTTAGCAGCTCTGAGTCAGTACTTTCTAGAACCACATTTTGAGCTTCGTCCCCACTAGAGACTGGAGTGTTTGGCAATTTTTCTTTGCAAATTTGCAAATAGTGAGATTAGATTGAGAGCATCTGTTAACATCGGTTTTCAAGTCGTGTCACAGACTAAATGGGATTTAGGTCTGCACTTTGACTGGGCAATTCTAACATATGAACATGAATCTAAACCATTCCAGTGTATGTCTGGCTGTATGTTTATGGTTTTCGTAGTGGTGTAAGGTGAGCGTCCATTCCAGTCTCAAATCATTCAAAGCCTCTGAGAAGATTTTTCAGGATTGTGAAATCTTTGGCTCCATTCATTTATCAACTCTAACCAACTACATTGTCCCTGCTGAATAAGAGTTATCCCCAAAACATGATGCTGCCACCACATTATTTTTTACTATTGTAATGGTGTGTTCAGGGTAATGCACAATGGTGATTTTCCTCTACACTGTGTTTTGCATGGAGGGTAAAATGTTTTCACCTCCCCTGATGAGAAAACCTTCTTCCACATTTGCTTGTGTCCCTAGATGACTTGAAGTAGACTGCATATGGGACTGCTTATGGCTTTGTTCTTGGAACACCAGATTTGTGGAATTCTCAAGTAATAGCTGCCATGTAAACAGATTCTCCCACCTGAGCTGTGGAATTCTGCAGCGCCTCTTGGCTGCTTCTTTGTATTATCTTCTCCTTGCTAGTTTTGCTAGACTGTCATGTTTTGGTAGGGTTGCTGGGGTATTATCCCCTTTCTAGTTTTAGATGATGTGTTAGACAGTGCTCTGTGAGATCTGCGGAGGTTAGGATTTTGTTGTAGAACCTATAACTGTTTTATGCTGAGGTTAAATTAGACACAGAAGGGCTCCATGTACTAATCAGGAACCATCTAAAGCCTTTTGGTTGCACTGGATTTTATTCGAGGCTATATCTTGGTCTGCCACATAAAATCCCAATAAGACATTAAACTTTATAGCTGTAATGTGACAAAATGTGAAAAAGCTCAGTGGGCATGTATACTTTTGCAAGGGACTGTACATGCTCTGTCTGATTTGGAATATGGTTTACCTCTGTATCTTCGGCATGATATCTATCTGATCTGATGTTACACTTTGACACAGTAAAAAAATAACTGTTGCATCTATTTTCAGTTTTTGTGAGCACTGTTTAGACTTCGAAAATCCCCTCTGTACACCCTTTTTCACACTGATAACCTCATAACAATGATGTGTTATCCTGTTTGGATCCCTTCCTACGTGTCACTATGAGCTCTTTCTGAATCCACCTATCTGTTGCTGGCAGGACCGTGTTGCTGATGAACCCAGACGAGTTCCCGCTGACTTTCTCAGCGTGGCCGAGCAGCTCAGCCGCATTCAGCTCTTGCAGAAAGACCTCTACATCACCCTTATTAAACACGCCTTTCAGTCCACGCTGGGCACCAAGTGTGCTCTGCAAAGCATCCACAATGCCCTGGAGGTATTCTGTCCAAGCCTGACCCAAAGTCCAGTGTGTACCAGAAAGCATGAACGAAAACACATTTAACATTAACTTTTACTTTTGCAGCCAAAAACTGAAAATGAGCTGAAGGAGATTTTCTCCTTGGTGAGCGACATCTTGGAGACTGCTGCCATCATGAGCGATCCAGGAAAAGCTCGAAGTCATGTCATCCAGGAACTGGAACATTTGAGGAAGACACTGAAAATCCCCTCCAATGGGAGGAGGTCTGATGGTAAGAGGATGGCTAATAATGAGCAGGAGATCAGGGGGTTAGGATATAACAAGAGATGCACTGATCAGTGAGTTTGTGACCACCTTCCAAACACTGATTTCCGTTTGTTTTCTTTAAGAGCTTTGATCAAAAACAAAATACTTTTTCTTCTTCCCACATAAATTGGAAATGTATCTTTTAAGTTGTTTAAAGTATGACTTTCTCAAATCAACCCAAAGTTAGAGATGATTGCATCACTAAAATACAGTAAAATCACAAGCTTTATTATTGCAGCTATTCAGTGGCCTTTAGAGCCCTTTTTGTCTTCAGCGACTATTAATGCTTTATTGTGTATCAACCATTAATGGGCCAGTAGAGCTGTGTACCATAGACTGCTCTCTTTTACAGCTCTGCTGTTAATTAGGATCACTGTTATTTCAAAATGAGGACAAATTTGTTACAGGTGACATTGTTTACAGTGCTTTGGATCTAATGTCAGTGTTTAGCTTGATTACCCACTGTAAAGAGCAGACTCTTTGTAATCCCTGTAGAATTAGTAGACCCTCATCTTAACTGTGAGATTTCCAGAGGATTACCTACATTTCCTAATCCAGCATGTTCCATGGCAAGTAGACTTGGGTTCTTCAGAAGGATTAAACGGATAGACTTTGCTGTAATACGTCCTGTTATGTGCTGAAATCTCAACCCTCGGTTTAAAAGTAGAAAGTCTAAATGAGCAGTTGGTATAAATATGTTTTCGTTTCTATAAGCTTTCTGTGCTTCCTATGGCTTCATTTTTGAATTCCTCAGTTAGGCTGAAGATGGCGAACTTTGACTGTTCTTCCTGCAGTAACGACTTCAACTCCGAAGAGTGTTGTTGACAGCGTTCACATTTTAAACTTTCATTTTATAAATTAGTATTTAGCTTTATTTGCATGGCTAGCACTGTTCAGCCTTGCTGTTAGCTTCTCACATCTGTTTCCTATGACTTCATTTTGAATACATCACTGATACTAGAATAACTGTCCTGAATAATAATCACTGGCCTATACAAATAATGGCTGAGTGAGTAGCTACTTCCACACAGAAGGCCGTTGTTCACAGTGCAAACTATTGGTGCCTATGTGTACTGCATTCATTTGGTGGAAATAAGCCCATTATCGATCAGGGACAGATTCAGTTGATTCTGGTCAGCCAATTTCTCGGTGCATCTCTAGATCCAACATTGGAAGATGATACCATTGAGCTGGAATCTGACCTTCCTCTTGTCTTTGGCTCATTTCTAGGAATCCTCCAGACTTTACCTTTGCCCACAGCCAAAACGTACATGTTTCACTGGGAGAAGGATAACTTTGGTAAAATCTTCACCTTAATACAGTTATAAATTCAGATGGGTAGATTATATTTTGAACAGTGGAGTCTGAATGTTTTTCATTTGAACAGATGTTCTCCACACCCTTTTGGAGCATGACATTGATGACCTTGGTACCAACATGCAGGCTGTGGAGGAAAAAGAGGTCAATATTTATGATGAGCAGGACGCGACAGAAGATGACGAGGAGAGTCAAGAGGAGGTTTCTGCTCTAATTGTCGCCAACGACTGCGACGGCAGTCATCGTGCTTCCATCTTTTCCACTATCTCTTCCTTGTCCACCACCTCCAAAGACTCAATGTTCTCCACCCTGTCTGTGGCCTCTGAGTCCTATCCTCCCTCCCTCATCTCTTTTGCATCTGGGGTTGACAGCGACTACTTTGATGACTCCGATGAGTTCATCAGCTCCTCTCCTGTAACTGAAAAAGGTTCTCCGAAGTCGAGCAAAGTTTCGTGTCGTCTCTACCGATTTTTTACCAAACCCAAGCACCCCAGGATGCTCTGTAGGGCTAAGAGCTTGGGTAACTCTGAATCTAAAGACATTTCGGGGGGGCGTGAAATGCGCTCCAACTCTCTCCCACAGCAGGTCAGGTTATTCAATTCTGATTCTATGCCAAGGCCTCAAAACCAGACTCTAAGACACATCTGCTTTCGAAGGAGGCCCATTCTGAGCAGTGATGAGGACAATAGCAATACTACGTTGAGAGTGGTGGTGTTTGGTGCAGATCATGTAGCAGGGAAGGTGGCCCGAGCCTACAGTAGCCTGAGGAAGAACGAGAGCATGTGTCCTCGTCTCACAAGAGCCTTCAACCTGCAGTTCTACTTTGTGCCAGTCAAGAGGGATTCAGTATCAGGACATCGAAGGTCTTCCACTCCTTTGGTCCAAATCGGATCTCCGAAAGGAACAGGTCTGCCCTGGGTGAGTACTCTGACCAAACTGTTCAACTTCCTTGTGAAAAAGAGTACACTGTTATTTTTGCTTATTTGTTTATTGATAGATTCCAATTAAAAATAGATTGGGGGATTTAATATCCTAAACAGGAAACTCAGTTTCAGTTTCCTGATCAGGAACTACTAAACATTCAACTCTACAGAAAGATAAGATTAGAAAAAAGCCTTTTATTAAATGCAAATATTATATAATGCAAATGTCTTCCAGGGAATGACAGTAGTTATTTTTGTGTGATGTAATAGGTTCAGAGATTCCTTCTCTGAACCCATGACAGAATGAGCTGTTGGTTTTATACTGGGACACCAGGCCCGAGTGATCCCAGTATGCTCTGACCATCCAACCACATAGACTTTGCAACACAGAGCTAAAAGGTCATCTTATTGAATTCTGTTAAATAGCTGGGTTTCACAATGAAGCCTGCAGAGCTACAGGTGCTGACATGGAGTGATATTTAATGGAAAGGTGAACTAATGCATGTTGTTCTGCCTGATTAGGATCAGAACCACACAGGCACAGGTGATAGCACTAACGACATTGCACATCTCCTGGGCATGTTGGACCCGTGGTACGAAAGAAACACCCTCAGCCTCCTCAAGTTGCCTACCAACGTTGTCTGCCAGGTACATGTGGACAACTTTCATTGGTTACTTTTTCTGTTGTTTTTACAATATGTGAGTTCTAAAGTTGTGCTAATGGAATTCATTGGACTGATGAATGCTGAGGTTTACAGGGACTTCCAGAAGTATTCACACCCCTTTAAACTTTTACACATTTTATCATGGTGCAACTAGAAACTTATATTTAATTTGGAACATATTTAACAGACCAACACGAAGTAGTACATAATTGTGAAGTGGATGGAGAAGCATACATGGTTTTCTAATTTTTCAGCTCCTTTACTCTCTTACCAATAAAATAACTGGAAAGAATATGGCACAACATCAAACCTCCACCTAAACTGGAAGGGGGTGTGAGGAGAGATTCAATCAAAGAAGCAGCCAAGAGGCCTATGGGAACCTTGGAAGAGCTACAGAGATTAATTGCTCAAGAAGGAGAATCTGTTGAAATTCTGCTAATTTGTGTGCAGTTTACCATGGATGAGAGTCCTGAAGAGATTCCATGTTTAAAGAAAACCATAAAAACAATCCATTTAGGGGACACAGCATGGTATGCTATGCTCTGGTCAGATGAGACCAAAATAAACCCTAAACACACTATTCCCACCATGAAACATGGTGGTGGCAGCACCATGCTGTGGGGATGCTTTTCTTCAGCAGGAACAGGGAATCTAGTAGGATTTGATTGGAAAATGGATGGAGCTAAATGCTGGGCATTCCTGGAAATAATCCTGCTAGACAATGCAAACCACATGATACTGGGGCAGAGGTTCACCTTCCAGCAGGACATAGACCATAGACCTAGAGCCAGAGGTATAATGGGCCAGACTCATCGAGAACATGTGGCAGAACTCGATATCTGATTGAACTTCAAGTATTTTGCAAAGAGGAATGAGCAAAACATTCTTTCTCTAGGTGGACATACATGGAGGAGACCCCTGTAAAATACAAATATAGTTGTAGAAAAGGGGATTCCACAAAGGACTGACTCGGAGAGGCCGGGTACAATTGCACATCTCGGTTCTCAAATTTTTATTTGTAAACGATATCAAATGTGTCATTTTCGTTTCACTTCACAATTAGGAACTATTTAGTGTTGGGCTATCAGATGAAATCCCAATATGATACGCTGAGGTCTGTGGCTGTAACATGACAAAATGAGAAGTTTAAGAGGTGTCATTGTTTTTGCAAGGCACTGTAAATGTCTTTTAGTGATGCCTGCACTGCCCTGTCTGGAACTCTACTCTGACATTTAAATGTTGTTTCAGCAAACCTCAAAAACCGAGTCGATCTCCTACGATAGCTCAAATGAGCAGCGTCTGCCCATCCTGGCTGACTTGGTGCTGTACTACTGCCGCTACGCAGCACGTCCTGCTCTAATCCAGCTCTATCAGGCTGAGGTAATGGACTCAGTTAGCTATGATGCACATATTTGTCCCTTTTTAAACACTCCTCAATGAGGTGTTTCACCACAATCACAATACTCTGAGTGATTCCCACACTTTGGGTTTTGCAGCTGACGTTGGCTTGCGGAGAGAGAAGGACAGAGGTGTTTATTCACTCCCTCGAGCTGGGTCACACTGCAGGAACGCGAGCCATCAAGGCCATGGGTGAGCCCAGCACACAGGCCAAACACGTATCCTAGCAACCTCTCCACATTTCCTTGCAGTTAAACGGTTCATCGCTTAAAAATGAGCGGGACTGTATTTATAGAAGAGGAACAGCTGCTTTTTCTATAACACCATTAACGTCACATCTACTTTCATAGCTGCAGTTTTTAATGCTGCTTGCACTTCTGGTTTTTCATTCCCAAACAGAAGTAACTGTTCAGAAAAGGCTGGTCACACCCTTTCCAACCTAACAATGTATGAAAAAGTGTTTTGCTTCAATAGGTAAAACAATAAAAAATAGGATATGTTGTACTTCACCATATAACCAAACTGCAACTGTGATGTTGATCCTGCTGTTGGTACCAAAGTAGGCCCTGTTTTTATTCCAGGTGCTGCCAGCAAACGGTTTGGCATTGATGGTGACAGAGAAGCAGTGCCTCTTACCCTGGAGGTGGTCTACAACAGGGTAAGGCAATCAGAAGTTAAAACTGCATTCTCAAGATGCGTTTTATGAAAACTGTATTCTTAAATGTGTCATTTTCCACTGAAAAAGCACACCATTGCCTCCTAAAAGATATTTGCTGATTGGCCTCTTCTGATAAAATTCTGCTGATTTTAGTTTCTGTCACTTCTGCTGAAACAAGCCTAAGTGCGCTGCCCTGACAAAGGTTGTGTCCTTGTTTTTAAAACCTTTTATCTCAAGATACAGAAGTCGGGGACCAGTATCAGCTGATTTTCCATTCAGTTGTCCATAACAGGTGACCAGCAAGTCGTAAACTAAGAAATTCCAGCTTTTTTCGTCAAACACAACTAATAGCTACCAGGTCATGCTGACCACAACACTTTTCTGAGTGGAGGCTGCTACTAAGGGAATAATACTAAAACGTTACCTAGTTTTAGTATCAGCAAAGTATTCACAGAGAGATTTTTAGGACATGTTTTGGCATGTTTCAGGCCTTGAGAGTGAGAGAGAGCGCAACACTTTCTAAACGAGATAACAGAAAGGCTAAACAGAGTACAGCTAAGGTGCTCTGTTTTACTCTCTTGAGCTGTACACCTCTACCTGTAATGTACCTTTCTGGATTTGGAAATGCTTGCTGCATCTATGCATTTTAGCCTATAAAAGGTATTAGACATGCTGTAAAACTGATCAAAATTGCTAACTGCTTCAGGATTGTGTAGATATCTACAGGGGTTGGACAATGAAACTGAAACACCTGGTTTTAGACCACAATAATTTATTAATATGGTGTAGGGCCTCCTTTTGCGGGCAATGCAGCGTCAATTCGTCTTGGGAATGACATATACAATCCGCCACAGTGGTCAAGGGGTTTTTAAACCATTCTTCTTGCAGGATAGTGGGGCGGGTCACTACGTGATACTGGTGGGGGAAAACCCTTTTTTCCTGACTGGCTCCTCCCAAAAAACCCCAAAGTTTCTAAAAAATTTTGATTTTGGTGACTGTGCAGGCCATGTGGAATGTTCAACTTCACTTTCATTTTCTCAAGCAATCTTTTCACCAGTCTTGCTGGTGTGTATTGGTGGATTGTCATCCTGATACACGGCAAAACCGCCTTCAGATACAATGTTTGAACCATTGATTCACATGGTGCTCAAGAATGGTTCGGTAGTCCTTGGCAGTGACGCGACCATCTAGCAAAAAGTATTGGGGGCCCAAGGGGGAATGCCATGATATGGCAGCCCAAACCATCACTGATCCACCCCCAATGCTTCACTCTGGGCATGCAACAGTCTGGGTGGTACGCTTCTTTTGGGGGTTCTGCCACACCGTAACTCTCCCGGGGGATGTTTTGGGGAAAACAGTAAAAAGGGGGACTCAAACGGGAACAATACCTATTTCACATTGTCCACAGCCCAAGATTTGCGCTCCCTTGCACCATTGAAACTGACGTTTTGGGATTGGCATGAGTGACCCCAAAGGGTTTTTGGCTATAGCAGCCCGGCCGTGTATATTGACCCTTGGGCTCCCGACGGACAGTTTTTCTGGTGGAAACAGGAGAGTTTGAGGTGCACATTTATTCTGCCGTGATTTGGGCAGCCGTGGGTTTTTATGTTTTTTTGGATACAATCCCGGGGTTAGACCCGAATATTTCCCTTTCAGACAGGTTCCTCTTGCGTCCCCCTTTTTAATCCTGGTGGATGATGGTTTCGTCCCTTTTTGGTGGTATGCTGACATTACCCTGGATAAACCCTTTTTCCCTTTTATCATCACAAAGAATTGCTGTCTTGGTCACAGATGTGCCAGCAAGACTTGCACCAAAAATTTGTCTGCTTTTTGAACTCTGGTATGTCAAAACCCCCAGGTTGTGTGCATTTCAATATTTTTGAGCAAAACTGTGCTCTTACCCTGCTAATTGAACCCCTTCACACTCTGCCTCTTACTGGTGCAATGTGCAATCAATGAAGACTGGCTACCAGGCTGGTCCAATTTAGCCATGAAACCTCCCACACTAAAATGACAGGTGTTTCAGTTTCATTGTCCAACCCCTGTAGATCTGATCTTGGCCAGAAGAAGAGCTATTTTAAAATTCCAGTTTTAGATATTATATTTATACACTTATATTTGAATAAAAGCCCCTCCTGACATAGTCGAATGCTAGTGGTATTGTTGTCAAGACTTTCTCGAACATCACACACATTTCTGCCATAGCTCCACCTTGTGGTAGAAATTAATCTTCCTTTCACACACCTATTCCAGTTTAGAAAAAAATCTACATCTACTTGTGTTCATCACATAATGTGACATACACTGGCAGGGCAGGACTTCGCCTCAATGCTTCCCACTTTTACACTGTTACCATTCACTGCATTCAAGTGTCTTTCTTTATCCATCTTTCCATCTCATTCAGGTGGTTGTTAGTGGAAGAAGCCAGTGGAAAAGAGAAACCAAAGTCTGTACTTCAGCTAACTTGATCAAAGCATGCAAGAACCCTGAGGAACTAGGTAGGCCACTACTTGATGCTCTGAGGGTTTTGTGTATATTTCAGACAGAATTTAAGTTTTGTTTTTGAACATTGCAGTAAAGTGCAAAAGCCTTGCGTCTTACCCTGTTTGCTTTATTTATCTCCTTCCAAGCAAGTTTTTTGTTTTCTGAACAAGTGGTCTGAAACAATGATTCTTCAGGCTTTCCGAACGTCTTCCAATATTTTGCATGGCACTTTGGCAGCTTTTTCACTCATTTTCAGTCCGTTTCAAAAAATGTACTTAAGTGTAAGCCATTTAACTGATGTTTAAATTGTTTAGACACAAAAAAGGCTTTTAAAGCTAAGAGATGAATCCCGGTTGGCTCATAATAAGAATCAAATTAGATACTTTGAAACCAGCAGTCTGTCAAAAAAAAACAAACTATTTGTTTGAATTTTCTAAATTGAATCTGTAACAAATATTAAAGATACCACATTTGGACAGTTTAAAATGGTATTTTTATACCAACAAGTGGATTTCCAGAGAGCCTCAATTTGTGTTCAAACCAGCACTATTTCTGGCTGCCTGGTGCCAGTGTGGAAGCTAAAGGAGCGCCATCCTTCCCTGTTGTTAGTGTAACTAGTTGATAAGATGGGAACCTGTTTGGCTCGAAGGGACTTATTAACGAAATCATATCAGCTGATGTTACTCCATAATGAGCAAAACTGGAGAAATGCAAAATATGCTGCACACTAAGCGCTTAAAAACTACTGTTATGTTTTATTGTTTTCAATTTTATATTCTTGCTTTGATTTTTGTATTAAAATCAAATAACCAGAAGTAGATGTTTTAGATAATATTATAAACTTCTATAAAATCACTGTCATTATGTTTGCAGCCATAGCGATCATTTTTGGGTTAATCAAAGTCACTTTTTCACATATCTGTACATACAACGCTTTGGTGTGTGAAACTGCTGTCAAAGGAGGAAGTGTGCTAAATGTTTATATAAATCTGTCAGATTCAAAGATGGAGTGCCTGCAGCTCACCATGACTGAGGTTCTGAAGAGACAGAACTGCAAAAGCAAGAAGAGCTACAATCAGGTAAGCCTGACGTGACATCAGCCCATCTTGGCGGTTTGTGGTTTCAACGCCGGGGCGGCAACGTGTCGCACACGGCAATGCAGCGCTTAGCCTTCAAAGGCCCAGATCTGAATGCTACTTTGATAGCATCAGCTTGCTCCGATTTCACAAATAAAAACACGTATGAGAGCCGCTTTTCACACTGACGGCTTGATAGAGCAACAAGCCACAACACACGATGTTTGTTTTTGTGTTTTGGCAGAAAAATTCTTTGCTCAACAATACAGCTCTGTCTTTTAGCGAACTTTAACAGTTTTCTCCATTCTTAAAACAAAGTGCGTAGGCCCCGGTTTAAATTTCTTAAATTAACCAAAGTACAATAACTCTTTCTGTTTTTTGCAACATGACAAAGTATTCATACCTCTTAAAGTTTTTCACATTTTGTCGTATTAAAACCACAAGCTTCAGCGTATTTTACTGAGATTTGTTTTGGACAGTCCATCACAAATTTGTGCGCAATTGTGAAGTGGAACAAAAATAAAAGATTGCTATTAAGTTTTTTTTTTTTCATATACGTAATTTAGTAAGTGAGACGTGCATTCGGAATCAGTCCCCTTTACTCTGATTACCCCTAAATATAATCTAATCTATTATCTTCTACAAAAAGCATCATGCAGACCAAGGAAAACAGCAGACAGGTGAGCGCTAAGGTTGTGGAGAAGTTTAAAGCAGGGTCAGGTTATGAAACAATATCCCAGGTTTTGAGCATTTTACAGAGCTCTGTTCAAACTATTGTTCAGAATGTATGACGCACTTGCAAGACTCAGACATGGACATCAAACTAAGCGGACAAGCCGGACTAAGACTGCTTTAATCAGAGGAGCAGCCAAGGTCCTCATGGCAACTCTGACGGAGCTGCAGAAATGGATGCTTCTCCAAACTGACTGAGCTTGATCTATTTTGCAAAGTTTAGATGTGCAAAGCTTTTAGTTGTTTAATTTATGTGTATCAAAGTAAACAAGATTTAATGAACTCTACATTTTAGTTTTTAGAAAGTTCTAGATCCATGTATCATTTTCCTTCCACTGTGCAGTTATTCACTACTTTGTAATCTGTCACCTAAACTCCAAATAAACCACATTAAAGCGTGTGGGTGTAATATGCCAAAATGTGCAAAAGAGGAAAGTCTTTAAATGCTAACTAACCATAACTAATTATTACCATTGTTGTGCTCATTTTTGTAGCAGCTCACCATGACTGAGGTGAAGGTGGACAAGGTGCAGGTCAGTGGAGCTGGAAACACAACTTTTGCTGTTTGCCTGGACCAGGATGAAAAAAAGATACTGCAAAGTGTCACCAGGTATGGAATCAAATGAGATGTGGCAAGATCTAACCATTACCGCTAGGAAGTTGGTTTTATGAGCCTCATTTTATCCACCACCACAATCTCGTCGTATTTTCTCTCTAAGTCTGCAGTTTGTTATCTTCAGGCTCACGATCAAGTGTTTTCTCTCACCCATGTGTGTCCTCCTGTTTCATCCAGATGTGAAATATCTGTGTGCTACAAACCTGACAGCTCTACTGACTGGAGGCTAAGAAAATCCCAGGCTTGTGCTCAGATCCAGCCTCTTAACCCCACCTTCTGCTCCCTGCTCTGCCTACCTATTGTAACCTTCAGCGGGGCTCTACCCTGAGAACGTTCACCACCGGTTTTCGGTGGATTCAATCAGAAAGATCTTCAGCACTGTTCACTATTCATTGTATACTTTGCACACACTGCAGAAGAAAAAACACAAAGAACTTCTCATCGTCTGTGCCGGTTTTTCTTGGAGGTAGTTTGGTTCATTTCAACATGGCGGACGCTCAATGCAGGTTTTGGAAACTAGGCATCTGCACAATGAACTCCAGACTCTGTTGTCTTCTGATCAGATCAGTACTCTTAACTCGCATGAAACCAAGACCATCTGAAGACAGGATGAGTTTCATCTGTGCAATGCAGACCTTCGCTGTTATGAAGAGAACTTTTCAAGTTTCGCTTTTTAGGTTTCAGTTCCTTTTTTTGTATGTTTGTTGACAAAACTGACTTCAATCCCAGTTACATTAGAATGTATAATGGTTGATCAGGGTAAATATTCAAAGTTTTGTGTAAACATATCATTTGCACTGGCATCACCTGGACAACATGTTTTGGTAAATCAGTCCCACAGACAGAAAGAAAGGATAATGTATTTTTTATCAATCAAACCCACAAGAGTCGATTCTGAACTATTCTGAAAGCACACTATAGATGTATAACATGTAAATATTATGCTCTTAAGATATTATTTCACGTACTATAACTTTTACTCAACGCCATAATGTTTTATGTGTATCATGTAATTTGATTATATTTCTCCCAAGGAGTTACTTCTGTCACAGTTTTTAACCGCAGCTATAAATATGACCACCAGGGGTCTCTGTTGACTTTTCAAATAACCTCCACTCCACGGCGCATATAAAATAATTTGAATTTGAAACCGAACTCTCTGTAAACACTGTAATATATCATGAGAAAAATCACAGTCCAACTTATTAAAACGATAAAATGATCAAGAATAGAGGTGGATATTATGGTGCTGTAAAATGCTCTCGGATGGACATCTTGCTATGTAACTGATTAACTGCACTTTCTAAAAATGTAATACAATGTGTACCAATAAAATATATTTTGTAGTTTGTCGTTTTTTTTAATTGAAAAATATTTAATTTATTTGTGAGTGATATTGCACCCAGCATAATCTATTTTATCTCTACACTGTACAGTGGGTATAAAGACAATTATTAATCATTTCAGAACGTTTTCCCAAAAAGAGGCATACTGGGTCATAACTGGCCCCTCAGAGACAGGCAATGGGCTTCCAGTATGATTTTTATGCGCTATATGAGTATCAGCAGTTATCAGAGATAGAAACATGCCACCTTTTTGTGTGGTGGTTAGGGGTTAATTTGCAATGATAGTCTACAAGGGGTTAAACTAATACTTTAAGCCCCTTTTGATTCAGTTCTAGTACTCAGTGTTTTTGGGTTTACACCAGCCATCAATGACTGTGAATGCATTGAACTTAAAATAAAGTTCAGCTATTCTAGTACAGTTTTCTTAACAGTTTGTTAGCCTCATAGCACTGCCTAACAATTTGTTTATTTGTATCCTTTAGTTAAGGCTGTTTGCAGAGGGTTAGCAAGAGGGAAAAACCATTTTATTCTGCAAAGGTATCAGGAGATGACATTAAAAAACTACCCCCACAGCATTAAATATAAACCAAGGCACAGTCAAGACAGTCATCAATGATTGGACAAAATGTGGATCAGCAGTAACATTACTAAAATTGGATGTTTCTCCTCAATTGATTAAAAACATAAAAGATGAAAACGAAGACTAGCAAGTGCCTGACAGCAACACAGAAGGTTTCTGGTTGGCACTGGTTTTCATCTCCTGTAGTCTCCATGCGTGTGTGTATGAGCTAGGGCTTTGGTTCATGGAAGTCTTTCCCTCCAAAGAAAACATCCCAAAGCCTTATGGGAGAATGCATTCTCTCTGATGAACTTTTAACCGAAATTTATAATTGTAATTTGACCCAAAAACAACAAAGAACATCACCAATGGAGAACCATACATTGGAATACGGTGGTGGCAACATCATGTCCTGGGGCTATTTTTCTTAAGACGAAGCTAGACTTTTTGTCAAGGATAAAGTCCTGAACAGCCCTTAATACCTGTCAGTTTTGATTCAAAACATTCTTCTAGACAAGAATGACTTTACTCGAAGAAAATTCAAGTTGTGGAATGGCTGAGTCACATTTCTAAAATAAACCTGATGGGAAATCTCATCTGAAGAGGGCTGTAAACAACAGATGTCCTCACAATCTGATAGATTTGGAGAACATTTGCAAGGCAGAGTGGGTAAATATGTCAGATCAAAAGTATGATTTTTAAAGGAGCGCTACAAAAGGAAATCAAATGCAGAAATTAAATCAAAAGGTGCTTCAACAAGTTATTAGTTTAAGGGTGTGCACACTTATGAAACTAGGTTATTGAAGCTCTTTTGTGTTATATATTTCCCCTCTCACAGACTGGTTGGTTTCTCAGTTGAAATTTACAGAATATATGTCATATTAAAGGTGGAAAAAATTTTAAAATGATTGTTGATGGTGTTATTTTTTACATCATATTTTTCCTCCTGTATTTTAGCAGACTTACATGGCTGTTTTACATACAGTCAAAATGTTCACCGTTCTCAACACAGTCATAGGAAAAAACTGATTTCTGTTTCACTGTCAGCCCTGAAATTTTGGCCCACCTTCTTAACATCGCTTCACTTCATTGGAGCTTGGAGCCAGATGGCCTCATATTTTTTGACTCTTGAATTCTTTGATATAGGAAGGAGTTCATAATTGACTCAAAGGTACTGATTTCCGAGGCGTCAAAACAACCACCTCCCTCCATCCCTGTGCTTGACAGTTTGAAAGGGATGTTTGTGCTGAAATGCTGTTTGGTTTTCACCGAACATTGTCTTGTGCATTATGGCCTAACATCCGGAAAACTTCTAACCTCTAAGCCAGGAAACTGCCAACACTCCTGATTTTATTGATGTGTTCACATACGATCATTCTTGTAATCAAATGTGTTTGATCAGCAGTGCCTGGCTATTAATTTCTCTCTGAAAATCCAGTGAAACTAGTATTTCCCATTCAGTATCTGTATTGACAAAAATGGAAACTTTTACCTATATTGTAATCCTGTGACAGCTCCAAACCAATCAATAAGCCAAACACTATGTTTGTTTGGTCTGGGATGTTTAAGGTTCCCAAAAAGATCATTATGTCTGAACTAGAAACACACAATCAATAGATGATAGATATGAGAAAATAGACCATCACTTGGAGGACTTCATTAATATATTCTAAAAGTAGCTTAACCCACTCACATCTGTAATCTTTATATTCTTTTGGTTTTCAGGAATATAATGAACCGAGATAATGTGCTGCAAAGTGTGGTAAATCCTTTGCATTTCCGCTTCTGCTTTTATATGGGTTTTGTACTCATTTTTCGGTTTCAGCAGAGATGCATTGTACTTCCTTTAAATGTGGTAGGCTATAGGTACCACTATATTTTAAGTGAAATCTGTAAAAATCATTCTAAAATAACTCAGTACCCTGCATATACATGGAAATATCTACTTTTCATCAGTGTTAATTGGGTTATATTGGCACTGCGTGTAACTCACCACTGATATTCTGCATGCAGCAGACTGTTTCTCCTAAAAGGCATAAATATATAGTATTGTCTCACAGAGGGGAAGGATGGGTGGTGCTGGTCAGGAGATCGGTATCATGCAGCTTCAACAGATGGGTAATCCGGGTAAAAAAGTCACGATAAGATTTTGGCAATGCAACTAACCCGCCAAACTTCATCATTTATTTCTAAAGTTTACTGAAGCGCTAAGGTCATGCTAGCATGTTTACTATGTTTTGATTGGACGTGTTGATAATTCAGCTTGTAAAAAATCCAGAAATGCACAGTGTTTGGTGTCGTTACTGAACTTTTGCCTCTATGTAACAATTACACATTCCAGTTCCAGTTTATCATGTGCAGGCAAAAAGCATTGGAAAAATATGTTGCCCTGCTTCAGTCTCACCTTCACCACCATCCTTACCCACAAAACGCTCTGTGAAACCACAGATTTGTTATATAAACACAGCCATGACTATTTTAAAACAGTGATGAGGACCTTGAGACCTATCAGATTAGGAAATACAACATGCTATGAAGTTCCAAAAAATACATTTCCTTACTAAATAAATGCATTAGCGACGTTGGGATAAACGAGTATTTACCAATAGTAATAGCAGTTCATTTTGCTCAGTGATTTGATTGGCTGTCGCCTTGTAGTGGGGCGTGGTTTGGTCTCAGTTACTTGTCTCCCTGCCAGTCGAGGACAGATGAGCGGAGCGAAGAGTGACGGACAGTCATCTCTGCTCTAACAGAGGGCTACTATTAAACACATGGAGTTTCAGCAGCTTCACTTTAGGTAAGTGTTCCTAAACTTTCCTAAAGTCTCACTTAAGACATGCTTTTGTCTTTACAAAACTGTTGAGCGCCTACCTTTTCCCCCCAAAATGTAAATTTTAGCTGCTCAAGGGGAGAATACACTTTATGCTAGTTTTTTAAGTCTTTAACTGAAAAATGTCCACCGCTTTCTTTTGTTAAGTTTGAATGTTCGTCGAAGTTTGACCTGTTTTACTCGCATGAATTGATGTTATGTCATTCATTTCTGTCTTCTCGCCTGGAAGGTGAAATTTTAATCTTGATAGGAGAGTAACTTTATTGAAGCAGTAACCGCACCTTGCAGATAAAGCCTAACAGTAGTTTACAGCAGTGTCTGAATGAAAACCTCGGCAGAGATGCAATCGCCTCGGCTAGACAGATGCCTCCCCTCCTCACCGTTTTGCTAGGGCTCTATTACTCAGGCGAGTGCAAAAAAAAAAAAAAAAATACAAATAAATATCAACTTGACACGGGAAGAAACGGGCGGAGGGTTTATTTTTCCCCTCCACAGATAATAACAAGAGTCTGATAAGAGTCCGTGATCTCACTAAATCTCCAGCGGCTCTCTGTTGTGTCTGAGGGCACCGCTGTATCTCCACCAGCTTCCTTGTTGTAGATCTGAGCCTGCTGGTGCCGCTTAGGAGATTGAGGGGATGCAGGATAGCCCCACGTGTGCAAGTGGTGCCTTTTTTTCATGGTTCCTTCATGGTGAGCTGTAAGTGTAATCCTCAATGCATACATCCAGCCAAATTGACTACTAATAATTTATCTGTGACATCTGGATCCACTGATGTCAGCCTATTGGGTGAGGCTCTTTGATCTGAGATGAGAATGCAATGACATGACCTCCTTAAAATGTAATTGTTGTTACAAGAGTCTATTCTTGGAAATGGTTTAATGGGAAAACATGTAAAAGATTTACTAACATTTAAATACATTAGTTAAACTCAGTGACTAAATAGATTTTAGTTGACATGATGTCAAGTGTAAGCTCAGCTGTAAAGTTATCTTACTGTAATAAACTCCCACTGACCGGTAGTAAATAACTCCAATGCAAAATTTTCCTGGATCTAGCAACAGGTGAGGAGAGCTTGCAGCAAATGCAAAATCTGTTAGTTGATGGCAGAGGTGTGGCAAAAGCAGGTTCAGAGACATCCCAACACCCAAAGCCAAGCAAATAATTCGGGTAATGAACTTGTCAGTGATCATCTTCTTCATGCCTTACTTTCTGCGATAACAAGGAAGATTACAGACCTTTTACAATGACCAAATGGAGCTAAAGGAAACCTTTTTGTTTTTTTCAATAAAAATGTCTTACTGTAACCTTTTAAGCTTTTTTATTGGCTATCCAAATTTAATCAGCTACAGCCTTTTTTCAGAACAAAAATTAGTTTCTTAATGCTTTAAATGTTTCACATTTTTATCATGATACAACCACTATCATTAATGTATTTTATTGCTATTTTATGCAACAGAATGATACAAAGTGGTGCATAGTTTTGACGTTTACCCCAATATCCCAAAATAAAAACCCATTCAACCAATTGCCTTCAGAGACCTTTAGTGAACAAGGAACACAGTAGCCAGGTCAGAGATACAAATGTGGAAAACTAATAAAGCTGGCTTAAGATATAAACTATATCCCAATTATTGGATGTTTTACGAAGCACTGTTCAATTCCTTGTCTGTAAATATCAAGAGCATGACACAATTTCAGGGCTACCAAGACATGGTGGTCCTTCCAAGCCAGACAGGTCAGGTCAGAAGAGCAATACTCAAAGAAGTATTCAAGAGGGCCATGGTGACTTTGGAGGAGGTGCAGAGATCCACGGTACAGATTGGAGAATCTGTTAACAGGGCAACTACTGGCTATGTACTCAGTCAGTAGAAGTCCAGTTTAATGTTTTTCAGCAGCCCATGTTTGGCATACAGCAGTTGTTGGATAAAGGCACTTTAGTCAGATAAAACCAAACTGGACTTTTTGCAACATTGACAACACCATATGTGAAGTTAAAAACAAAATGAAAAAAGAGAACCCTAAACACGCTATCAACACAGTGAAACATGGTGGTGGAAGCATCATGCTGTGGCGAAGCTTTTGTTAAACTCGAACAAGGTAGCTGGTCAGAGTTGAGGGGAATAAGATTGGAGCTACGAGACAATCCCTGGAAAAACCAAATTGTTAGTAGCGGCAGTAACTTGAGACTGGGGCAGAGGTTCACCTTCCAGACGGACCGTAACACCCAGAGCTACAATAAATGAACCCAGCTGAGAATCTGTAGCAATGCATGAAAATTGATGTTTACAAATGTTCTCAATCCAAACTGACTAAGGTTGAGCTATTTTGCAAAGAAGAATGAGCAAAGATTACAGGCTTATAGGCAAAGTTGGTAAACATTCCCCAAAAGATTTAATATAATTGCAGCAAGAACATTTGTTCTACAAAGTATTAAAATAACAGGGTCTGAGTACAGATGCATGCCACACTTTTCAGGTTTCTATTTGTAAAGATGTTGGGTATCCTTTTTCATCCACTTTACATTTCTGCTGTACTTTGTGTTGGCCTGTCACATAACATCCCATTATTATACAACACAGAATTGTAGTTGTAATGTGATGAAATGTGGAAAGGTTAAAGGGCTTTTCCTTTTGCAAGGCACTGGGTATGTGACATTACTGCTGTGATGCTCCATGGAGACCTGCTAGCTTTGCTGTAGTACTATTAACCTGTTTAAGGCACTGCAGCCATGTTGATGCACAGATAACCCAACGCTGCAAAGCCACTGATCTGTTTCACGTTCTCCAAGCAGACATTAAGCTGTTATTAAACCATAAAAATGAGTTGGCAGATTTGTTATTAGAGCCATGACATCACATTGATTCATTTACTCATTTAAACATTCCTGCATCTGAAAACGGTCAATGTTAACATCTCTGTGGATTTTGGCCCACTCTGCTTTACAGAATTGTTTTAATTTAGCTACAGTGGAGGGTTTTCCAGAACAAACAACCAGTTTTATGAAGGTTATGCCACATCTCAATGAGATTTTAGTCCAGACTTTGACTAGACCCCTTAAAAACGTTCTTTTTGTTTCCCTGAGCCATTCAAAGGTAGACATCCTATTGTCCTTAGGATCTTGCTACCGCTACGGGACATACCCCTTATAAAAAGGTCCACTTTTGTCTCGTTAGTCCTCAGAATATTTTCTCAAATGTCTTTGAGATCATCAAGATCTCTTGGTAAATGTGAGATGGGCTTTTGTGTTCTTTTGGGTCAGCAGTGGCTTTGGCCTTGGAACTCTCCCATGGAGGCCGTTTTTGTCAAATCTCTTCGTTATTGTTGAATCACGAACTCTGACCTTAACTGAGGAAATGAGGCCTATAGAACTTTAGATGTTGCTCTGGGTTCCTCTCTGACCTCTTGGATGAGTCGTCGTCCTCTTGGGGTGCTCACTGGGGTTCCCAGCAGTCCCAGTCCTAGAAATGGCTTTGTAACCCTTCCAGACCAAGGACTTTGTTTCTCTTCTGTTCTTTAATTGCTTTAGACGGGGGCATGATGTGTTGCTTTTGAGATCTTTTAGCCGACTTCATGTCATCAGTCAGCTTCCATTTAAGTAATTTCTGGTCTATGCAGGTCTAAATATAATCAAATCTGGCTATGGCATGTAAAACTGAACCAGAAAAAAATCTGGTAAATCATGATTTAACAAGGGGTTAATTATCTTTTCACCCAGCTGGTTTGAAAGCTTGTTTTCCCTCCAAAAATGACATCATCATTTGAAAACTGCAATTTTTATTCACTCAGGTTATCGTCTGATATTCTTTGTCTGATGATCTAAAACATTTAAGTCTCCGTGCTCGGCTTGTAGCTGTAGCTCATATAGTGGCTTTAATCTGTCTATCTACATTGTTTTTTGCTTCTCAGATGTAAACTTTGCTCTCTTCCATGAACTAGTTGTAGAATTACCATTTTAAAGCATCGCTTTAAGTCAGTAATGTACAGTTTGAAATCATTTGCAATGAATTAGACTAGACCGAACACAAAAGAGCATGAGTTGTACTGTAAAATTAAAATAACTAAAGTAACATACGTAACAATAAATAACTTTGTCCACACCCTGCAGATTGTTTCTTAATACCAGGCTCTTGTCAGCTCACACAACAAAAATATTTTGTCAGAAAACCTGCAACAATGCTCACATTCAAACTAGGTGCATTGTTGCTGCTTATTCAAAAAGGGAGAAGAGCAGAGTTTACTTGTTCAGTTTGAGGAATCAGAAAAACTGGCTACATTTCTCGGCATAGTTCTTGTGAGCTCGTTGGAAAGCAGAGGCAGTAGCCGCACTGGGCTGTCGTAGTGATTAGAGAGCTTTACATGTACTTATGTCCACTGATATATACAAGTTTACTTCAACAGGTTACCTGTGTCTGTGAAAAGGTAAGCGGCAACGGTGATCAACAAGAATCTGTTCTTTGTTATAGAAACATGGTTTCAGGTGAATAACCCAGGCTTTGTTTTAAATGACTGTGTAAGGGTTTTACTTGTTTCATATTCTGTACAAAAAGCTTCTTTGCCTGGTGCTGAATGGACTACATCATACTTTATGTGCTTGATTAGGACTGTCAATGTCAGGGAATGCATTTTGGATGGAGTACATTAAATTTTTGATTTATTATCATTAAACAAGTCGAATAGATCAGATAGAAATATGCAACAGGAACTGTAACATGTAATGACTGACAGAGTAGCAAGCAAGGTACACCAGGTTAACGTGGCCCAGATTGTCCTGGGCTAGCGCCAGAGTTGTCTGTTTAACCATGATGTTTGATCGTACCAACTCTGAACGAATTCTGATTGAAAGAATATAGTCAGGTTTTCTTAGACATCAAGGGAGTTAGCAAAACACGGCTAAAGGGTAAATCAAGTGAGCTCTCTTTTGTCAAAATTTGTTTGTGGTTAAGTTTAATTTTTAATTTCTACAAAATTTAGAGATTAAAAATTGACCAAAAAAGTGATTAGTGCATTTTTTGTCTAAACATAAACAAAGTAAAGAAATTTGAAAGTAACAATTTATTTAAAAACACATACTCAAACCAACAATTTTCTGAAGCATGATCAATAAAAGGCAAACAACATGGCAGCTTACTGTGTTCATGAGGTTCCAAGCAGGAACCCAGAGCAGGCTGGGTATATTTACACCTGGATTTGTGATCTGCCAGGACAGATGTCAGTGCTGGGTATGACCGCTCTCTCCCCACCAGGGCTTAACTTACACCCGCATCAAGTGGGATGATCTACTGAGCCGTAATGGATCTACTCTACTAGCTAAACAACACGCACACATACACACACACACTAACTTTCATTGGTCCAGAACAGCTTCCTCAAATTGTCCAGTAATGTCAATACAGGAAATCTCTTTGATTGAAACCCTCTGCTGATCATACTTTGCAACTGTCTCTTTGAATCTGCAGAGGACAAACATGTTTTTAACTCTTCATCTCATACCTCATGGTAGATCATGGTGCATTTCCTGTTTTACTTCTTTGATATTTATTTCTCTCAAGTATTAAAAGAATAGCATCTTTTACCGTCAGCCCATAAATAAGTTAACACACATATTTTCCTGTCAGGAAACCTGAGCGCTGCCTCGCCATTCCTGTTGTTCCTTGGCATCTTTGAAATGGGGCAAACCTCAAAAATCTTTTTTTCATATTTCCACTCAGTCCAGGTCTGGATGTCAGAGTCTGCAGTGCGGTCCTCTGCAGGGGATTTCCAATCAAAGAACCACCTATAAATACAGTTCCACCCCCTCCCACCTTCCAGCTTAAAAAGCACCCTTTCTTTATTGCTCTATGAACGCACTTCCACACAGCTCTGCCGGGGCCTTCCTGTTTTCTGAGATGTCTGCTGCGTGCCGGAACGGAAATAAACTCCCCTGTTTTCGGTTCGGTCTCATTGTTCAGGCTGACCAGCGAGCTGTGTGCTGACAGCTGTCTGTGCAGGAGAGGGAGGAGACAGATGTGTGTCAGAAACGTACATCAGGAACTGGTTCACATTAACCGTAAATAGTCAACAGTCGTAGGGGGAATTTGTTTCACTGGTGTGTGGACTTGGCACCACTAATAGTGTTTTGACCTGTTTTTGTGTTCATTGGATGCTTTGTGGGCCATTTAACTGATTTTGCCCACAATGCAATGTAACAAGACCTGTGGGATGAAAGTTATTGGAAGTCATACAGGTTGCTGCATGCACCGATCCGATCATGGGAAGTTTTGCAATAAAAAGAGGAGAGAGTTAGCTTGTGGTGCTACACAGATTGCAGTGGTTAGCTGCAGTTGGGTCAAAAGGGTTGGCTGGCTCTGATGTTACAGCGCTCACCACATTTTGAGCTTTCTATTTACATTTGTATGATCTCTCTTTAATCCTGTTTTTGCAGCTAAAATACAGAGCTGTGTGTTGGTGCAGTAAGTCACGTGGCTGCCATGCAAAAATCTCCTCTAAATTTCTCTAGTCTTTGGTTTCATATGTTGTTTTTTTTTGTTTTTTTAGGCAGTCTTAATGCACTTCCTGGTCTGTGTGAGTAATGAGCTTAGTTTAGGATTAGGACACTACTTAGGGTAAGAGTAACAAGCCAGATCACTTGGGCTGCAACAAAGATTCCATTCATACCAGTCAAGTTTAGTAGTTGCCTGGCTTGAGTCGTAAAATGCTGTGAATGGTGTGATGGATCTATTTTTGAGTCTGTTTACCGTAGCTCCATATCAAGTTCAGCATCTTTTGGTGTCCGTCTAAATATAGAGCGTCATCTGCCCACTCATTTAGACAGAACGGAAGTGCTGTGCATGTCAGCTTCTGTACTGGATTAACAGTTTCTGTTTTTCAAGATAAACATGTAGTCAGTGCATGCTGATGGAATCACTGATGCATGCACATGCTTCGCCATATTTTTCGAATAACGCCTTGCAAATAGTAAACGAAGAAAAGGAAAACGTAACATATTTAGTTGTAAGATGCATTGAGTAGCAAGTAACCACTGAGACAAAGTGTATCAGCCGATGGCAACCGGAAACCCGTGGTCTGGCTGTCTACACTCTCCTACTAAAAGAGATTAATCTTAACCCTGTGTTGGACTGCAGCTTTTCTTACACAATACAAAGGCAACTCCTTTGTTCTGTTCTCAAAGGAACCACAAGCTGTGTGTGTAAGGGAGAAATAGCAAAATAAAGATAGTATTCTCTGAATTACATTTGCCCAAATAACCCCCCCCCCCCCCCCACCACCACTTCCTAATGGTATACTGACAGTTGTCATTGTCTGCTGAACCCACATGTTCTTTATAAAAGAGGAAATCAACTGGCCGTGGTACCATTCATTCTCAGTCCGGCTCTCTATGGCTTACATGTTGGTTTCCGTCCAGGTTCTGTAGTGTGGGAATGGACGGGTAGTGAATAGTTCAGATGAAACAAGGTGAGTAACTGTTTATTATCACTGTCAGGTCTACCTCATGGGTTGCTGCTGTTCTGTAACTTGCTATTGTCAAACTGTTTTCAAAGCCAACAATTTTCCTTTTTTTATTTTCCATTTAAACAACATTTACACTAGGGCTGGCCAATATTAAAATAATAATCTTCCTTAAATAAAATGTGCTTTTATGCTTTTCTCCATCAAAACAAAACAAAATACACAGCTGTGCAATTAACAGCTTTAGTAATCTCGCGCCACTTGTCACTTTTTCGCTCATAAGGCGCAGCACGGGTGTATGAGTTTTGTAACGTGGTTTGTTTCGGTGCAGGAGGCTGGGAAGGCTTCACAGTCTGAGCTGCAGCACGCAGTTTAACACACTCTTTGTATTCTTTTTGATGGTGCTGTTTTAAATGGCGGAAAAGATTTGTAGTGCTCAAGCTTTTTGTCGGGACTTGCTTTCGGCATTCTCTTTGAATCCGAACCACCTCCAAATGAGTGAACCGTTGTTTTTCTTTTTGCTCACCAGGTGCTCTCAGATATCCTCTCCTGTGCTTTCATCCTCACCTTCCATCTCGTGGCTGCTTTAGCATGCTAAACTTTCTAGCTTAGCTAGCCGCTAGATGATGCAGTGGGGAGGGGTGATTTGTCTTCAGCGTGAGGGAGGAGGGGACGTGGGAAATTCGACACCGGCATATGAGGAAGAAGACAGAAGAATTGGCAGATCTAAAAGAGCAATTAATATGCAATGTAGACCATTTCGATATAAACCATATACTCTCATGTTATATCTCTTTAAAAAAAAAGACTAACCCTAGTTTTAAAATCTCGATATATCACCCAACCCTAATTTACTCTTATTATGTTATGTTTGACTGTTTAGGTACATGTAATGCATCTAGATTTAATTAGTTTGCAAAGCAGATGGGTTAAGGAACTTAAGGAAATGCCAATAGTAGGTTTAATTCCCTTAGCTCTGTATATCAGAACTATCCTTGGATGTAAATTTATTACAGAAGACTACATGTGTCTTTTAGCTGTAACATTAGTTATATTTAATACAGCTGCAGTAATTAGTACCTTCCTGATAAGATAAATCCGTATTATTACATTCTGCATGTGAAATGTGTTGTGGGTGTTTGACTTGTGACTCATTAACCAGCGTGGGTCTTGGGATAAACTGAGTGGTTGAAGTAGGCGCAATGTTTTTATTTATAGGAGCACATTGTAGCACCTCTAAGGAGGCGGAGTAGCCAAAATGCTGCTACGTGTGTAAAGGTATTTGTGTAGGTAGCCATTAACCTTGTGTCCTTTATTTAGATGTCAAACACTTTAGAGTGTGTGGTGACAAAAAGGCTGGTTATACCTAGGAAGGTTTTGTGAGATCCAAAAAATATAAATCTAACTTTTTATAAACTTGTTTATTTTCAGTGGAACACACTCTGGATATAAGAGCAAACAACAGTTTTATAACACTGAGTTACTAGATAGTGATGTTAGTGAGCATATTATAACATTCTGCCTATTTTGGAAGAGGTGGTACTTACAGAAAGGTTCTCTATTGACTATAGATCATCTGCAACTGTTGAACTTTAACTTAGACATGCAGTTCTAGTGAGAAGCTTGAATCTAAACATCAGGTTGAGATTATATAGCATAGACTGCAACAACATTTCAACGTACAAATACAGTCGACTTTATATTAGCTGTCCGACATCACATCTGAAAGGCAAATAATGTACTATTAGGTGTATGAAAGTAACACAAATCTATTAGACCCAACTGTCATAACATAAATGGTTCTGATCCTATTTAACTGAGTAATTCATTGAAAGGGGTGTGTTCATCATATAGCAGTGTAGAATCAGTGTTCAATCATTGAGCTCATTCATTTAGTGAGAAACTGGTGTCAAACAGGTGGGCGTACTTAAAGACAAAGGCAGCGAAGTTGTACATGCTGGTTATTCCTCTGAGTAAAATGGGTTCTTCCAGACATTCTAAACAAAACAGCATACTTTGATTAAACAGTTTTTTGTAGAAAATAGTGCAGAAAAATAAAAGGCTGCTCAGTTGAAATGATCTCAAATACTTGAAAATGTACACCAATCCCTGAAGGACGTAGAAGAAACCAGAAAACATGAAAACTTTCAATCCAAATGGATCAAAGAACAGCCAAAACCGCAAAAGCTCAATTAATGTTCAACTCCGGGATATCAGAGAAGGTCTGCAGTTACCTGTGATTAGTGTTAACTATTTTAGCAGATATCTATGTAAAGCCAAACTCGGCAAGAAGCCCCCTACAAAGTGTCATTGTTGAAAAAAAAACGACATCTGCTGAAGGGGTTAAAGTTTGCCAAAACCATCGTGGCTGGCCTAAGGAGAAGTTGAGCAACATTTTCTAGGCAGATGAAAGAAAGACTGCTCTTCTTCAGTCTAGGGGCCACAGTTAGTTTGTCATATAACCCCCAAACACTAAAATCAACCCAGAGGACACTGTGAAGTTGCTTATGCATCATGTTTCTCGTGCCATGGTGCTGACCCTGTCCATCACATATTGAGGATGATGGAACAGTTTGAATACATGAAAATATTTGAAAAGCTCATAACTTATGCCTCAAATATGTGTTAGGATAAGGACCCCAGGCACAGCAGTAAGCGAGCAGTTCCTTGGTTCCGGACCAAAAAGATTAACGTTATGGAGTGACCAGTCCAATCCTCTGACCTTTTTTTAACATGCTGCTACACAATTGTAAATACATACTCCTCCATAATATTTTGCTAAATGTTCCTCGTTACGTTGACAGTACTGAGGAACATCAAACACAGACTTTTTTTTTTAGAAATCAACAAGCCTCTGGCATGTTTCTCGCTGGGTGTTTGAGCATTCTTGTTTCAGAATTGTCAAGTCATTTGAAGATGTTGCTGTCTTTTAGGGTTATGTCATAATTCCAGTCACTATATCATTGCAGTTTTAGTCCTTTGATTATTGTTAGGCTTAAATATTTCAAGTACCATTCGTTTATGTTCCGGCTGCCAAAATTAGGTTCGGAGCGTAGATTGGCCTCCCATTACCCTCGATACCCAGAACCTTTACAGATACTAACACTCCTAAAGACTGGTGATGATAGAAAAGAAAAAAAAAGAAACATATTACCGTTAAAATTCCTAATTTAGTTTTCCTTTCTAAAAGCAGTATTGATGTGTCTTTGGGATGAAGCTGTCACTTTAAGATAAAAGAAAACTGCTTAAGATGTTTAGGATCAAACCAGGAACCACCAAGGCTTTCATAAGCTACTATAAACTGAAAGCTGTGCTGTAGGAGCCCCAGTGTCACATTCCACTGAGGGGGTGCATTAGAAGAAGCCAAATGTCTTTTGGAGAAAAGTGTTAAGCTCAAGCAAGACAATGATTTGTTTGGCCGTAACTAATTAAATTATTCTTGGAAGAGTCAAGGTGAGGCTTTCAAACCAAATGAAGACTGTACCTACAAATGCTAGCACAGCATTGTTGACATCATTACAAGCGTCTCTTTCACTGTCAGTAGGAGGTAGACTACCTCCTATTTTTCCATTCCTAAATTAAAGCTGTAGTAGGCAACTTTTGTAAAAAATGTATTTTTTATACATTTGTTAAAACTGTCACTATCCTCACAGCAGAATATGAGACAGATCATCTGTGAAAAAATTCAAGCTCCTCTGGTTCTTCCCAGTGGTCTTTCAGCCATTTGCAGAAATACTAAAATAATATGAGCTACATGTCCATGCTGAGTGCTAGCAAACGTCTGACCTGAACTTTAGCGAACCACTCAAAGAACAAATAAAACCCTTATATGTGTGTCATGTAGAGAAACATGTAGGAGATACTATTTTTAGCCCATATAAGAACCACAGATAGGTGCTTTCAATCACTTCCATGCCATCATACACTCTTTAGTGAGCTCAGAAAGGGAAAGAACCGGTCACCAGTCCAAACGATGCTGTTTTTAGAGGAGGCAGAGACGTGGTGCGCTATCACAGGCATGACAGAATAGAGTTAACACTTCCTTACATGTTGTTTTCGCAGCTGATTGGCCCAAAATGTGCGTGAGACCTGACCAACATGGCCCACTGGGATAGCTTGAGCAGCATGGAGACAACAGGTAAAGCATCACATTTTAGCAGAAAATTAGGTTCCTTCTTAAATCCAGCATGTATACATATTAACTGGTTATATATGTAATTTTGTTTAACATTAAATTTGTTATTGTAAGACAAAGCTTCATGCGAAGTCTCACCTTTCTTGTCAGGTGACTGCTCCCCTACGGTTCCTGAGTCAGAACTGTACCGAAGCCTCCAGGCTGTGCTGCCCCGTTGTACCGACCCACAGCAGAGCCCAGACTGGTGTAACAAAGGTAGGATCTAGTAAAATGAAAATAATCAACATTGGTATATTCATTTTGTAACAACTTATAAGGCTTTACCCATTTTAAAACAAAATGTACCTTTATTTTTAATAGGGATTCAGTATATGAACACAATATTATGCTGCTATGATCATTTCTGCTGAGGTTTTTTGTCTCTGTCTTGTTTTCTTCTCTTAATGTTTGCACCTCATAAGCTTCCCCTCTGTGGACAGACATTTACTTACCAGCACGACTCTTCCTGTAGAATATAGCTATATCGGTAGAGTGAAAGCTCTTGTGTTGTTAGTCATCAGATCAACTTAGGTCAGCGATACAATAGACCGAAGTGATAGACCGTCAGTGGGTTTGTTGAGTGCTTGCATCGTGTGTTTGTGTGCAGGAATGCTGAGATGGACACTTCATAAGAAGGTTCAAAACAATCCTGCCAACAGCTTATCTCTGCTAAGGGTGCTGATAAAGGAGCTCGAAAAGGTACACTTCTCAGATTCCTGTTTGAACGGAAATACTTATTAGTATTTACAGTGAGGTGTTTGACTTTGGTGGGTTCTAAAATTTCTGGAGCTTGGACCTTTAGAGAGGAAGGAAGCTTTAGTCACCGTGGGAACAGCAAGTAAATAAATTTATTTTAGTCACATTTAAATGTCATCTGTGCCTGTTTGTCCTCAGGCTGAAAGATGGGATTCTCGCCAATCCATCATTCCTCTGCTCTACACGCTGATGCACGCCATCATTCAGGTACAGCGTTTCTATTAAAAGCTGCAACACTTCCTTGTTCCTACTTTGTTCCCTGGATATATTCGACTTGTCGAGCATGTCTGGTTTGGCAAGACATTCTTTTTTAATATAAACCGATTGCAGAAGAATTATATAACCTCTAACAAAGTCGATGGTTTTATTGGAATACAACCACATTTTTATGCTATTTGTAGTTTTTCCAAAGGCCACACTAGCACTGAGCAAGAAGAATGCACTCATTCCTGAAACGAACACCAACAAGGAAGTCGTAACCTAAAATGCTGCCATTTAGCACATTGTAAAGCACATTTCAACACCAACAATGAGATATTTATCATTTACCCTCCATAAAAATGGGTTGATTTACACTGTTACTCATTAACCCGTAAAGTTTGTGTTTGTTTTGTCATTTCAGACAGCCTACATCCCAGATGAGCTGTACAAACGTGTGTATAACTTTTGTAAGAGGCTACTGACCTATCCCCATCCTTTTTGCACTGTGGGCCTCAGCTACACAAGACAAATAAAAACTGAACGCTTCATCCCAGGTAGTGAGCCTGATCTTTTCCAAATGCATCTGTTCATTGTAAAACATCACTGATCGTCCAGATCATGAATCAGATGCTGCTCAGAACATCATCAATACTTTAGTTTCAGCACATCAGAAATAAAGGTCAGACTGACAACTGTCAAATGATGAGAAAACAGCAGAAAGGCGATGGCAGAATTCAGACAACATTGGGCAAGAACTTCAAACTCAAACACATTAACAAAACTACCCAATTACAGATGCACCAACCAGAATGTTCTGTCTCGTTTGTGATCTGTGGTTTTTCTAAAGCTCTGATTCTGATTTCTTTTCTTTATGATCAGCATTCAAAATGTTTGATTTCCAGCATTTCTGGTATCACTGTTTATTATTTGATTATATTAGAAGCAGAGGCAACGTCACACTGTGTGCGTACTGGAGAGCAGCCCCTGTAAAACAGGGTTTCACCATTTTAAATGCCAGACAAACATGATTACAGAGGGGACATTTTAACTGTTTTAGCAGCTTTTATTTGCATTTAATGTAAATAGGAACACTAAATGTAATTATCATTGCGTAAGTGTGTATTTCCTGATATTTCCAAATGGCTGCAAACATTTCCAATTCCACCATGATCGATGACAGAATGAGGTTAAAAGCTCAACATGATAATAATCCTATATACAATGCTTGTTTCTCTCTCTCGCCCTTTCACAGCCGAGGGCAGGTCCCAATGTGTCATAAAAAATAATGTCCTTTTTAATAGCCTATTAAGCTTCCTCTGTCTCTTTAACTCGTTAACTAACTGCTTCAAGAAACAAAGACTAACGAAGAGGCTTTAAGACAACTTAGGTTATTAAGAGCCACTGTGGAAGGTCCAAAGAGCCAGTTGTGGCTCCAGAGCCGCCGGTTGCACACCCCCTCTCTAACCCTTCATTGTTGATTTGTTTGTAGTATTTAAATCGAAGCACTGCATTAAAAATGAAAGACAGAGACCTTGATAAACCCTGTTTATCAAAGCAGATAAATGTGAATTATAGTTGCTTCAGAACTTGAATCTGATATGGTTAGGTGGTTGCAGCTTCGACAAGTTATTAAATGCTAGTTTGATCGACAGGTCTGATGTACCAGAGGATGATCACAGCAGAGCAGAAGCTAAAAAATGAGCACTATCCGTTTCAAGAGAGGTGAGTTATCATTTAATAATCGACTTACCAAAACCCGCACCACTGCTCTAAGGAAACCAAAAGTCTATATCATTTTTTTCCTTCTACAACTCATGATGTAGTAACTGTATAACTCAGTATCATACATTATCTGCAGGGTTTTCGTGTTGGCTGATCCAGACATCTTCTCTGGTTCCATGATACCCGCCATAATGGAGGACTTTGAGGTGTCTGCCTCAGCTTCGGCTGGATTCCAGAGTCAGCTAGAACACATGCGCAGCGTGGTTCAGCACACCTTACAGGCGGCTTTAGGACCAGAGCAATGCCACGGTTCAAAACTGGCTCAGGCCCTCAGGGTCAGTGGCTTTGCAACTTAAATCTTCTTAAATGTTCTCAGTTTTTGCCTTTATTTCACAGTTCTCAAGTTTTCTCATTGTTCTTATATACTTTGTGCACTCATTCCTGTTCTGTTTAGGTGACTTTACAGCTTGAAACACCTTTCTTTGCTCTCTGACCTTTTAGCTCTTAAAGCACTTTGTTTCAAGTTCTGCTCTGACTTGGGTGCTTAATAGACTCACTTGATTGGCTGGAAACCTCAGTGAAACCAGAACCAGTTCTTTATTTCAGGAAAGTAAGCAAAGTAAAGCTCTGAAGATGGAAAGCAACAGGTTGCTGATGCAGATGATTCAGCTGTTTCTGCTCACAAAGAGACACAACACCTTGCTATACAGGGTTCATGGTCAATGTCAAGTTGTACTAACTACTTGCTTCTTAAGAGTCAAAATGCTAACCAAAGACGACTTGTTCCATTAGGTTTGGTTATATGTTCTGGGGAGCACATCAGTTTTTCCTGCCTCATCTTCACTAAGGGTGTGTTGTTCCTAACGCTGATCCTGACACAGGACACACTCAGTAGCAGACATATGAACATTTTGACTGATCGTTATAGATACATTCTCTGTTCATGCTTGCTTTTCCATTTTCCTTCCCTCTGTGTAACCACGGGCGTTTGTTTGTGTGTGTTGTGGGACAGGACATGGGTCAGGAAGTTGAGCCGTACTTTCAGGAAGTGTTGGCAACTCTTGAGCAGTGCGTGGAGGAGGGCTACCGAGGTGAAGGCGGAACACTGAGCAGCCGTCTTCAGCAGCTGTACAGCGAGATCATCTCTGATTCTAATGCAGGTAGGAGCTCACTGGTGAGGAAGTACAAAGCAAGGTGCAGCTTTTCTGTCATCACTGCTCTGTTGACTCTGAGTCATCAACTACCTTGCTGGTTCGGTTAAACATCTGTGAATGCCAAAACCACTTTACAGCTAGTTATGTAACTGGAATTAAGACAACAAATAGAAGCTGACCGAAGATAGTGGTAATACCTTGCTTGTGTAGTCTACAGTTCTAGCATACATTATAGAAATCAATGAAAATGTGCTTTAATCCTGATATCCTGGTAATATTTTGCTGTAAGTAAAACCAACATTGTAATAACTTTGTATTAAACTGGTTAAAAATACATGTGATTCAGTTATGAAGTGATGATAAAAGGAAATCATATCAACTGCATGTGCAGGGTTAGCTCTATGATAATGTATGTTTATTATTGTATTTCTTCAGTTATTAGGCAGTGTAAAGATGGATACTTCTGAGAAAGTTCATTTATTCAGTCATGCATTCATTCATCTTCTATACCAATTATTCCATAGTGGGTCAGGGGGAGCTGGCGCCTATCTCCAGCAGTCTATGGACGAGAGGCAGGGTACACCCTGGACAGGTCGCCAATCCATCGCAGGGCAACACAGAGACCTACAGGACAAACAACCGCGCACACACTCATTCACACCTAAGGGCAATTTAAAGAGACCAATTAACCTAACAGGCATGTTTTTGGACTGTGGGAGGAAGCCGGAGTACCCGGTGAAAACCCATGCATGCACGGGGAGAACATGCAAACTCCATGCAGAAAGAAAGTCGAACCCAGGACCTTCTTGCTGCAAGGCAACAGTGCTACCAACTGCGCCACCGTGCAGCCCACTTCTAAGAACTAGTACTTCTAAGAAAGTGTTTCATTTAAATGGAGAAAGGGAAAAAAACTTAAACTTTAGTTGCAGTTATTATTTTTCCAATATGACAACATGGGATGTACATTTTTCTTCAAAGCTCACACACCATGCAGGTATAACGTCTGCATTTTATGGAGCAGGACCCGAGCCTTCAGGGACAACTAACAATTGTCCTGTCAACAGATTTTCCCACCTGAGCTGGTGATCTCTGCACTTCCTCCAGAGTTACCATGGGCCTCTTGGCTGCTTCTCTTGCTTGGCCTATCAGGTTAGATGAATTGCCATGTCTTGGTAGATTTGGTAGATTTTCAGATCTTGGATTGAACAGTGATCTTCCTCCCTGACCTACCTGCTGTGTGTCTTGGTCTCCTTGATGCTGTCGGTTCATGAGCATACTCTAAAAACACGTTAAGGCTTTCAAAGAACACCTTTAATTATAGTGAAATATATTTATACATAAGACTCTATGAACTAGTTAGGTGGCTGCTTAAGGTAGGCAGTAGCACCGGATTTTATCTAGGGGGTATTAGATTAGAAGGGTGTGAATACATCTAGGATTTTATTTGTAAAAATAAAATATGGATAATCATTCTAACTTTTCTGTTAAACACTTTGTCTTGCTCGATCATATACAATGCCAATACAATATATTTTTATGTTATTGTGACAAAATGTGGAAAAGTTTAAGGGAAATAAATAGTTTGCAAGGCACTGTAAGTAGGCGCAGCCGAGGTTCTTGGGCAAAGATTGCCTTAAGTATCACACTGTCCCCTCTGTCTTGCTTTCTTTTGGAAGAACATCCTTGTACCGGGTTTTAACAGGGTAGGAGATTCAAATAGGCCAGACCATCCACAAGAAGTAAAGGAAAATGTGATGAGTTCAGACCAGATCACTTTTCCTCTAGCTCTTGTTTTGTTCTACTAAACTGGCCATTTTTGGCAGGGGTATCTCCCCCTTCCAACATCTCTCTGTTGGAACTAGCATTACCTGTTTTAGCACTTATTAAATGACATTTAAACGCTTTGATGCTGTCAGCCTTGACTGGAAACAGATCTTAAAAACTAAGCCGTCGACTGTCTCGAACCGAGCTCCCCAGTCCGCACAAAAAATTAATTTAAATCCTTATACTTAACCTATTTTGTTAGTTTTATCCACCCACCCTCAGAGACCACCACCATTAGTGTCAGTCTGCCATGAAGGGCCAAACTCTGCTACCCTGACATATCAGTGGGAATAGTGTTACTACTGACCCGCAGCCTGCTGCTGAGTTCAAACACATAGCGACATCCTCCATGACCAAAGCTGTTCAGTCAGCTGTGTGTATTATTAGCATTTCCGGATATCTATTTCCACTCTTCCCCCCGCTGTTATCAAGTCAGAGACCCATCCGATGAACCTGCTCCAAGATCTTTCCGGTCGGAAGACAGAAGGATGGACAACAGGGGAAGTTGTGGATGTGGGGCAGTGCTTTGTTTTAACTGTTATTGTTATATCTTCCTCTATGTGTGCGGCAGAACCTTTGTGTGGCGGACCACTGTGTGACTGCCCTGTTCCTAACCCTGAGATGAGCTTCTACCTGTGGACAGAGGATCTGGATATCTGTGAGTGCCTTTGTACGCTGTGGGGGGAGGTAGACAAGAAATTCCAAAACAAATTATTGCACAAAGTAAGGAAATTTGTGATTGGTTAATTTTCTTTTTTTTGTAACAATTTTTATAGGCAATAATTTGTATGCCCTTGAAAATCCTGTTTATTCACCTTTGGAGTCTTTTAAAACTTTTCCAAATCCTTTCTGCCAATTCTGAACTGCTTTTGGTGGTGTTAGTATGATTGCGGGGCATCTTGAAAAACACGACTTATCATTGGAGAAAACCTCAATGCAGAGAGAAATCAAGGTGTTAACAGATACGCAGATGTTCTATATTGAGGCGCAGTTACCACCAAGTACATTTGGCATTCATTAGTACCGTGCATTTTCGGTATTAATGCTGTTGTTATTTGTGTTTCTGTAGGTGTAGAAGCAGTCTTCTGGTATCTTGTATTCTTTTCTCCTTCTTTCCCTTTTTCCTTTTTGCCCGACCTCTCTCTTCCGTGCTTCTTTTTTTTTCCTTTCGTTTCTGTCTCTGTGTTCATAACAATTGAAATGATACCAAAGCAGTTTCTGATAAAGTGTTTTATATATATCAAACGGAGCATTATAGCGTTAGCCGTAATGCTCCACATGTGAAGGTAAATCTGTTGGGCTTTTTGGCATCAATTCTGAGTGCTACTCTGCTGGACAGGACACAGGAAAAAAAACGATTAAATCCAGCAACCAATCTCATGTCTCCAATCTTTGGGACCAAATTCATCCCATCAGAAGGTCATCAGCTTGGGCCACAGTGACCCACACAGCCACATTGGCTGACGTGCAACAAATGTTGGTTAAAGAATTTGACGCTGCACTACTGCAGCTGCTGTTTGGTTAATGAATACACTGGTAAACTGCCAACATGTCTTGTTTCTATTAACTTCAGTCGCCCAATAAATGACAGGAGACAGTCAGTAGCAAATGCATTTATCTTACAAATGTGACACCATAAAAAATAAAAAAATAAATCAGGCTTTTTAACAGCAAAATATTTATTGCCAAGAAGCATTTTTACAGCAAGGAAACAATCTACCAATCCCAAATTTAGTTTGATTAAAGAAATTCTTGTTTTAATGACCAGAAAATATTTTTTAACAGCACATAGCTTCAATTCATTTGAGTGAGCTAAGGTCATTTGAGGCCATTTGCAAGGTGCTATTAACAAACTGTGAGAATATCTGAACATTTATTGGTCTTCTAAGCTGAACCAACAGTGTGGACCTAAACCAGTGTGGCTGTAACTAAGTCATGCAGTATGGTACCATTTTTATTCTCAAAATTAAAGGGAGCAATTCATCACCCGACTGAAGTTCTGTGTATGATGATCACAGGTGCTAAATCTTTGAGATTTTTTTCAGTTTTAGACACTCCTTCAGCTGCATTGTATGACTGTGTCTCACTAATATGATCACATCTGTGTTTTGCCATGGTGTTTAAGGCATTCAACGAATCGTCATGTTGCAGCCACAGACTTTAGTATATTTTATTGGGATTTTATGTGATAGGCCAACACTAACTTACATATAAAGGTGTTGTGGGATAAAAATAATGTATAATTTTCCAATTTTTGTACAAATAAAAATCAAAAAATTGTGGCGTGTATTTGCATTCACCCCCTTTTGTCCTAATACCATTAATAATAACATTAACAGTGCATATCCCCCTGAAACCACCAACCCCCATCGTGAAACATGACTGCATCATAATGTGGGGATGCGCTTCTTTAGCTGTTGGAAGGTAGATGAAGCTAAACGTAGGACAACCCTGGAAGAATACCTCTGGCTGGATCTAAATATACAAACAGAGCTGGAGTAGTTAGTTCAAATCATGTGTTAGAATGGCCGAGTCAAAGTCCAGATCTAAATCCAAATGAAAATCTGTGGCAGTGCTTAAAAATTGACGTTTGCCATGAGTCTCCATCCAGTCTGACTAAGCGTACAGTATTTTGCAAAGAACAACGGTCTAGAGACTCTCCATATATTGTACTGGCAACATTCCTCCACACTTTTCAGATTTAATTTCTGAAAAATGTGAAAAAAAATGTAATCTTTTTTCTTCTGCTTCATAGTTAGGCGATACTTTGTGTGTTGATCTATCACATAAAAATCCCTTTAAAGTTTCTGGTCATAATGTCACAAAATGTGAAAAGGGGCATGGACATTTTTTCAAGGCTCTGTGTTTTTCATGCCCCAGAAACTAAACACAGAGAGTAGTTTGGACAGTATCCATCATTGTGCTTTTGGTTTGTTGTAACAGGGCGGGAGTTGTCCAAGTGGTCCCGATCCAGTAGCGTGTCCGAGTCCTTCTCCTCCTTCAGCCAAGAACAGGAGGACTTTGAGCTGGGCGAATCACCCTGCACTCTGATGTCAGCCGACATGCCTCGCTTCTCTATTTTGTCCAACGACAGTGGGATTGAAAGGGACTGGCCCCCCAGCTTTGATGTCTCTCCATCATCCTCACTGGACAGCCCTAGCATCAGTTCAGCATGGGAACAGTGCAAAATGTAAATCATGTTGGTTTTTAATCTAATATTTATTCAGTAAATGTTTAAGAGACATTCTGCTATTCAGTTTGCACGAAATCATTTAGTTCTCTGGATTTTTAAGCCACATTTATTTAATTTGAATTAATATAGCTTGAGGAAAGTGACTGATCCTCACACACAGAAAGGAAACTTTTACAAAGTTATTTACTAAATCTAATTTTTGATTTGAAGTATTTGGATCAGGACACGTCTATTGATGCTCACCAGGTCTTATAATCAGAGAAACAAAATGCAACATTTTCTGTACAATCATTCATTAGGTAAAAACTAAGCCAGAAAGCAGTTAGTGTTATCAGAGTTACTGTCTGAAAGATGGTTCACGTTGTGAATGTTGCAAACAGAAGGTTTTATGGTCGGTGGCCATAGTAACCAGGTTCTGTGGTTGCAGAACAAGGTAAAAAAATAGCTGGTGTTTCACCACTATGACTGTCAACTTTAGAGAGAAAATAATGCTTTATTTGGCTTTCACTCAACATGACGTGACTCATTATGACTAAACATCTCCACTTTGGTCTGGTCTGCCTGAAGCAAGTCAGCCATGCCGAGGTGTTATTTTTAGCAAGAAGATGGCTTCTTCTTCTCGCTACTCATTAGAGCAGACCATAGTTGTCAGTTTGTACATTTCACTTTCCATATTCAGTTTGTTCTTTTTTGGCTTGCAGAGTCACCGGAGCCCATCCCATTCAGAACCTGGACTGTGCTTTTAGATCTCCGCTTTCCCCCAGCGATCAAGACTCGAGTCGACTGTTGCGGCGCGGAGGCATCAAACTGAAACCGACAGCCAAGGACAGCATGGTGCTCATGCAAGACACACTGGAGGACCACGCAAGTGCAGCAGGTGGAGGAAGTGCAGGGAGGGGGGGGAGAAGAGGGGCCACTCTGCAGAGGCGAGCTGGGGCCAACATGATGGAGAATCACTTCCCCAAGAAGCAGAGATACTTTACTGCAAAGATCGTCATTATGGGCGATGACAGGGTACTGGGTCGGCTGGCGAAGGCCTATTACTTCTACAGGTAGGAAGTATTATTACAACTGGCTTTTGTTTACGCATCAAAACTACGTTAACAAGCTGTTGCCATGGTGACATTTTTTTTAGCCAAATTAGATGTTTCCAATTATGTGATGATATCTCCAGAATTTAACAAATTATTTTACAGATTTTTAGGATTATCAACGTTTTTGTTTGCTTTGCAAAAGTGTTTCCAAGGATTGATTTCTTTGATAACTTTTTCACACAATTAAATATTTTATTGGGCTTTTATGTGATACACCAAGTAGTGCATAGCTGTGAAGAGAAAGGAAACTGATACATAGATTTATAATTTCTTCAGATATTAACAAAATCTGAAAAGTGTGGCATGCTTTTGTGTTCAGTTCTTTTTACTCTGACACCTCTAAATAAAATCATGCTAAATGAAGCGCTACTTTTTGGTCTATCTCCATTTAACTACATAGAAGTTAATGGTTGTAATGCTACAGAAATAGCAACAAAAGTTATGTTTAGCAGTTGAGGGCCCAGCTACCTCTGGTTTAAGGCAAAAATGCATTTTTGATGAGACTCATGACCTCAGACGCATTGAACCTCATTGAAGTAAATCCTAGACTGAAGATGTGATGCATCACTTTTAACTTTCAGAAGGACATTACAAAATTCAGTCTGAACTCCAATCTTTTCCTGTTTTTCTACAAACTTGAGAAATAAACAGAACTTCTTTGACTGCAAATGTTACTTCCTGAAACACAGCACGTGTTTTACCACGATTATCAGAACTATGCAAGCCTAAAGCTTCTCATGTATCTGTGGTCTTTACAGAAAGAGAGAAGCACGGCGGCTTTTTCTTACAATGAAAGTCAGTCTCCAGTTCTACTACATCCCTGTTTGCCCTCCCCAGCCACCACTCTCACCAGCCACGGTAAGCCAGCCTCCCTGGTTTAACTTACATCCAGTTACATAATGAGAATAAGCAATTAGGAGACATACTTTGAGTGTTTGTTTGTGATCAGGCGGAAGTGACGAAATGGTACACTGCTCTATAATGTCTCGTTCAGAGAAAACAAAAAGTGTTAGGTTGTGGCCCGCTCCCTCCTACTACTTCTGTTGTTTTCTGGTTTTAGTTCTGTTTTCTTAAAGCTTTTCTGTAGTTTCACTTGAGACATTAGTTTCTTTCTTCATCATTTTCATATGGAACATTTCAAACTGCTAACAAAGAGAGCATCTGGTGATTTATATCATCCTTCTTTGCTGTTTGAGGGATTTTGAGTTTCATGTCCTTTTATTTGTAGGTAAACCTCAGTCAGTCCATGGGGGATTCCTGCACTCTTGGTTCCTACTTGAGCAACGTGGATCCATGGTACAACAGCAATATCAGCAGCTTGGGATGCATGATCCATAAACTGGCTAAATTGGTATGACATGATAAAACTTATATTGAAAAATGATTGTGATTGATTGATTGCTTGATTGATTGATTGATTTACAGAGGGCACTCTTAGGTTTACCTTGTAGCATGTGTAATGCATATGTTAAAAATGTCGTCGTATTACCCCATCTTCACTCCGTCAGCATTACAGCTGTGCTTTTCTCGAGCTCAAACGCAGGAAGTTGCTTCACATCATTTCTGCGAAGAAAATGAATGTGCTGATTTAACCAAAACCACAAGTAAAGAAAGCTGAACTGTAAGCACTGCCCCAACTGTCTATTCCAACAGGAAACAGAATAATCACCAGATGGAGTAAAAAACATGCAAATGAGATGATACAAGTCAGTAGGCAGAGAAAAACCCCTGTATGCTCTTAGTGAGGAATCATGGAAAGGCAAATATCCTCTGGTCTAGATGTGTTGTGATTTGTAACCAAGGCACCTCTGTTATGTATTTTAGGGAAATCATGCTCAGTAAAAGTGAGGATAAACTAAAACAGTGCATCCTTTAGCTACTTAGACCCTTGTTGCTCAAATAAGAACCTTTCCTTTTATTTATTTCATTCTTTTATTTTTTATTATTGCTTTCTATTTTGAATTTTGCAGCAAGTTTTTTCTTGAGGGAACAAGAACTAAGTTCTTTCTGGCAAGGATGTTTAAACTCAAGTGAACTCAGGCGCAGAACTCTTGGGAAGTCAACATAGGTCAGTCGTACTCTGGCATTTATTTATATAATAGTTGTCAGATATCGCACAAGAAAAAAGATTTCTGCCCAGATGATGTGTTGGGATCAAACTGCAAGAACAAATTGACATAATTTTGTCCTGCCAGCTCTAGGAAAGAAAACAATTTTCTCACCTTTAGTGGGTGGCAGTCTCCACTACTTCCATCACTTTCCACTTTCTTTTGCTTTTTTTTATCTCATACTGTATATTTTCCACCTCCTCGGGCTAAGGTTTCCCAACAGATCTATTGCTTTATCGTCTCGACGGAAGGATCCTAGCCGCTAACACATCCTCTTGGACTCAGACAAGTTTCCATTAAGTCGATCAAAAACAAAAACACAGCCGTCGCTCACTTCCAATTGTACATACTGTGGTTCTACTTGCTGTAACTCTAAGCTGCTGTGAATATTTGAAGTAAAATGAGTCAGGCAGTTATGTCATGCGGGTCAGCTCTAAGCAACCTCTCCCATGTGTCCTCATTCGGTCGGCTGATTGACTGCCTTCTTGGTAGTTGGTTAATTTGTTTTGATTTTTGTTTCTTTCAGCAAGAAATGAATCCAGAGAGACCCAAAGACCCATTCATCTCTGATGTCATTGCATACTATGTCCGCAGCGGCCAACAGCCTATCTACTTCACCATCTATTTTGTAAAGGTAGTGATGTTTATCTTTTTATGTTTAGATTTATTTCTATGAAAAGGCACTTTCTGGCAAAAAAAAAAAAATCTTTGCCAATTTTAATAAAGTTTCCTTTTCTATTAGATTACATTCAACAGCATGACAAAGGATCCAGTGGAAGATGTGTTCCTGACTCACCTGGAAATAGAGTTCCCAGAATTCAAACATATTTCAGCTTCAATTAAAGGTGACTTGGCAACATATGGGTGTTTTCTATTGCTTTTCCACAGAACACACAGTATATCTGCCAGTTTAAACCATTCTGAGTGCCTGTTTGTTAATCACTTTATCTTAATCCATATATATCAAAAGCCAAAAACATTAAGTAAACCAGACTCCATCTGTGCCATATTCTCTTGGTTGTTGGTTTTGGCGTACCACAAGCCCTGATCCATTGATGTAACAACATTATTGGTTGTCTCTAACAGATAAACAGAAGAAGAGCTCCGGGGAAGTATGTGGAGCTGTTATCTCTATGAATTACAGGAAGGTGAGCTTCATTTTTAAAAATTTCCTCATAAGATTCCTGTCAGGGGAACCTTGGTGTTGCCAAATGCCTTATCAAATACCACAAAGTGCTGGTAAATTTCCATCGGTAAAGATCTCTGTGTCCGAGCTTTTGCTTCCATGCATGGGCTCTGATGATTACTTATTTGTCTACTATATTCCCTCCCATGGCGTCCAGGTGACATTAAGTGGCCGAGATGTTGACGTAGGAATTTCAGTCAGAACATCTGGAGCTCAGATTAATGCCGTTCCCTCCAGCGAAGCAGAAGGTTCAATATTAGCTTCCCTTGTACTTCATGTTCAGTCATAAATACCAACATTTCTTTTTGGATTTGTCTCAATGCTGTGGATAATTTCTCACCTTTCTTTTGGTAGATCTGAACTGTTTGACTCTAATGCTGAATGAAGCTCCAACAAAGACAAAAAACCTGGGTGGGGTGAGTCAAGACAGAACCCCTGAACTGATGAGCACTATATTATTGACTTAAATAAGTTGCCCTGCAAAAGCATTGGTGCTCCTTGAAGCTACACACTTGTTGTCACATTACAACTAAATACATCAATTTACTTTATTGGGATTTTATGGATTTCTGAGTTTTATGTGTGGTAGACCAAAACGAGTAGCGTATTGTGAAGTGGAATGGAAATGATGCATAGTTTTCAACGTTTTGTACAAAATGTTAATCTGAAAGACGTTTAAAGCGTTATACAACAATACACTCAAGAAACATGGTGGTGGCAGCATCATGATGGTGGGTTGCATTTCTTCAGCAGGAAAAGGGAAGTTAGTCAGAGTTTAATGAAAGACAATCGTGGAAGAAAACAGTTAGTGGCTGGAACAGGCTTGAGACTAGGGCAGAAGTTCACCAGCCAAAGCTACAATACTATTAGCATATTGACATGTTAGAATGACCTAGTCAAAGTCCAAACCTAAACCCTGTCGAAGCCTTAAAATGTATGTCTTAATGAGTTTCAGCAATTTTGCAAAGAAAAATCTAGGCAAGCATTTCAGTATGTAGATTTGCATAGCTTGTGAAGACATACTCCAAATGACTGAGCTGTAACAACAGTGAAAGGTGTAGAAACAAGGCATTCACTCAGAGGGCTGAGTACAAATACATGCAACACTTTTTACACGTGTATTTGTCAAAACTTTGAAAACCATTTATCATTTTTCTTCCATTTCACAGTTGTGCACTGCTTTGTGTTTGTCTATCACATAAAATCCCAACGAAACGCATAGAAGCAAGTTGTTGTAACCAGACAAGTTTAAGGGGTACAATACTTTTACAATGTGCTGTACATAAACGTTTTAAAGCACCTAATATTAGTTGTTTTTTTTTGTTGCTGACAGGAATCTAAGATTCGGACTAGCAACATTAAGATTCGCACCTTAGAGAGGCGCTCTTTTACTCTCACACTTGACAGAGACAGTCGGAGGACTTACAAACATGTGCAGAGGTAACCGCTTTAACTTGTTTTTTTTACTTATCAGAGGTGATGGTGGATTTAAATGTGTGAAATGAGATTTTGGTGCAAATTAAAACTTTTTGCACACTATTAAATTTGGAACTGACCTTCTGTTTTGAACATTTTCATTGTAGCATCGAGGTGTCTCCCTGTCTGGATCCTGGCTACTGCGTGCAGAAAACCATGAGGTCCAAGTTTTGGTTGGATGCAGATAAAGATGCTGGCCTGAGCAAATACATGAGCAAAGCTCTTCCTCTACCAATCAACACATTTGCTGGCATTATCAACTGATGTGTCAAAGTCACCCAACACTTCATCAAGGAGTAAGGCATTCCTCACTTAGTTTTGTGAGCGAGAATGTTGGTCGTCTGATGATTCGAGCTTCAAAGAACAAAAAATAATCACCTTTCAGAGCTGCTCCTGGACTCAAAGTGTTCTGCATCCGTCACTGGGCTCTTACTGACATTGATTGAGAAAGACATTTTTTTTAAAATCCTGAATAAAATAAGCAACACATACAGTACTATGATCAAATTCAAAGTGACTGCCTCATCAAGTGCGCTGATTTTATAGTGTTAAAAAGTCTTGCAAAAAAGTAATCAGCATTGTGCTCTTCGTAAATAACCTGCTGTGTATGACGACAGATATTCATTATTTAGCTGCCTATTAGCAAAGAAAAATGTGCCCTGGAGAAACAATCAGAGACAATGAATTAACCAAGTATACATTGATCAGCCACAATAAAACCACTTATGTTTCGAAGTTAGAGGTGTAGCCATCATGTATTGTGCTTGTTCTACCAAGTGACCAAGTCTGATCACTGTTTCAGGGCACTTCGTACCAGAGAGGAACTGTAGGTCCTTTCATAAAACTTACCTTACCTCTGATATCTTATTTTCTCATTGTTAAAATACCTTCATTACAAAGACTTTTTCCTTCCTTCAAAAATAAAAGCACTTCCTGCTTGATCAATCCAGACATGAACTGGTTTAATCTTATGTCTAATAGATTTATATTAATATTAAATGCATATTTATATGTCTAGTGAGGTATACATAGATTATTATTGTTTTAAATCATTCTTAGCAGTTTTAACTTTTTGAATTGCGTGTAATCAAAAAGATGAAGTTTTTAGATGTTCATACCTATGTTTTAAAGCATAATGTGGTGTAAGGGCCTGCATCAGATGAGAGAGTGCTCATTTCAATCATCAGAGGCTTGATACTTTACTTGGACTTGGAATGAAGAATTGAGACTCAGCTTGGCCTTAGGGAATAATGACCTGTGAACTTCTCTATTTGGCACTTTGACGCGTTTCTTGATATTCTCCTGAACCTTGACATATCCTGCTGGGAGAGTCGTTTTCATGGCCTTATGAAGGTCCACAAAAATACCAGCGTTACATTGGATCAGATTTTATTAGCCGTCAGTGGTTTCATTTTGTGGCTGATCAGTGTTTTTACTTCAGTCGGTAATTGGGACGTTTTAGTTGTACATCTGTAGGGAATCAGCTTCATGTCACATACATTTATCACATACTGTAGAAGGTTTTAAGGGCTGATCTTAATGCCTACCCTAAGCCTATATACACACTACCTTTAAATTGCCTTCTTGACACACGCAGACACTCATGTGCATACACACACACACACACACACACACACAGATACAAGAATGCACTCTGGCCTGACCTGCCCTCCTGCTGGAACAGTACTCTTATTGCTCTTATCTTACCTGATGCTCAGGATCTTTGTTACTGCTACCATTCAGACATCCATACCTGTCTCATCTGATACATAATAAGCTCTTATCAAGGTGAAAATGACTGACATTAGCCTTTGCTGTAATTGTAGAAAATGTCCAGAACGACCTCCCATAACGTGGTGAGACTAGAACCATGAGCATAGTCAGGAATTACTCAAGACAGAAGCAACTTTTGATTAGAATCAAATACATATTCAGGATGGTGCTGTTGGACATCTGACTTACCGTCTTCTAAGGCACTGTGCACTACCTACAGGGACAGGTTGTTTTTGGAGCTGCATTTATCTTAAAACCTCTGCATAAATTGGAGTCTTGCAGCATTGAAGTGGAACTGCTTTACATAAGATGGTATATATTAGTGTTTGATTGTTTTTGTTGCACTAAATTAACATTTTTTAAAATGGTGTAAAATACATATTTAAAGCATAATAGCAAACTTGTAATTACTGTGAAATATCTTATTGATGCATAATCACCATTTGATATTACTCATCTTACAGAGGGATAATCATGATCTGACACAACTACTGGTTCTGTTGTTTTTCATGTTAAAGTGAAACAAGGTTGTGTTGAAGGGTTATAAGTCGTAAATATGTTACCTGCAGTAGTTCGCTGTCTTCTATCTACATTTATTAAAATACAGATACGCTGGGATGCTGAAGCTGAAGTTAACAGCTTGCCCAAGGGGGGCTAAGACCCAAATGGACTTCTTCCGTCTCAAAACAATCCCAATCTCACAAATATCACAGCAGTTTATTTGAACTATCATCACGTTTATATTTGGCAGTAATTTACGTAGAAGCTGGACATTATTTATACAGGAAATGGAGGTAGTATGTGCTGCACCCTCATCAATGACCTTCCTGTGTGAAGCATATTAAGAACAAGACATGGTCTTTGAATAGGGTCTACCTGATTGAGGTTAAATAAACGCTTCTTTATTTACTCTGCTTTTAAATGAAGTTGTTACTCTTTAAACGCTTAAAACCTTTCGGTCTCAAACAAGGAAGGACATTTTTTGTGCACCTCCTCCTGCCACCATTTCCCGTTTAAATAATTAGCTGCTTGTCTGTAAATAATGGCCCAATAACGAGTTAAATGTTTATTGAGATGTTCACATAAATTGATATGGCATTTTGGAGACTAGAGTTTATTTAGACAGTAGAAGTCAGCTTTGTGTCCCTCTTAGCATACTGGATTTAGACTCTAAGATTTATATATTGCAGGTGCTATATTAACTGCTCATGTATTTTTACAGAACCTCACTTTAAAAATGCTCAACTATCCCTTTTAGTTTCTGTTTTATGTGTCTAGTTTTACAGGATAAAATGGACTATAATTTGCACCCTTATAAGTGGGATTTGTGTCTTTGAAGGCCTCAGGAACTGGAAGGGGTGAGCTGAATGAATAAGAGTCATTAATCATTAAAGTATATGGATATGTGTGTCTGCTGGCCTAGCAGGGGGAAAATCATGAGTTTGAAATTCATGATTTATTTTGCACAATAATTTCTCCTTATGTTATAAATGAAGGATGTATTCAGACTTTGGGAATGTTATTTTGTAAATAAATGATTTGGTTTTGTAGAAAAGCTTCTGTTTTATGTGTTTATTTACTGGGAATGGGCGCAAACAGTTGGATGCTGTAATTATATCCAGAGGTCACCAGATGGTGCCGTGTGTTCGAAACACATGGACACATCGTCACCATCTCCTGCCAGAGCTGATGCGGACCTCTGGAACATCTTGCCGTCTTCGCCTCGGTGCATTGATGACTGACGGCTGATGACTCAGAAATACATCAACAATCCGCCTGCAGGAGCCTCCCCTGTAGTTGTCTCTGCTGCTGCCCTACCTTCACAACTCGAGAGCAGCTGCAGCACCGATGGAGAAGAAGCAAGGATCTGCTCATCAGTATGGATCACTGGAGCATACCGCGTGGAGCAGAGACGGCCAAAAAACAGGTTCTTTTAAACAACGCTCTTATTGTTCTGTCTGTCTACCGACCGGGTTAAATCTGACCCTTGTGTAGATATATGATGTTACCTTTTTATTTTACCGTAGACTCTCACAAGGCATTACTGTAAAAGGCAGTTTAACAAAACATTGCTACAAGTGAATTTATGAGTCCAGTGTAATTGTATAAATGTGCCAAACCAGACCTTGAAGCATTGTTGTTTTGTATTTTCCTTGAGTTTGTTGCAGAAGGTTTAGTACTTTTGGGGCTTTTTCCCTTTTTAATTGATCGTACAATGGGTCTGTTATTCTAACTGCTGCACAGGCTGCAGCTCTGGAAATGTCAAGAATCCGCAGGTGTCTCTCGAGTGTCGATCACCTGCCTGTTTGTCCGTGGTGGTCCAGCCATTCGGTTTCTAAGTGATGACTCACACTTTCCGTCGGAAGTTAAACCGGCTTGTCTCATCGTGTTTATTGCTAAAAATGTTTCTTTACACAGTGCCTTGCAAAGTATTTTACAGGTTGAAGTTTTGTTCCTTTTTTTGCAGGGCTTTAGAGAACATTGGTGAACAAACAAGCATCATAAAGACAAAGGAACACACTTAGATCATTTGGTCAGACTAAAACTGAACTTTTTTTTTTGACCTACATGCAAAATGTGTAGGAAAACTAACACTGCACATTACTCTGAACACATTCTTGTGGTGATACATGATGGTGGCAGCATGATCCTGTGGGGATGTTTTTCTTCAATAGTGACAGGGACATTTTAGTTTGTATGTTTCCGAGGGTCTGAACCAAAATACACGTCATACATGTCAGATTTTTATTTACAAAAACGATGGAAAAAATCTACAATTTTTCTTCCAATTCAGGAATATACATTACTTTTTGTCGGTCTGTAACATAAAGCCTCACTTTATTTAATGAAACAAAATCTAAAAGTTTTGAAGGGGTATAAATACTTTAGTGCTTATTGTCCTCCTCCCCCAATCAGGTACAGTCATCTCAAGATCATCTGCCACAAAGCTCAGAACAAAGTACAGCAGTGTAACAGAGCAGTGGAGTTTGGGAAGTCATTTCAAGTTGAGCTCACCAGTGTAACTGATATTTGCAGGAGGTTGGACCAGGAATGGAGTTATATGGCTGCATTACGGAGAAAAATAACAAGAAATGGGTAACTGAGAGTAAGTGAGGAAAAGAGTAAGCCTGGATAAAGCAGGGAGTATTTCAGAAAGGTCTGGTGATGACTCATAACTGCTCACTGACAGTATAACCTGTTCTTCAGAGCTTCTGAGGTAAAGAATGTCATCTCCAGCAGCATATGCCAGTATGTAAAATATGTGTGGCACCAGGCTTCCTGTCGTGAGTTCTTATCTGGTCTTTCTGATAAACTAACATTTTTGTCGCCTCTACAGTGAGGAACTAAGGTGAGATCAGTTTGCAGTCCAACAACACAAACACAATGTGGCTCTTTTTGTTTTTCCATCAGGCTTGTTGTGGTTGTGTAAAATTGTATTTTCACACTTTAAGATGTCTGTACGATTGTTTTAACGTTTAGAGCCATATGGGGTTTTTAATAAAAAGTGCTCTAAATTTTACCAAGGTTTAACTCTTTTTAACTCAGTTTAGCCATGTTTTGCCAAGTCATCATTTACATCAAAACATACAGATCCAATTCAGGATTACAATAACTTGGCATTAACTTGGCAGGTTTCTCAGGGTAGAAGAGTAGCCTACAATGTTTCTCTGCATTTGTGTGTTAGACTCCAGCTGTAATTGACAAAAATGAAGTCTCTGTTTCAGCAGGAATTTGCCAGTTTAAACCAATACTTATCATGAAGTGTGGTTAATACATTCCAAAAAGATTGTGCTGCTAGCCTTGAATTATAACAGATCTAATTTGAATGAGTATTGCACACTGCTGTCTTTTTACTATAAAGCAGTGAAGAAGTACCCTTGCTGCACTTTGAACGTCGGTTCTACCTTGCTCCAGGCTGAACGTGACTTGAATAGAGATGACCTTCCAGCGCTGAGCTGAATAGTGAGGTGTGTAAAGGGCGGGTTTTAAGGGCTCAGGAGAGACTGAAAGTGAAGTGGTATTGGTGTCTATATGCGTATGTCCTTCTCTGCAGCCAGCTAACCTGGGATGCTCGATGAATCAATTCACAAACAGGAAGAGATGATTTCCTGAAATTCTTGCGTCTGGGCTGTTGTCACGAGCCTGTGAGCATTTATTATGAACTGCTTTTTTAAAAAAAAAGGTAGATGTTGATGCTTAAACATGTAACATTTAAAGTGAGAAAACAAAAAGATATAAATAAATGTTATAAATGACGCATCAAAACCATTGGATTAAAATACATTTGTTTTTTTGTATTCACATTGAATGTAAAACAGTCTAAAACCTTGTTTGTCTATATACATTTTATGACTTAGGTTACTGAACATAGCCAACATTAGCTAACTGCTTTGCGGATCAAAGTCTGAAGTTAACTTAAAGGGATAGTTTGGTGGTTTTGAAGAGAAGGTTCTGTGAGCTTATAATCAGTAATAGTTCCCTTACTGGTAGCATGCAGACGTCCCGACATAATGAATGGGGTTGTGAATGAACATGCTGTTCATGATTGGAGATCACGTTTTTCGAGAACTTTGAAGGGAAGAGTACTCACTCATTACAGTTCAGCACCAGAACTGAGAGAGGCTAACATCTACGAATTTCAGCTTTCAGTGACATGTTTGTCCCACCAGCTGACTGTGTTTGTTGCTAGGCAACCTGAAGATTTTCGTGTTCATTCCGAAAGGGTCGGGCATCCAGGCGTAATCCTTTTGTTTCTCAGTAAAAAAAAATCATCTCATATGTCTGCTTCAAACCTGCTTATGCAGGGTGACTTCTTCTATGGTGTGAAATGATGGGTGTCAACTTGCGTTGTTGCTACCTACTGTAAATAGTGTAAATAGATGAGATTGGATTGCTTTTTTCTTTCTTGGCATTATTTGCCCAGATGAAGGCCTGCAACTCACTGCAAACGGGTCCTGACCCATAAGTGGGACACGGATCTGTTTTGAGAAAGTTTAGATAAGACTGTCTAAGCTGCTTTATGCTCCTTGTGCATGCTTGTAATTGTGTGATTGTGCTCCACACATATACTGTGTTTTGCTGAAAGTATTTGCTTATCTTGCATTCTCACACAGATGAATTTGAGTATCTACCCATTCTAAATCCAGAGGCTTTAATGTGAGGTCGTCCCATCCTTTGCAGCTATAACAGCTTTAGCTCTTCTGTGAAGACTTTCTACAAGGTTTAGAAGTCTGTCTATGGCATACCAAATAATGCATACCAAAGATGTTCTATCAGGTTGAGGTCAGGCCAGTCAACTCCTTCCACTCATTCATGTTTTTATCGACCTTGCCCTCATGTTGGAACAGAAATCCCCAAACTGTTCTCACACAGTTGGGAGCATAAAACCCTAACACCACTCTGAGGATCTATGAAGTCCCTGCAAAATTTTTTACATCGATCTACTTAAGTCAGAGAACAGTTACTGATGACAACTTCACTGAACCGCACTTCAAAAATCCAAACTATACCTTGAGGTGTTATTGTTTATTTAGTCATTAATAAGTCTCAAACATAAAGGCAACGTCTATAATTGCTTCTGTCTCGTTTCAGTCAGTATATATTAATGCAGAACAGCACAGTGTAAAAAATGGGCATCCATACAAATTATTGTAATTCATAGCTATTAATAGAAAGCGTTTGAAGCCGAACTCCTGTGCAGGCACTGACAGTGTGCAGCTTTATCGCCCTGGCTTTTTCCAATTAAACTGTTTTTGTGTGCGGTCATGTGTGTACATGTGTACTTTGTGGTGTGTGTGTGTGTGTGTGAGGAACAGCTATGTGAGCCATGCCAGCCACTGACGAACTGGGATTTGGCTGTGACGCTCTGCTCTGCTCTACAGCGAGCAGCAATTTCCCAGCTCCACCTGCTGCAGCTGTTTAACATGCACATTTATAGTGGGTTATTGTTATGCGCTGCCAGAGTTGTTTATATTTGAAAACTGTATTACACACAGCCGGCCTCCCTGTTGGTGAGTGATAATTATAAGAATTGTAAACTCTGATAAAAACAGCAATCCTAATACTTCATGAGACATTATGTTTTTTCCAGGTTTTTTCCAGCACTGAGCAAGACTTACCTTTTCTTTCTCCCTGTCAGAGGATGACGTGGTGTCCATGGCAGACTCCACCATCACTGTGGATGACATCGAGGGAGAGCTCTTCAAGATTGAGAGGATCAGGGACATCCTAGTCAGGAGGGAGTCAGAGCTCAGATACATGTAAGTGAAGCTACACTACAAAATGTTTTAGTTTTTTCCCATTTATTTTATCTCATATTAGAAAGTGTCAAAACCCCAAATTTTTACCCCACATCTGAATTTTTTTTATTTCCTGGTTTACCACTGAAGGGATGTTGTCCTAATCATTGATGTAAGGAGTGTCAACAAAAATGGCAGAAAAATGTAGTATAATCCACCTTGTCAGTTAAAATAACTTAAAATAATTAATTGCAGGAAATAAATCTTCAGTATTGTGAAAGAATGTAATGCTTTCTCTGACACTGATTTTTCTGAGGACAACAACAGATCTCAGAGTGAGGTCAGTATGAGGGATGAAAGACAGAGGAAGAATCTCTTCTGTCACTCCACTCCATAAAACTACCAGAAATAAAACCAGGTGTCAAACTCAATCAGTTTGAGTGTTCCCACTGAGTTTCCTAATGTCTTAAAATACTTAAGTTGCCACTCAAATCCCCAGAAACCATTTCTTGTTTTTTTCCTGAGCATTGCTTTTTAATATTTATTTTGTTATGTCTTCCTTTGTGACCCTGAATTGCATCAACAGGCATAGAAAACCACTGAATTGATAGTAGTTGACGAGTTGGATAAACGTAATTAAATACGGTTTCTTGATGCAGAAAATCAAACAGCCCTGTATGAAGGAACTTTTTTGGGGCGGAAAATTTCATTCAAAAGCCATTTTATGACCTTTTATTTACACAGGAAGTGGGGATTGGAGACGCTGCCGGACAAGTGATCAGTTCAATTCGATTCAAAAATACTTTATTTTTGCCAAAGGGAAATTAAATCTTGTTGTAGCTCATATTATGCAGGTTTCTTCAAAGAATCGTTGTAGATGCTGATTGCTGTGGGCAGGAAGGATCTCCCGTAGAGGTCTGTCTTAGAGCAGATCTGAAGAAGCCTCTGACTGAAGACACTCTGTTGTTGTACAACAGTCTCATGAAGAGGATGCTTAGGGTTCTCCATAATGTTCTTCATTTTATGATGCATCCTTCTTTGCACAATGATCTCCAGAGGTTCCAGAGGAGTCCCTAAAACAGAGCCAGCCTTCTTTATCAGCTTGTTGAGCTTTTTTAAGTCCCAGGCTCTGATGCTGCAACCCCAGCAGATGATGGCTGAAGAGATCACACTCTCCACAACAGTGCCTAACATATGGTACTGTTTATAACTGAGAAACGAACATATAAAGCATTTCCTGTCTCATATAAAAGTGAAATGGGGTTCAAGGCTTTACAGCTGCTTAAGTTATCAATATTTTATTGATCACGCTCTTCTTTTAGATATTTAACTGACTTGAATTACTGACTTGAAGTGCTTTACATGTTCTATTCTCAGTATGAGAAACTTAAATGAAAAAACATCAGTAATGAATGACCTAAGAAAAACTATAAACACAATGACTGATTTAAAATTCTTACCCTAAAAACTATTGTGCTTAAAAAGGTCAATACTTCTGTCTGGCACTGTATCAGAACCCCATTATTTTACTGCTACATGTCTTCTTCTCTTATTTTCACTCAAGCTGTCCTCTTTAAAAAATGTCAGTATTTCCACCGTTGCTTCCACTGAGCAGGCTAGTGCATGGATATTTATTCATATGCTCCTGTAGTAGAAAGGCAGCGGCACCATTCAGAGGGGAAGGAATGTGAGGAATGATGTAAAGATTTGAGGAAAGTGGGGATAAGTGGGGAGAAGATGGAAATTTCAAGCATCATGCTTCCCCGACAGTGATGAATGTATATGATTGTGGGCAAGCGTACGCAGGGTCTTCCTCCTCACCTCAGTGTCACTAATCATCCACAGATACTACAAAAGCACGGCATAAACGATAATGATCCAGGCTCGTTTGGTGTGACAGCCATTTGCTTCAGACATATCTCGGAGGTTTCTGGTCCGACTTTCATTTTACTTACATTGATTTCTGCCTTATTCTCATTCCTTTTCGGAATTCCTCACATGTTCTAAACAGGATTGAACAGAGAAATTGTCTGTTACATGAAAGAAACCCCCAATTAAATATTTCATTTAGAGGTTTTCTTCTGGAATCCTTTCAGTTCCCACAGATTTTCATTCCGGGTTTCAACTCACTTCATCTGAATCAGTCAGGGCTGCTCTACATCCATTAATAAATTTAACTTTTTCTATGTTTTTCTCATGGTTCTAGCAGCTTCAAAGACCTGGTTTGCAGTGCCAATCCTGCCTATTTATTGCTGCCATTTTGACACGGCTGTCTGACATTTTCACGCTGATGTCAGTAAGACATCAGCTTTGCATGAAAGCTCTTAACTGCATGAGAATCTGCAAAAAAAGCAAAACAAAACTGGAAGGTTTTATTTTCAGTCCAATCACCAGGTGAGCTAATTACCAACCATGGATGAGATGATTGCCAGTGTTGGTTCTCTGTTTGTACTGTGTGTATTTCGTCTTTGCTACCCTGTCTGAGCAGGATGGATGACATTCAGCTGTGTAAAGAGATTACTCGTCTGAAGAAGGAGCTTCACAAACTAGTGTCTATACCAGGTAGGAGACTTTCACATGTCTATGATGGTCAAAGAAGGGAATACAAAGCCATTGTTTAGCTGTGTATAGCTCATTAATTACATCTTCATATTTTGAATTTGTTTTTGCTTAATTCAAACACAAACACAAATGTAACACCACATCTGGTGGTCAATGCAGTGAGTGAGTGCAGCAGTGTGTTTTGGAAATGAGCAGAGGCGTTTACTTTGCTTCAAAAACGACCTGAAAAATGACTCATTTAACTTGGTCTAAACGTCTATAATGATCCAGATGTTTGTTTGCAGACTCAGCATCACTGTTAAGCTGTGGCAAAGCATCCCATGATAACTGGGCCCTTTCTACCTAACTGCCCTTCTTTCCCATTCTGTAAAAGTACTATACTGTACCTTGCAAACTTCCATGTTTTTTACTGGGACCAACCAACTCAAAGTAGAGGAAAATTGTAAATGACTAATAAAATGGTAAATGTTTTTTTTTTTTTTTTTTAAAGAAATGAACAAAATGGAAATAAATAAAATCCAGTGAAAAGAATTACATATTGAGGGTACCTAATGGCAAACATGCAAAATCCTTTGTGTGGTAGAAAACTAACAGGGCACATCACCCCTAGCATGTCAACCCCTCTGTGAAACATGGTGGTGGCTGCATCATACTATGGGGACACTTTGCATAAACAGAAACAGCAGCACAGATTTGGTCTAAAGACGGACTGAGCTAAATACAGGGGGGTCCTGGAAGAAAACCTGTTAGAGGCAACAAAAGACTTAAGTAATCTCTTATAATGATAGTATTCTCACAGAGAAACTTAGGGCCTGATCTTTATAGGAGGCGCTAAATTGCTTGGACAAAAAAAAACAAAAAACGTACGTGCATTAAGTAGCCTGTTGCATGCGATTTTCAAAGATTGCGCGTGCAGTGGATAACAGGTGCAAAAGGTGTGCAGACCGCCCTATTTAAATGAGGAAATTGCGTGTGCTACTGGCTGGCTGCTACCGCCCCCAGTGGAACAAGAGGAAATGCAAACAAAAGCTGTGATGCTTAAAACATGCAGTGGTTGTTGTGCTGTATCATTATAAATGATCTAGTTGCTGACTTTTTTTTTCTTTTGTTGCATTCTGCTCCAGCTTTTCTGGACTGTTACAGTTTGTTAACCTTTGTTGTCGCTATTCACAGCAGCAGGTATGTCATCGATGCCTCTCCCCAAATGGGATTGTTTCTCCTGTTCATTTGCACAGGGCACTTCTGAGTGCATACTTGCTTTTGTTTGTGATTGGCTCGAAATTCTACATAGAATCATCTATTCTCATGTATTTTTATTATTTTTATTTTTGACAACCAAAATCTGTTGACAACTGGACAGAAGACTATGAGGGGTCGTTACGGACATCTGAATTTGCTCTCATACACACTACTGAAACGCTACATGCTGTATAGTTCCAATGTGTTTAAAAATGTTCAGATTTCTACTGGGTATTGATTGTAGGGATGTATCCTGCATGAGCAAAATGTTACAAAAGGTGTAGAATACTAAACATTTACATGTGTTCTACGTTTGTGCTCCAGATAAGGACAAGTCCAATGAAGACCGACAGAAGGAAGAAGAGCTGCTGCACCAGATTCACAAACTGGTGGAAACCAGAGATTTCTTAGTGGATGATGTTGAGTTTGAACGTCTCAGGTGCGTTTCAAACTCTATAATGCATTTTGTTGCTGTTTGATCTAACATGTTGGGAATTAATAAATAAAATGCAATAAAACACTTCTTCTCATATATTAATCTAAAGATGGGGTGCAGAGCACACATAATACCTCCGACATATAGCTATCTAAAGCAAAAAAGCTTCAAAAACATTTCATGCTCAGGAGAAAATGACTTGTTCATTAACACTGGAAAGCCAAAGTTTGGTCAATCCTTTCCCAGTTCAGTTGCATAAAGCTGAAACCAAATATTTACACATGTTATGCATGAGCGCACACAATGTGTTTTTTCCTTTTTCACATCAGACTGGACATTTCCGTTTCAGGTCAGTTAGAATTACTAAACTAATTCTACTTGCAAGAATAATGAGAGAGAAGCTTTTGAGAATCTTTATTTGTTGTCCAAAGTCAGACATTTACATACGTTGTGATCACTATGTCTTTAAACAATTTAGAAAAGAGAAGATGATGATGTCATGGGTTTGTGGATTTCTCGTTTAATTCACAACATCTGAGTTGAATGAAGCCACACCTGTGGATGTATTCGAAGGTAACACCAGAAAACACTCGACTTCCTTGTGTGACATCATGGAAAAATCTAATGAAATCAACCAAGATATCAGGAAGAGAATTGTGGACCTCCACAGCATCATGCTGTGTGTGTGTGTGTTTTGCAGTGGCAGGCACTGGTACTGGTTCACTCATTTATAAAAAGGGCGGTCAAATATCCAGCTAGAAATATGCCAGGACCCTGTTGATGGCTGCAAACAGCATGTGTTTGAGGCATAACTTGCTAAGGGACATTTGTTTAAATATTAGTGGGGATGTGTGTTTGAGTCTGGACATTTCTGACCTTGTGTGGGTTAGACTAAATGGACAAAAAAACTAAACTTGTGTATTTTACTAGTCTTAAAAGGTCAATGATGTAATTTCTTTTTATTATCAATCCAACCTGAAAAAGCAACAATTACATGACCCCCATGCTGATGATGAGTGTAGACAAAGGTTTTACCAGATCTGTATTTACCCACCTCGCATGTATATTCATGGATTTTCTTTCTTAGTTAGTTTTTTTATTTGTTTTCAGGGAAAAAGAAGAAGATAAAGAAATGGCAGAGTTTTTGAAGTCCAGATTGCCAAGAAATATGAAGAAAGCAGGTATTTAAGCATTAAAATTGGAAACAAACTTAGAAGATTTAAAAAACTTTAACAGCTGGTCCCAAACCAGATTACGGATCCTACATTAGCTTGCAGATTACAGTCCTATTCTGTTTATCTTCAGTCCTAGACCATTTCCCTGCAGGAGGGGAAAAAGACACACGGTATATGCAAAACACAGAATTTCTCTTATTTATTAAAAGAAGCCCCCCCTCCCAACCTGGGGGAGGGGGAGTCCAAGTGAGGGAGGGGTGTTTGCTCAGCAATCGAGTCAAATTATTGTGTCGTAAACTCTTATGATGTAAACATCAATGTTGGAGCCACGGAAGAATGTGACGTCGGGGGAGTGTGTTAATCAAACAAATCAATGTCGTTCTGTGGCAGGAACTGCAAAGCGCCTTAAGTGCTTCCTTCTTTGTTCAGCATGTCATTACAACAATACATGAAAATGCAATAGGAAGGAAATAAATCATTTTCCAATGTTCCACAAATGCAAGGTTTTGCAACAGATAATGAAGATGTGATAGATATTTCTCTGTGGGGTGTTTTAAAAGTACTAACCAGTACATTTACTGCCTGGATTGTGGGTTTGAGGTGCATACGTCAGGGAAGAATGTGTTTTTGAAACAAAGGCTGAACTTGGCCAAGAAAATGTCCCCCTGCAACAGAAAACTGCTGGGACAAAATAAGACAAAATTATATATGGTATTTAGTTAGCAAGAATGAGACAAGATTTTAGCAAGACTTTATTTTTGAAAATGGGGATTCTTAGTTTCCCTAGAGTAAAGGTTTCATACATTAAAGAATCGGTTTACAATAATTTAATCCAGGTTTGATTGGTCCACAATGATTGAAATCCTCAATCTGTGCCTAATAATTTTAATATCAGGGAAAGATAACATGAGTAAATACAACATGCAGCTTACAAATGGTGGTTTTATGTATTTAAGGAAAAATTGCCAGCTAAACCAATACTGTCCGATGTGAAAAAGTAATTGTCTTTTTATTAACTCTCAAATTAACTGGTATTAACCAATGTTTGTCTCAATTTCACAAGCCACACTCAGGCCTGATTACTGCTAGACCTGTACAATAAAGAGATCACTTCAATAGGACCTGTCTGACAACATGAATTAACTAAATAATATCAGAAAAGAACACAACAAGCTGCGATCTAAAGAAATTCAAGGTCAGTGTGGGAAGGGTGGGATCCAGCGTGGAATCCAGAAAAGCATCTAATTTCTACAGCACTTTTCTAGTTATACTTACCATTCAAATTACTTTACACTAGAGCCACATTCACCCAACTGCAGTCACAAACATGCACATATTAGTACACTGATACACAGATTGGTAGGAAATCTGGGGTTAAGTGCCTTTACCAGGGGAGCATGTGGCAGGAAGGAAGGAGGAACTCTGATTGTAAGACAGTCACTCATTTCATTGAGCCATAGTCAATCCTGATCAAGGACACAACAGCACATTTGTCAAAAAAAAACACACTTTGATGACTTGTAAAAACTTAAACAGAAAAAGAAGCTCGTACCTACGGTCAAGCATAATGGCGGTAGTGTAATGCTACTTGATTGAACCGTGAACTCTGCCCTCTTGGAAGAAATCCTGCAGGAGAATGTCATGAATGTAAGGTCAAGCACACTTGGAATATCAAGCAGAGGAGATATCAAACCACACCAGCAAGTTCACCCTGAAAGGCTAAAAAAAAAACAGAAAATAAAAATCTTACAGTGAAGCTAAATGAAAGCAATTTTGCAAAGAACTGCAGGTCAAAGTTTCTCCACAGTGTTGTATAGGAGTTATTCTTAGCTTTAAGGGGGCCATTACTTCCATTTTGAGAATGTCTTTGCCTCTTTCACCTTCAAATCCGGGGTTTTTAAATAGCTTACAGGTACTTCACCAGACAACATCACATATAGGCAGCAACTGGGTAGCACCCTGCAGAACACAGTTCAGTTCATTAAAGGAATCCCATTAATTTAGTGTTTTTATATCATAAGATCTACTCTACCAGCCAAATGTTTGGACTCACCTTCTCATTCAATGGTGTCTTTATTTGTATTCCTACCTCTGGGAACTCCTTCAAGGCTGCTGGGAAACCATTTCAGGTGACCACCTCATGAAGCTAATGGAGAGAATGCCAAGAGTGTGCAAAGCAGTAATAAAATCAAAAGGTGGCTATTTTGAAGAATCTAAAATATAAAAGAGGTTTTGAGTTATTTCACAATTTTTTGTTTGCTACATAATTCGATATACTTTAGTGTAGTTGTGATGTCTTCACTAAGTATCTACAATGTAGGGAGCTATACATATAAAGAAAAGCCATTGAATGACAAAGGTGTGTCCAAACTTTTGACTCGTAGTCTAGTTACACCCAGAGTATGTGACTGGTTTTATTTCATTGTTAACCTTTGACTTGTTTTTTGCACTTTAGGTGCATCATCAAGAAGAGTACCAGCCAGGGCTCAACAGACGTCATCGCCTTTCACCAAGACAGGTCTCACCCTCCTAAAGGAGTGTTGTGGTTTTACGTGCTCCATCATGTAGACAAGAGCCGAAAACAAAGACTCGCAGAACAATGTGACCATTCCAAGGGAGATGAATAACCAAGTTCACCTATTTAGTCTGAGAAAGAGATGCAAAGAGACATTGATGGAGTTGTGCACATCAGTGGAAAATATTGTGTTGCAAAAATGATTTGGTGTGAATCAGAATATTCATTTTTTTGCCTCTGCTCTGTTTCTGCTTCTCATAACAGCCAAACCTGCCGTAACTACTTTCTTTTACACCCAACGCTAAAAGGCTCTGAACAGCCAACCACAACTCATGCCAGCATATTGTTAGTGTGCACACTATTAGATTCAAGTGTCATGATGTACCCACAGGTTGTATATTTAAAGTGTCCGTGCATCTCCGATAATTGTCATCTCTTTTTCAAAAAGTTTCAGTTTTTCAGTGAACAGGCCAGTCTAGAAACGGCTAGAACTTTAGAATTAGTGGTAGGGGGATAATACTAGGAAAACGAATCGACCAGTCTGTCAGCATAAAGCTGTGTGGGATTTGGCTCCAGACAAATATGGGCTTTTATAAAAGAGGAACCACTTCTCCTTTTAACAGAGGTTCCACCCTTTTTAATTAGCTTTTAAAGGCAGATATTTACATACACATAACCTTTTTTCTCACTGCTTGACAGTCTTTTCCTGTTTTAGATCTTTTGAGATTATCAAAATAATTTATTTTTACTAAATGCCAGAATAGTGACAGACTGAAATGTTTTTGAGATTTATTACTTTGTTGTGAAAAACTTTGAAACTGTATGACTTGGAGTCATAAAAGTCGAACAGATGGGATTTAGGCTCACTCCTCCTGACACATAAGATGTTCCTGAGTCAGGTTTGTAGGCCTCTCACTCACACCTTTATAGCTCTCTGAACAAATTAGTTTTGTAACTAACATCAGGGCTTTTTGTCTGCCACTAGAACTCCAAGATGCGTTGTTGTCATTAGGGCAGTTTGTAACTGATTAGAAGATATGCTTCGGGTCATTGAACATTTGGAAGTCCCATTTGTGATTTAAGTTTCCTGCAAACGTCCCAGCTGAGGTCTTTTAAGTCTATTAAGGTGTTAGAAAACACTAAACAATTTTCTTTCCATGTGATGACATCCACAGTATTTTGTAAAGAGCACATGTCCCTTCTACAGCAAATCATCTCTATAAAACGATGCTGCCACCCCTGTACTTCGCAGTATGGTGTTCTCAGGTTTGCAAGCCTACCCTGTATTCCTTCCATTTGTAACAACGGTCATTGTGTTCGAACGATTGGTTTCCAGTTTCATCAGACAACAGAAAATCTCTGTCCCTGAGTGCATTTGCAAACTCTAATCTGACATTTTATGTTGCTGTTGGAGTAATGGCTTCTTTCTCACTGTGTGGCTTGTCAATCCATGTCGGTGCAGGACTCGTTACACTGTGGATAGTGACACATTATCTTGAAGCACATGGGCGGATGCTTCAGCCAGCATTTTCACAAGATCTTTTGTTGATACATTTTGCATCACAAACACCTTCATGCTTCAGACATAGAACCCGTTTCCTTGCTATGATAATTGCTATGATAAAGCTATTTGAACCGATGAACATGGCTGGTTCAACACTCAACTCAAATGCTGCATATTATCAGACCCAATATGGTCTATAACTTTATCACCACACAGTTCAGTGCTCACACAAAACACATAGAAGTCATTTATATAAAGTATGTATATATATATATCTTTATCTGCCTGCCAGTTGCAAAATTGTTTTACCCATTTTCAGTAAGCTCCTGTGGGAAGTTTAAGCACACTCATCATGGATATCAACGTCATATAAAATTTAGTTTTTTTAAAGATTAAATTGAGTTGTTCTTTTTTGCTGATGATACATCAAACAGTTTTAATGAATTTCAGAAACTGGTTGCACTGGTGGATTTGATTATTCTCTAAACTACAACTGATCATTTACATATATGTTTTTACATCCCCACTAAAGTTTGGTTAAATGCCCCATAGCAAGTTAGATTTCAGTCACACAAATTTTGTAGCCATACTTCTGGTTGGATGTTTGACTTCATTTATATTCAGAAATGGTTGAGCTCGATCCAAAATATGTTTGTTTTCTGACACAGACCAGGATTTTAAGAAATATCCATCAATGTTTGACCAGGATATTGACTACTCATTTAATTCAGTGTCACTGTCCGCACTAAAGCAAGTTTTCCACCATCATCGACTAGGAGGGTGGTGATAACGTCAGAGGCTTGCTGCTACAAAGACTGATACCTTCAAGCGTGTCTAAAATGTTTCTCTGTTCACATGGACCAGCCAGATGGGTTCTGGAGATTAAGTGTTTGGCCATAATGACAAAAAGGAAATAAGACGAGGCTTTCAAACCTAAAAACGCTGTACCAAGCTGCCAAGCATGGTGGTGGTAGCATCATGCTATGGGGTTGTTTTGCTGCCAGTGATACTGGTTCATTGCTCACAGTGGATGAAATAATCAAGAAGGAAAACTACCTCCAAATCAACAACTAGATGGTTGAAACTAGGGTACCATTGGGTTTTCCACCAGAACAGTAATCCCAAACAAAGTGTGAACTATGCTGAAAAAGCATGTCTTTGCCAGGAAACGAACCAGTTCATATAAATGCTCCCAATTCTGATAAATATTATGCCAACTGTTTTTCAATGTAGTCAAAAAAGCAGTGATCAAGGTGCATCATGCTGAGGAACTTTTGAAGAAATCTTAATGGTAGTGTATGTACATATTTAATCTTGTATAAATAATTACAATTGGGTGTAGATTAAGAACTAAAATAAAAAATAAAAAATTACTGAAGTTTTTTTTATCATATGAAAAATTCAAAGCCCAAAATTAATTTGACATTTATGCCCATGATGAGTGTTTATGAATTTCTTATCAGAGCTGTACATACTGTTTGATTTCGCAACCAATGACAATGTTTTTCATGTCATTACCATGTTTCTATAGAACCAACAGCGAGCTATAAATGCAGCAGTTCATGAGCTGCAGGGACATATGTTTGTCTTTCACTGGCACAGACTGTAAGTTACCATGGAAACTGTTGAACACATTCAGTAACTTTCAAGTTAAAGGAAAGAAAAAAAAATGGACAGTTCATTGAAATGAAGTTACGGTTGCAGGCATAGAAAGAGAAATGAACAAATCAAAAAGATGCTGCTGACATTTTTGGCATTTTCTTAAATTATTGATTAACTTCCAGTTCCCTCACATTTTATAAACTGCAGGTTGTTAGTAAAAGATGTTGTTATTCTGATATCTTGCTTTGAATCTTTGCTGGAGTTTTTTCTGTTAATTAGAAGTCTAAACTCATCTAGATTTATGTGCTACTTTCTGTTGATTTTTCACACAAAATTCCAAAATCTAGATTTGTTTTGGCCACATTTCATTATGTTCAAGTAATATGGACGTATAGAAGTATATAGACTGTTCATGTGTGTCAGCCATGGTTTTATTGTTGTTGCTATTAAATTAATGGATTTTGAAAATGTTATTTTATTTTAAAAATACAAGCTAAACTCTGTTACTCATCTGTCTTGAAGATATTCTGTATATGCTGCATCATCTCTGTGCTATAATTAAGTCAGTCACAGAGGTTCTGCTGCTGTATGAAAGTACAGTTCTGGGCCCTCATGCATAAACGGTGCGTAAGCACAAAAAGCCTTGCGGTGCAATGTTTCACGCACAACTCGGCATGTACAAAAATGTAAAACGTTGTGTAAAAGTGTGCTGTAATCCACGCAAACCTTTCACCTGCTATGAAAATGTGCAACAGCCCTGCAAACGTTTTCAATCGACAATAATAAACTACAAGGTACTAAAACTCACCCAAATACACTGCAAAATGTCTCCATACAGTTTTTTTTTTACTCACGGAACATCGAACCAGAGGTTTTTTCATGAATTTTAGTTTTTTTTGTTTAAACCTGAGTGCTGAAAGTAAACCACATTTAGTCTCATACAGTAACATGAGACACCTCAAAAAATGAAACAACCTCAACCCGATACAAGCTGTAAAAATTTCCTCTGTTTTTGTCACGTGTAGATGTGAATGTAGCTGCATTGAGATGCTAATAATTGTGGGACGATGGCAGCTTTGGCACAGCTGGAGGACATCACCAATGGAAACATTCGGAGGGAGTGTGTTTTCAGAGATTCTACTGACCTGCTGGCATATATGAGTGGCTTATTAGCTGCTTCAGATTGGCCTGGGCAATCATCTTGGTGCTCTGCGTGAAACTGGCCCGAGCCTTACATATACCCCTTTTCCACCAACGCGATTTGGAGCCCGTTCCAGTTCTCGAACGTGATTTCAAACTGGTTATGTGTGTTTCCACCATCGAAAAAAGGTTCCAGGGCGCAAACTCTGGTTTAACCCAGGCAACGTAGAAGTCTTGGTTCTTTTGCACAAACCGTAATGTCACCCGTGGGCGGGTCGAAGCTGCAGACAATTAAAACAAGTACGGTGGCAAAGACATAGAACATATCATATGAATATTTTTTTTATATGTTTACAAACCACACATTGTAACTACTTGTTTCCGTTACACTCGCGGACAGCGACTCTGTGCGACTGTTCTTGCATGGAGTCGCCGCCTCCTTTTCCGTATTAACTGTAGTTCATGGATGCCCTCTTTTTGCATTAGCAGGAACATTGCTTGCAGCTTAGCAAGTTCCGCTGTCTCACTACCATGCTTTCCCCCGGCGTTGTGTAACACTGACTGGTAATGATTCATGCTTGGTTCCCAAAACTGGTGGAAACGTGCGTCAGTGCTCAACAAAACACCGAATTTCGAAGACACACAAACTGATGCTAAGAGGGACACTAGAAAGACGATACTGGTGCCGGTTCAAATGGTCACTACACTGGGATTACTTGCAACGGGTGCTTTTCAGAGGTCTGGTATTTCTGTTATCCCTGAGCCGTGCCATGCCAGCAACATGGGAGGCCCTCATCCGTATGTTCCCTGGTAAATATAAAATTTCCATAAACTGTGGCTAAACACTAACAAATTTCAAAAACGTAATGACAGCTGTGATTGCACTCACAGTGCTATAAGGGCACCATCTTTAGATTAATTTGCTTTGGTGAATAGAAAGCATCTCCTATTAATGGGCAGATAGCTTTTTGAATGGACTCGGGCTCCCCCATTGCAACCCTTAAGTTGCAATGGGGGGGCCCATTGGGGGAAGGGGTTGTTAATATGGTTTGTGTTGTTTCTGTGTTTAAAAACAATAAAACCTGTTTTAAAGAAAACACTTTTAATTAATAAATGGGCAACTCATTTGAGATCAGCAAACCAGCAACCCCCCCCCCCAGTGCAGCAACTATAACTATACAGTGCCGTGTGGATTTGATGCAGACATTGTCATCTCGTACCAGTTTACTTCTACAAACTTTTTATTTTCAGCCAGGTTTTAGTCACTACTGTCACTCAAGAATTTGTAGGTTTACTATAATTCACTACAAATATACCTCATGGTGTGTAGACTAAGTCCTTTTGTGATTGCCACTACACAGTTGCCATGGTTTTTTGGACACTTTGGGTGCTTTCTAGGTATTTTTACTAATTTGCATATGTGTTCAGGGGAAGGAACAAGGCAGTCTATGTTGCACGTGCAGCTGCACCCAAAGAAAAGTTGTGCGGTGACATGTCTACGCACAGTTTTATACATCTGATTTTTTTTTGTGCACCGGCATTTTCTTTCTTTATAGGAATCATAGCGAATGTCGTCTCTGGTAATATCGAGAGTCTTGTAACCAGTGCCTGAACAGCATCATTTTTCAACTTCATATACAAATGCATTGTGTTTCCATTTGCCAGTATTGTACAAATATGTTTTCATGTATACACGTTTTTCTCTTTATTCATTTCCTCTCAGCTCTCCAATAAACAAAACTACAGAGTATTTTTGAACATGGAAATCATGTGGCTGATATTAACGTAGCTTGAATGAAAAGAAAGTAAGGGCATTAACAGGCACAGAAATGGATGGGGGAGTGGGGGTGCCTCATCTTCAGTGTGAGTCATCCTTAGTGGAATCATTGTGACCTCCCACACGGACAACTGGTGGTAGAAAAGGTCAAGACTCTCAGTCAAATGCCAGAGTCCTGTGCACTTTCCTCACATCTTGCTATGTACTCATGCACACCTATGGTTTGTGTAGGAAGTGAATGAACAGAACCTGTGTGGGTGTGTGTGTCCGGAAGCAGCTGGAAGCTGAGGTCATGGACGGGGGCTAAAACCCCAGCAGTGTCGGGCAGACCCAATACAGTGCGGCGTCCGGGAACCGCACAATCCAAGACGCAGCGGTTCATGTATGCCACCAATGAACATCAACTTTTTGTTGATTTCTTTAAATATGTCTGTAATGTTTTGAAATAATTCAACATTCTTTCATTCCTGTAAAGAAGTGAATATTAACACTATGCAAACTACTGGAAACTGGTGTCAATTGTCAGTCTCTTAATGTATTCATCAATCTGAGGGGAATTCTTTACTTACCCGACGAACGATTAATGTACATTTTTTGAAAATTGATGGTAAGTAGTTTTAAAAGAGTCTCTTTCTTTAAAATATCTGGTCATGTCAGAGATGTCAAACCAATCAGGAGAGGACACCACAATGGAAATAATGTGTACAATCCAGAAAAAAAAACCTTGAGTGACTCACTTTAACCAATCTTTGAAAAGAAAAGCATTTTTCCTCACAAGGCCTCTACAGCCCATCTTTATTTCTAGTATTTCAAGTGTTTGAGCAGTTCTTTTTTTATGGTTTTAACAATCTTCTAGTTATCGGTTCATTTAACAGTATGATCCTTCTCTTATCTTTAATAACTTGTCTTGTGACCTTTTTTAAACATAGGAGAAGCTGTTCAATACATTAACAACAACAATATGAAATAAAATATTACTGTAGCATTACTAAAAATAAAACCTGACAATTGAGCTGGCTAATGAGCAACTGTGTCTGTCTTTTTTGAGCTTACACATTTAAAACATACAAGAACAGTTTTGATGTAGCTGGCATTAATGCACTGAATATGTGAATGAATTTACAAAGATTCAGAAGAGTGACACTGAATAAAGAGTCCCCACCAAGCCACTTGCTGCCATGGATACACTGTAAAAGACAACCTGTAGAATTTATCCAGAAAAGCTAAAGTAACAATTTGCACTCAGTTTTTTTTTGAGTAAATTTAATGAAATAATTTTAGTAAAGAATATCTCATTTCAACAGCTATAAAACACTAAACGTTTACATAACATTTCTGGATACTTATCAATACTAATAACCTTAACAATTAATGTAATATTAATAATAGTATCACTTAATAATAGTAATATTAAAGTTATATTGATGCTTATTTTTATTGTCAATGTACTTCATAATTATTAATGAATATGATTAACTATTACTGGGAAGGGGGAAGGTAACATTTACTTTAGAAATGCATTTTCAGACACTGGAGATGATACTGATAAGACCAACTTTTATTTCATTAACCACATACCCAAAAATAAACAAAGATGGTACAAAATTATCCTCCAGTTCACATACTCAGAAATGTGCTACAGTTCACAAAACATTTGCAAACATACATTTCTTGACTCTTCAACAATAATTCACACTGCTTACCCAATAGGGCTGCACAAGTAATGGTAATCAAGAATCAAAATACCAGTGGCAGGATGCAATTTGCAGAATTTTGAAAACAGTAAAAATAAAAAAACTTTCAGAAACTGGAAAATTCCAATGAACTGTAAAAAAATCTAAATTTCAGGCCAAGAACCTCAATCTGATCGAAAAAGGGAGAGAATTTTGGCAAATGGCAATTCAATGAACATCACTGAGAACCAAGAAAACAAATGAATAGAACAAATACATTTTTGGAAATCTATAAACCTGCATCAAGTTTCTAAGATTAAACAGATCAGTCTTCCTTGTGGCACGATGAAACAACAATAAGAACCTAAGTAGATTCCATTAGCTTGCCTTTGAGGCTATGGACCTTATTGAGCAGCTTTGCTCCATCAAGCTCCAGGAAAATTCTCTAGAATACGTCAAAAGTGTTCTTCAGCATCTTGGGTTTAGAGCGTTTAGAGGGGAAAGGAAAGGGAAAGGGAAGCAGAGAACATGAAAATGAGAAGAATAGATAAGAGAGTAGAAGACATATTAATATCTTGAGTTGATCAGTCATTTAATAACACACCTGGCAGTATTCAGAGGAGCTCTTCTTGCTTTGCTTTCTTGACTTTATGTTTCTTGTGGGATGTTCCTAGAAGGTTGCATATTTCAAAGTCATTTATGTAAAGGAGTGGTAGTTTAAGTTCATCTCCACAAAAAAGCAGTTTTCTCAGCAAATATCCATCATGTAATGATATATATAAAGTAGCAACATCAGATGGTCTTTTGTTCTGTAACAGTGTGTCTCGAATGTGTCAACTGTTCACAAGTTGAGACAATAATGGGAAGACTGGTACATACCTTTATAAATTGCTCTCTCCTGTACTGAGTACTTAGAGGCCCATCTACTCCTAAAGTAGCACAGAGATGGTTTAGCTGGCAGAGACCTTTTACCAGTTCTAAAATCACAGAATGATCAAAACTACAGCTATGCTTCTTTAAACTGTTCTTACTGTATGCTTTAAGAAAATGAAGTTCCTCTACTAGTTCATCTATGCACATATTGGACACATTGAAAATACACCTGCCACCTGAAAGCCTCTCCTGGGGTCGCTGTATGTGCTGAAATTGGCTACAATGTGGATTTCTATGGATACTGTTCTGAGGTAGTGGAGCAGTGGTAGAAAACATGAACTTAGCCAGTATGGAGAGGCCCCAGTTCTGTTGACTGTTAAAGCAACACCCTCGTGTGTAATGACACTTGAATAAGCAATGTCCCATGAACATTCTAGAGTGATTTTTTTCCAACTGTCTTTTGCTCCCCATCCCCATAGTTGGGGCCGAATAATCCAGAACAAATCCATGTCAACAACGTGCATACAACTCAGCTACAATTCCCAATTTATGACTACTAAAACATTAAAGTTACCTCTCCTAACGATTTATCCTCATATTTAGATTAACGAATCAAACCAACAAGTCCACCTAATCGCTGAGTTAAATTTCTTCACTTCAAGTGCGTACATGGCACATTAAATAAAACATGCTGACTAGAACTCTTCAAAAACAACAAATAAGTCATGTACGCTATAGTGCAAAACAAAATGTAGTTAATAGAGTAATTTTACTTACCTTCAATGTCAGCATACAAGCAGTTTGACGGTTAACTTTCTGAAAGGTGTAGCAGACCGGTTACTTCAATATGCGCACATTGCGTTGTACAACCCAGAATCTTTGGGTACATTTTATGAGATATTTTTATGTTGCATTTGAATTTACCCATAATAATCGAATTAATTTGCTGCTTAATTTGAAAAGTTTGTACATGAAATGGTATTTCTTAAAGTATTTGTATGAATTGTATGCACCATACTCCAGAATCATTTCTTTCAGTGTACCAAACATGCTAAATAACTATGTGCTTAAGCTTACAAGGCAAATAATTAGATTTCCAGCTCCAAGAATCCATTTTACAAGTCTCTCTCTTTTAAAGTTAATATAACTTATTAGGATAACTTATTTCTAATGATGATCATGTTTCCATCACTGTTTGTTACAGGAGAGTAAGCACAGAGTACACAGGAAAATTACGTTTCCAGAGTGCTGACATTTAAGCGATCGCTCTTACTAACTTTGGCTTTTCAGAACACTGGCAGGCATCATATGACTCATCAATGTAGGAAGTGATCACTATGGTGTCATTTTTAACTAAGAATAAAACAATGTTCTCATTAGCTCCAATACCAAACTGGAAACCTAATTAAGACATTCAGTATAATGCATACTGTGTAAAGGTATTCAGGTTTTTTTTATGAAAATCTGAAAAGTGTGGTGTGCATTATACCATGTAAAGCATGGTGGAGGCAGCATTATGCTGTGGGGATGTGTCTGTGACTGGGAGGCTGGTCAGAGCTTAATACAGGGATATCCTGGAGGATGTGAGAGACTTGAGACACTACAAATACAGCGAGAGCTATAATGGAATGGTTCAGATCAAAGCATCATCATGTATTACAATAGCCTAGTCAAAGGCCAAACCTAAATCCAAATTTTTAATCAGTGGCAGGAAAAATAAAGTTCACACATACTCTAATCTGGTTGAGTTTGAGGTATGTAAAAAGACAAAGTAAAACTTTAGTCTCTGGAAGTGCAAGGCTGTCAGAGATCACCGATGTAATTAAAAAGCTCCCCAACAACAGGGCACCAGGTGTGGATGAGATTTGGCCTGAGATGCTGAAGGCTCTGCCAACTGTGGGGGTGTCATGGCCTCTTCAATGTTGCATGGATGACTGGGACAACACCTATGAAGTGGCAGGCTGAAGTGATTGAAAAGTGTGTTTCAGTTATCAAGGGATCACACCTTTCAGCCTCCATGTGAAAGATTACTCTGGGGTGTTGGAGAAGAGGCGCCGACTGATAGTCGAATCTCGAATCCAGTAAGAGCAATGTGGCTTTCGTCCTTCCCCTGGAATAGTGGACCAGATCTTTACCCAAGCGAAAATGCTGAGGGGGTCATGGGAGTATGCTTCTTTGGTCTACATGTGTTTTGAGGATCTGGAAAATGCCTTTGACTGTGTCCCCTAAGGTATTTTGTCAAGGGTGCTGTGGGAGTATGGGGTATCTTGGTGGCTTTTAAGGGCTATCCAACTCTTGCAGGCCCAGAGCAAGAGCAGTGTCCTCATTCTTGGCACAAAGTTGAGCTTGTTCAAAGTGCACATCGGACCCTGCCTGGGCTGCCCCTTGTAACCAATCATATTTGGGGTGTTCATGGATAGGATCTCAGGGCATAGTCATGAAGAGGAGGTGTCTGGTTTGGGAACCTCAGAATCTCATCTTTGCTTTTCACAGATGATGTGGTTCTTTTGCCTTCTTCAGGCGATGACCTCTAGCATGCACTGGAGAGGTTTTATAATTAAGGTGGTTGGGGTTAGAGTCAACTCATCTAACTCTTATGCCATAGTTCTTGACCAGAAAAAGGTGGTCTGTTCCTTCTGGGTTAGGGATCAGTCTCTGCCTCAAGCAGAGGGGTTTAATTATTTTGGTGTCTTTCAATTTACCTGGACTTTTATGTTGTGACCCTCACCTATGGTCATGAAATTGGGTCATGACCAAAGGAACAAGATCCTGGATACAAGGGGCCGAAATGAGTGTGGATGGACATAGCTTCAGAAATATGGTGAAGAGTTTTGTCATCCAGGGGGAGCTCAAGGTAGAGCTGCTGGTTCTCCACATCGAAAGGAGCCAGTTGAGGTAGCTCGAGGATCTGATCGCCCCCTGGTCACCTCCCTTTGGAGGTTTTCCAGGAAGGAGAGAAGTCCGGGAACATCCAGAACTCCCTGGAGGGACCATATATCCCATCTGGCCTGAGAATGAGCTGGAGGATGTCACTGGGGCTCCCTCCTGTTTCACCCACGACCCGATCTTTGATAATTGGAATATAATGGATGATCTGCAGCTGTAATTGCAGAAAACGCTAGTCCTTTGAATTGTTGAACCGTGGAGGCAGAGTACATTAGCATGCCATTCTTTTTAGAATTGCTTATGTTTTCATCAAACTCCCCAAAGTTTCAAGTTCTAGCCACAAGGAAAACAGCAGTGGAAAATCATGAACAATGGCATGACTTCTGAACCAATAGCTCATCAAAGTTTAAAACGTCTTCATTTCTAACTTTCTGTAGCTGTTAGATGCGCTGCATTTTAGGACCAGAAAGACATATGGTGATTCAGTTACAGTTCTCTGTGTTCCATGCTAATATACAATATTATATTCCACCAATCTAGATGCTAAAAAAGAGAAGAAGAAAGATTTGAATGCTATCAGGGTAAATTCATATATTGGGTGAAGAAAATGGTTTCCCTCCTCATTTTAAACAGAATAAAAGCTTTTTAAAGGTGACAAAATTGTGAGAGGTTGCAAGGTAGCTGCCTTGAGAAAAATATCTTCATGTTAACCATGGACTGGTCGCTCTTCTCTGAAGCTCCTACCGGAAATGTTCTTTGATCCCAGCAGGTTCAGGACTATGTGTCCTGACTAATTAACAGTCCATGGACTTCTGAGCAGAGAGTTTGGCAGCTGCTGGGTAGCAGGCAGCTGGAGCCTGCCTGCTTCCTATTCTTTCGTGTGCATAACCATGGTGACGAGTTGTACTTGCACAACCCAGTTTGTATGCAGGGAAGGCAGATAGCTCATATCACACTCTGTTCTTTTTGTCTGACAACCTTTAGCTGATCTGTGTCACATTCTGTCAGACCCATTATTTCCAGCTGATTTATACTTATGGCAGCCGTCATCTCTCCTCTGTTTTTCTAAATGGGGGAAACATTTACCATCACTGTCACAGGTGAGAGAGTGTACTCAGCTTTATTCCTGCCTCTCTCATTTATTCTCATCCATGCATCTTCAAAACATTCAATGAACCTGTTAACCAAGTAATTACAATGCAATTGGTCTGCTGCTCTGTTTAAATCCTCTTAATGATAGGGTTGGAGAGAATATGTGCACCCACCGTGAGTGAATAAAACAAAAAGCAAAGTGAAAAGGAATCTGTCATAACATTGGAATTGGTAGAACCACATTTAGCTTTAATTTGATTATGCTGTCCTTAATTGTATTGTGCAATACTTTTGGGACACTCATGTTTACAATGTAATTCTACAAAATTAATATTTGTGGGATCACATTAATCCCACCCATCGTAATAATTAATGATCCCAATGTGGAGCCACTGCTTCTCCACATTGAAAGGAGTCAGTTGAAATGGCTGGACATCTGATCAGGATGCTTCCAAGGAGTCCTTCGGGAAGACCTAGAGCTTTCTGACCAGAACATCCCTTTTGGACTGGGGACATCTTGGGATCCCTCAGAAGGAGCTGCAGGGTCACCTGAGGATTGAGGTTTGCTCTCGGACCTGTTACCCCCATGACTGATTTTGGATAAGTGGAAGACTGTGGAGGACGGCTGAATGGCTATAAATAAATGAAAGAATAATGATTAATCCAGTCCAATTAATTGTCGAGAAAACAAAACCTACCCAAATGACAAACAATTTTTTACATCAGCCTAACAGCATGCCTGCATTTTGGTGCTTGTGTGTTCTCATAATATTTGGAGTCGTGTATTCTCTAGTCAAACACGCTGCTTGACTCCACTGTGTTTGGACAGCTGAACAGCCCTCTGGCTCCCTCTTGTGGTCCTATGCAGACATCACAAGTAAAAGAGGAGAGCAGTGACCCGCCGCCAAGTTGGCGCACACGTCAGAGTGAAACCTGTACTGGTGAGTGGACGTGTACTGTCGGCGTCAGGCGGTTCCCGGATGTGCAGAAAACAAACATGGACCGGGTGGTGGTGGAAGTCCCGATCAGCAACGGTGAGATTTCACGCCTGAAACGTCTCTGGAGGTCTAATGCCAACATGTCCTTCAGTGCAGTCGCCTCTGTCTACTTATGCACAGTTGCTCCTCCTCCTCTGACGCAGTGAAGGTGCCGCTGCGGGGCTGCAGTCAGTGCTCTGTACTGGCTGTTGTTCACGTTGTGTTTCTACACGGTTGGATCTGCAGCTCGCTTATACACAGAATGCAGAGCTGCTACTATCTGTCAAACATGATCCGTTTCTTTGATTCTTTCACTACTTATGTTGTGCTAAGTTGTCATAACATTAGTAGAAAGGGCCGAAATAAAGCTTTTCTGATTGGACTCCCTTCTAATTTACATTTGTAAAGTTTTAGTCTGGATCTAAAGCCAGTAAATGTATTTTTGTAGGCTTTTCATCTATGATCCTCACATGATCTATGACTATACCATTTTTTTAAAATTACCGTTTTATTTACAGTAAAGTGAGATTAACTTTACCTTGCAAAAGTATTCATACCCTTTCACATTTCTTCACAACTCAATCACAAATGTAATGTATTTTATATGACAGACTAAGACGAAGTAGTGCATAAACGTTATATGGAATGAAACAAATACATAGTTTAACCTTTTTTACTAATAGTAATCATAAAAGTGCATTGTGCATTTGCATTCAACCTAGAAGTAATTGCCTTGTTGAAGCAAATGTTTTATTTCCGGGTTTGTTTGGGTATGTCTCTGCCAGCAATACACTTGTAGAGACTGTAATTTTTGCTCATTCATCAAAAAATAGCTCAAGCTTATTTAGATTGGATGAAGGGTGTTTAGGAACCTCAAATTTCAAGTTGTTCCACAAATTCTTAATTGGACTTAGGTCTGGATTTGGACTGGGCCATTTTAACTGATGAATCTGCTTTGATCTAAACCATTCCATTTTAGCTTAGTCTGTGTGCTTTTGGTCATTGTCCTGCAGGAAGGTGAACTTCTGCTCCAGTCTCTAACAGGTTTTCTTCCAGGTTTGCCCTGTATTTAGCTCCACCCATCTCGCATTTAACTCTGACCTGCTTCCCTTTCCTTGCTGATGAAAAGCATCCCCACAGCATCATACAGCCGCCACTACCTTGTTTCATGTGGGGATGGTATATTCCCTGTAATGTGTGGTGTTAGCTTTCCACCACAAATAGCATTTTGAATGCCGGCCAAAAAGTTTTATGTTGGCCTACATTCTCTGACCAAAGCACTTTATTCCACATGTTTACCTTGCCCATTACATGCCTTCTGGTGAAATGCAGACAGGCGTCTTATGACTATGAGTATATGACTAATGGTTGTCCTTCTGATACATTCCCCCACCTGAACCGTGGATGTCTGCACTCCTCCAGAGTTACCATGGCATCTTGGCTGCTTCTCTAGTTAGTACTCTCCTTGCCGATCCCGTCCCTGCTGAAGAAAGTATTATCTGCTACCAGTATGTTTCGTGGAGTTTAATAGCGTGTTCACACTGTAATGTTGCTCTATTGCAAAGCATTGTACAAAGACCAGAAAAAATGGTCCTGTTATCAGACATTTTTATGTATCTTTATGTATATTGTAATCCTTTCTGCTTCTAACCTCAGGGTTTTCGATCTCCTGCCCTCCCACAGCGCCCCGAAAGCGTCAGGTGCGTTTCTCAGCCAGGCATGACATCATCCTTTTGAGAGAGGTTATCACCCAGAACCCCTTAGGATCCAAAGAGCCCGGTGGGTTTTTTTTTCCTTAAAAGCGCTAGTTTACCATAAACACAGACATTTATCAAACAGCAGCTCATATGATATCTAAGGCTTAGATCTACTGTCATTCACCCTGACAGGGCGGATGTGGGCCCGTGTTGGGGAGAACATCACTGCAGCCCTCCAGGAGGAGAACTTTGAGGTAGATGCCAGGAGATGTAGGGAGAGGACCATGTTGCTGCTAGACTACTACAAGAAACAAGATTTTTCCAGGCTGCGCAGGTTGGTTCTTTTAACACCGACAATAAGTATAATGTTTGATGAGAGAACAGCAGCCCAGTGCTGGATGTGTCTTGACTTCAACATGTTCTCAAACTCAAGACTACTTGACTGTCTATGTTTTGCTTTAACTCAGGTTTGGAACAGAGAAGCTATATGCTCAAAAGGAAGATTTGCTTCACGAGGTGTTGGAACTGGAGGCTGAGAAAGGGCTGCTGGTCAGTGGTGAAGGTTCCAAGTACCAGGTGAGGATCAGTGGAACCATGATAATGAAGGGGAGACATTTTGAGCAGTTTGCAGTGCTGCCTTACAGTAAGAAGAAAAGTCCTACGTTCTGAAGTGCCTAGGCCCCTAACTTCTTGCGCCTGTAGAGTTGGGGTATTGTTTCTGTCTTTGCTAGAGTTTCCTCTATGTACTTAGTTTGTGTCCTTACAGCTCAAAAATATGCATGTGAGGTTTAAAATGCCAAAATGGTCGGAACTCAAATACAACTGACCGGACAAAACATAAAATTTGACACTGACATTTACTGATCTTAAAGTTAAATAATGTTAGATTCACTTTGCTTTTTGCACTTTCTTTGTTATGGCAACTTTTTTTTTTCATCAGATATTCTTAGTATATAAAGTAACTGGAATTCTTTAAAAATAGGCAAATTCAGCCTGATTTCTGTACTTCTTGTTAGGACGGGTTTCAGGAAGTAGAGACACAAAAAAGTGTTGAGTTACTTAATGCTGAGTACAGACAAGCTGTGGAAATAAAAGGAATTCACTAATAAGAAAAGAGTAGAATAACCCTTTATTTCCTCTTTATTGGGGAGATTTCAGTGTATCATTAGCAAAGTGACAGGCAAATGGAGGTGCAGATGATACACAAATATAATATCATTTTTATTAAAATAAGCAATAATAAAAAGGAGGAGCTGCATATTTGCAACAAAAATACAAGTTCAGAAGAATTATACAAATGAATAAACAGCAGATGTAGAACTTTTATTGGCGCATGTTAAAATATTCTTAGAATTGTTTTTATTAGACATGGGCTGTTATGAGATTCACACAGGATGATGGTTTGGTTTTAATGATATCCCTGTAAAGTTAAATGTTAAAATACAGTTTATTTATCATATTGGCTTTTTTGATGCATAGAATTAAGCAAAATCATAGAATAATCACTTCCTAAATTTTTCAAAAAAAATTAGACAGCTTCTCCAGTGGCCAACCTGCATCCAGCTGCTGCATAAAAATGCCACTCGTAGCTCATCACCTATCCTTTTTTAAAGTGTTATTATCCCTTGTAGACTACCGCTGCAAATTCAACTTTAACTCCTTGTGTTTTTAATGTAGCATTGTTCATGTATCTGTCCTACTAATCCCGGTTGATACATATTCCACACATAACAAACATCTAGTTAGAAGCACATTGCTGCCATCTAGTGGTGGCAGTTATGCCCAAATTTATCTTATGTTGCCGATTGGCCAAAATTTCAAAATTAATATCTACTATTACTAATACTTCTAATATTAAAATGAACAATTTAAGGAATTTAGAATCTGCTTGACAGCAAAAATGAAAGTGATATATTGTTATATGTAATTGTAAATAAATTAGGACAGTTAAGTTGAGGAGTGGAAGTATTTTAGTGCTATAGCTGTCAAAACTGACAATTGTTTAAACAACTGAATACCTGAATTTGTTCTTGTCATTAGCAAGGAAAAAGTTAACAGCCGTCTTGCAGCCAGCTCGTGAGCAGTTTGCAGCAGCAGGTGGGGGAGGGGCTATAAGCTCCATACAGCCAGAGAAAACTGTCTCCTTCACTTATCATGGACTGTCATTAAATAGACTTTAAATCACAGGAATTAACTAAGGAAAACTTTTTATGTTTTGAAAAAATTACTTAAAAAAACTGTTGTATACCTCAATATCCAAAGCTAGCTCATACGTAGTTGTAAGAAAGAGCAGCAGATAGCACACAATAGTTTGATACTGTAGGATTTTTAATCCTTTTCATCCTTCCCTGACATCCTTCTGTTCTCTAAGGACAACAGCTGATGTTTTAAAAGCAAAACCTAATTTTTGTTTGTAAAGCTTATTTACTTGGCAGTTTAGCTTTAGTGTGGGGATCATTTTGACTTTCACCTTCAGGATGAAGAGCGAAGGAATCATCTCATCGAGGAACTAACTTCTACAGAACCAGACAAACCTGACGTCACACGGATGCCCCCTGCAGGTAATATAGATTCACTGCACTTTACATCACATTTTACAACAGTGGTCAATACAACATCTTTACTTGGTACATTTAAAAAACGTTATAGAGACACGTTGAAATGGTTTAGTCTTTTAATGTGACTTTGTACCAAAAAATTGATGCGATGCATTCATCTGTAGCACCATAGAGGGTGGCAGTGTGTTGCACAAAATCCAGTGTTTAAAGAACTTTAAAATTTCCAAAGCTTTCGACTTCAGGGTTCAATTGAAGCACCTGTGTATCCATTTTATACTTCTTCCTTAGATATTACTGTGTTTCCCTCAGATTTTAAAGCTTTTTCTCACAGTTACAGAAGCAGAGGAAGAGCGTGAGCACATGGCAGAGCTTTCAGTGGCCCCCACAGCCAAGCAGGCCTGCAGGTGTTGCTGCCAGACCTACTCGGAGATTCTGAGCTTTCTGGAGAAACGCTCAGAGGCGGAGCAGCGGCTCCAGGAGGAGGAGCTTTCTCTGCGTCGAGAGGAGCTAGAGATTCAGAGGAGTGGGATTTCCTTTGATGATTTTAAATCCAGCTCTGGATTAACAAAAAGGGGGGTTCAAAGATCTGTTCGTGCTGTTTAATTAAACTCACACGCAGGGCTGGCACAAGGTCTTATGGGGCCTCAAGTAGAATTTGATTTGGGGCCCCTCTTCCTGTTAAGAACATCACCACCACTAACAGTGTTTCAATACAGTTTTGGTGGAATCTGGGAGAGGGGGCCAAATGTAAGCCTAAACAAAACTAGAGATAAATGGTTATTATTTGCTGAGATGTATTTGTAAACAAACAATCTTTTGATATCTCTCTATGCTGGAACCATCGAATCAAATGTTAATGTTAGATCTATGGTCTGGATTAAAATTCAAGTATTTATGCGAGGCCCCTGATGGTTTGGGGGGCCCTAAGCAGTGGCTTAGTTCACTTTGCCTTGGGTTGGCTCTGCTCACTCATCACCTCCTTCATTGTTACTGGAGCCAAAACAAATGTGGTTTGTCAGTAAACAATCATTTGTTATTCTTCATTTCAGGTAAGATCGCTCTGGAGAGAGAACGTCTGGCAGCGGAGAGAAAAGATAGGGAGCGGAGGTTTGAGCTGGAGAGCCAGGAGAGGCAAGTCATTTTGGACCTGCTGAAAGATAAGGTGCTGAAAGGCTGAAAATAAGAAACCACCACCTGCAGTGTGTGTGGTTGGGTGGAAATATGGAGGGCGGCGCAAGCTGCATTGAAGAGGAAGGAAGACCACAAAACTAGAAGTGAGAAGATCAAAGAGAGGAACAGTGAGCTGAGATTAAGGGCAGGAATGTTCTGTTGCCTTGGCCTCTCTAAACATAACTAGTTAGCTTGTTGCTACAGGAATTGCTCATGTTATAAAATGATAAAATCATGAGTTTCTGGAACTGGATGCTTCCCAGTCACAGCCTTTCTGAATTGTGAGAGAATTTAGTAGATGATGTAAAGCTGACCCAACGGTGCAGAGATATTACAGACAGAAAACTATAAAAGGTTTCTGTACAAACTCTTTTATTTATTAAAACATTACACATAACTTTTATTAAGTTATGGAACGAGTGGGTCAGGTATATTAAACCTTTACAACCAGATTTTGTTGAGGCCACTTAAGTATAGAAAAGGATGTAACAAAATGTAACCCTATCCTATGTTTCATGTTTGTGGTAAATACATGTATGTACTTTGATGTTTTGTTTATTCTATTGTGGGGTTTTTCTCTTTTTTTTCTTTTTTCTTTTCTCTTTTTTCAGGGCTTTTTGTGCACTCACTTTATCCCTTCCTATTCGTCCTGTGTTTTGTTCTTACTTTGTTTATAAAAGGGAAGGGAGGGAAGGGGAGGGAGGGAAAAGAAAGTGGGTATGATCTTGACATGCTTTTACCGCTGTATTTAATGATGTATTCCACTTTTTAAATAAAGAATTAGAAAAAAAACAACAAAAAAAATTGCACATAGGTTGCTGGATTTGTGGACAAGAACGAGGCTCTGTTATCACAAGAGGGAGCTGTTGAGTCAAGGTGAAAGTATATAAAATGTCTATTTTTTTATTTCCTGTGGCAGACATATATATTTTAATCTGAAGACTTCATATTTGTGCTACCTGTTGCGGTTCACACTCCTTTGAATAACATATTGCCAATGGTTGCGTCTGATATAAGGAAAGTGTTACCACCAACTTGAAGATTAATTTCTCACCTATTTGTCTCACTTCCATTCTCTGAAAATGGTTGGAGATGCTGGTTCTCTAGTTAATGAGAGACAATAACACCTCCTATGTTCCATCCTAGTTCCACCATAGCTGTCAATTAGGACCAACAAATCCACTGTGGATGCTATGTCCTTTTCTCTCTATACAAATTATTACCACATTTTTTATATTATATTGTATTATATTATATTATATTATATTATATTATATTATATTATATTATATTATATTATATTATATTACCACATAGAGATGTTGAGAAACACTTCAAAGAGTTTAGATTCAGTGAAATCTCTTCTGGTGTCCCTCAGGGTTGAAAGTTTAGTCACCTGCTGGTTGCTCCCTTTACTGCATACCTGCACACACAGCACTTTGCAAAAGTATTCAGACCCTTTGAACTTTTCTACATTATGTCACATTACAACTGAAAACGTCCATGTATTTTTTTTGTGTCCTTTACATTTCTTCTAAATTACCTTACACATAGAACCAAATTGGACTAACTGAAGGCACTTGGAAATCCCTTCCCCATAAACCTTTAAAGGAAGGCTCAGAATGCTGAGCTCTCGTTCTCAAGAGCATTTGGACAGACTGTATATTGGACTATCTCTAACATATGTCTTACTACCTCAAAATGAACAATATTAGTTCCATTACTCTTGATGTATGACTTCAAGTACTAAGTTGATTTCATGTCTCCATGTTATGGATATGCAGCTGTCTGTTGAGCCTCTTCTGATTGCAGGTCTAGAGTGGCATCAGTACATGTGAAATCGAAAATGTTTGACTACAGAGTGTCGGCAGCGGGAAGTGGGAGATTTTTTTAGGTTTGGAAAAAAGGCTAACAGAAGGTTTAGGTGCGACCTGTTGGTCACCTGGGATCTCTCTGTGTTATTTGCTTGTTAAAGGCAAGTACATAGGCTACTTATTTTCCTCTCAGTCTAAAGGCATACATGTTGGGTTAACTGACTCTTCTGAATTTGTTCTGAAAGTTACCAGGTGTTTGTTTGCTGAAAACTTCCTGAAGCAACTATAGTACTGCATGATTACATAAATACAGGCCAGCATCAGTCACCCAGAGCTCATTTTAATATAGGTGTGAATAAACACTCCCTGTGACTCATTTGTGACTCATCACATTTTTTAAGCTCTCCAGAATGTCTAGGAACATGTAATTGTTATCCACGACTTCGTGCTTCTCCGAAGGTTGAATATGACACATATGACAAATACTGTATGGGTAAAAACACCTCAGGATCTCTATCTCTAAGTACAGTTAAGGAAATGTGATGCTATTAGCCTGTTTCTCTTCCAAAGTAACTAGAATGTTTGTTGGAGTGCATAGCATCATGAGCTCTTTGATATACCAGGGATGTTTTTAATTAAAACATGGGGGGCTGTGCCAGGAAACTAAAAATGGCTAATCACTGGGTGATTAAAGTGGAAAATTATCCCAAACATTTGGTCAAATGAAAAGAAATGTTTCACCAGTCACAAATCAACCTTATTTCATTGTCATCACAGTCCCCAGACTCAAATCCTTTAGAAAATCTGTGAAGTCAGATAAAGAGAAGAGAACATAAGAGAGGGACCAGAACTGTGGATGATCTCAAGCAGAGTCTAAATTTGCTGCTACAAGGGCCAAAATTGTCAAGTTGAAAGTACTAGCAGGCAACAAAAACCTGCTTTTTAAATGCAAAAACAATGTTAAAATTTGGCATTTTTACTGGCTTAACAATAAATATTTAAATCCAAGTAATCTGACTTTTGTAGAAAAGGGATTTAAAATCATTGTAGATTGAAAACATAAAAGTGTTTCGTGAATTTGCCCTATTTAAAAAAACACATTCCAATGTCTTACATTTTTTGGGTCAACTGTTCTCAGTTTTGTTCATCCAGAACTTTTTTCATGTATTCTCAACAATAAGGATATATGGGTCAGCTTTCAACACCACTCGGTCACAGCATTGCGTGATGTTCTGTACTTATTGTGACTACTGTATATATTTTGAGACAATATTTAATAACATTTGAAAAACTACAATTTACATTTTTGGGGCATAAACTCTCTACAATTAGTTATATGTGGTGGCTCATGGATGGAATGAAGAGCATATTTGCCATATCCCAATTTAGGTATAGTTAAGAAACTTGGACTATCGTAAATGATTCAGAAGAAGCATTTCTGCTTTTGCGCAACGGGATGAAGACTGGTTGGAATCCATATTGGTTTGTTTATGTCGTCTGGTTGATAGTTTATATATGGACTCTTTAAACCTTGGAGGAAAATGTATGCTGGACAGAGTTAAAAGTTAATAACAAACATACAGATTTGATGAGTAATCTGTTGGAATTCAGCCATTCTTTTGGGGGTTGAATCAGATCAGTCCATCACTGATCTGTTTAACAGCATTGAACATTGGGCTGTATTATATAAATTTGTCTCTTGTACTAAGGTAGTTTTTCACCTTTAATGTATGTATTATTAAATAATACAAAGAAATTTTAAGTAATTTCTCCCAGTTTATCAGTATGGGAACTTATGACTTCCTGGAAACAACCACTGGGGCCCCGCAAGGGAACATGCAGAGTCCTCTGCGGTTTTCACTTTACATACATGACTGCAAGCAAACTTATAGTACAAATCCTATCATCAAATATGGAGATGACACTAATACGCTTTAAATACAAGATGTGGACAACTTTGCTTACGGAGGTGAGATCCGAACAATACCAGATAGGTACAAATAGTCTGGTACTTACTGTAACATCTCTAAACCCAAAAAGTTGACTATAGACTTCAGGAGAGGTAGAGAAGGGTTAGGGGATAGGGTTAGGGTTGGGGACCTCATCCCTACACATCAGCAGCAGTTCAGCCGAAAAAGTGTCCTCCTTTAAATTTCTGGACCCATAGGGTCTCACATGGACTTTGAACAACTGAAGGTGTTAGGTCAAAGCTGACTGGTATTTGGAGCTCTAATAACTTCAGCCACCTTGACAACAATCCCAGTTCCATCTGAAATAGAGTACTCCAGAGCATGATGCTGCCATTGCCATCTTTCACTCTGGATATGGTGTAAATCGATAACATGTAAATCGGCCGCTCCAATCGCAGAATCCGTGTTCGGTGTGAACGCACCTTTAGAGGTCTATCAACCCTGCTCCTTAGTCCGTACATTAAGAATATGAGAGATCCCTGACACACATAGAACCCTACCAGCTCTTGTTAGAAATTGCTACAACTTCTTCAGTGTTGCTCTCAGTCTCTTGGCTGTCTCACTGACCAGATTCAGTCTTGTCTTTTAATCAGTTTTGGAGAAACGTCCAGTTTTTGTAATGTTGTCCCATATTTTCTTAAGTTATTGATGAATTTTTTTGAAATTGAATCCACACATCATTAGAAACATTGAATGACAAAAGGAAGGAGAGGCGGGGATGTGATGAAAACAGTCGTTTAGGACCACACATTAAATGTTGGAACCAGCGCTGGTGAACACCTTGATCACTGAATGAACAGTGTAAGTTGTTTCGCTCCAGCAGATGGCAGTAGTGTGGCTACAGTTATAGAAAATACAACGATAAAGAAGAGCAGCTCTCTGATTGGCTCCCCTGCACGTCACTCCCGGTTTTCATCATCCAATGGGCGTGTTTCTGTGGGTGGCGTTTTTGTGGCAGCTAAAAGTAAACTTCGCAGTGAGCGCATTTGAATTCTCCAAAAGACGTCTAGCTTCAGTCGGACTTTGGTGGATGTGTTATTATCTGAGGTATCGTTCCGGTTCGGTCCAGTAGGCTGTTAAATCAGCTTCAGTTACCGCATGAAAACACTCAGCTTAGTTCACAATATGCTGAAAATTTACTGAGCCTTTGTGTTTGTTCTCCATCAAACCGCTGCCTCCACGTGATTTGGGAAACATGTGGCCTTTGTGTTTTTTAGTTTACACACAGAGCTGAGGACACGCACTTTGGGTCTTCTCACATCCACGGAGAACTCTTGTTTTTTTGTTGTTGTTAGTTTCTTTGTTTTGGGGGTCAGGCCTCGACACATTCCTCGTATTTCCCAAAGGAGCATGCCCATAAGGCGCTTCGGGGGCCACAGGTCCCTGGTTCCTTATTCTCAGACCTCCAAGCTGTCGTATGGTTACACAAAAATGAATATCTCAAGAAGTGACTATCGGGTTTTTTCTGCCAACTCCTCCACTGGCTGCACCGAACTGGCCAACAAGATATCAGAGTAAGTGAGGCTTCGTTTTTATGGACGTGGTCTGAGTGTGGCTTTAAATGATGCAGCGGACAGTCTTTTCTATCATTGTATATAAATCTGCTTTTATAAAGCCATAAAGCAGGCTGTACGAATCACAGGGGCAGTAACAGCATGGGAGGAGGGTGGTGCGATGAGTGTTTGTTTTTATTACCAGTTATTAACAGTGAGAAAGAAGAATGGTGGAGTTCCAGGTAAAATCCCTGAATGAGAGGACACGGTGTTCTCTCTAGTGTCGCATCATTTGCAAGCATTAGTTCTGTCCTTACCAACAACACATTCTGGGTTTCTAACTAGTGCGGGAAATTATGGAATTTAGGAAATTTCCAGGTCTGAATGAGGATAGAAAAACATGTTTACAGAGTGGATTTCTACCGCACACCGTGGGTGCAATTGTTAGGCAAGTTGTGTTTTTCAGGATTAATGTTATTGTCAGAAGAACTGCAGAAATGTCAGTCAGTCCAAAATGCTTAAAAAAAAAACCTCAGACCTGAATGTTTAAGAAACATCAACTTTGGCCTTTTTAGGAGAATATCTCAGTGTTCCCAATTATTGGACAACTGTTATTCTCCATCATTATGCAACCAAAGGAACATTTTTCCATCCCACTTATTTTTTCTTTTAGTGTAAATAATAAACAATTCAACATTTACAATTAAAAGCTTTAAAATGCTGTGACCAGTATAGAAGGCATTCTTTTCAATTACAGTTACACAAGCCTTCCATTCATTCAGTCCGTGTCTTCTTCTGTTGACCATCAACTTGTTGTTTCCCATCCATTCATCCATCCATCCTTCCTTCCATCATTCATCAAACTGTCTGGGTATCACTACATCCTTTTTATTTTACCCTGGGCTTTGCATCATTCCTTACAAGTCCAAATGGACAGAACATGCTGTTCACTGATGTGTTTACATACCCCAAAATGTGGGAGATGCCAGTTTTGACACATTGACAAATGAACAGGGAAAAAGAATTGTAATTATTCAGCATTTGACCAGCTGACCAGCGGTCACAGGGGGTCTATTTAGACCACCAGTCTACGGACTGATGCATTGCAACTTCCAAGTGATAAAAAATCTACAATAGACTTGATTAAGTCTTTTTCTTTGTATTTGGATCAACGTCTGTTTTTCAGATGTTAACACATTGTGTTAACCGCCTATGAAACGTCACTTGTGATAGTCAAATTAAAATTATTATAATGAACTAAATGTTTCTCCAACCATTTTAGGTGATTCTGTCTAGAGGGATGATGGGTCTTTTGGTGCTATTCCCAAATTAAAAGGAACTGATTTATCTGTTTTTAACCATCGATAGGATGCCTGATGTCTGCTTAATGTTGGCCTAATAATCTAAAAGTACTACTAATAATAGTAATAAGTCATTTGATTTTCATTTTTTAAAACTGTAGAGCACACTGTGTAGACTGCAGTGCAGTAAAGTATAGACTGTGTTTTTCCTTTGCAGTAATGGGAGGGGTTGATCCCTGCTGTGGAGTTTGTGGGATGCTGTCCAGATGGAGTTATGACGCAGGCAGGAAGAAGGACACAGTATTTACTGTGCCATCCCCTGTTATGTGTTGCGTCCTAATGGAGCATTTAAAGTAGACACACTCTGATCAGAACATTATGGTAAATTTCAGATCTCCAGTTTTTGTAAAGCTTTGACCGATTCAACTGATTCTGATTTCTCTTTAAGATCTATATTATAAAAAGATATAATAACTCAAAGCATGTTTTCCGGGCCTTCCTGCCATTAGCAGTCATTGATTATTTATATCATGAGCTTGCTGAGAAAAGTTGCTGTAAATCAGGGTTTTCTAATCAGTTAAAACAAAGGCTTTTACCCGTCTTTAGTATCTTATATTAGCAGTTGGCACAGGAAGCATCACTAAAACTCCAGTCTCTCTCTGTGTGTGTTAATGTGGATCCTTACCATTACTCTGAAATTCCTAAAAGTCTGGATACATTTTAAATTTAGCACATCCCATGAGCTAAAAACCAAGCTGCTGCTTAGGGCCCCCAAACCGTCAGGGGCCTCCTATAGATGTTTCAATTTTAACACATACTATAGATCAGACATTTTTAGATTTGTTTACTATGAATGAGACGTTACATTTTATTTGACGTTTTCAGCATTGATAAATTAAGACTTTAAATTCTTTAAAATTTAAATGTAAGATTTAAAGGAGTTGGGGAGTTTAATTTGTAAAAGTGCAAAGATTAATCATGATTGTTTGATTGTTGTGTTAAAATGGCTACAACCTGATGCTGCGTGTTTAAGTCATTTTCTTTGTGTTGAAGCTTGGTTCCTAAGTACATATCAGCCAATAACCAATAATCCGTGATTGCTGTTAAGCCATGACAGACACAGCTTAAGCCTCCATGTTATCTGCTTTAAGTCTCGGTCTCTCCTGAAGCCAGAATGTACCACAAACATGTCTGGAATCTTCATCGCTCAGCAGCACCGTCCTCACTGAAGAGTGTTGTGTTCAGCGTGACCTGGTAGTCCTTAAATATAATGATTGGCTTCAGACCGTCCAGTCACTGGTCAGAGCTGGTCGAACCACAAACTGACTGACAGTGGCTGGTTTGCTGCTTCATCTCGCACGCCTCCGCTGCAAGTTAAACTTGTGCAGTCTCTTTCTGATTGTACAGCGTGTATTTTAGCATCATCACTTGCAAGAGCCAGCTTTAGGTTCTGTGATGATATTTTAGATGTTTAGAAGAATTCTTTTTACCTGTCTGTCTGGGTTCAGGGTGAACTTGATCGGACGGCCGTGCCGGAGGTGTTTTCGGTGTTCTTTTAGAATGTTTTCATGAAAGTGGAATGACTGATTTCAAATTCTTCTAAGAGATCTTCAAATCCCTTACTGCACTCATAAGTAGACAGTAGGTACTGGGACCAAAGGCATTTCACAATTTGATAACTATAATAATAAAAAGAGGCCAAGGCCTTTTTGTTTCAACAACCAAAAAAGGAAAAATTCTGAGAAAACCGCTTGTGTACCTCTGCATATTCCAAAGTAAAAAACAGTTGACCTTATTCACAAGTAAATGAGTCAAAGATCTCTTTATATGTGCACCCGTGTAACTCCCATTCATTATAGGCAGCTGCGCCGTTGTAAGTTCCCATGGTAATGACTGTACACATGCTGCATGTTTGGGTCAGGATTTGAAAGAGATCTGATTTTTGAGCTTCAGATGGTCGCTGGTCACGACTGGTCTAACCGAAAACGGTTAGCTGCTGATTTTTCTCCTTTACAGTAAAAGCTGCAATAAACCTTGTTATCAGCATCGCCTTCCCAGGTTATGGGGGAGCTTTGACTTTGCATGCTCAGTTGTCCTCTGGCTGTTTGTGGCAGGCACAATCAGCTGGTTTTCATGTAATGCGGTTCCTCCTGTTTCTCAGGTTCTTAAAGACATCGGTTTATTTTTATTTAGCCTAAATATGGTGCGGCTCTTGTCTAACTTATTTTCCCTCTCAGTTTACAGGATGAAGCTTGTATTTGTTCCTGGCTTTAGGTGTGCACCATGAAGTGTCTGGGTGCTACTTCTATATTTTTTAGTTTCACCATTCGTGTTTCTAAAAATTTGGCTATAATCAAGATTGAGATAACAGATTTTTGACATTTGTTAGTTATTTCTGAATCGTCTTTGCATGGGAAGCTAGATTTTATCCCACACACTTACTGATATGGTGCCATCTCACCACGATGTTCAGTCTCACTTCAGCAATCAGGGGCTCATCCAAATTAAACAGAGCAAACCTTCAAAATGCTGAGTAATGATGTTCTCACCATGTGTCCCTCATGTTATATGGCTGTGTAATTTCAGATGCAAATAAATATGGGGCTATCCTAATTTATTCCTCACCAGAAACTGCATCTCTTAAGGTTCCTAATTATATTACTTGAGGTTTTTCAGGTTTGGTAAAACTTCATTTTAAACAGAGCATGTCATTTCTTCACAAAAGTCTAAAAAGGTTTTTAATGATCCTGATGTTTACTGTTTTTAAGACAGTAAATTAATGTCTATGAAAAGCACTTCTTTCCCCCAACCTGTTGGAAAATTAACAGTTAAATCACATGCAAATATTTCATTTGTGTTTTTTTAATTTGGATTTTCTTTTTATTTTATTTTGCCAGGCGCCTGGGCGTGGAGCTGGGCAGGTCGGTAGTTTATCAAGAGTCAAATACAGGTAAGGCTTAGCAGCATGTCCAGATAACTCCGATCCACTTTGAATGTGCTTTATGGTACCTCCTGGCTTTTACACCTCAACGAACAGCGACACTTTATTTTTCTTTTCTGCAGAGACTAGAGTGGAGGTGAAGGAATCTGTCCGAGGACAAGACATCTTTATTATTCAGACCATTCCAAGGTAATTCTAGATTTTTAAGTGTCTGATTGGACACCATCTTCTCTAAGAAACTAATTGATTAAGCTCTACTTAAAAACTATAAAAGTTGTATGAGTTTTAGGAGGACCTTTTGAAGAAGAAAACAAGAAACGGCAATGGTAAAAATAAAGTGTACACCCTTTTAGTTCTGGTCATATGTAGCAGGATCTGGTCCTTACTGGAACTGCCAAAAATATCAAAAAGCAACCTTCATCTGAAAGAGCTGCCTGGATGCAATATTTGGTATATATGGTTTATATTTGGCCAGTTGGATGGATGTAGGCCATCCTTAATGCTCACACCTAAAGTATATGTTTAGTGGCCAACATGCTACAGCTCATGGAGTGTGGTGAAAAAGGCAACAGTGGTAGGGGTTCGTCCTGTAATCGGTGTGTTGCTGGTTCAAACCCCCGCTCTGTCTCAGGGTGTATTCACATCAGGAAAGTCCTTTGGTCCGCTTGTTTGGTCCGGACCAAAAGCGAACTTTATTTTTTTCATTTGGTGCGGTTTGTTTTCACATTGTACTTTATGCATTAGGAAAACAGCTGTAGACGTGCTGCATTAGGAAAACAGCTGTAGACCTGCTGCATTAGGAAAACAGCTGTAGACCTGCTGCATTAGAAAACAGCTGTAGACCTGCTGCATTAGGAAAACAGCTGTAGACCTGCTGCATTAGGAAAAACAGCTGTAGACCTGCTGCATTAGGAAAACAGCTGTAGACCTGCTGCATTAGGAAAACAGCTGTAGACCTGCTGCATTAGGAAAACAGCTGTAGACCTGCTGCATTAGGAAAACAGCTGTAGACGTGGTGCATTAGGAAAACAGCTGTAGACTGCTGCATTAGGAAAACAGCTGTAGACCTGCTGCATTAGGAAAACAGCTGTAGACCTGCTGCATTAGGAAAACAGCTGTAGACCTGCTGCATTAGGAAAACAGCTGTAGACCTGCTGCATTAGGAAAACAGCTGTAGACCTGCTGCATTAGGAAAACAGCTGTAGACGTGGTGCATTAGGAAAACAGCTGTAGACCTGCTGCATTAGGAAAACAGCTGTAGACCTGCTGCATTAGGAAAACAGCTGTAGACCTGCTGCATTAGGAAAACAGCTGTAGACCTGCTGCATTAGGAAAACAGCTGTAGACCTGCTGCATTAGGAAAACAGCTGTAGACCTGCTGCATTAGGAAAACAGCTGTAGACCTGCTGCATTAGGAAAACAGCTGTAGACCTGCTGCAATAGGAAAACAGCTGTAGACCTGCTGCATTAGGAAAACAGCTTGTAGACCTGCTGCATTAGGAAAACAGCTGTAGACCTGCTGCATTAGGAAAACAGCTGTAGACCTGCTGCATTAGGAAAACAGCTGTAGACCTGCTGCATTAGGAAAACAGCTGTAGACCTGCTGCATTAGGAAAACAGCTGTAGACCTGCTGCATTAGGAAAACAGCTGTAGACGTGCTGCATTAGGAAAACAGCTGTAGACCTGCTGCATTAGGAAAACAGCTGTAGACCTGCTGCATTAGGAAAACAGCTGTAGACCTGCTGCATTAGGAAAACAGCTGTAGACCTGCTGCATTAGGAAAACAGCTGTAGACCTGCTGCATTAGGAAAACAGCTGTAGACCTGCTGCAATAGGAAAACAGCTGTAGACCTGCTGCATTAGGAAAACAGCTGTAGACCTGCTGCAATAGGAAAACAGCTGTAGACGTGCTGCATTAGGAAAACAGCTGTAGACGTGCTGCATTAGGAAAACAGCTGTAGACCTGCTGCATTAGGAAAACAGCTGTAGACGTGCTGCATTAGGAAAACAGCTGTAGACGTGGTGCATTAGGAAAACAGCTGTAGACGTGCTCCATTAGGAAAACTGCGTGCAGCACCTCTTTTCTGCATATTTGTGCCGTTATTACAGCTACAATATTATTGTGAGGGTGAAGAGCAGATAATTGAACACAGACTTTGAGACGTTCCATTTAAAATTTTGGAACCCCGTCGGATAATGCATGCTGAACCCTGACGTTCTCTACGTGCCTTGTCCCACAACAAGCCAGTAGCGTTGCTAAGCAACACACAGCTTATCAGGTATGATTACCTTACAACACACACCTTTGCTACCGGCTACGGTGGCTTTTTATGTCCAAAGAGACGTACGCTTTTTGTAGTTGGTTCGGATCGGGGCCGGTTTGTATTCAGACCATAAGCGAACCGCACCAGAGTCCATTTGGAAGCGGACCGAGATCACCCTAAAAAAGTGGATCTCGGTCCGGTTGTTTGATCCGGACCAGGGTTCGCTGGAGTGTATTCACACCTGCACAAAAGGTCCGGACCAAGGGGGGAAACGAACTCTGGTCCGTTTAAAGCGGACCAAAAGTGGCAAGTGTGAATACACCCTTAGTCATTGTGTCCTTGGACTTCAGCCTCCTTGCCTGCTGATGGTGGTCAGAGGGTCCGGTGGCACCGATTGTATGGCAGCCTCACTTCTTTCAGCCTGCTCCAGGGCAGCTGTGGCTACAATGTAGCTCACCACCGTCAGTGTATGAATGGGTCTCTGTGATGTCATCGGGGTCTTGTGTTGTTTAGGTGGATTTTTGGCCCACGTGTCTCTAGAGAATTGCTTTAGTTAATTTGCATTTACTGACATTAGTTTCTAGCCACCTGTTCAGAAACAAAGGACTTTTGGACAACAACCTTGTGGAAACAATGCCTTCTGTACAAGAAAAAAGAAATGTACGTCAAGTACTGACTGAGAGCATTTTTAAACTAAAGCTGTTTGTTCTCCTTTAAACAGACCATTGTTTGTGTCTGCTGATAGGCCTTTAAACCAAACATCCATACATCAATTCTTCCTAGTAAAAATGAACATTTCAGATATCCAGAATGGCAATTTTCTTATCTGTAATGAACAATTCAGCTATCTGAAAGATAAAAGATAAACGCGGTGGATAGCTGAAACTGATTCTGAACTTTTTCTGAGTCTGGTATCATGCCACAACCTATGTAGTTTACTTCTCATCCATTAACAGTGGACTTACTCACAGTTATGCCCATAATAAGGCTGTGACTTAACAATTGGGTCAAAACATCCTTTTATAGCAACTTCCTCTGATGATCCAGCCTAAGTTTGGAGAGGATCTATGTATTTTCCAGCATGGCGGAACACCCGTTACAAGGTGGAAGTGATAATGAACTACCTTAAGAATCAGAACAATACATGTTGGACTTGTGGCCTGCTCTGAAAGAACAAGTGGCTGGTTCAAATCCAACAAACGGATCACTTCCATGTTCATTAACTAAAAAGGTCAACCAACACCCTAAATAAATAAATGAATTCTATTTGATAATAAAAGTCTTGTAAATGGATTAAATTGTTAACAGTGTTTCAGCAGACTGTAGCAACATGTAAAAAATAAAATGGTCAAACCACAAAACATTTTTGTTGGCGCAAACCTTTGGCTGTGGCCGTGTTTAACCTAAATGAAAAGGGGAAAAAATATTCTGTCACATGGGTACAATTAGTCACTTATTAGAAAATGGTTATAATGATAATATATCGGTCCCCATTTTTGTGTACGTAATTAACCAGAAAGCAGGAATCACGTTTCCCAGCTTTTCTTTGTGGCCCACAACCTGTGATTGAACCTCTGCATTGATCCTCAGGGATGTCAACACAGCCATCATGGAGCTGCTGGTGATGGCTTATGCCCTAAAGACATCTTGTGCCAAGAACATCATCGGGGTCATTCCCTACTTTCCCTACAGCAAGCAGTGCAAGATGAGGAAGAGAGGATCCATTGTTTGCAAGCTGCTCGCTTCCATGTTGGCTAAAGCTGGTGAGATAGAGCTGCACATTACAACTGGGAAGCCAGTCGCTGTTGTTATGCTGTGGTAAGGTTTGCACAGCAGTGAGCTAAGCTGCTGCAGTGAATGCAAGTGACTCCCGCTAGCTGGTTTACTAATGTTTGTGTTCATAATCTGAAAACTTTCTTTATATTTTTGTGACTTCCTTTAAAGCCCTTAAGGAATCAGTCCAGTATCATTGTCAGAGTAGAGGGGTCCAGGTTTTAACTTGGCTATTATGACGACTCCAACAGCCTACAGTGGATCACTGCTGTCGACATGTGACTAAGTGCAAAGCTTTTGCATAGCTCAGAATAGCTCAGTCACTGAGTTTAAGCAGTTTCAGCCACAGACTATAGCTCAGTCATGTCATAGTTTAACCTTGTTTTTTTGTTCCATTTATTTTAAGGAAAGGCTGAAATCATGGTTTCTGTACAGTCTTGAAAAGTTTGGAAATAAGGGCCTTTTTGTATCAATTCATATGTAGATGATGCCCACTTAATTTTAATTAATTTTCCTTATGTGTAAGTTAGTTACAGAATCCACATTTAGATGTACATTCAATCAGCAATCAGGCTCATTTTACTGCCTCTGTTGCCTTTAACTTAGATCATTGTAATAAACTGGACCTGTGGTTCTTATACTGGGTCCTGTTCAGATTTCAAAGCTTCGAAGCTTTGGCTCCCATAAAGTTTCACGTGTTTGGAAATAAATAATCATACACAAATAATCACAGCTGGGCTCTAAAGAATCTGTAGCATAACCCGATACTAGATTAGGATCTTAGTTGGTCCAGATGACTTAAAAGTTGTTAAAACTGCTGTTTATCCACTGCAGAATCGGAACGCAACCAGTTGTTTTTTTCATATTTGCAAAAGACAGATAATAAGATGATGATGAAGATATAAGATGAAAATATTTTGTATTTAATTATCCAGAGTGTTTAAAACTGTTGGAAAAATCTGGATGGAAGGTTGGGATGGAAGGTTAGTAGGTGTTTCTGACATTTTCAGAAGGAAAATGTATATTTATGTTCTAGTTTTACACTTAATAAACCTAGACCACTACTGAGAGATCGCCTGTGTTGTATAGCCTCCTTTTCACAACAGGACAGAGAAATCTCAAACTAAACTCTGCACAAAAAGAAAATTTCTCTTTAGTCGATTATTTTTTTGGTGTAATGAAGCTTCCTATGCTGTTGGAAAGCCTGTTGATTTTTCTTTAAATTGTGTTATGTTGGAAGAAAAAGCATCCTTGTGTCTAAAGATCTGGACAGTGAATAAAATATTTACGATATAGATGTTGCTATTCCTAATCCTAGTCTCAATCTCCCACTAAGTCATAAAAAGCTTTGTTAAATTATAACCTGCACAGAACTTTGGAAATTGTAGGGATTGCTCTTCACAATCCAGATAGCATAGACCAGTTCTATATTTACCTTACCTAGCCAAAACCGTTTGTAGAAAAAATAGTGTTACTAAAATACAATCTTTTGCCTAATGGTTGACTGTTAGTCTACAAGCCTCAATTACACTGGTGCATCAGAAATTCAACTCAGGAATCCCATGACTTCCTATGTGTCTGTTTTGACTTCGTCCATAATTATCTTTTAATAGCCTTCTATGCCGATTATTCTCTATGCCTGTTCTGATCGAGTTCCTTCTTTGATTGCATATTATCTGAAACCACATGTTTTTGTTAATCTGATTCTGTCATTTTGCTCTGAATCCACTCCTGAATGGAAGTCATATATCATGTTGCAGGGCTTACACACATCATTACCATGGACCTTCACCAGAAGGAAATCCAGGGATTCTTTAACTTTCCCATCGACAACCTCAGAGCTTCCCCTTTTCTCATCCAGTACATCCAAGATGAGGTACATCATGCTGAAGGCACATTATCAAACTGTTCATTTTTCTCTGAAAACCTCAATCTTTTATTACTGACTATAGTATTTCACCTTTTTTTGTTATTTAATAGTCATGTCCCTTTTTAAAATTCCTTATGGGGACACAAAATAATATTTCTGTCTGGAATTTTCTCTCTAGAGCACCAAGAAGACACGGGAATGCTGTATAGTTTGCAAAGCTCTTCCCTTCTGGGACCTAAAAAGGTAACAAGACTCTAGAGTACTTAAAAATACTCCTTTTATATTATTATAATATACCTCATTAATCATTATATATATATATATATCTATATAGATATACTATCCTATACTTATATATCTAGAGTATATATGATATATATGTATACTACCTTATATAATCGGTATATATTAGTACTATATATATATATTATTACGATATACTATATATAAATCATACTATATATTATATATCATATGATATCATATAATACCTAGAAGCACCCTATTTATTAGACCGAGCGCCGTATACCTGAGACTGAGCGACTCTACAAGATACGTGACACTGTTATTGATATACCATTTAGCCGTACTCCCTTATATGCTAGCATACTTATGGCCTATGCACAGTCTAACTATTAGATTTATGGCATTAGCCTCCCATATAATATACGCCTACAGTCAGAGAGCATACTGCTATATGCTACACACGTAAATATGGCATCCTGATATATTAAAAAAATGGAAGTATCTATATATGTATAGATAGATATGTAATATATGTATGCTATTATATCTATTTTATCTCCTCACTCACCTTGCACTAATTGTTAACCTCACTAGGTGTCACCCTCCCTTTACCTCTCAACCCTCATTCCCCATTATCATACACTATCCCCTCTACTTATACTACCTTCTTCAACATCTCTAATACATACTGTATGCATACTAGTATGTTACGTTCATGTTTCTTCACTCATATTGCTATTCCGATAGCTCATATCATATTGTCTTGTGGTAGGTGTTATGTGATTAGGACTCCTGAGACTGGTAATAGCAGGGGTATTCCACTTCCCTTACCAGCAGCCAACCCTCCCTCCCATGTCTAACCGCAACATGAATGATGAAAACGCTATACCTGCTCCACAATTCAATTATAAAAAAACTCAGGGTCTTGTCATCATGTAATACTTACTTAATGACGCCCTTTACTAGTAGTGCACCTATTCACGTCCACAATTACACTACAAGAGTTGACATTCAAGCCGTGGACACGACCCTGTGCTTGGTAGTGGATCTCGAAGGGCTGCTTACGTAATACCGCTTTTTTCTGGCTCAAAGCTGTTTGTGTTGTCCACTATCATTGTGTCATAGTACAAGGTTCCATGTGCACAACCCCGAACTAGCTACCTATTTTTATCCGTTATCAGCGAATGTTTATGCACCCGGTCTTCACATAGAAGCCGATGATGCAGTCACTGATCTGATTTAGAGTGGAGCGGCGGCACTCTCGCCGGTATAACGCAGCTCCGAGGCGTACACTAGTCACTGACATATTTTAATTACCAAACTGTCTCAACCATTCAAATCGCAGCCCCTACAATACCTTCTGTTGTCAAGGGATACTTGGGCTTATGAGATCCCGTTAGATACACTATAGATCAGCTAGCACTTTAGTTGCCCTAGCGTCTAGACCTTAACCCCTTCAGCAGTCTTCCTATGTGCTACTGCCTCAAGGCTTCCCTCTCACTCATGTACTGATCCAGAGGGCTTTGTCTTCCCGCCAACAGCCTTGTCTGGCTCTCTTTTTTCACTCTGAATCTGACAACAGCCATAGACTAAGCAGCAGGTCCTCCGTTATTGTTGTGTTTGCGCCACCTACAAATCGCATTGCGTTACTTTTTCGGGCTGCCTTGCTATTGATGATCCTGCCCACATTGAGATGGTACTCAATCGTAATCAAAAACAAACCAAACTGTGCAGAGCCGACCCAACCCGAGTAGAGTAGGTACTCATGGAAAAGGGAACCTGTAGGTAAGGAATGTAATGGCACACAAAATTCACAGTTTGGTACATATCCCAGTTTTAAAGTCACGGTTCGGTATGGTTTTGGTGCTCTTCAATTAAGAAAAACAAACACAACTTGATGATATGATTTTTTTTTTTTTTTACTTCGGTGAGTAGTAAACAAATAATCTTTTTGAATTTCTGAAATTAGTATAAACAGGCAAAAACAATACCTGGATATATAGATTATACAACAATATAGCCACTTAAAAATGGTCAGCGTTGATGTTTAGAATGTTTAGATGTTTAGACTGTGCCCATATTTGGGAATAAAGCATGTTTAAAGTTGTTTTGATATTTCAACAACCTAGTGTACAAGTTGTACCTGAACGCAGCATTCTTAATGTTCCCAAATAACAGAGTTAAGTTATAGCTGGGTTCTTCTCTGTTTTGGTCTCACTTTAAAGTTGCGCTACAGAATGTTGCATTAAGCACTTAGTTCTGCACATAAACATTCACTTTGTAGGCATGTTTTCCTTTTCCAGCTCATTTCTTCAGTCTTGCCCATTTCATTGGGTGTTTATGTAGCGATTGTTGGTTCCTTTGACTCCTTGGCGTCTGCCTCTTCATCTCTTTCAGGGCCCAGGCTTACGCTGAGAGGCTGAGACTTGGCCTGGCAGTGATGCACGGGGAGGCGCAGCAATCGGAGTCAGACATGGCAGATGGCCGACATTCCCCCCCGCTGTCCCGGACCACAGCAGGACACACTGGCCTGGAGCTTCCATGTAAGAGAAATGAAAGGCCTTCACAATCCTGTTCGGGTTTAAAACGCATAGACGCGAACAAAATTATTGCTCATGTTTTTCCTTTTATTAAACTGATTAGAATAACTGAATGACAGTCATGGGAAATGTGATTGTCAAGTCAAGTTTATATTTAACTAACGCTTTTTCAGCACACAAGGCACTCAAGGATGCTGTACATAAGGAAACACAAACACCTCCCCCGCCCCGTATACATGAATACAGAAATTCAAAACAACTGAGGTCATAAAAAATAAAGAGGAATAGAATGATGGATAAGAAAGACAAATGAAAGGAAAAAATTATGTAACAACAATGCTTAGAAACACATTCAAAACGGCCCCGCACTCTAAACAAATACTCTTTAAATCTTGATTTCAAAGAAACTTAGCGGTCATCTTTTGGCGCTTTTACAGTTTTCTGGGAGTTTATTCCAGATTAGTGGAGCATAAGAACTAAAAGCTGCTTCTCCATGTTTGGTTCTTGGTTCTGGTATGCAGAGTAGATTAGAGCCAGAAGACCTGAGACGTCTGCGTAGTGGTTGATAGACTGACAACAAGTCTGTAATGTATTTGTGACTAAGCCATTCGGTTGATTTATAGACTAACAGAAGTATTTTAAAGTCTTATTCTCTGAGCTACAGGGCTTAGCAGTGTTAGGACTTTAGGAACCGGTGGTGATGATGTGCTCCACTTCTTAGTTTCTAGTGAGCAAGCAGGGCAGCAGCGTTCTGGATCCAACTGCAGCTGTCTGATCGACTTTTTAAGAAGACTGGTGAAGACACCGTTGCAGAATCAATTCTACTAAAAGATGAACACATGAGTTAGTTTTTCAAGGTCCTGCTGAGACATTAGTCCTTTGAATCCTGGAGATGCTTTATAGGTGATAGAATCGACTGACCATTGTTACGGTCTATTATGTGCTTCTGAGATGTTTCATGGTCTGAGTACCCGGCCGTATTGGTGGTTTCTAGCTCGTATTAACTGAAGCTGGTGCTAACTTTAAACGCTCTTCCGTTTGGTCACAAAGATTATACTTTAGTTTTTGTGTTTGATTCAGTTTAAAGAAGAAATTTTTGCAGGGACATCCATGCCATTGATGTCTCTCTATGCATTTACACCGAAGCGCCCTTTTGTGTTAGAACCATTCGTTCGGTTCATAGGATACACTCTGTCTCCCCCGGTTGACATGTGTGCGTCAATTTCGCCCCATAATGAGCTGTGTCCGTCCTCCCACCTTTCCCACGCATAGTTTATGCGATAACTTATATGTATTGTTAGTATTAAAAGTCTGAGTTAAGAGGAGCATGTAGATATTAATTTGGAGGGCCCTTAACGATGGTTTTTTTATCTCGTCTTGGGGAACGCCCACATGTGATTTTTGTGGTCTCTGATGTAAAGTTACCTACTGACACAAAAAAGTCCTGTCCTTCAAGTCAGATTTAAACTAATGAGGCAATATCTTGTGTACCAGAAAGGCCGACCCAGTTTTCCAGGCGCTCTAATGGAATGGAGTGATCAACAGTGTTGAATGCTGCACTAAGGTCCAATAATACCAGCACTATGGTTCTTCCACAGTCTGCATTTATACAGACTGTAGAAGAAGTGCGCCAGTGTCCTTACACACTGATTGTGCTGATCAGTGTGTAAGGACAAGCTGAGCATGTTTCTGCTTCAGCTTCTCTGGGTCCCTGTCGTAGCCAGACATGAAGAAATCTTGCAGCCTCCCTCTGACATTGCCTTGGTCTACCATCCTGCCCTCTTCCTCAGTCAGATGAATGTGCCGCTAGGCCACTGGCGCTGCAAAAAAATTGAGTGAAAACCTTGGCATGTATTCAGCCCACTTTACTTTGAGACTGCTAAATAGAATCCAGTTCTACTAGTTGCCTTCAAAAGACACCTAGCTATCTAACAGTTCACCTGTGCGGACTTTATTTCTGAGGCTAGACTTGAAAATTGCTGTTCACAAACGCTCCAGATCCAGTCTGGATGAGCTTTTCAAAGAACAATTAAGAAAGAAATCAGCACTTTAGAAGGACATAACCCAAAAGACATGCATCTGTAATTGCAGCAAAAGTTGGTTCTATAAAGTACTGACTCAGGAGGGCTCAACACAAACTTGTCAATTTTCATTTTTTTAAAATATCGACAATTAATGCATAATATTTCTTCCATATAATTATGCACTGCTTTGTGTTGATCTAGCTACTAAAATACCAATAAATTCCATTTAAGGTTGTGGTTGTAATGTGAAAATGTTTTAGGGGTATGAGTCAGTACACTGCGTGGAGCGGCCTTTTCCTCCTGTTTTTGTACTGCAAGCGGCAACCTTCCAGTTCCCCGCTTGTTCAGGTTTCCAGTACAGTCATAGCAGAGATGTTATGTTCGGAATATCCTCCTGCATGAAGTGACTCCTAACCATTCATATAATGGGCTGATTATAGAACAAAGCAGAGAGGACCTCAATCAGAAAACTACACATGACTCGTCAACTTTTACAGTATGATTGATACTTTCCTTCTTTAAGGTTTATTTGGCTGCTATTGTATTCTCGCCTACTGCTTTAATAAAACTGGATGCGTCATAAAAGAACATTTTTAAACTGCAGCTGAAACCTGCTAATGCTTCTAACGAAGTTCTTTGTCACATTGTCCACCCAACCCTGTCCATTTTGTTTCAAGGTCCTGCTTTAGTGACAGACTCCTTGCTGATGTAGGATATTTGACACATTATAAGAGAATTTACATCTGATATGTTTTCACTAGCTGTGCTTCTTTGGTCTGCAGCAGCTTTAAAAGAACACATTTCCAGATCAATGACAAAGCAAAGAGAAAATCAAACGACCAACACTGTAAACTGAGTTGTGACCCATTAGGTGGGATAATAAAGGTCCTTGGTGCACAACTACATCTTTGTTGCACTGGCATTTCATTTGACATTTCAGAGTTGTTTTTAGCTCATGTCTTTAACCTAATGGCACGAAGTTGTGTTTCTCAGTGCTTCGCCTATAGGTTATGTTTACATGCTCTTCAGAGTTTGGAGTGTTGCCCTTTTTTTAATTGGTATATTGTTAGATATGTAAACAAATACCACCCAGAAAAAAAACATCTTTTGGAAAAACTGCTTTTATGTGTTCTTAATTATGCTCTGACATATTAGCATTATCTAATTTCTCATACTGTTAAACCTCTTTGCAGAGGCGTATAATGTACACTGCTAAAAAAAATAAAGGGAACACTTAAACAACACAATATAACACCAAGTAAATCAAACTTCTGTGAAATCAAACTGTCCACTTAGGAAGCAACACTGATTGACAATCAGTTTCAGATGCTGTTGTGCAAATGGAAAAGACAACAGGGGGAAATCTTTGGCGATTAGCAAGACACACTCAAAAAGGAGTAGTTCTGCAGGTGGGGACCACAGACCCACTTCTCATTACCGTAGGACTTTCTAGGCTGATGTTTTGGAGTCACTTTTGAATGGTGGGTGGTGCTTTCACACTCGTGGTAGCATGAGACGGACTCTACAACCCACACAAGTGGCTCAGGTAGTGCAGCTCATCCAGGATGGCACCATCCAATGCGAGCTGTGGCAAGAAGGGTTTGACGTGTGTTCAGCGTAGTGTCCCAGAGCTGGAGGCGCTACCGAGGAGACAGGCCAGTACAACCAGCGGCGACTAGGATGGAGCCGTAGGAGGGCAACCAACCAGACAGCAGGGACCGCTACCTCCACCTTTGTGCAAGGAGGACAGGGAGGAGCACTGCGAAGCCCTGCAAGATGACCTCCAGCAGGCCACAAAGATGGCATGTGTCTGCACAAACGGTTAGAAAACTGACTCCATGAAGAGGATGGTATGAGGGCACCAACGTCCACAAATGGGGGTTGTGCCTCACAGCTAAACACCGTGCCGGACGCTTGGAATTTGCCAGAGAAAACACCCCCTCAGGGATGGCAAATTCGCCACTGGTGCCCTGTGCTCTTCACAGATGAAGCAGGTTCACAATGAGCACATGTGACAGACGTGACAGAGTCTGGAGAACACCGTGGAGAGAGATCTGCTGCCCGCAACATCCTTCAGCATGACCGGTTTGGCAGTGGGGTCAGTAATGGTGTGGAGTGGCATTTTCTTTGGGGCTGCACGGCCCCCTTGCCCTGCCAAAAGTAGCCTGAGTGCCATTAATGGTACCAAAAGGGAGGTCCTCAGACCCCTTTTGGAAAACAAAATTGCTGGTGCGGTTGGCCCTGGGTTTTCCTCCTAATGCAGGACAATGCTAGACCTTTTTCCCCCTTTTTTTTTGGCGGGGTTTTGTCAGCAGTTTCCTGCAAGATGAAGACATTGAAGCTATGGGGTTGGCCCCCCCGTCTCAGACCTGAATCCGATTGAGCACATCTGGGGACACATGTTTCGCTCCAACCACCAACGTCACGTGCACCACAGACTATCCCAGGAGGTGGCGGAGGGTTTAGTCCAGGTTGGGGGGAGATCCCCTCAGGAGGCCCATCCTCCGTCTCATCAGGAGCATGCCCAGGTTTTTGTAGGGAGGGATACAGGCACGTGGAGGCCACACACCCAATACTGAGCCTCATTTTGACTTGTTTTTAAAGGACATTACAACAAGTTTGGATCAGCCTAGGGGTGTTTTTTTTCCACTTTAATTTTGGGGTTGTGACTCCAAATCCAGGCCTCCATTGGTTAATAAATTGATTTCCTTTTGATTTTTGTGTGATTTTGTTGTCAGCACATTCAACTTTTGTACAGAACACAGTATTCAATGAGAATATTTCATTCATTCAGATCTAGGATGTGTTATTTGAGTGTTCCCTTCATTTTTTTGAGCAGTGTATTATAATAGCATGTAGTTCTGAGTATTATAAGGCCTCGTGGATTTTAAACATTGCAACAAAGAATCAGTGCTCTTCCTCTACACAAGGGTAAATTTGCTGCAGTTTTATTGATGGTATTTAAGGTAATAGTTTAGGTGCTTTTGGATAGCCAGGTATACCTGAATACCTTATTGCTGCCAAACCCTGGTTCACATCAGTTTCCACTCTGGACCCAGATGATTGTTAGAAGCTCTTCGTCTTGCATCTGATTCTTATAAGCCCATGTCATTAGGAATCATTCATACTGTGATGTGAGCAGTATGTTTGCTTCAGAATAGAAATGTAGATATTTTGAAAAGTGAGCAAGCTTTGAAGCAGCACTAGAGACATGACTGGCTTTGTTTGTCAGAGCCTAACAGGAACCCCACCAAGCAACATCATCTCAACATGTCGGTCATGTTTCTCTTTTTGCTTGTACTGGTGCAATACTTCTCTAGAAGTCCTCCTTTCAGTTGTCTGAAAAGAGTTTTCCAGTTTCCAATCTGAGTCCCAACCTGAATTCTTCAGATTATTCAGGAGTGTAAATGTTTTCTAAATATACGTTCAGAGGCCTGTAGCGAGACGTTGATATTTTTTAAAGCATGTTTAATCTGACATATTGTTTTTGCATGGGGTAATAATGTGTGAGAATGTAATGTAAGCACATTATGTTGATTTAGGAGGAGCATAAATGGGAAAAACTGAGTACTCATTGAAGTTTTTAGGTATGATTTAAATCCAGAATGTTAAGCTTTGAAATGGTTTTAAGTAAAAATATTTTTTCCCTTAAATTAATCTCTTATGACATTATTTGATTCCACTGAGCTGCTCCTGTTAAAGGATTGCAGGATCTTTCCTGACAATAATCTTCCTTTAACTGTATTTCAGTGATGATGCCGAAGGAGAAACCCCCCATCTCTGTCGTCGGAGACGTAGGAGGGAGAATTGCCATCATTGTAGTAAGCTTTCTTCCATGTAATCCCCGCAAAGAATAAATATTTGGATTTGTGCTATACATTAGGTTTTTCTGTTTTTGATTCTGCTGTTAATATTACTTTTGACTATTTCTCATAAAGCTAAAGAATGTTGCCGTTTTTTTGGACCCTTTTGATTCCAGTGGTTTTGTTTGTCCCGACCTTTCAGATAGATTTATCTGTCAGGATTTTATTTAAACCAATAAAGAAACCCCAAGAGATGTCATTCATTAAACGGCCAGTTTTTCTTTGCTCTCTAACGTGTGATCCCTTCCTCAGGATGACATCATAGATGATGTTGAGGACTTTGTTGCGGCAGCAGAAAGCCTAAAGGACAGGGGAGCCTACAAGATCTACATCATGGCAACACATGGGCTGCTGTCTGCAGAAGCACCCAGACTAATAGAGGAGTCTGCTATAGATGAGGTAAGTGTCTCATGTGATGCCAAAAACTGTTTAATGCTCTTCTGTCTCTGAACAGAAGTATTGTAATTATGAAATAATGTGTAATGAGTTATTGCATTTGGAACGGAAGGTGATGAGAAGCAACAGTGGAAATGTGTGAGATTTCATGACAGCACATACAATCCTTGGCAAAATTACAGATTATTTAGAGCCCAATGATCACCACACTTGAGGGTGTGTGAAATTATTTGAATTTGCACCAGACAAGGAAAAAATCAGACATATCACCAAACAATAAAATTTAAAAACGGAACATTCTGGCTTTGTAAAGCATGCCCCTAAAAAACAAATGGAATGACTTTGTATTTAAGGCACTTCCTCTTTCAGAACAAAGAAAAATATACGGAACTTATGATTAGCATTTCTAAAACAAATACCTGCCCAGGTCTAATTCTGAAGATGAGTCTTCAGGTAAGGCAGAGTGCTTGTAGAGCTTTAGGAGCTTTAGCATCTGGCTCATTGACAGAAAACATGGCCCTAACAAGAGAGCTGCTTGCAGAATCATTCTGAAACTCTACTTCTAGAAGGCAAGTCAACACGGAGTCATCGTCAGAATGATCATCTTGCTCCAGCACAAAGGTCAACTTTCTGATCATGACCAGCAAACAGTCTAGATCTCAGTCTAACTGAACATTTATGAGGAAAATTACATGGCAAGGCTCTATGCTGCATCACTGATCTGCCAGCTGCTATACAGGAATGTAGGACCCTGACTGATAAATGTTGATTTTTTTATTGGTAAAGAATTCAAGCTGACAGAAACAACACAAAGTTCAGCTCAATGAGATGTTTTTTGGTTTATAACTCCATATTAAAAAAAGATGTTGCATTAGTTTAATATTTGTGAGGCATGTTTTACATAGCCAACACGTTCTGCTGTTAAATAAAATTGTGTATTTTACTTATTTTTTAACAGTGAGTCTCAGTAATTTGTCTCATGCATCACAAAAATAGCCCTCCTAAGCCAATGTATTTAAGTTATGTTTTAGTGAAAGACGATCTCACAATGTTATTGTATGTATTTATTTTTCTTTGTTAAATATGACCATGTCAATTTTATTAGTGCACTCATTTACCTGGATCAATCACCAATCACTGCTAGCAGTTTTAGCCCCGCCTCCTGACCTTGATTGGTAGGGCTGACCGATAAAAATGAATTCATTAGGTGCTGCAGGGACATGACTGATAAATAAATAAATAAAATATGGTTTTAACATATAATGATTTTTACATTTAATTATGCATTAACAAATTGAGATTTATTTCCTGTTTTTTTTTAATTTTTACATATAAAAATATTTAAACAGTAACATTTCTAAATAAATGCTTACATACGTTTTTAGTCTTTGAACATATAATGATTTTTATTGTTTTCCCATTTAATTATTTAGTTTTCATAAAATGTAAATCATCACGTGTATATTTAGCAACTTATTTATTGATTGATTGAATTTTGGCCCCTGTGGCCCTCCACAGATTTGATCAGCACATGTACATTACATTACAATATGTTGAAACCAACTGAGCCCTGCTGCTGTCGTGTCTTCCAGGTGGTGGTGACCAACACAGTCCCTCATGAGGTGCAGAAGCTCCAGTGTCCGAAGATCAAAACAGTGGATGTGAGTCTGATCCTGGCTGAGGCCATCCGCCGCATCCACAACGGAGAGTCCATGTCCTACCTGTTCCGGAACATCACTGTGGATGACTGAAGCGACACACAGGGACAGTTACATTCCAGCACATTTCCACTCACACAGACTGAGGGCAGATCTCTGCATCTGTCTGTGCTGCCTGTCTGGGTTTGCCGATAAATCTGTCAGCTCTATTTACCAAACGTCACACATGAAGCGAGAACAATAAACTTCATGCCCAATACTACAGGTTCCTCACTAATGTTTGTCTTTCTCGGCTCTACAGGTTATAGCAAATAAAGCTGTTACTCTTTCATAAGTGTTGTCTTCCTTATCTATTTTCCTCTATTTTCTAGCCTAGAGCGGCACATCTGGCTCTATTGGGTGTAAATATAGGCCTCGCAGCCTTGCAAGTGTGAGTAAATTTCAGGAACTAGAACCACTTCAGCAGCTTCACACCTGAACATGAAACTTTCAGTCATGCTTTCAGTCAGGGACAAAATGTATTATCAATGTCCAGCTGCAGTTGGATGGTTAATGGCATGAAGGTAATAATTTTAGCCAAACAGAAGGTTTTTTTATTGTAGGGCTGCTGTATGTTGTACATTTTAAAGTGAATAAAGTGCAGTGAAAGATGAGGTAATTTCAGTATTTTGTTACATGTTCTGGATGTGTTAAACCACAAAAATCCACGATGCAAATCATCAGACTCTTTATTTATGGCCATAAGTTCCTGTGTCCGTTCGCCTGTACGTTCATTGTCTACGCAGTGTATATTACATTGTGACACAACCATAAATGGCTCAGGGTAAATGTAGACATGTGACAAACTGTCTCTGGGAGAAGCAAATGATACATGAAACCGGCATAGTAGGCATGGAAATGGACCAAGTCCTGCGATCTTTTGTCTTTTTGTACCTGTAGAGTTTGTGTCTCGAACACTGAACTTGTTCTAAACGCCTCAGGATGACTTTACTCTGCTGAGGAGCTTTGACCAAGTCCAGGGGCTGAGACTTCATCTGAGATAATCAGACAACCTGCCTGAAGATCTCCAGCAACAATCTCCTTTAAACGCTAATACTTCTGCCCATAAAGCAAAGGTGTTCTGAGAGTTACTCCGATATCCGGAATTTATCTGAGATCTCTGCTATAGAAGCGTGTAAAAAGATAAAAGAAACCCCACACACCTGCATGACCGTGAAGCTGTCGGGCCTCCTTCCTTTTGCAACTGAGAGAGAGCGCAGTGCGGAAGAATGTTTAAATGTGGACTGAAAGAGGAACTGGACACAAAACGTTAACTGAGCCACTTCCTCAAATTAAAACAGGAAACTTTGTGCAGTCTAATCTGATGGACAGGAGAGGAGGGAGGGAGGTGGTGGTGGGGTGGGGTTATGGTACCTAAACCTGAGCGGCTACCACTGCCTCTTCTCTACAGGTTGCAGTCAGCGGAACCAGGCAATGCCATTTGAGGAACTGCACACTGACCGATTTTGTCAGCTAGCCAACATGGAGAGCAGCTGAATTGTTCAGTATTCAAATGTGGAGCTGAGAGGAAGGTTAATTTGGTTTGCTCAGCTTCAAACTGTTTTCCCCTCAGACTGTGAGGCAGCAACATTAATACTACAATTTAGCAAACTTGTCTTTCAGAAGGTGTGATGTTTTCAGAGGTTGTGCAGAAACAGGGTGAGTTTAGATGTGTGGATGTGGCAGGGATCAGTAGACACCTAGGCTAGAAGATATGCATCATAGACTCCAACTCTACCAGACAGACTTGACGTGGATCCTGATAAGATCAGCAAACCTTTTGTTCCATGGTGCTCTGTTGTTAAAAAAGGGAGTAGAGCTTAAACTTTTTTATTTCTCCACCTCAAATGCACTGAGAGCATTGCACAATTTATTCCAAATAAGAACAAGAAGAAATAAATCATGTGTGTTCTCACTCTACAGAAACTGAACAAAAGAATGTTTGGCTGTTTAAAAAATAGCATCTGAATAGCTCTTCACAAACTCAAATATTTAGTGTATAAACTGAAAATTTCTTGAATTGATTTCTGTGTTTCACACAACCAGGTACTTCCACTCAGGATGACTGGACATTCCACAGTTATTCTGGTTTTGCCTCAGACATGGCATGTTTGATGTCACATCAAAAGTTTTCTATTGGATTGGTCCAGAGTTTATCTTGTTGGTCTGGAACCAAGATGCTGCCCCCTATTGGTGTGTTTGGGGTCACCGTCTTGATCAAATATCCTTTCAAGCATAAGGCAACATGACCTCTTGAAGTATTTCCATGTATTACAGATACTGGGTATGCCATAAATAGGCCTGACACCACAATTTGAGAAATATCCCGTCAGCACAATGCCTGAGCCACAGTGCTTCACTGTATACTGGGGCTTTTTTCAGTATTTGGGAGTCTTCTGACAAACTGTCTGGGGCCCATAAACCCAAAATGGTCTTGCTTTTGTTTAACCACAAAATATTTCACCATTTCTCTTTGGGCCAGTCAGTGTGTTCTTTGGCAAACTGTAAACTCCTTAGCATGTCACACAGGTGGAAAGCCAACAGTTTCCACTGTCACCAGATCCCAGTCCAATACAACATCTTTGAAATTAATGGGAGGTTCTCATCATGGATGTGCAGCTGAAAAATCTGCAGCAACTGTGGGGTGCTATCATACAAATATGGACCAGAATCCCAGAGAAATGTTTCAATCACCTCGTTGAATCTTTTGCCACAAAGCATTATGGCAGCTTTAAAAGCCAAAAGGAGCCCAACCCACCACTAGCAAGGTGCACCTAATAAGAAGACTGCTGAGTGATTTTTTGTTGGTATACTGACAATACATAATCATCCATTTAAAGCAACTTTAAACGCATTAAAGCATGTTTGGTATTATATTTTGTTCTTCCATAAAAATCAGAAAAAACTAATTCAACCAAACACACTTCCAGTGAAAAAACTAAAATATATGTATATTTTCACCAGCAGATGGCAGCAGAGATTTGAGCATACTGGAAGCTATATTCAGTGGAGCATATAGTGTGTACCAATGATCCTCCCAGTGTACATTAACCAGCTGCTTTGAGTCACCTTCACAACGAAATGTAAACAAGAATAAAAATGGATCCATTTTTGGCAACACAGATGTAGTCAGTATTGACATTTTTATTATAGGTTTTTGGCTCAGTGAAAGAAATGCAACAGCAATAGCTGATGGTCACTGTGCCTACAAAATCAATAGCAACAGTGTTAATAAATAAATAAATAGTATTAATCTTTATAATCTTCACTGCAATATATCTCCCTTCTTGTTCCTGGTAGGTCTGGGTTTTATCTCGTGATTTTACCCAGAATATAACCGTGTTTTAGAATTATACTTTACTGGCAAATTAAACCTTAAAGTAACAGAATTCTCAAATGTAACAATTTATATTCATTTACTGATTAATCTAGCCTTCATATCAGAGGATGTATTCATAGAAATAAGGCTGGTTTGTTTTTAATCAGCAAATAAATTAATATTTTTTAATTCATGTTTTATTTTTCCTGCTACATCTCAATAGCCTCCATTTAATTCATCCAGCGACATAAAAAAACAACCTTACAGAAATTTTGCATGTGTGATTTAACCTTTTATTCCATGTTTACATCAAGATTTATGTACAGTACATTTGTTAATAAATGGCTACAATGATAATAATAATAAAAGAAAACGTTCATGAGGGTTTTTAAGAAAAATCTGAATTTCAAAATGAGTAAAAGTGCATTTATGGCTCAAAAACATAATTCACTACTAATTATATATATAATATATATAAAATTTTATATATATATATATATATTTTGTTATATTATATTAATATGTATAAATTTTAAAAGGAATTATATATATATATATTTAAATATATAATCTACACCCCACACAAAACACAAGGTTAATGTCACGCTCCATAGAAAATGACATTTGGAAATTGTAAACATGAGATGCTACATGTCAGTTGCTCATTACAAAAAGATACATGTAAAATAGACGTTTATGCACAACACATATACTGTTTAAATGTTCTTTCTGCCAGTAGAAACAGTCAGATGGCAGCAGCCTTCATGGTTTTAGGATTATTTTCTGACATGTGAGTCCTTTACATTGATCTAAACACCAGCAGCAGGTCACTAAAGAGCAGCAACAACGCAATTAGTTTAACATCTCCACTCAAGTATGAATCAAAGTGTTTGTTGGTTCAGGGTTAGTGGTGGACATTTCTTTACACGGCGACTAAAGTCTCCAGGGGTGTTCGTCTTTTGCTCCTGTCCAGCAGAACTGTTTGGACTTCTTCCACGTTGTCTCTTATGTGAATCAGAACCTCTCTGTGTCTCATTATGACAGGATGCAGCTGTTGGTCTTGTTCATCGGTGGCCGAAAGTCGGTACCCTTGGGAAAGGTCTCTCTGCGCCTGCGGAGCGCCGGGCTCAGGCGGCTGGGGAGGTTTACCTGCTGCAGGAGCTCCTTGAACACCTCCACCACATTGGTGTTCTCCTTGGCAGACGCCTCCAGGAAGCTATTGTTCCAGTCCATCTCCACGGTGGCCAGCACGTCTTCGGCGGACACCTGGCGCTCCTCCTCCCTGTCCACCTTGTTCCCCACCACCACGATCGGCGTGTGCTTGTCCTCCTTGATCTCCAGGATCTCGTCACGGAGACCTCTGACGGCCTCCAGGGACTCGGGGTCGTCCACGGCGTACACCAGGGCGAAGGCGTCGCTGCTTTGGATGGAGAGCTTGCGCATGGCGGGAAAGGAGTAGCTGCCGCTGGTGTCCAGGATCTCCACGGTGACTTTGACCCCTCCGATGTCGTACTCCTTGCTGTGCAGCTCCTCCACGGTGGGTCTGTGTTTCGGCTCGAAGGTGTCCTGGAGGAAGCGTCTGATCAGAGCGGTCTTGCCGACCCCTGCTGCACCCAGAAAGACAACTCGCACCTGAGTCTTCTCCTTCACCTCCAGAGACATGTTTGCGTCTTTTTCGGTCGTGTGCTGAAGAAAAGCCCAGAATATGTTCTCTGATTGCGCTCCTTTTTCTGTCTCCTGCACACCTATAGACGCCAACACCTTTCGTCCTTTAAATTTTTCTCCCTTTGTAATTTGACACCCGTCTTTATTTTTCTTTTACTTGCTAATTTCTGCCTTCTCCCTCCGCTGCTCCTATATTACTTATTAAAGTGCTACCTTCCCTCACTACACTTTTTATGCCTGCTTTCACAGACCTCCTGTCCCTCGCTCTGGTTGTAGCCAATCACAGCAAGGCAGCCTGTTATAATAGAAGATCTACTCAGCCAATGGCGGCAGATCATGCGAGAGAGAAGGCGATCTGAGAGCGAATGTTCTGCAAGAACCGCATTGAAAAAACAGTCTGAGTCGAGGCCCGATTATACTTTCTGGCAGCAGCAGAAGACATGAGAGGAAGACATCATTTGTATGCATCAGTTCTGGCAGTACAGAGACAGACGTGTATCTAAAAATGAAAGGAAATCAAAATGCATTGAGATGATTATCTGCTTAGCAAAGTTCCTCTGAATGAGGCAAGATCCTTCCCTGCATAAACAGCTCTCTGTGTGTGAGAGGAATTCTGAGCTCAGACATGTTATACACCAAACTATTTGTAGGAAAACCAGTATGGTGTTTCAGTGCAAATCAGGCACTGAATGCATCATGAGTTAATATTTACCGAGTAGTCACATGCCAGGACCAGCCACTGGATCTTTCATGAAATAAAAATAGAAAAAAATCTGAGTGTTAATACAATCCTAGTTGACTTCATATCTAGTAGGTGTTTCACATTTTATCTGAAAGGCTTCATCAGTTCTGACAATATGTGGGAAATCCAAGGCTTACTGGATGTAGTAGAGACAATCTCAGTTACATTGCCTTGCTGTGTGTGCAAACCCCTTGAATGTCTTCACAATATATCTAATAGCAATCAAAGACTTAAATGACTTTATAGGAATTTAATGTGAGAGTGCAACAAAAAGTAGTGCATGATAATGATGTGAAAGGAAATGGATAAATGGTTTTCAAACCTTTCTACAACCAACTACCTTCAGAGGTACCCTAATGATCTACATGAAAATTACCATGTGTGGAGAAACTAACATTGCACATCACACTGAACACACCATCCTCACTGTAGAACATGGTGGTGGTGGCATCATGCTGTGGGGATATTTTCTTCAGCAGGGACAACGAGGTTGGTTGGAGTTGTAAGGAAGATGGCTGGAGCAAATACAAGACAGCCCTGGTACAAAACAAGATATTCACACATATACAGTTAGGTCTACACAGGCCCCCTTTCATACATTTTGAGAAGTTATATAATAGATTAGACTATTAAATATTCAGTTAGTTCAGAGACAGTCCTCTTCGAATGATGAACAAAAGACTTGCGATTGAATGACAGCAAAAAAATAAATAAAAATTTGAAGCTATGAAAAAGCTTGAGTACTTGGCCCTTAATGTTTATTGACGTAGTGACACAGAACAAAACTGTAAATGGACATAATATCTGCTTTGCTGAAAGTTGATAGGACATTTTTCAGGACATTTGGCATGATATGCTGAGAAAGAAACCCAGAAATTTCTTAAAGCCAAGAAGAAATTTGTGTGCTCTAATTGACAAGCTCCTTTGAGAGCTCAGTGTGGATCAGCTGGCAGGCACTGGTGAAACCACTGTTGAATTCAGGGCGTTGACTTGTGAAAATGTATGCATTTAGGGTGATGTCAGGGATGTTGTACTACAGCACCATGGGCCACCTCTGCGTTTGACGCTTGCTCGTGTAGGTGCCAACCATTTGGTCTACAGTGTCTACATCTCCTTTGGTCTTGTTGTAGTATATGATGACTTCTGCTTTTTTTCTTTTCTGCTATTTGCAAGGCTTCCAAATCCAATTAAAAGGCGAAGTAGAAGCTGGGTGTTATAAGTCATGTTTTTTTCAGTAAGCATGACAATCTCTACAATATATGTTTTGGCAGTTTAGATCTGAAATAAATGTTTGGTGACGTCCAGCCAAATTCACCCCAAGGCCTGTACATGCAGTTCTCAGAGAAATTGGAGAAAACTGAGAAGCTCAGTATCAGATTCTACAGGCCTCAATTAGCATGTTCAATGATATGGTCCATGACAGGACAAAGGCTCAAAAAGGCCCATAAAGCACAGCATCTTGTTTGATGAAAACCAAGCATAGCATATCAGCACAAACCCCACATACCAACTGTCAAGACAGTGGTGGAGAGACTGTAATAGGACCTTGTTTGGGAGACAAAGGAGCTTATATCTGGGAAGGATCTGGACACCTTGCAGTCAATGAGTTGATAATGAGATCCTCTGTACACCAATGTATCCTGGAATCAAATGAGAGGTCATCTCTCTGACACCTGTTATGGAAAGTTTAGTGCCTTGCTTGATTTGCTCCTTGATAGTCTACGGGAACTGACAAAAGTATTAGAACCCCTCTGTGTTATTCTATTCTTCTCTGTTTAGTCTTAGAGTAATGGTTTTCTCAGCCCTTTACTTGCAGCTGTGTGGGGACCATATGTATGCCACAACTTTTAACATTATGTCTAGGACAACAGGTCTCATGAGAGTCCCCCTTTAAAAACTGTTGTAGCTTTTTATAGGAGAACTTTTACTTTGTCTAGTCCAAATGATTTGGCAGCACTACTGAGCACATCTCCAATGCTGTAAAATCTTTCTTTTTCTCTTGCAAGATTCTAATAAAGCTGATTCTGAGTGACAATCATCAGTCCCTGGATGCAAAATTTTTTCTACAACAATTTGGCGTCACGAACAGGATTTCTTGACTGATTTACTCTGGGGACATCGNTTTTTTTTTTATTTTTGTTTTTGATCCAAACCCAAAGAATCCTCCATCATCTTTCTTAGAAAGATGCAAGCTTTCTCTATTTTTCTCTCCTTCGCAAACAAGCACTAGATCCTTTTACTTTGACGTCACTTGGGACGCATTTTACACACTGCACTGAGTCACTTTCTCTCACTTCATCTCAGCAGAGTGAAAAAAACATCTGTAAACAAGAGCAGCAGCCCACACCCAGTTCTGACCGGGAGGGACCGCAAAGTTTTAATCCAATCAGTCGCCTCGTCTTCCCCAACATCACAGAGCACCAGCTGAGCTCCAGTTTTCTCACAGAGCCAGATCAACAGATCTGTTCTAATGTGTGGACCACCTTAAACACATACAGTGCAGTGAAAAAGTATTTACCCCCTTGCAGATTTCTCTGCTGTTTGCTTTTATCATCAAACTTAAAATGTTTCAGGTCATAAAACAAATTTAAATATTTAAAGATGATTGGCTAAATATTTTTGGAGTCTAACCCAGGCCTGATTACTGCCAGACCTGTAGAATCAAGAATTACTTAAATAGAACCTGTCCAACAACATGAAGTGGGCTAAAAGTGTCAAAATGCAACACATCATGCCCCAAACTAAAGAAATTTAAGAACAGATCAAAAACAGTGTCATTGATATGTATCTGTCTGAAAGGGTTAGAAAACCATGTCTATGGCTTTGGAACTCCAGAGAACCACAGTGAGAACCAGTATCCACAAGTGGAGAAAACCTGGGACAGCGGAGAACATTTCCAGGAGTGGCCGGCCTACTAAAATTATTTCAAGAGCTGATCAACAGCTCACACAGTGAGTCAGAAGAACCCAGAACAACATCTAAAGCACTTCAGGTCTCACTTGCCTGAGTTATGGTGAGAGTTCCTGATTCAGCAATAAGAAAGAGAGACTGGGTAAAAATGGCCTCCATGGGAAAGATCTAAGCACAGAACCACTGTTGACCCAAAAATAACAGAAAAACCTGTTCACATTTGCCTAAAGTGGAACTTAATGGAAGATGTGCTTCACATTACATCTGGAGTAAAACTAACAGCTTTTCAGAAACATATCATCATACCTACAGTCAAACATGGTGGTAGTTTAATGTCCGCTTTGCTTCTTCAAGATCCAGGCAACCTGCTGTAACTGATGGAACTGTGAATTCTGCTCTGTACTAGGAAATCCTGAAGAAAATATCCAACCATCAGTGTGTGACCATTAAGCTCAAGTGCATTGGGCCTATCCAGTGGGACAATGATCTGAATCTCATCAGCAAGTCCACCTATGAATGCCTCTGAGTGGCCTAGTCAAAGTCTGAACTTAAATCTGATTGAGATGTTTTTGCCTCGTTGCCACCTATAGACACACTTGATGGCAGCTGAGGCTGCCAAGAGTTGGTATTATCCTTAGGTGTTTGGTTTTCATTTGTGTTCTCATCAGTGACCTGTTGTTTATTATGTTCTATAAGGTCTTGCCATACCCTGTTCATTTCTCTGTGCTGCTGGCATATTAGTTATTATTTTGTGCTTTTAGTTTGTTCCTGTGTTCTGTTCCCTGTGTATTCTAGTTTATTCCTCTTAGGTTAGTATTTGTCTTTCTTCCTGGTTTACTGTTTCCTTGGGTCTTAATTTAGCTCCTCTGTACGTTTTACTGTTTCTTATTTAATAAATCATCTCCATACTCATCCAATGTTCCTGTCTGCACTTGGGTCCAACCCAAACCATGCTAAACGACAAGAGTGGAACAACCAGCTATTAGGTTTAGAGGACCGATAGTTTTCATGTGGTCAAGGTTGGTTTGGCTAGTTTTTTTCTGTTAATAAATAAAATCTTCATTTGAAAACTGATTAATGCCCCCAAAGTCAAGAAATATGTCAAAAAGCATGAAAAAGAAAATCCATAACAAAAATGTGCCAGTAGAATCCCCAAGATGTGGTTGTGTTAAATAACACAGCCACATCAACACATACCATAATGGCAACCCAAGAAGATGATGGTATGTTGGATCACATGATGAAGAGTTACTTGGTGATTTGTCCAGAGAGGAAGAGGAAGTCAGGACAAATGTTGCTGCTCAAGAGGCGACATCTTGGAGACGGGTTCCCTGCCAACTAAAACCTGCCAAATGTGGAGGTTCTGCCAAGAGTGACGAAGAGGAAGCTGTGAACATGAGTGGAGGAAACGGACTGAACCAAAACCAAAATGAATGCACTGGCCCAGTTACTTATTATTTATGGTTTATTCCATTGCTGTCATTGTTGCTTCTTCATGAGTGGTGCTAAAATTTCATTTACTTATAGCATAACACGGTTGATTTAATTCCATGAAAGGCTTGAACTGAGCTGAAAAAGGAGAAACTAAACGTCATTCTCTCAGTGAACGGCTGCTGCAAACAGATGTTATGGAAAAACCGTTGCTGTTTAAGGCAGAAAGGAGAACAGGTTGTTGTTGGCTGCAGCAAAGTCCAACCACCAGACTGATAAACATCCAAGTTATCTTAGAACCTGCAGATTGATTAATATGAGAGGAGCAAACAGCTGGAACTTATAGCACTTCCTGGTCTCTTGACATGACTCTAGTCTGTGTTGGTCGAATAGGTGCAACTGAAATTCTTCGCGTTACACCAAAACAACAACTTCTTGGGTTCTGAGGTTTTATTTTGCCAAATTGTATACAGTGCCTTGCAAAAGTCTCCATACCCCATAAACTTTTCTGATACCCCAAAGTAAATTCCTGTACAACCAGTTGCTTTCTGCAGCCTTTTCCTTTAACCAACTGTTATGACACTTTTGTACTTTTAAAAATCTGCAACGTATACGCTTGGATTCATTTTAACAGTGTGATTAAAGTTTGTCATTGTTACCCAGTGTTACATAAAAAATATTATTTTTAGTGTATACATTTTGAATCATTTTGTAATGTTTTTCATTTTGTAAAAAGCAAAAAAAAACATGATATTTTAAAGAATAAAAATATTGTTCATCATTTCTACTAAATTTGTGAAAACAAAAGACAAAACAAAAGTTTTTTGTAGTTCCTATTATATAGTAATATTACAACATCACAGCATTCTTTAAAGTCAGTCATTGGTTTTGATTTTGGCGTGCCACCCCAAGGTTTTTATTGGCCCCATGTGGGCCCCCTGTAAAAAACCTTTGGGTCCACATGTGTGTAATTTAATGTCAGTATGAATCCAGCTGCAGTCTGAAGGCCGCAGAGGCTTGTTAGAGATCATTCATCATGAAGACCAAGGAACACAGCAGACAGCTGTTTGTGGAGAAGCTTAAAGCAGGGTTAGGTCACAGAAGAACATCCCCAGCTTTGAACATCTCACAGAGCTCTGTTCAAACCATCATCTGACAAAAGAAAGAGCATGGGACTAACCTGAAAAAGGTATGAATACAGAACAGGAGGGTTGAGGCTGAGTGTGAGTGAAATGCATTCACATGTGGTTCAGTATAAAATATATTAAAATTAAACTAAATAGATTCATATTCTAACTCTTTGACCCTTGGTGCAATACCTTGTCTCTGTCTTGTTGGGGGTTCAGCTAATTTGTGTCTTCAGTCAGCCTTACTGCAGACACTCTAGACTGTTCTCTGTTGATGTGATCAATCTATGTGCTTGTGTGCTGCAAAGCAAAAATCTACTTTAATTCTTCCCATCTAGACAGAAAACATCTTCTTAAAACCTTAGCTAGAGCTGATACCAAACTACTATAAAGTAACATAATGCACTGCTGTGGGTTTATAACTTATCCAGCACTGCTGCGGTTTGCTCTGGAGCACAAAAGACATCTGCAAGTTAAAGTTAAAGGCCTTAAAGAAGCCAAAAAGATGCAGCAACACGACAAAGTCCATGAACTAGGCCGCTTCTCAACCCATGTCCCTTCACCAATGAGAAGATCAAAAATAATCAGGCAATCTGTGAATTATTTCCACGGAACACATGTGGGTGAAGACGTGAAACAACGCATCCCCTCACCGGATCACTGCGGTAACCTGCACCCAAATGCAGGCCGGCTTCCCTGCAAAAAAAAGAAAAAGAAACGACCCCGCACCTCGAGTCCTTGCTCTCACGCAAGGAATGACACAGTAAAAAGACCCGCCGTTTATCGGGCCTTACCTTCAGGTTCACTCTTAGATGTCTGCTTGGATTCGACCTCCTCTAAGTCGCGGCTTGGATCGATGAGCAGAGCGGGTATGAATGGGGGAGGCTGACGCTCTGCTTTTATTCCAGCAGGGTCTTCCCTCGATCGGCGGCCGTTACGGCAGGAAACGCTTTGTCAGGACAGGAGCGTGCAGCGAGGGAATAAAGGGGCGCTGTGCGGCCGCAGCGGGAGCCGCCGGCCGGGAGGTGCAGTCGGTGCTGAGGTGGAGAGCCGGTGGAGGGCGATGATGATATCCATAGAGGTCCCTGTTTCCACCTGACACAGCCTCTCCTTCCTCCTCTTCCTCCTCCTCCTCCTCTCCGTTGGTGATGCTGGAGAGAAATATCAGCATCAGTGCGGAGAGAGGAGAGAGAGAGAGAGAGAGAGAGAGAGAGAGAGAGACTGATTTTCATACAATTATATTTGCAGCCGCTAGGGGTCGCGTTTCACCTGCAATCCTTTCATGTCCACAATTACACCGCATGATATAAGGACAATCTTGACTGATGAAAACAATGTTGTTTTTGCATAATTTCAGTTTAAATAATATTAACTGTGTGCTTATGAACTTCTGATTTTAACCCTGCACTGCAAATTAAATATAAAAATTACAAAATTTGTTCTAGCAACATCAAATTCATGGCCAACGTTGCATTATCTTTAACATTTTTTCATAATGTCTGCACTTCACGCTAACAGACTTGATGTCAGCTACTAGATCAGATCCCGACCTATAGAAGCCCATTCTTGTCTTATTATTTATATAATATGAGATAAATACTATGTGACCTTGGAGTCATGACATACTGTACATGACTGACCCATTGACTCGAGATAACAAGATAAACCTCAGATGTCTCATGAGATAAATATAATTTTAACAAGGGAAACAACAGAGTATCTTGCCATGAGGGAAATGCCACATGCGATGAATGAGTCGTTTTCTAATGAGACAGCCAACTTCTCATATAAAAAACTAGATAAACAACTGATTATCGTATAAAGAAGAAGCATTTGTGTTTATTTTGTGCTAGAGTGATTTATCTGTCAAAAAGAGGTCAAAGGTCCCTCACCTTTGGTGAAGCGGTTGATTAAACAGTGACATCTAGCGTGGTTTTTGGTTAATAATGATAAATTATTAATGAGAATTTACTAATTGTAATTATTAAATGCTTTGAGCCCATAATTACAACACCAGAGGACATCTTTGATTTCTATTCATAAGTAATGATTTTTGGTTAAGAAATAATTTTTATGAATTATGATTTTTAATTATAATTTTTGATAAATATAAAAAAAATCAATCCTTACAATATTATGATTATGGTTATTATGATTATCAGTATTTTCCCCATAATTTACATAAGGATTGTGTTGAAATTTAAACTCAGCGAACATTTGCAGAGACTATTATTAAACTTAGACTGCATGCGTCTTTATTGCTTTCTTAATAAGCAGGTAATGTTAGAGTCAGGGCTGGTCAAATGTTGAATGGGGCCTTGAGCAGACTTTAATACGGGGCCCCTCTTCCTGTTGAGAACTTTCCAGTTCTTTTAAACGTTAAATTTTAATCTTAAACTTTTTTAAATGTTTTCATTTATCTATGCTGAAACTGTCAAATTAAATTTAATAGTATTCTCATTCTCAATAAACAAATATTTAAATTTTAGATCTATGGTCTGTGTTAAAAGTCAAGCATTTATGGGAGACCCCTGATGGCTCCTAAGCAGCGCCTTAGTTTGCATGTGCCTTGGACCGGCTCAGAAACAAGTCTCAGAAATAATTTCTCCCCTGCGGCGTTGATTCCTCAGAAAAAGCCAACCATTTCCCAGTTTGTAGGTAAAATGTGTCCTACTGTTGCACACTGAGGGACACCGGGGCAGCTTGCTGGTATAATATGATGTGAAAACGTAAAGGAAGCGGAACAAACAGCGGGTTCCTTTAAATCTACTGGAAGGAGGAGTCGGCGCTGCGGAAGCTCCTCCGCGGGACTGTATAAGAGGCGTTTCTTCATGTGTCCGCCCGTCTTTTGACATTAAAACCTCTTGCATATCGGTACAGGGTGCTGCCGTGTCGTGGATCTCGCCCACTTCAAACAATGTCGGAGTCCATAAAGAACGTCGCGATATTTGGAGCCACTGGAATGACCGGCTTGGCGACGCTGCCGCAGGCGGTGGCTGCAGGTGAGCCGTGGGAGGAGCAGCGGACAGGGCTGAGGGAATAATGCGTGACCCTGTGGATGTTTATTTAACACACAGTAGTTCATTTATTTTCATTTGTTTATTTCGTGCTTTAAAGATGCGAAAAGTGCGTAAAAATCCCAGAAACCGCAACTGGTTTGCTTACGTAACATCTTATGTCTATTCCTCTAAAGCTTAATTTTAATTTAGTTAAAAACGATTCTATAAGCAGTTCCACTATTCAAAGACTAACATTTTTATGTCTCATAATAATACTACTAATAAAAATAAGGTAAAAAAAACTTTTAATATATTTTGTATTGCCCCTAGAAATGCTTGTCGGAATGCTTTATAGATAGATAATGTTTTTTTTTTATGTTTATAACCCCAAAATATTTAATCGTGCATTTATTTCTGTCCAGCTGTTACACTCTTAGCCACTCTTTGAAGTTTCTTACATTAGAGAAAAATGTAAAAAATCTAAATGAAATACAAATAAAACTAGCTCATTCTTTAATGACAGTTCTATGTCAATGACACACTGTGGATATATTCTTGCAGATGTAATCGGATTTAATGCATTGATTAAAATGTAGAAACTAATCTGATCGTTGTCGATAACCTAAGCCTAGATTCATTGTGTAAAATTTGCATCAGAATATGTCATAAACTATCATTCACTCCTTCTGTTTCTGTTCGATTGTAAATTTAAAACAAATTTCAAAAGGTTGGACCTGAAAACACATTTTTGAGCTTGGCTTCCTTCATCTTCTGTACCAGTCAGGTTACACGTATGCACAAAAGCTGTATACACATATACACCTTTTTTCACCAAACAGCTTCGTGTCCTAAGAATTTTACAGGATGCTGTAAAATCATAAAGATCTTGTGTCATGTGAACAGTTCTATTTCGCAGCATTTTCATTTCCTACTGCTCACCATGAAATCTGCTGAGTCATGTTAGCCGTTACAGGCCAGCATCAACAGTTTTTTATCTTGCCTGCACACTAAGGGTGGGATTCCTGGGATGTTACTGGTAAAAGGTTTAGTTTGGCCAAGTTCGTTTAACACAAGTTCAAGTTGGGTAAAGGAAACCTTCTAATCTAGAGCTAGAAACTGTTGCCCATTTTTATAGTTCAAACTCAATCAGACTGGATCGGGAGGATCTGTAAAGACAAATATTCAAGTATTGCTACAGAACCTCAATTAGATTTAGGTCTGGACTTTAACTAGGCCATTCTAACACATGGATATCATTTTATCTAGCTCTGGCTGTATGTTTAGGGTTTAGTCCTGCTTGAAGATGAACCTCTGCCCCAGTCTCAAGTCTTTTGCAGCCTCTAACAAGTATTCCTTTAAGATTGTCCTACTTATATCAATCCTCCCTTTAGATCTGACTAGCTTCCCTGTCCCTGCTAAAGCATCCCCACAGCATGATGCTGCCACCTCCACGACTTCTTACAACTTCTTCTTTTTTTTCTGCCAATCTGCCCATAAAGTCAAGACTTGCGTGCATGGCTGATAGCTGTCAACAGATGTTCTCGCCTAAGTTGTGGATCTCTGCAGCTCCTCCAAAGTAGCAATGGGCCTCTTGGCTGCTTCTCTGACAAATGCTCTCCTCTGTCAGTTTGTCTGTTCAGGGGGATGGATACGTCTTGGTAGGTTTACAGTTGTGCCATCCTCTTTCAGAAAATGGATTGAACTCCGAGATGTTAAAAATTTGGGATATTGTTTTAAAACTTAACTCTGCTTTAAACTTCTCTACACACTGACTTGTCCGCTGCTTTCCTTGGTCTCAATGTTTTGTTTTGTTTTAAGGTTGGTTGTGACCGTTTCTGGCTCAAATTTCCTAGTTTGTTTGTGTTTTTCGTCAGGATACAACGTGACTGTGCTGGTGCGGGACGCCTCCAAGCTGCCTGCTGACCACAAAGCGGCCAGAGTGGTGGTGGGTGACGTCCTGAATAAAGACGTTGTGAAGAAGACTCTGGAAGGCCAAGATGCAGTGATCATCGTCCTGGGAACCAGAACTGACCTCAGTAAGGCTTCAGTCTTCTCATAATAAACCTATAAATGAGACTACAGTAAGGAAAAACCTGTGTTTACATTTCACTTTTTTTTAAAGATTTTTTTTAGCCCTTACATTTTACTTTTAAGACTTTCTTAATGATTACAATTCAGTACCAATTTGTTTTTTTTTTTTTTACACGTTATTTAATCCATTATGATTTTGTTTGAGTTTATTAGAGTTTTTGTTAGAATTTGTCAAATAAAAATACAAAAAACTTCGAGAGGAAAATGTTTTTGAAGGAAAAAACATAATACAAGATTTGGTAAGAAGGTCAAAGAACCTTTTTCATGCAAATAATGAAATAATGTGATGAATAGTTTTGCATTTTGATTTTTTTTGATTGTTCAGCTTGAACATTTCCTGCTGAAACTCAATCTGTTCCTCCATAAACTGGTCTGTGTGTTTTTTCCTCACCTTGTGCAATTTTTTCCTGCACTGATATGTTTCTGACATAATCCCTCTTCGCTGGGAGACATTTTCATGTTGTAATACTGCCAGTTAGTCACTAGTGGTCATCTTTGTCCTTTTGGTAAATGTAAGTGCCAATATTCTATCAGTGTGAGAAAGACAAGGCCACTTTTCAGACATTTTTGGTCTTGTAGTGCCTCTATATTCTTATGTTTAAGGTTTAATTTCACACTTTTACAGTCATGGTAAAAATGCACCTGATGTTAGTTTTAGATGTTTTACACCTAGGACATCGGAGAAGCAATATTCTGGGAATGGTTGTACAACAAATTCCAGACGATTTGAAATCAATAGAAAAAGATTATTCTCATTCGGAAAATATTTAGGACAGCTGCTAATCTTCACAGAACTGGACGTACCAACCAGTCCTCGGGGTGGACTGGTTGGTACGAAAAACAACAGCTCTATCTCAGACTACAGATCTCAGTTAACATGTAAATACTTCAGTTCATGAAATGAGACTTGGAAACAAATCCTGAAAAACTATGGTTTGTTTGGAATGGTTTTATTTGAATGACGCATATGACGTCTGGAACAATGTCTCTGGACAGATGAGACCAAAGTAGAGATGTTTGGCCAAGATGCACATCACCATGTTTGGAAAAGCGCAGCAGACCAGTACAAACGTCTGATGCTGTTAAGCTTGGTAGTGGAGGGGTCATAATTTGGATTTAGAGCCACAGGACCTGGACACCATGCAGTCTTTGAGTCGACCATGTAACCAAAGTATTCTAGAGTCTAATATGAGGTCATCTGTCCAACAGTTGAAACTTGGCTCAAACTGGACAAACATCAACAAGACAATGATCATAAACACAGCAGCAAATCTACAATGAGATGGCTAAAAAAAAGAAAAGAATCAAGGTGTTGCAATGGGCCAGTCAAAGTCCAGACTTCAACCTAATTAAAAATGTTGTGGTGAGACCTTGGGAGAGCTGTGCAGAAAAAAATGTTGGCTAAAGGTGGCTGAGTCATGGGGTGTACCTCTTTTTATTTAGGTTAGATTTGCATAAACCTTAGAATCTGGTGACGATCAGAACTTTTTATTATGTCCTAAAACATAATCCCTGGAAGTGAAAGAGGGTGTACCCTCTCCTCTCATGTCTGCTAGTGGCAATATGCTTGATTAATTTGTCATTTTCCATTATTTATGAACTGTTCTTATTTTTGCACGTTAGGCCCAACCACCATGATGTCTGAAGGCACCAAGAACATTGTGGAGGCCATGAAGGCACGAGGGATCCGTAAAGTGATTGGCTGCATGTCAGGTATTACGACACGGGATATAAAGAGGCCGGTTTCTGGCTGCTGTGGGTGAATTAACAAAAAACCCCGGTTATATGACAGATCTTTCTTTTAAAAAATTATTCTGGTTTCTTTTTCTGGTGCTGCAGTTTGAGAACTTACTTTTCCCTCACAGCAAGGAAAACCAGAAACGGACAAGAAAACGAATAAAGATTCAGTTTATCAGATATTGAAACATGCCATTTTTATGTTCATCTCAACCCATCCATTTCCCACCCAGCTTTCCTTCTATGGGATCGCTCCAAAGTACCGCCTCGTCTGATTCCCGTGACGGAGGATCACGACCGGATGTACACGGTCCTGAAAACCTCCGGGCTCGACTACGTGGCTGTTATGCCTCCTCACATTGCTGGTCTGTAGAAAATGGGGCAGAAAGTATTTGGCGATGACAAATCTGTATTATCTTGTCTTTTCTTTAATGCAGTTGTCTTCTTTGGGTTTTTCTCTCTGCAGCCGACCTTCCTCTGACTGAGCGCTACATGGCGACAGAGAATATGCTTAAAGGACGAGCCATCTCCAAGCATGATCTGGGACATTTCTTTGTCAAGTGTCTGTCCACGTCAGAGTGGGACGGAAAGACTGTGGGAGTCTGGGGGGAGTACAAATAATCCCAGCAAACTCAATGCAGATGCTTCCATTTTTTTATGCCTTTCCACTAAAAGCAGAGCAGAAAACACTGACACAATTTGGGGCATTTTTAGACCGTTTTCATACTAATTAAACCTTTTTTGAATTTTTTTCTTGTGTTTAACATATGAGACATTTGTAAAGAATAGCATGTACCTGACTTTTGTGAAGTGCCTTGAGACATGTGTTGTGAATTGGCGCTATATAGATAAACTGAATTGAATAGCTCATTGTTTGCCCTGCTCCTTTTTAAGCTTTCTGTGAATTTTATCCTGTCACCAAACTTTATATCATGTGATCCTTTTCACAGTTTCTCCTGCTCTGGATCCAGTTTAAAGCTGGGGATAATAAAAGTCTTTGTTCTATATTGCATCATTTACAATGAGTTTATACAGCTCTGAGATGTTTACATTTTAAAGGTGCATGAATATTATATTTTATATTTTAGGACAACTTCAGATTTACACAAGTCGGGAATATCATTAGCAGCTGTGTCTAAACAACTGCATATTCGAAAATCTTCAGACAGTTGTACATGTGTACCACTTATTCAGATTGAAAGTTAAAAGGAAACTAGTAGGAATGTTCAGGAACTGCCAAGGCTCAAGCTTGCCGTGATCTGGAAGCTGCTGGAGCACCAGTGTTATCGTCCACTATGAAGCCAGTTTACCACCAACACTGCCTGAGAGGGTTCAGAAGAAGAAAGAAGCCCCACTCCAAAATCAAAAAATAAAGACACTGAAACTGGTGCACCCAATTGTTTTTATAATAAAATAAAGATTCAATATGTAACATGTTACATGACAAACCTTAGAAAAAGAATGGCTGAAATTAGTAATTAAACATATTTGGGCCAAAGGGCCACACAAGTAACATTATCTGCTGTAGGCAATAGAAGAAACGGCAAATAAAAAAATAAGTAGATTAAAATCCACATAAACAATTTAGACAATGTGTAAATCTTAAGTGTATTTCACCATATATATTTAGTGATAAAGAAAGAGCTGAGATATTATATATTATACAAATTAGAATATGGGTTCAGATGAGGTTCATTTGTCAAATTAAAAGCATCTTTAGAAAATAACCATTAAGCAGGCATTAAACATATTCTTCATTAAGCACATGTTTCTGTATGAAAAACACCTTTTTATTGGTCTGATTTAACGTTCTAATCTTAAATGTCATGTTTTATTAGCTGCAAGCAGAAAATCATAACAGAAATAATGGCTTGAAACATAATTAATCTATATGATGTGTTTCACTTAGTGAATTGAGTTACTGAAATATATTAACTTTCCAATAATATTACCATTGATCTAATATGGCTGTATTTAATGTAAATATTGAACATTCACAGAAGCAACTCTTAAAAAAAGATAAAACAGCAACCAGACTCGTTTTAGTGTGTGCACACATTTTCACAGTAAATCGCATCTTTATTGGAGTGTCAGAACTTTTGCTGACATTGAACAACGCCAGAGATAGAAGGGGAGCTTTCCATAGGGATAAACCACAGTAGTAGCTTTCAAAATAAAGGACAGTTTCAACATAAAAGCAGAATTTACCTTTTATTTCGGAAAAAATATCATCCAGCTCCAGATTTGACTGGTTTATTTCATCTCTAAAAATGTTTTAGTAAGTCTAATGTTCAAAGCTGAGGTTTCTCACAAACGCATGAGAATAGTTTCTTTATTCTTGTGGTGTTGAGTTCAAAGCTCTTATAAAACAGAGCAATCCCAGCCTTTTAACAAATACTGAAACGAATTTGTGCAAGCCTTTATTTTGAAAGAGTTACATGCTAGTTATATTTTAGTAAATTGACTCTTTTCCCGTTTTGGCCAATGCACAGGCTGGGAAGGATAAAGGGGGAGCTGTGGTTGTTTTTGACTCGCTGAAACTTCATGAAGTTGCAAGTTTAAAAGGAACCAAATCGAAACTGGAAATTTGACATGTAGTTTCTGTTCGGTTAGAGCTGATTTTACTACCCGTTTTCCTTCATATGGGCCACAGCTTTCAGGTAACATCTTCTTTGCTCTTACTGCTTTATACAACTGCCCTTGATTTTAAGTGGTCTTTGCTGTGGACACCTCCTCTCTCTTTTTATTCCTAAAAATCACCCAAATTGGATAAGAATGAGCAAATTTTAGTCGTATATATTTTAAATAAGTTTTTTATATTATTAAATTATTGGGAATTTTCCTGTGTTAAATATGCTGCCTAGCCTCATTAGGTGATATTTTGGTGGTGTTTTATACTGAACTTAGGCGGAAATGCATTTACTGTGAGGTGATGTAATCACGGAGGAATTAGCGCTATGCAAATTTCATAATTCTCACGGCTTTAATCAGAATAACGGCGATTTAACGAGTTTAAAAATCCTAATTATTTATGATGAGATGTTGTTGTCGTTCCTATAGGTTTATTAAATGCTATGTTCGTTTGTTTCGGAATGGAAGAGTCTTCTGCTGGGATGTTACTCAACTAAACTCCATTACCCAGAATGCCGTGCGACCTCCAGCCTCCAACTCTAGAGCGACTGGCGTGAAACTCAAATCACAGGCGGGAGCTTCCCCTTAAATTGGGGCCCCCCCCCCCAAAAAATTTTTTTTTTTTTTTTTTTTTTTTGCCAAAAAAAAGGTTTTTCCTTTTTTTGGTTTTAAAAAAAAAGTTTTTAAAAAAACCCAAAAAAGGGGGGGGAAAAAAAAAAAGGGTTTTAAAATTTTTTTTTAAAAACCCAAAAAAAAAAGGGGAAAAATTTTAAAATTTTTTTAAATTTTTTTTAAAAAAAAAAAAAAAAAAAAAAATTTTTTTTTTAAAAAAAAGGAAAAAATTTTTTTGGTAAAATTTTTTTTTAAAAAAAAAAAAAAAAAAAAAAAACCCCCCCCGGGGAAAAAAAACCCCCCAAAAAAAAAAAAAAAAAAAAAAAAAAAAACAAAAAAAATTTTTAAAAAAAAAAAAAAAATTTAAAATTTTTAAAAAAAAAAAATTTTTTTAAAAAATTTTTTTAAATTTTTTTTTAAAAATTTTTTTTTAAAAATTTTTTTTTTTTAAAAAAAAATTTTTTTAAAAAAAAATTAAAAAAAAAAATTTTTTTTAAAAAAAAAAAATTTCCCTTTAAAAAAAAAAAAAAATAAAAAAAGAAAAAAATTTTTTTTTCCCCCTTTTAAATTTTAAAAAAAAAAAAAAGGGGAAATTTAAAAAAGGGGGTTTTTTTTTAAAAAAAAAAAAAATTTTAAAAAAAAAAAAAAAAACCAAAATTTTTGGGTTTAAAAAAATTTTCCCCTTTAAAAAATTTTTTTTTTTTAAAAAATTTTTTTAAAAAAAAAAAAAAAATTAAAAAAAAAATTTTAAAAAGGTTTTTTTTTTTTTTTAAAGGGGAAAAAAAAAAATTTTAAAAAAAAGTTTTTTGGTTTTTTTTTAAATTTTGGGCCCTTTTCCCTTTTTGGGTTTTTTTTTTTTTCCCCCCAAAAAAATTTTAAAAGGGGGTTTTTCCCCCCCAAAAAAACCCCTTTTTTTTTAAAAAAAAAAAAATTTTTAAAGGGGGGAAAAAAAAAAAACCCCCTTTTCCCCTTTTAAATTTTTTATTTAAAAAAATTTTTTTTTTTGGTTTTCCAAAAAATTTTTTTTGGGGGTTTTTTTTCCCCCCAAAAAAAATTTTTTTTTTTTAAAAAAAAAATTTTAAACTTTTTTAAAAATTTTTTTTTCCCCAAAATTTTTTTGGGGCCTTTTAAAAAAGGAAAAAAAATTTAAAAAAAAATTTTTTTTTTTTTTTTTTGGTTTTTTTTTAAAAAAAAGGGGGGGTTTTTTTTTTTTTAAAATTTTTTGCCAATTTAAAAAAAAAAACCCCCGGGGGGGGAAAAAAATTTTTTTGGGGGAAAAATTTTTTTTTTGTCCAAAAAAAAAAAAAAAAATTGGAAGGGAGGGGAAAAAAGGTTTTTTTTTTTCCCCAAAAAAAAATTTTTTTGGAAAAAAAAAAAATTTTTTAAAAAAAAATTTTTTTTTTTTTTCCCCCCAAAAAAAAAAAAATTTTGGTTTTTTAAAAAACCAAAAAAAACCCCCGGGGGGCCAAAACCCAAAACCCCCAAAAAAATTTTTAAAACCCCAAAAATTTTTCCAAAAAAGCCAAAAAATTTTTTTTCCCTTTTTAAAGGGGGGGAAAAATTTTTTTTTTTTTTGGGGAAAAACCCCCCGGTTTTAAAATTTTTTGGGTTTTTAAAAATTTTTTTTTTAAAAAAAAACCTTTTTTTAAAAGGGGGGTTTTGGGTTTAAAAAAAAATTTTTTTTTTTAAAAAAAAAAAAGGGGGAAAAGGGTTTTTTTTTTTTTTGGGGTTTTTTTTTTCCCAAAATTTTTTCCCCAAAAAAGGGGGGTTTTTGGGTTTTTTTTTTTAAAAAAAATTTTTTTTTTTTTTTTTAAAAAATTTTTTTTTTTTTAAAAAAAAAAAAAAAAAAAAAAATTTTTTTTTTTTTGGAAAAAAAAATTTTTTTTTAAATTTTAAAAAATTTTTTTTTTGAATTTTTTTAAAAAAGGGGAAAAAATTTAGGGAAAAAACCCCCCCCCCCGTTTTGTTAACAAAATATTTTAAACCCAACTAGGTGAGAATATTTCACACATATGTCCAAAATATCACAAAAACTGGTGGAAAATCTGGAAATGTTAGGTCTGGAAAAGTAAGAAATTTTTAAATGTAACAGTTTCAGGAACTCTGCTACAAATAAGGCTGTAATAAAACATTTAGCTCACAAAAACAAGCCCCACCTCCTCTGTTTTGTTTTCACATCTGGAAAAAAGTTGAACAAATCTGGAAATGTTTAAAAAAAACCAACCAGTAACTCAGTGGTGTCCAAAGTCAGTCTATAAGCACCGGTGTCCAACGTTTTTTAGGCGTTCTCCTGGTTCAGTGCGCCTGTCTCAGATAAACAAGCCATTAAAAGGTTCCTACATTAAGTCAGCCATTTGAATCAGCTGGGTTAGAGCAGGGACACATCCAAAACATGCCAGGCACCTGCCTTCAGGGACTGGATCTGAACCGCCTGCTATAGTCCATGCAGGAGACTCTATTTCAGGTTCTGCTATAGTCTATATATGTCTATTTATTGCTGTTTTACGGTCTCAACCCAAGGTGGGCCTAATACAGAAATAAGACATAAAAGTGCTCTTATTAATGAATCTTATAAATAAATATGAGGCCCTGTCGATATTAATGTGGCTATTTAATAGAAATGGAGATTTTCTGCTGTGTTTCCAGCTCCTGTCTACACACAGGCAGGGAGTTTGGTGAGAACAACTTGTACACAGAAAAATCTATCTTTTTATACGTTTGTTTCTTTTAAAGTTTTCTGTCTCGTCTGGGTGTGCCGTTAGTTTGGTTTTATAACAGTTGTTAAATAGGACACTGCTTTGTTGGAAGTCGGTCCAGATTTGAAATGTTGAAACTTTGGGTCATTTTTAAACTTCATAGATTAACAGTTTCTGCTTTTCTCTGCAGTTTGAAGATGATTCTGAAGGGACAGAAACGGAAACTCGATCCAGAGGATGTGGAGGTCTCGGAACCGAGCAGTCCTGTGTGGGAGAGCCAGCGACAGTTTGTCTTCTCCGTGTCCCTGAACAAGTATCAACGTGGCCAGGAGCTACCGGAGCCCAGCCTGCGCCGGTCGGTTCTGATAGCCAACACGCTGCGGCAGATCACTCTGCCCTCTGCAGACAGGGAGGAGGTGCAGCCTCCATCTGGCTCTTTGTGTAGACTCCATCCAAAAGAGCGGGAAAGTATTTTCACTGAGTCAAAGCCCAACTCAGTGTTAATGGGCGGGGATCCTATGTGTTCTTTAAATGGCTCTGCACTTACAAATTGCTACCATTCAGGTGACTCGGCCGTCACTACAACTGGAGACGATGAAGATGAGGACTGGGGATCCATGTCCACAGACTCTGACTTCTCCCTTTCAGCTGCCATTTCCTCCATTCTGACTGCGCTGGACTCTACCATTGATGGCAGCCCTCAGGCAGCTCCACGGACACCTCTCAGGTCCCTGGAGAACCTCTCAGGCTCCTCTGAGAGAGGCTCAGCGTGGGTAAAACATGGAACCAGAGCCGGCGGCGTCAGCTGGGCGCCGCAGGGAGAGGAAAAGGTGCAGGAGAGCTGCGCAGATGTAGGAAAACCCAGCTATCTGAACGACATCATGATGGAAGATGTGTTCCAGGATGTAGACTCATCTCTGCTGGAGAGGGACATGGGAGGGCTCGGGATCCGAAGCAGCATGGTTGGATACCCATCTGAAGAGGAACTCATTTGCTATTTGCCTCCTTTTCCCCCTTCCTCCTCCTCCCATCCTTTCTCCCTTTCTCTCAATTCCAATTTGAAGTGTTTGCCTTCATTCTCCTCCTTCAGTCCGTTACTCTCCTCTCCCTCACCTTCCTCACCTGAATCTGCATCTTTCTCCAGTCAGAATCAAGCCAGAGATGGATTTGAGCTGGAGCATCTGATGGAGATTCTGGTGGAATCTTGACAAGTTTATCTTTAATAAAAAAAACACTTTCATTATCAATAAATATCCTCTAACTTAGTGGACTGAAGTCAGAAGGCAAAATTGGCAGCATTTTTCTTGACTTTTCTATATTAAATCAAAGAATGGTGCATCATGGTATTTAGAAAGTAGTAAGAATGCTCTTGAAATGTGGAACCGGTGGATGTCCAAGACAGAAAGGGACAAGCAGGAGAAACTTGGGCAGCTTTTGGTTTAGAAATAAAAATGTGGAAGTTGAGTCACAGTTAAAAACTGTTTGTAGCAGGAAAGAATGAGTCTTTTTTCATTGCTAAGCAGTGAGTCGGTGAATCATGAACCAGTAAGCTTCAGTTTAAGCGTGACTCAGATGACTGGAACTGTAGCTTGGTACTGACAAGATCCAGTCAAAGGGAATGGTTTCTGAAGCAGGAACAGAACAGAAGATGGCACCAATCACTGACGTTCAGGCAGAGGAATGAACCTGTGGGAACATCTCTTGTCCAACGAAGGTCTGGTGTCACATCTGATCATGTGAATTGGCTGAAACACTACATTATGGGTCAGATCTTCTGGGAAGAAATCGGTTTACATCAAGTGACGTCAGGAAAGCAGGCAGGAAGCGGTGCTTTTGTTTTTTTATATTTTGGGAACTGGTTTTGTTATTCTTGGTTATTATTGGTATTAGAGTTCTTTAGGGAGCTCAACTTGCTGTTTTGGATGAAGAGTTTACTCTGAGTCTAAAGGCGGTTGCTGGTTGTTCCTCAGAGCTCTATGCACGTGTTCCTGTCTTTTTAAACAACACTTTTATTCAAATAGCCATCACAGCACTGTTATTTTATACGAGTTCCTCGTTAGCTTGGATGTTGCAGCACAGACCACTGCAGCATCTCGTGTTGGACTGATCGGTTGGTGTTTCTCATCAGTTTCAGCCATATTGGCTCCTAGAATCCCAGCGGTTCTACCTTCCTTCCTTTCTGAGAACCCTTCGTTCATTTCAACTGTGTCAAGATGTTACGGTTTACTTAAAATTTGTGCACTTTGTCAATAATATGCATTTCCTCAACCATGTTAGTATTTTACTAGGCAGTGACAAAACAAAAGGTCCTTTCAGTTGCAGTGTTCTTGTTGTTCTGTTATACCTTCCATATAAGCATTTAACCCAGCATTGTTGGAGTGCGAACGGGAGATAAATCGTTTGAGGAAGCACATGATAACTTCTGGTGAGGTTTCTGTAATTTGCATCCAGTTCATGGATTAAAGTTGCTTCCATGCAGAGCTTCTTTGTATTTAATGCCCTGCAGCCTCAAACTATTTATAGATGTTTTATTTAATGTTGCACCGTGTTGACAAATCGGTGTATCAATAAACCGCCATGGCAGTCTTATTTACTTTTATTCTAATGTTTTAATACTGTGCATTTAGCCCATTAATTTTAGAAATGAATGTTAACCTGTGCAGATGTCAATAAAGATTCAAATGAAAATCATGTGATTTTAAAACATACTTCATGTTTATTCCAGGGATCTTCGATGGGGACGGATGTTAAAGGAAATGCTTCTTGGTTGCATTTTATGGCGTTTCACTTACCTGATTATTGCTACATTACTCTAAATTGAATTGTGAATTTTCTTGTGAAACGAGTCCCCTAGTTAGGACTAGAGTGACCTCAGTGGTGGAGCTGACCTTTTTCTTTGGCTCAAGCCAAACTGCAAGCATGTTACTGGCTTCTGGTATTATTTTTTAAAAGGGGTTAGTTAGATTAACATTTTTGTAAAAGGATAAAATTTATATTTAAATCCATTATGTCACTTTTTTGATTCATCACAACAGACAACCCACAGACATGTAGTGCTCTGCAAAACTATTCACTTAAACTCACATTTTCTCATGTTAAAACCAACACAAACTTAACTGGTAATCAAAATGAAAATTATAAATACAAACTGGCTGGCGTTTGCATTCAGCCCTCTTTGTTCTGATGCTTCCAAATACAATGCAGTGGCTTTAGGAGTCACCTTACAGCTAATAGATTCCACCTGCATCTAATATAATCTCTGCATAGTAGGTGTAGGGCTTAAGCGTGCCACCATGTGCAGAGACTATAGTCCTCGATGCAGCTGTGCAGGGTTCGAGTCCCGGACCCAGCAGCCTTTGCCGAATGTCTCCCCCTCTCTTTGCCCCCTTTCCTGTCTACCTACACACATCGGTTTCGGGCCTCAGAGGTTTGTTGGAGAACGTTTGAGAGCAAACTGCATCATGAAGACCAAGGAACACAGCAGACAGGTCAGGGAAAACGTGGAGAAGCTTAAAGCAGAGTCAGCAGCTCACTAAACACAGGGTAGTTTTTACAACAGCTATTTAACCGTATTTAGACTTTTAAATAAATTATAAATATATTTAAATGCATAGATAAATTCTTAGAGTAATCCAAAAGCAAAGTTAGTGTTGCTCTGACTCAAACAGGCCAATAAAATAAAAAACAAAGCATGAGTCATTTTTCACATTTCGTAAGTTAAAGCGGAGCATAGAAACGTTTCCAGATGCTGCGATTTCAGCTACATTTGAAAACCCATTACAGTGCTAAGCATTCACTACATGTTCAACATGTCCAGAACATATCAGTTACATGTTAGCCTGCAGGTCTCTGGATAAACCATCTACCCTGGTTTCCTTAAGAATTATTCCAACATGTCATTTAGACGTTTCCTTTTACACTCCTCAGTTTTCATGTAATAATGGTTGCAAATTGATGTCCAAACTCGCTACCACATTAAAACAGTTTATAAACATTAGAAATAGTTGAAACACTAAAAAAACCCTTGAGAATCTGAGTCTAGAAGGTGGTGCTGAAGCAGGCCAACTCCCAGAAGATGGGGCTTAGTGAGAAAAGTCCTGCTGTTGAAAAGTTGTGGGTTTGATTACCTCTTCCTCCCTTGCCTCGTGGCAATGTTACATTGGGGGAAAGGCAGTTAAAGTTCCCAACCTATCGGCATGAATGCAGCTGGTAAGGGGTCTGCTTAACGTTCAGGAAGAACAGCACATTTCCACATACACCAGTGATATGGTGCTGTATGTCAGAGAAGGGACCGGATGGTGATCTTTACCTTGTTGCCTTCAGTACTTTAAAAAACAAGCAAGGTTGTTGCGTGCCGTCGTCAGCATGTTATCTGCATTAGATTCGGCTGAGCAACACATTCCTCAGATTAGAAGCACCCTCCACTCAGCACCTGTAAAGCTGTTCTAGTGCGTATGAGAACATAGAACCAAACTGATAAATGTCTTTAACGCAAACTTAATGAAAACGATATTTTTGCATGAGTACTTCTGTACTTCAAACTAGTTTTTTTTATGTTTAATGTAGACAAGGACAGGAGCTGAATTAACACAATCAAAAACTTTTATTTAAACAGGACTATCAGGTGTAAGCACAAGTTAAATTGTTGCTACAACACACACAGCAAACATGGTCATAATTTCAACCCTACAACTATAATATTAGCATTCGTTTTACTAATTAAAGTGCATTTCAAGTATTTCTCGACATGTAATTACACAGGCCCGGCCCAGGCTGCGTTTAACTTCTGAACTGCACTCTCACTTTCATCTTCATTCCCTGCAAATAAACCCTTTGCTCCAGTTTGGAAGCATCTATTCCACAAACATGATGTGTTACACATGAACCTCCACCAGGGGGTAGCAGAACACGGAAAAGGACGCCTGATTTACTGAGGTAAACAGCGCCCCCTCTGTTTGGAAGAGCGCAGGAAATCTGATCCAGTAACAGTTACTGTCCCATGGTGTGAAATAATTTAAAGACTTATTTAAATGGACGGCCATTACTGGCAATGAGCACATTTGAATGGTCAGGGACACGGCTGAACAAACTCATGTAAAATAGCTTCTGTTAAAAAACAAAAAGGACATTACTTATTAGTTCTATTTTAGAAACCCAAACATATGGCACAAAACCAAGAACAAAAAGAGTTAATATACAAAAGACCAAAGCGAATATTTAAAAAGCTGTTGACCGAACCCCCTCCTGTGGTTTTAAAGACTGTAAACAAACCAGAGTCACACCAGAGTCACACCAGTGTTGAGGTAAAAAACACATTCTGTGCATTTTAGCCTGTGCAGTTCCTTTAGTTATTCCGTTCAGAGTTTGGCTTGAACATTTCACATCCTCTAAGAAAGGCTGAATCTTAAAGCTCATCTCCACTCATCCAAGCATTGCCTCTCCTGTTTGGCTATTTTACATCTAATGAAATTAAGACAAGAGTTCAGATTCAGCCCACCGATCCTGGAGGGATCCTCAGAGGTAAACGTTTTTCCCTCTGTTCTCTGCTGGCTCAGCCTTTGTTGATGGAGTTGTACGACGGCTGGGATCCTGGATCCAGGGGTTTGCTGGCGGCCTTGTCTTTTAGTTGAGGGGGAGTGGGGTCGTTACTGACGATGGGCTCTGTGTCCTCCTCCAGCACAGACTCCTCACAGCGCGGCAGCTGCAAGAGGGTGGTCAGGCCGTGCACGTCGGCCATCTTGTGGAGCGTCCGCAGTAGGAGGTACATCACCATCAGACCCAAGAACAGGTAGACTGGAAAAGCCAAATAACAAAAAGTCTTAAATAACTTGTTCTCATGTTGGGATTCTCATCTAACACCCGAGAAAACCCAACAGACATATTGGCTAAAATATTTTCTTTAATTCTGCAAAAAAAAAAAAAAATTTTTGTCTCCCAGTGAAGCTTCTGCTTGACCTTTTGGTCAAAAGCAGCATCCACAGCACTAAGCCAATATGGATTTATTTTAGCAATTAAAGTCTTCATTAAAAAGTTCCTCAGATCTTTCCATAGATATGTGCCTGAGAAATTAAATACAATTCTAAAAAGTTTATTTATTCAAGTCAAAGGCGCTACAGATGCTTCAAATCCAGAACTTCCAGATTTAGAGGGAGTTTTTTTTTTCCATAATTGTATTAAATAATCACTGACTACAAACCCTTCCCCTCCCTGGTCACCTGGATGCTCTGCACTTTATTTTTTACTGTGCATTTTAAATTTTTGTATGTGTATTTTTCAGTGTTTACATGTGTACCATTTGGAGCTGCACTGAAGTCGCCTTTTCACTCTTTTTAAGCAGATAATTACGTAGAATAGGACTTTCTGACAATAAATAGCATAAAATAACTTTTATTCCTGCTCTAATTCTTGTTCTTCCCTTAAAGGAAAAAAGAAAATCATGTGGTTTTTTTCCTCCGCCACATGACTGCATTACATTGGCTCAGACAAGCAACTCTTCATGTAAAACATCGCAGGATTACAAAGGGCTGGGTGCCATTACTCAGCTACTAGGACAGAAAGTACAGTGGACGGTGAAAACACAATCTGGATACAAGCTTAGGTCCAACAGCCCTGAAAAACTGGAATGTCGTCAAATCTACCTGGTTTTAAAGTATTGCAGCAGTTAGATTAGTTTAACAGACATGAAAACACAGCAGCTGATAACTTTAAGGACTTTGACAGTGCAAACTCCAGAAGTCCTTCCTAAAATATTTATTCTGCAGCGACATTGAAACCAGTTTAGGACTTTTTAAAACTCCTCCCACTGATTGAAGCAAACGTTGCTGCAGGCATTCAGAATCTGCTAGAATCAGGTCGTTTCTTTCCAGGTTCAAAAAAGTTATTTTTAGTAGACTGAATGACGTTCGGTCAAAAAGAAAACTGAAATCTAATGAGCATAACCACTGCAGCAGTGAGTATGGTGGTGTCAATAAAAGGGAATATTTCCATATTAACAAAACTTCAGCTGAAGCAAACCACCATGGTCCCCAGAGATGTCAAACCATCATGCAGGGAGAGCAGCAGGTCACATTCTGCTCTTTTCAACCCTCTTCAGCACCTGCAGGGACTTTTTAAAAGTTAATCTGGCTTCACCTATTCTGTCATTACATAATTCTGCCTGACAAAGAAAAAGCACAGCTGCTTCATGTGAAACGCTGAGCCTCCTTCCAAAAGGTCAAGTTAAAAAATATAAGTGCCTGAGCAGCTGACGCGGGGAAATACAAAAAGGTGCAAACAAAGTTCGAAGAGATCGAACATGCAAACTTAGAGGCAGAGAGCTTGAAAACAGAAAGAACGTGCTAACAATTAAATTCATATATTGTTTTGTATGCAAAACTGAGGAAACAAATATGCAGGTTTTCTACAATCTTCCAGAACAAGTCTATTTCTGCAAATCATTCTGCAGTTAAAAACTAGAGATGCACCTATCAGAATTTTTAGGCCGATTTATGAAAAGCTTCGACTTGCTGAAACCATTTTCAGTCATTTCAGTTTCTCTTTAGAAACTATAATTTAAATCTATTTGAAGAGGATTCACGAGCGGTTGTTCATTATACAACTACAGCTGAAAACATGAGACTATAGGGAAAAACTTCCATATTTTTTGTCACTCATTTCAGAAAAAGGTCATATATAGATTCATTACACAGATCGAACATTTTCAAACCTTCATTTCTTGAAAGTTTGATGATTATGGCTACAGATTATGGCGTACTACATCAGATTAATTTTAAAAATGATATTTGAAAAACAGAAATATCAGGCTTCTAAAAGGAAGTCCAATTCTATTTACTCAATCCTTGGTTGGGGCTCCTTTTGCATGAATTACTAGATGAATGCAACCTGACATGGACATCAGCCTGTGGTTCTGCTGAGGTGTAATGGAAACCCAGATTGCTTTGATAGCGGCCTTCAGGTCATCTTCATTGTTGGTTATGGTGTCTCATCTTCCTCTTGACAATCCTCCATAGACTCTATGGGGTTCAGGTCAGGCCAGTTTTTTGGCCAATCAAGCCCAGTAACACCATGGTCACTGAACCAGCTTCTGGTACCTTTGGCAGTGTGGGCCAGAACCAGGTCAGACTGGAAATTTAAATACACTTCTCCATGAAGCTGGTCAGAAGGATCATGAAGTGCTCTAAAATCCTGTTAAATGACTACTTTGACTGTGAACTTCAGAAAACCCAGTGGATCAACACCAGAAGATGACACCCCAAATCATCACTGACTGTGGAAACTTCACACTGGACCCCAAGTGATATGGACCCTGTGCCTCTCCACCCTTCCTACAGACTCTGGGACCTTGACATCCAAATGAAATGCAAACTTTACTTTCATCTTAAAAGAGGACTTTGGACCACTGAGCAGCAGTCCAGTTCAGTTGCTCCTTAGCCCAGGTAAGAGGTTTTGATGTCTCTGGTCCAGGAATGGCTTGACATGAGGAACGTGACTTTTGTAGCCCATATGTAGAGACCGTCTGGCTCTTGATCCTCTGTCCACTCCTTGAGAAGCTCCCCTAAATTCTTAAATGGATTTTGCTTGACAACTCACACATGGCTGCAGTTATCTTTGTTGCTGGTGCACCTTTCCTACCACATGTTTTCCTTCCACTTGACTTTCTATGAATATGCCACAACTTTTTTACAATTTGCAAATAATTTTTAACGTTACAATAAATAAAGACTTGAAATATTTTACTTGTAATTAATCTATATACTATATTAGTTTCACTTTCTGAAATGGCAAAAAATATTGAACTTTTTCACGATATTCTAAATTTTTAAGCTGTACTTGTATTAGCAGCAGAGGTGATGTCACACCATGTGCGACAGTGAGCAGTCTCTGTCAATCAGGGTTTAAAAGTCGATATCTTAAACTGGCTTCAACATCTTATATTAGCAATTAGTGCGACTAGCATGGTAAAAGCAGCCGTCTCAATGTGTAAATTCTGGAGACTGTTGAAAGTGGGAAACATCCAGGTGGACATTAGGGCAGAAAACCTAAAGAAAAAGCACAGATAAAGACACGGAGAACAAAAATGTTTGTAACTGAACTGTGAGAAATCAGCTGAAATAAATGTAAGGTTCAGAAAAGCTAAAGTAAAAAACGACTAAACAGAAAAAAATGGGTCTTTAGTCTATCTGAAGTTAAACTGTCTGGACATCCTAAAAGAACAGTGATTCCAAAGATTTTAAACCTTTCCTCACAGAGTCGGCCTTTGACTTTAGCAAGAACTAAAACCTTAATAAAATTTTAAAAACCAGAGCAGCGTAACTTTCAACAGCTCCTCATGAAAAACACAAACTCCAAATGTTCACAAAAAGAAATGAAGTAACATCAGTGTAACTTGTAGAAAAAGAACATCAGATTAAAGTCAGAAGCATTTCATTACAGAGGAACTGACTCAACCCTGATGTGCTACTGAGAAAAAAAAAAAAAGAGAAGCAGAGAGGTGTTACTTCTCACATCTGAGGTAAGAATAAAAACCATCTGCTCAGCCACAACCGTTAGTGTTACACTGAAGCATAAAACAATAAACACCTGCAAGGCAAAACTTTTTAGTCCCGTTTCTCTGGGGATTTCCCACCAAACTGGTTCCTGTGCTAAACCAATGCTTTCTTTGCAACAAGCTTTTTCAGTATCCACCATCATAAAGCCAGTCTCTGGTTCTGAATAAACTGGTGCCGTCTCAGTACCAACACCTAGCTGGGCCAGAGGGGAACAAAAACAAACAGAGCTATAAAATCCTCGAACTCTAATCTCACTTCTCCTGACCATGTTTGCATGTGGAGAAGTTTGCTGAAGGCCAACATCATCTCCTTCCCTTTATTTTGAAATGTTATCCTGTATTTTGTTAGGTTACAGCGAACCGAGAGGGAAGTAAACCGTAGCGGTTTGCTTTGAGTGACCCTAATTTTTAATGATGGCCGGAAACATGCAGGTTGTCCGAGCATCATGGCTCCTTTCTGGTGAAAACGCATTAAGAATCCAATATCTCAAATGTATTCTCATCTTATTAAGATATCCTTTTTGTTGTTTGCAGCCACCTTCTAGCCAAGATTAGAACTCGCAAGTTTGTTGGACTTTAGCTTAGTAAACATCCTATTGTAGGATGAGGGAATGCCTCTTTATCAAACATATGCTGCGGTTTCAAAGGAGAGGCACACAACTGTCACAAGGTTTGATGTTACACAGACTTCAGCCAATAGGACAAGTATTTAGAAGAACATTTGGGTGGAGAATAAATATCTGCTTTCAAGGTACATCTATGGGCATTTGTGTGGGTATAAAACCAATCCTGCTGCTGTTCTCAGACATAAAAACATAAAAGAAAACACTGTTTATTTGTGCATGTTTCAGTGCAATTTCAAGGAAAAACTCAAGATATATTTTAAAATAAAGGATTTTGCTGCACATCAAATGGTGACCCAAGTGCATTTTGTTCTGTTGACGAAACAGTTACACTCACCCATAACAGCAACCTGATACAGCGCTCTGTACTGCTGCCCAGGCCGTGCGGCTGGAACGAAATCCCCCAGTCCGATGGTGCACAGGGAGATGAAGCAGAAGTAGATGCCGTCTAAGAACGTCCAAGACACCTCCACCACGCTGAACACGGCCGCTGGCGCCAAGAAGAAGCACAGAACCACCACAATCAGGAGCAGCAGGAAGTGTACGACTGTGGCTGGCCGAGGCTTCAAACCCGAGCGCTGCAGGAGGGTGACTGGAGCGAGGACCAGAGGGTGCATGACCCTCTGCACGCAGGCGGTGAGCACCAGCATGGTGAAGGGAACTCCTATCAGGGCATAGACGATGGAGAAGGCTTTCCCAGCGTCAGATAGAGGGGTGGGGTGACCATAGCCTGCAGGTAAACAAAATATTGGATTTAGATTCAAAAGAGACCACCAACTAAAAAAAAACAGCATGAATGCACCGATTATTTACATGTTTTGCAATGTTTTCCCTTGATAAACGATTGAACTCATATAGTTCACAAACCAGACAATCAAAGGGACACAAAGACCCCTTTCCAGGCAGGACTGAGGGAGCTCAAATTTCAGTACAGTTAACACCAAGTTAAACATGCTAGGATGCTAGCAGCTTTACAAACTGTTATTAGGGTTGCCAATGTTTTCCAATACAAAAGCAACTCTAATATCCAACACTACCAAATGTTCCAGAGGTTATTGGTCCAATTACCTTATATTCAAACGCTAACTTGTCCTGTATAACCAAGACTCCAAATTTATAAAATTGTGCCCTTCAGCCACCACCAAGTTTAAGAATAGGTCCTCTTGGAGATGGCTTTTAGATTACTGCTTCAAACTGGAAGATGGCCCTGCTGTCCCTGTTCAACTAGTGGTAGAGGAAGATGAATCTTAGAGAAGTATATTCCTCGTATACAACCCCAAACACCCAGTTTGGTCTTTTAAACACTACTCACAAAAAAACCTTTTCACGCTTGTCTTACATCTTATAATTTTGCATGTTGTGGTTGTATTCAGCCACACGGGTGCCTGTAAGAACGAATGTGCTTTCAGACTGGACTCCACTGCTCTGGTTAGTTAATACCACCCGGCACATGCAGGTCGACCCCTTCACATTGCTGTCAGCAGCGAGCAAAAATCAACCATTGGTAAAAGAGCTGCAGTCACCCAATTTCTACCAGCATGCTTAAAAGAACTGCTGACTTATATGCAAAGATATAAGCATTTGCGATACTCTTGATGAAAATTGAGGATTTCTGTACTATTCTTCACCATTACACAACGCCTGAAAACTCTCAGAGAGCTTAAGCATCTCAAACAATAAATATAGATCAGGTATAAGTATTGAGAGCAGTTATAGTTCATCCACCTGACCAAATATATTATCATTATACAGAAAATGAGCGCATGACATTATGATGTCCTAGCAAATATTGCGGTCCGTTGCACTTTATCGCATAGTGATACTGTGATGAAGATTGTAACTCAATCTATTGTGCCGCTCTAGCAAAGATGCAGATAATATCTATATCTCTATAGACATATTTACATGACAGCTTTGATTGAAGGAGTCATGCACTGCTACAAATGATGGGTAAATCAATAATGGCCGACCTCCAGGCTGAGGTTTTCTTGCATAAACAGGCTAAAAAGACTCGAGGAGACAACAGAGAGGAGGTCTTTAGGAGCGTCAAGATGCAAGGTAAAACAACCCATCTTAGAGGATGAGATACAGAATCACCCAGTTTGAGCTCCAGTTCAGTCCAAATGGATTTCATTTGGGCTGCGCTTTAAAAAGCCTAACCTGCTTACCCATCTGTGTGAAGTTCCAAGCATTTCAACGTCAGTGGCCTCATTTCCACCCTGACTAGAGCTTGTGGGTTTCACTGACCTAACCAGCGTTCTGCGGGTCACTGGGGTCGCCACAAAGGGGTTGTTTACCTACACCTAAGGTGTGAAGGATCGCGTAACTGGTGAGAGATGTTTAGACCACTAATTGTTGGGATGATCAGAAGGCCATAACCTTTAGAGACAGGTCTCTCACTATAATGTAAATGGTTTGCACATTGCTGCTGCAGATGTTTGTCTTCACAGTGTTAAAACCAGAGCTCAAACCAACCAGGAGAAACATAAGAATCCTAATGGAAAGAAAGTCACGCGGCTGTTGGCTCCCCAAAATGATTACACAGACAAGACTCAGATGACAGACGGCTTTTTCTGTTTCTTTTGTTTTAAATGCACAAAATTAAACCAGAACACCAAACCAGGCACGCAGAACACAAAGATTATCTTTGTTCCATTTCATGCATGAATTTGGATTTGCCCAGTGGACATGTGAGCATTTTATATGAGCATTTTACAGCAGCATGTCTGATAGCAACTAGTAGCAGTTGACCAAGATAACACTGCAGTTTGCAAATGAAAAGAGCTAAATGTACAGCTGTGTTACTATAACGTCCTTCAAAAGTTATCATAAAAATAGTTATTTTAAGAAGTTTTAATTTCCACTCTTTTGAATATTGAGAATTTTTGAAAAGATGCTACTAAAGAGTTTAGTTAGAATGAGTAAAGGGTTTAAACAGCCCCTGGTAAAAAACACCAGTTTCTCAGACAAATGATGAGACCATTAATAAATAACAACAGCACACACTCACACACACCTAAAAATCAATTATAATGAACCGGATTCATCTGAAATAAAGTTCCACAGTCCGACAGATTTCCTTGACATTTGTGTCCATTAAACAAAACCATAAATTACATGGGGATTACTACAAAACAAAAATATTTCTTTAGATAAAAGGTGGTGAGGAGAAGCCTACTAAAAAATCCACAGTATCACATCCAAAATCATCTATAATTGGAGAATATACGGGCTGACTTTCTTCCAGTTAGACTTACTAAAGCTGGTGGTTTCTACAAAATCTTGTTTGTCTAAAATTGATGAAAAGAAAATACAGAGACTGGTCTAGGAGGCTGATAGGAGCTGCAGGAGCCTCTGTGAGGTTGAGCATTTTATAACCCTCAAAGCTTAGTTTTAGAGTTAAAAATAAAAACATCACCTACATAACAACTTAGGTATTTATTGAACAAGATATTTAAATATTATAGCCGGTAAGCCTACATATTAAATATAATTCATAGGACTTCAGTTGGTTCATGGTTTCTGGTTCCTGCAGGTGGCAGGAGTTACTTTCTCACGTTTCTGTGGCAGTAAATCTGCTTCGTCTTGAAAACTATGAACCTTAGGGTGATTTTTTCTAATCAAGGCCCAACTTTTCCACCCAGGTTTTTCATCTACATGGAAAACGGTTCTCTAACGGGGGGAATTTCCTTCCGGACGTTTACATTTCAAACTTTTTTTGCAGCCCATCTTATCAGCAGCACTGCTCTGCCACAACTTCCTGCTCAAACAGGAAATACATTTAAAAACCAGGGACAAATGTTCTGATCATAAATGTCACAGATTTTTCTGTGTGTGTTGTAAACCAGTGAAAGACATTAAGTTAACAGATCTGTGAGAAAATAAGAACTTTTCATCGTCTCCACAAACTTTCTGTGCTTGTTTACTAAATCTATTTATGCTCAGGAAACTTCCACAGATATTTAAAACCATATTAGGCATTTATATTGCACATTGGAACTTTAATGAACCAAATTACACCCCATATCTGGAGTGACCAGAACATAATTTGACCTGGAAGGAACTGAAGGACCCAGAGTCCAGACAAAACCAAACAGACATAAAAAAATTAAATTTCAGGCAGCGTTTCTTTGAATACAAACACGAATATAGGTGCACAATATGCAAATTACACAGAAAAATTAAAACTATGTATTTTTTGTACTTTTGGTAATTTTACAGTTTGATTATACCGACATAATTTAAAGCTACACCACCGTTTTTACAGCTGTGAAGTAAATTCTGCAAATGTGTTTCCTATGTTGACCCCTAGTAGCTTTGATTTAAAAAAAAAGAAATACAACCTGAATCTTTATTGTACACAGCTATATTTTTTTACTAAGGGTGTAATGGTGCAGCACCATTTGGCGTTGTTTTATACCTGAACACGTGCAGAATGTTTATGGGCGGAAGGCAACGTTCTGAAGAGCAACTTTAAAAAGTGACATTGAAACAAAACACAGACGACTCTCAGCCATCACTGAACTCTGCTGTTTGGAACATGAAGGTTTCTTATGCAGCTACAGTAAAGAAAGAAAGATGGACTGAATCAGAACTTTTTATTAGTGTACGCATCTTTTATCAGCAATAAGGTATGTAGCTCTCTCTGCACTGAACTGAATTACTCGCCTGAAACAAAGTCAAGCTGAGTGTAAACGTCACTCCTGCTGGAGGAAAACACCTGAAGTCCAAATCCAGCTGCCTGCAGCATTCAACAGGTCCAACACCCGCACACCATGTGAAAACCGGGACAACACACTGGTTCTGACCGGAGGGGATTTCCCAGCAGCTGCTTATGGTGCATTCAAGTACACTTGATTGTCTAAATATCAGAACAACTCCAAAATGGCATTCACCATTTCCAAATAGTTGCATTGTTGTATAATCCATCCATCCATCTCCTCTAAAATCAAATCAGATCTCCAGTCAGTTCTATAGTGATCAGTTTTTATTAGTTTCTCTAGACTAAAGCGAACTGAAAAAGGAGCAAACTGTGATCTGTGTTTACCATTAAACCCATATTTTTACTATAATTTTAAATTTAGAACACATTCTCACTCATACAAATAAACCAATTTACATCAAGAAAAACCTAAAATATTGTAAAAGCTTAAGACAACTCTCCTTTCTTTACACTTTACTTCTAGGCATTCAGACTTTCCAATGCCGACTGGTGAAGCAGCATTTATCTACATGTGGATGTGCAGGTCAGTGGACTTTGCTTGGATCACAAACCTCACTGCTGAGGGGCCTCTATGAAGCTACCGAGGCCAATGCAACCCTCCTTGACCGACAAAACAAATGCAAAAGCATCCCTTCTACTGTGGATTCCAAATAACAGGAAAGTCTGCATAAGCAGATGGTTCCACTTGCTGCTAGATGTTAAATGACCTGTGCCCTCTCCATTACTCCTCTTAGAACCTGTTGCAACCGACCCTGCATATGATGCCCAACTGATCTGGATTTCTGCTGAATATATTTGCACAGACCAGACATTTAAATGATATTACCTCTTCTACCTATAGTTATCCTGTCCAATGTTTTTCTATACAGGGAGGCGACTTAAATTCTGTATTTTTTTCTAAATGGTGCTAAATTGGTTTTTCCCCAATTACGACAATAAACTTAGCATTAAACTGGAATTATTTCATTTGTTTTTTCTGCTCTTATTTGAAAGAAACTTGTGACTTCAAAAGAGTTTGCAGTGGAATTAAGTATTATTCTTGGTATCGGTTTGGAGGTAGAAACTGTAGCATCATAAGAACCCTAATAGAGGCTAGTGAGGTGTTAAGGTGTTGCTTTAAACATATATCAATAATAAACAGATGGAGAATCAGCAACTAACCCACTCAGGAGTGTCTTACTCCAGGACCTGCCCTAAAAAAAAAAAAAAAAAAAAAAAGGTACCAGGATCACATGTTTGGGTCAAACAGGTTTCGGTCCAGTATTTTATAATGTTGGTCACTGCATTTTGCAGAGACTAAAACAAGGCCGTTCTAACATATATACCTGCTGATGTTTAGAGATTACAGGCTGTTAGGTTGTTTTAGAAATAAAATGGTTTTGGTGTCTCACATCAAGGTGGTTAGTGGCCTCCACCCCTTAGAAAACGTTCTAGATGCGCCCCTGAACGTTACACAGCTGCATTTCGCCATAAACATCCAGGACACGTTGCAAAAACATCAACTTACAACCCGAATACAAATACTTACATCGGAGAAGTTTATTATTTAGTAGGCTGTGGTGTGCGGGATTCATACGAACACTTTTTCCTTTTTTCTTTGGTTTGCGTCGTGCGCAAAAACGCCAGCAGACCTTTTCTTCGCCCTAACATCTTGCGCAGCTGTTAGACTCACCTACAGTCGTGACCAGAGTGTTTGCGAAGAACATGGAGGACGCCAGGTCCCAGTTGGACCTCCCTGAGGAGTTCCTGAGGACGGACACGCCGTACTTGTTGGCCGTCAGAACTTTGTTGAGGAACAGTTCGAGCGAGGCGGCGTTGACGCAGCTCTGGTTCAGAAACTCCTCTTTAAGACGCTCCATGTCGTGGCGCAGTTTGTCCTCCACCGGCCGCTCGATGCTGGAAAACACCAGCGCTCCGAACAGCAGGTAGATGACATAGAAGAAGACAAAGCCGGTGAGCAGCAGCCATGACTTGCCCACAGAATGCATGGCGGAGGCCCGGCGTCTCCCTCTGACTGCTTCTCCTCTGCTCCTCTGCAGGGAGACCTTCTGGGGGCCGTCCTAATTGAACTTGAACACCTCCTCCTGCATCCTCCTCCCACTGTGCAAACAGGAGGGTGTGTCAAGATCTGAGCCGTTCAGGTGCATCCTGATGGCAGCGGACTGCTTTTACCTAAATCTTATTTTACAGTTAAATATATGATCTAAATACGTCTTATTTAGTGTTTCCCACAATGCAACAGCCACATTCTATTGAAAGTCTTTAGTTTTTTAAATTTATTTGCTTATCTGTGGAATAGTTATTGTGCAACCATGACACTTCATTTACTTTGGACCACTAAACCTGATTTTATCATAGTTCCGGTCTGTAGTTTACACGCTGTCGTCATGATGAACCATGATGATGAACCAAGTACCCCCTCAGGTCTTCAGAAACCTCTTCACTCTTGGTTCCCAGGACCAGAACTCACTCTTGGTTCCCAGGACCAGAACTTAACGGGAGACAGCGATCAGTTTCTATGCTTCTCGGATCTGGAACCAACTCCCTGAAGTCCTGAAATGAGACAGGACATGTTGGTTCCTAATGGATGAAAAATGAACTGTTTTCAGAGAATTAGGCTTCAAAGGACATTCTGACATTTTCTGAGTTTATAAATCTGAACTTTTTGGGGAATTTGGACATTTTCTGAGCAGAATATCAGAGTTTTGTCTCTGTGTTGTCTTCCATCTCATCTGTGACCTTCTGTTTGACGCCTGAGGGATGAACCCTGTGGTTAGTTGAATGTAAGGGCAGCTCAAGCAGGTACATTTTCTCTATTGCCGCAGAGGACTTTTCATAAATAACCCAATTTTTCAAAAGAAGAATCAAACTGATTTCCACTAATGATTTCCACAAACTGAGGCTGGAGCCTGTTTTCTCATGCAGAGGTTGCTAAGTGAAACAAAACACTCAACACGCTCGGTTAGTTTCTCCTGCATTTTACCCCCTCTGCTGTTGCCTGGTGTGTGTGCAGAAAGGAGACTGGCTCATGTGGGGTAAGCAGTGAGGTCAGTCCAGTCTGCCGCCTTGTTGGCTTGTTTTCTACAAGGCATGCAAAAACTCTTTATCATGATAGCTGTTCTGACTCAGCACATTAACTTTAACTTTCCCTCGGATCACAAAGGGCTTCATTGATCTCAGAGACGCTACTGACAAATACAGTAATTATATCAGTTTGAGTCATGCCAGACAGTCGATCTAAGTGCAGCAGATTATTTTGGTATACAAAAAAAGGCAGAAACTGATAAAAGTGAAAAACATGTCAACGTGTTGTTTGGAAGACTAAGATGACCCAGTTAAAAATGTCACAATGTGTTCGACCGTATTTTTTTATATTTGCCTCCTGGAAATCAGGCTGATGTTGATGTTTGTTTACAAGATAAGACTTTAATCTTGTGACCAGGGAATTTCTAACAGTGCAGGAGCTATTTTTAATCTTTTTAAAAATAATTATATTTTTTCTCATTTGATTCCAGTTTCCCCCACCATTTCTCAAACAAAAATGACATTTTCACTACTTTTGCAATGTGAACATAAGGTTAGAGTAGTTTTAATACTTTGATCATACAAATGGCCCTGGCAGGATGATAAAACACAGTAACAGGATGACAGAGAACAAACAAACCAAAGTTAAGCAAAGACATTAATTTAGTTCACCTTAAAAGCTTCTGGTCATAAACCTGCCCTGACTCCTATTAGTGCTTTTCAGCCCTCATCTTGTGCCTGGTTTCTGGTGGTAACATTCAGGCTGAGACATCCTCATCATCACACACAGACAGACCACAGAGAAAGAAGACGCTGGAGGCTGCAGTCAGATGTCTGGTTCTGTGTTTTCTGAATGTAACTGCAGAAAAACAGATAGACTCGCTGGTCTTCATCAGCACAGTCGGTCACTGTTGGATCTGGTGCTGAATTAGATGTTACAGTCCGGGTAGGTGGTTGAGTTCACTCTGAACTAAAACTAAAGCTTCACAGCAGAGATGCTCACAAGTCATTTGTTCTAACAAACTGAAAAATAATTGTCTCTTATGGGAGTGCCTGAAGCACAGCATTTTTATAGATTATGAACTCCAACATGAACTGCTTTCTGCTCTTATCTTTAATTTAAATTTGACACACTAACATTTAACAATTCATGAACCTTTCATTACATTTTTAGACCGTTATAAACCGCTGTGAATATTTGAATATTAACAGGATTAAATGTTTGCCTCGACAGAAATATAAATATGCGTTTAAGGAAATTTTTTTTTCTTGCATTTAGTTCCTCTTACTCTGAAAAATGTTGAAATGTGCTAAGGTTAATTTAAGTGAATGTGCTCAGTGAGAATAGTACAGCTGACATATTTTTTACAAGATTTTTTGTTTTCACAACTAATGACACCTTAACTGAAGTGAGTTAATTTATAAGTTCTTTACATGTATATTGATAAGTTGATCCATGTGGCCAGGAATACTGAATCAGTAGTTTCCCTGGGGGATGAATATGACGTGACACAGAAACCAATGTGTTTTAGCCTCTCTTTAAAATGCAAAAGACAATAGAAAATTAGATTCAATTAAGCAGCTCATGCCCACTGTTGGGTATGGTGTAGGCTGTGTGATGCTGTGGGCCCATCTCTATTCCAAAGGCCTGAGGAACCTTGTTAGACTGCATGGCATCATGGATAATTTGAAATCCCAGGACGTTTTAAAGAAAAATCCAGTGGCCTTGGTCAGAAAACTGAAACTGGGTTGTCACTGGGTATCTTACAAGGATAAAGATCCAAAACGTATTTCATTTGTACTGTTAAAAAAAGTCAAATCAGAAGGTGTATCAAAACCTTGATTACGACAAACCTTTGTCTACATTTACTTTGGAGGTAAATCTTTAAAAAAATGTCTCACATTTTGACTTCTTTTGAAATGAATACAAAGAGCAGACACGCATTATCCTTTTATTATGTCAGTTGTTGAGACGACAGCCCTGTCATCCTGGCTGGAACAGATCAGAAAATATTAATCTTTTCAGGATCTTAGAGGCTGTACAAATGGCACACAAAAGCATGATTGCTCAGGAGTTTCATCACAAATGACAGAGCTGATAAATGGGAGTTTACAGCAGGGAGAAGAAAGTATGTGCTTGTCAAAACTAAAAACATGGTGCAGAGTCATAAACACGGTGGACATTTTAGCTTCAACTGGCAGCTAGATTCGGGTTTTGCACGGGAGATGGACTCAGCAGTGAGAAACTGAAAAGGCAGCAGAATGACAAAGAAACATGTTGTTTTAAGGCCCACTTCAGGGTTCGTTAGAAACCAACATCTGCTGAAAGCGTCTGCTTTGCCCGTGTCACCTGGTGAACATTGGCACTTTTAACTGGTGCTCCTGATGGCACTAACTGGAAGACAAACCTGTTTCTTTCAAGAACCACAACAATTTCCAGGTTCCTTTATGTCATTATCTGCAGGTAAAAGGCAATAAAATCACATGCATTTGAAACAAATGAAAAAAAAAAACAGTATCAGATGTGTTTTCATACACAGCGCTGAATGCCACAAAATAATGCTCAGCTCTACTCAGTGGGAGAAATGTTTAAGTGTGAAGGACTCCAGAAGATGTTGGAGATCAGCAGGGATACGTTCCACTGCAGGTTCCTGCTGCATTTAAGGAAAAATGACAAACAGGGGGAAGTTGTCAATCTGCTGAGTGCATGTTTGCATAATTATTACTAGTTTCCACAAAGGCTCAAGCCACCATGTTAATACAGAGAAGCACTATGGTGTCACTTTTTTCCATCTAATTAAACAAAAACAACACAGACTGAATGTTTTGACATATTTCCATCAGTAGTTTTATTCCCTGCATTATGTTTTAAATAAAACAGCCGGCCCAAGGCATAAGCCACTCATCAGGCTGGTTGATGGCGGTGCTATCATATTTACCACCTGATGCCTCATTCAGGGGTATATCTCAGAAAATAATAACCAATTATCCGTGATTGCTTTCAAGAACAGCCAAACAAAGTTTTAATTTGTTATCAATAATTTCTTACCACAATAAAGACAAACAGCAGCTTTGCTTTAATGTAAATTTCTCCTGGAGAGAAAAATTAATGTCTTTGTCTGTTTTTTCAACATGGTGGCGAGTGCCTTGGATCTGGTGTGGTTGCCAGGTCACGTCAGGACGGGAGGTGGTGAGGAACAAGGCGGGAGATGAAGGAAACAAAAACACTCCACCTGTCTACATTAACACCAGCCGCTCCATTTTACGGCCAATGTCTTTTCATCGGCCAGGGGCATAAATTAACCAGAGAGTGTGCAAAGAGAGGGACAGATAATCAGCGTCTTGAATAGCAGATCGTACACACGCTCTTCAGGAACCTGCAGTCCTTCAGGTGAACCTTGGCCTTCAACGGTCCAACTTCAGCAGAAGCTGCAGCGTCACTCCACAATGTTTCTGTTGTAGTCGTAGGACAGCCGTCGCTTGGCGGCAGCGTGCTGATTGGCCGAGGAGAGGCCAGGGGACAGGCGGCGGTTGGTCGTCCAGGAAGTAGGTCCGCTTTCCTGCAAAGACACGAAGAAATGAGGCGACCAAAAAGAGCAACCATCTCAACAATTTAGTTTCTTTTCAGCTGTGATCAAACAATTCAGACATTTGTTGGCTCAATTATATTAATATTAATATTCATATTAATAATAATATTAGTAATAATAATACTACTAGGAGAGAAATTTTATTAAAATTGAATCAACAGTTTACTTTTCATATAACAGTTGTATTTATTTCTATAGTCCCATAAGGAGAACTCCACCGCTAGTTTTAGTGATGAATAAACATTAAAACATAGCTTTTTTTAAACAAATTAAAACTTCTGTTACCCAACTGCTGTGGTGGCTTCTGCTGTTAGCAACTTTTTTCTTTTTTTAATTCATCAAAGTGCACAACCTGTCATATAATCAGGCTGCTGTTCATGTATGGCTGGCAATATATCCCTGAATAAATTAACCATTTATTTACCTATGCAGGAAAAGAGCTACAAACTACTATATTTCATTCTACTTTTACTTAGTTTGAAAAATTATTTTATTACATTTATTTAGTCAAATAAAATATAAAATGATAAATAATTAAACTATATAATTACTAAATAATCAATTAAAACACACAATAGTGAAATTCTTTTAATTCTAATTGAATTTAATTAAAGTTTAGATTACAGCAAATTTTGCACAGCAGGTCAATAAAGTTCTGACCTGATTTGTTGTATTTTGCCTTTTGGTCTATAATTTTATCAGCAGTGGGGGAACGTTGGTGTTTTGAATGTTTCAATGCAGATTACAGACAAATCCGTGCAGCCAGTTAATTTTTACTGCTGCTAGAGCTGACGTTCAGTTGAGGACGATGCAGCTCAATGTTTTTTGTGCTTTTTAGGCAGTGAGCAAAGGCAGACAGAGAAATGTGGTAATTATAGATTATTGATTAATTGAATATTTATCAAGAATTATAATTAAAATCATAATTCGATAAAATTAACTCCTTAACCAAAATCCTCGTTTATGAATTGAAACCAGAGCTGTCCTCTGGTGCTGTAATTATGGCTCAAGGCCTCTGATAATTACAATTATTAAATGTCACTGTTTAATCGACCGTTTCTGCCGAAACGTGGGGAACTTTGCCTTATTTTGACTGACGAATCACTCTTGCACAAAATAAACACAAAACGCCTTCTCTTTATCTACGTGAAAATTTATTAAATCAATCAGCCTCATACAATCACCTCCCCGATTCAATAATCTTCACCTACTCAAACATGCAAAGTTCTACACAAAAGGGTAAAATATCTAACTAACAAAATAAAGCAAAACAGCAGTCTGTGTGTATTGAATCAACCAGCAGTTATGGCAAAAGTGGTAATATGACAAAGGAATGTGGTGTGTTGAACGGGGTTTGAACAGTCCGCCAGAAGCGTAGCCCAGCGGGACACGAGCTGTCATAAAACCCCCCAAGAGTAAAGTTGTAAACTCAGCTTAGACAAAGAGTCATAAACCTTTTGGCGGCAAGTTAGCAAGCAGTAAAGTTGGAACAAAGAAAATGGTGAATTTCACCATGAGGTTACTGTCGTAGTCCAGTACCGGCGCTCCGGTGTTCGCCTGGTAAGACAACTTGTGAGACGCGGCGGCCTCAGGACTCAATACAATGTTGCATGCAAATACAATTTCATAACATCAGACTATAAATTGCGATTCTGATCGCACTAAAAATCCTATCTCTCTCCACCCTGCCCAGACTACTTCTAATAAAGAAATCAAAGAAAATAATAAAAGTTGGGTATTACTTTGTGGAGCAATTCTTCAGGGCTGCGAGCGTGAGGGGGAGAGAAGGAGGGGGAAAGTTGGAAGTTAACGTGCGTCCACGGTTAACTTCGGGAAGAGCAGTCAATCTTCGTCCTTTGGCCTCCTTGGCGAAAGGGAAAAATATGATCTGACCGTCAGCAGTCGACTAGAACAAAAAAAACAAGGTGGCGATCGGTTTCCTTGAAACTCCGTGGTTTTTTGGTTATGTGTTAGACTAACACCTTCGATCGGTAAAGTTGAAATTTCTGGCCTTCTTATTCCAGGAATTTCTGTCATGAACGTTCTATTCGTGGCCAAGTTGGCCAAGAATAAATGAAGACTCCACGTGGGACCTCTTCTTCTCCAGAGGATGCTTCAGTTGCGTGGTAATCTGTCGAGATCTCCAGCTGAAAAGCAAGGTTTAAAGCGCCCGCCTTCCATATATAATCTCGTGTGACGTCAGACTTCTTGTGACGTCAGACAGTCCCCGTCCTACCAGCCGCAGTGCCCACTGGGATTTGTAGTGGCAGCCAATACTGGATACAAAATGGCCGATGATGTCGGAAGCCCTGGTGGTGTCCAGCAATGTGTAAATGGTCCAATATTCAGCAAACAAGTGGTCCAACAGAAACATGCAGGGTTTTCTGTAAGAACTGAAACATGCATGCACCACATTTCTTTTGGTGTGAGCAGCGGCAGCTTTTACTCACAGGAAGTGGCTGCTGCAGTCGCAAAGTCTTCAGAAGCAGGTTCTGAGACGCGCTCTTGGATCTCTTGTGGCTCTGGCCAATCATTTTGTTCAAGTCATGGAAAGAGTCCAAAAGCCTTCAGAAACAAACAAGAAGAACAGACAGAATCAATATTAGTGTACACAATAACAAGGATTACACTGTTTACTTAAAAATATGTTTTAAAGGGAGGATATCATGCAATTAATAATCAAACTAATGATTTTATTGATTATTTTTCTTTAAAGACGAATACTACAAACACTCCATCAATCATACGAGAATCATTAATCAACAAGTCTTATTCAAAGTTAAGGTTTCATTAAAATCGACGACTTACTTTCTTTGGTGGATACAAAATCACCTAACAATTTGCAAATTTTCCTGCAGTTCACGTAATTGACCACTAGGTGGCCATATTTCGTTTCCTTTTTTACATAATTCTGCACAATTCTGTTTAATATATATTCTACTGTAAGATTGTTTTTCTTTCATTATATACTGGTCCCTGTCAGCAGTAAGAAACATTGTTTATTGACATGTAACCTACCCCTGATCCTGTCTGGCCTTGCCCCGGAGGAGCTGCATCAGAGTGGGAACACCTTCTAGGTCACAGGGGTCATCTGGTGAAAAACTGGGCAGCGGGGGGAAGGATTCTGTAAAGACTGTCGCCTGCAGGAGAGACAAGGAAACCTCAGCGCTGAGGGAAAATCAGGAAAATAATGCAGTGAAAGAAAAAGAACCAACCCTGAGCATCATGTAGAGCAGAATGCATCTCCTTTTTATCACATGTAATGTTAAAACTTTATATGTAATGAATAAGAGTCAGGGCTCTTTCTGGCGGTATGAAAGCATCTAATTTAAAAACAGCTCCCCCCTCCCCTCTGCAGCTTTGGACAGGGCTCATTTTTCATCTGCATCTTTGCTCCGCGTGTGTCTAATGTCCACCGAGACTTTCCCCCTGTAGCTTGTCTTTCATCTTTTATGACTGCTCCAAATGTGAGTTACGCTGCTGTACTAAACCCAGAGTAGTTTCTAACCTAAAAACGACATCGCCTGGCGTGACGAGCTCTGCTACCGTGGTAAAGGTGTAGATGGCTGTGATGAGAGGGACATGTGGAGGAAAACATTTCTGCAGAGATTGTTCTGCAGACCGCAGACACCTACCAAGACGTGGACATGCACCGAAACTGAGCAAGTAGCAAGGACAGCATTAATCAGAGAAGCAGCTAAGAGGCCTGGTGTGTCTCTGGAGGAGCTACAGAGATCCACAGCTCCGGTTTGAGAATCTGTTAGTGATGCACGCCACAAATCTAATGTTTATGGAAGAGTGGTTATAAAAACCAGCCATTGCTGAAAGAAATTTAAGTCCTTATGGCAGTTTGCTACAAACCATGTGGAACACATTGTTCTGGTCAGATGAGACCAAATGTTCATCACCCTGAACACACAATCCTCTCTGTGAAACATGGTAGTGGCAGCAGCATGCTGAGGTGCTTTGCTTCCGCAGGGACAGGCAAGTTGGTCTGAGGTGACAGGAAGATGGATGGAGCTAAATACAGGGCGGGACTGGGAGAAAACCAGTTGGAGGCTGCTAAGACTTGAGACTGAGGAGGAAGTTCACCTCCAGTTGGACAACGGCCGGGCTGGTGTCCTGCAACATTTAGATGCGTCCCTGGTCCAACACACCTGAATCAAAAGGCTAAACTACCTGCTTAGCATGTAGCCAAGAGTCCTTCTAATGAACTAATTATTGGATTGAGTTGTGTTGCAGCACAGGCACATCTAAAGTTTTTGGACATCAGCCTTCGAGGACTGGAGTGGTTTAGATGAAAGCACATTTATGTGTTAGAATGGCCCAGTCAAAGTCCAGACAGAAATCCAACTGAAAATCCGTGTTAAAAGTTGATTATTTATACTTAGAGAAGCTCTTTATTCAATCCGACTGAGCATCAGTCATTTTCGAAAAGAAGGAAGAGCAAAACTTTCGGTCTCTAGATGTTCAAAGCTGGCAGAGACATTCCCCAGGAGACTCGCAGCTGCGAAAAATAGTTTTGGAAAGTAATTACTCAGATGGTCTGAATGGAAACGCATGCCACACATTTCATATTTTTAGTAAAATTTACATATCAAGAAACCTGTTTTACGTCCTCTTCACAAATATGCACAACTTTAAGTTGCTCCTTTTCATACAATCCCAGTAAAATGCATTGATGTTTGTATTGTAACCTGACGAAATCTTTAAATTTTAATAACTCTGTTCATCAGTCACTGTGCACAGATTTGCTACATGCAGAAACAATATAAACTAAAGAAATGACTTTTAAATATGACAATGAGAACAGAGTGGAGAACACCAAATAGGTTATTAAAAGTCAAAACAAATGGCAAAGGAAGACATCGATGTTCTATTCTTAGCTAGCAGTCGAAATACTACTTCTGGGTCATCTCACAGTAAAAAGGTTTGAACGCACAAACACAACATCAGAATCAGTTTTATTCGCCAGGTTTGTGACACTAACAATGAATTTTCAGTTTCACTTTGCTCTCAATGAAGACATTTTAAATATAAACAGTGTTTCCCCTGTTGTTATGTTGTACTGCCCCCTTAGACAGGGGGCAGTACATATTTGGGGCGACTGGCTAAGGTGGTAGAGTTCGTCCTGTAACTGGTGGGTTGCCTGTTCGAACCCCTGCTCTGTCCGTCCCAGTCATTGTGTCTTTTGGGCAAGACACTTCACCCGCCTTGCCTGCTGATGGTGGTCAGATGGCCTGGTGGTGCCGATTGTATGGCAGCCCCACTTCTGTCAGTCTGCCTGAGGGCAGCTGTAGCTACAATGTAGCTTACCACTGTCAGCGTGTGACTGGGTGGATGAATGGGTGGATGACTGATTGTAGTGTAAAGCACTTTGGAGTCCTTGGACTTGATAAAGCGCTATACAAGTGCAGGCCATTTACCATTTACTATAGACAATCAAGTTAATAATTATATAAAATTTATTTTTGAAAAAACGTAGATCACAACAGAAGGTACTTAAGGTTACCTTTCTTATATAAAACAAATTTTCACTTTTAATTTTGTTCTCTCTCTGTTTTTTCTCTTTCTAGAAGCTACACCTGGTCTGGCTCTGTGTTTAGCTGTGGCACCTTCCTGGAGGAGGGCATCAGCTGAGCTGCTGCTGCCAACAACTTAATGCTCACCTTGTACAGCTGATCCACTTGGCCCTGTCTTTCAATGTTTAACCCTGTCTCTCCTAGATGAAGTTACTGGCTGAGCTTCTACTGTGACTAACTCTATGTGCTCTCGTTCATCCTCTAGACTTGAAAACTGACTCAGAGTTCATCTGCTCAGCTGTCTTTCTCTCCTAGATGAAGCCACTAAAGGAGCTACTACTGCCATTAACATTAATTACACATGGAGAGCATTCCTGGATCAGTGCTTCTGTGTTTATTGTGTGAATGCTCTGTCTTCTCAAACCCCCAGTCGGTCATGGCAGATGGCCGCTCATAGTGAGCCAGGTTCTGGTTCTGCTGGAGGTTTCTTCCTACTAGCCTACTTCCTGTTGTGACAAAGATCCTGTTTCTTGATTTGACAGTTCTGGCAGGAAATAGGCTGGAGTGTGGGCAATAAAATTGAAAACAAAAAGATTTGTTAATTACATTTCACATATGACCAGGATGGTTCGGATACCGTTTATTAGATCATTTAAAAGCTTTATCTTTATCTTTGATATTAAGAAATGTTTCATGATTTGAAACACCAAAAAACACAAAAACCAAACAAATCTTTCTTAAGGGGGCAAATATTTGAATTATACTGGCAAATGGAGGAACACAGTTTGATCCAAACTAAGAACAAATGAGAGCATTTAGCTGTAAGGGCAGTGTCCTGTAAATAAACCACCTCCTGGACACCACGAGGGACCAGCTTGGATGTTGGAAGAAATTGTTCAGGCTCAATTATAACCAGAACCGCTTTAAACCTGTGGACTTTGATCGTGGCAGGGGCAGTTTGTATTTGAGCAGGATGGGTTCCTAAACACGACTCATAACACAGATATGAGCCTGCGCTACCAACAAGGTGTCTCCTGGATATCATAAAGAATGGAAGAAAATTGCATTAGTTCGGTTTAGTCACAACTTTTAACCACAACTGAGTCACACAACAGGTCCTGGTCCTTTATAACAACTACCAACTGTAGCTGGTTAAAGGCACCATTTAAATATTCTTGCCAATGTTGGCTAAATACCTGAAATTACACACTGGAAATTCAATTTAGGGGTCTGCTAAAATGGGCCTATGGGAAGATACTTGTGTCATCAAAAACTGAATTTGAATTGCTCTGACTGAATCTGTATTTGTGTAATTTGAAATTAAATGCATTGGTTTGAAAATGAATTTTACTAAACTGAAACTGGATTTTATGGTTTGAAGCTGAATTCATTTGCTTTTAAAATGTATTTCGTTGTATTAAAAATTCAGTTTGATTGCTTTCACTTTCAGGTCTGTAATTCAATTTCAGTTCCAAAATTCAGTTTTTTGTGTCACACATCCGGGTCCTTGAGGATAGCCACAGATTAATCAAACACAGATTCATTGATTTAAGTTTCACATCAGGTTAAACTTCCTTTACGGCATGTTGAGCTGGAGCAGTACAGCATTCATGAGCTTAGCGGATGTCAATCATTAAGTCAAATGAGCATCTATGAGAAGCGTCACGTAAACCAATGATGGTCAAACAGTAACACTTATGCTACCTGTAGCTATTAGCTAAACATGCCAGATTAGCATAGTGTGCCGCCGGTGTTACGTCGGTCTGCGTTTCTCTTGCCTTTACCTCAGCGTAACTTCTGTTGCCTAGCAACCGTGTCAGCGTGAAGCGCAGAGCTGTGAAGCCGAACAAATGGAGCCTGAAGGTTAATAAAGCTGTCTCTACTGTAAATGACTACAAGGTTTTTATTTAACCTTTTACATATTGTTGATGGCTTATAGTGCTGTTTTGTTTTAAAATGTTATCATTTTATGATCTTGTTCATTATTCAGCCATTTAAAATGTTGAAAATATTTTTTGTGTTCATAGATATAAAAATCTAACACTAGATAAAATACATTGATGACAAATACCATTTGTTCAATTTATTTGTAAAGCTTTCAACAACTTAAACACTAACATATTAACTTTAGGAACAAAGTTTAAATCAGTTTATTTGCAGAGCATAATAATAATAATAATAATATTATAATAAATAAACCAAACATTAATATTAGATTTCATCTGACTGAATTATATCTGTTTAACTTCCACCCATTGGGGAAACCCAGCGGGAGTTTAAAAACAATGTGCGGGGAGTCAGCTGTTCTCTCAGGGTTTAGCGCACCTCAACCACCCGGTCAGCTGATAGCTGGCGAGGAGAGCAGCTTCCGGGGCAGCAGACAAACACATCGGCGCATTTTATCAGATATTTTAGGTTTACACAACTACATTCTCGTCTAAAAACATTGTAAAAGTTCAGTTGTTTCACAGAATGTGCAATTTATCCAATTTTATTCACAACTTTTCTCTCTCCTCCGGCCTTTGCTACTTCCGTTTGACCAATCTACTTCGACCCGCAATGAATCATGGGATAGGGTGGGACACGGAGGATACACCGGACCCGTCCTTCAAATCTGGGGAAAAGAAGGATGCATTTGTTGGAACCTTGGAGATTGGACAGCATTCGTCGCCTCATCCAGGATGTTATCGGCCTACAAATGCATCCTTCAAGAGTGCAGACCTTAATTTGGAAACGGCAATAGTGAATGACATCCGTGGATCAGTAAATCTGTGTTTGATTAATCTCTGGCTTCAAGAACCCGGATGTGTGACACAAAACAGTGAATTTGGAGCTGAAATTGAATTTCAGACCTGAAAGTGAAAGTAATCAAACTGAATTTTCAATACAAAGCAAAGCAATTTTCAAAGCAAACAAGTTCAGTTTTAAACCATTATATTCAGTTTAGTTTCATTTCAAATTACACAAATACAGATTCAGTTAGAGCACTTCAAATTCAGTTTCTGATGGCACAAGTTTCTTCCCATATGGGCCTGTTACAAAAAATTAAGCCATATTTTATCCAAAAACATTCAAAGAGTTCAGATGTTTAACCAAAACATTTTTTAGTGGACAATGAAAAAAGATGTTGGAGGAAATGGAGAAAACTGAGACACAAATAAGCACTGATGGTGTAATGAATCGCATCCAGAAGGAAAGGTTTTGTCCAAACAAAGACCTAACGAAAGCCAGAACCGTACCAGACTGTAATGGGTTGGAGGTCCGTCTCTCCTTGCCTCCACAGCGCTGGCTAACCACCACTGTTCCCCAACATCTCCACTTTCATCGGTCGGGTCCTGAGGGAAGGCTGTCCAGGTGTCGTCTCCGGTGATGGCGTGCTTTCCAGGTGCTGCTTAAAGATACAGAAGGACAAAGGGTTTCACATTTTAATTCAGTCAGTCAGTCAGTCATTTTCTACCGCTTATTCCATAGTGGGTCGCGGGGGAGCTGGTGTCTATCTCCAGCAGTCTCTGGGTGAGAGGCGGGGTACACCCTGGACAGGTCACCAGTCCATCGCAGGGCAACACACAAACAACCAAGCACACACTCATTCATACACCTAAGGGCAATTTAGAGAGACCAATTAACGGACTGTGGGAAGAAGCTGGAGTACCCGGTGAGAACCCACGCATGCACGGGGAGAACATGCAAACTCCATGCAGAAAGACCCCCGGCCGGGAATCGAACCCAGGACCTTCTTGCTGCAAGGCAACAGTGCTACCAACTGCGCCACCGTGCAGCCCTTTTAATTTAATTTATACATTTTAATTTATACATTTTAAAATACTTTTGAAATTGGCTCCGTATAAACCAATGTCGTGATTGTCTTATTTTGTAGTAAGTTGCCTGCATTATGTTTCTCTGCATACTTATACACAGACAATTATTCACCTCAAAGTCACATTTGGCTGAATTCAGTTTTTCCTTTGATTCCTGCAGCCCTGACTTTCCTCCCCGGCTCAGACGTTGCATGAAGAATCCACCTGACACTTCATCTGTGTAAATGTCTCCTTCTCTCATTGCCCAATAACCTGAGGCTAACAGGAGCTTAGAGTCCTCAGCTCACTTTTTCTCCTCCCCCTTCGTCAGCCCAACTCTGAAAGATTAATAACATGTAGTGAGAGGGACTATTCGGCCAAAAATCCAGGTCAGGACAGACTGGAATAATATACTGTATATACTCTGCAAGTGCCTTCTAAAGAAAGAGATTACATATATTTATGGTCGAATATGAAATTCTACTCATCAGCAAATGTTATATTTTATGGATTTAAATTATACTCTTGTCAGACTAAAAACCAGGGTTGAAAGCTAATTTTTTATGAGGGCTTCTCAAGGAAAGGAAAACAAAAGGAACTGTTTCAACCTGAATATAGAAACTGTATGCTACATAATTTCAGACCAACCTTGCAATACCAAGCAGTTTCCCTGGAAAACCTCCAGCAAAGGCTTTAAACCCTACTTTCCCCATTGACAGGGATGCACCAATCTCTCAAGCCTTTGCTAACTTCCTGAAGACAATGTCAGGTATCAGGGTTCCTGCCACAATGTGGCCTTTGCATTGAATATGTCGCCCTGGTCACCACGTAGGTCCCGATCTGCAGCAGCTTAATAATGGTGGACAACGTGAGGCCACAGGCTCCCTTGGTGCTAAAGGGATAGTTCAAGATTATTAAGAAGAGCTTCTGTTAAAAGGTTAGAAGCAGTTAATATCTTCCTGTGGTACATAACTCTCTTGGTGCCTTCATTTAGTAAATAGTTAAATCCAAATATTTACAAACTCTGTATGAAAAGATAGATAACATTTTCTCCCAACATTTGCTGTTTTAGGTCAGTTAAGATTTATTTGCTAAATCCCAGAATAATGACAATAAACCATTTTATTATGCTATTTAGTATTAGAGGTTTACATACATTACGATTAAAACACCTTTAAACAATTTGGGAAAGACCAGATAATGATGCCATGATTTTGTAAGCTTCTGAAAGATTAATTTACAACATTTCAGTTAAATGAATGAACTTTCATCCTGAGGTGGACTTCCTGGTGTTCCTGGGATCCTTGTCTTGCTGCCTAACCCTGTGAGCTTGAGCTTAAGGTTACAAACTGATGGCTGGACTTTGTCCTTCTTCGTTTCCTGACTGCAGTTGGTAGTTCTATCAATGACGGTAGGTCATCCAGGTCCTGAAGCAGCAAAGCAGCCCCAGACCATCACACTACCAACACTATGTTTGACTCTAGCTATGATGATCGCTGTCCATAATGTTGTGTTAGTTTTACACTTTACAGCTTCCAAAAAGCTTCATTTCAGTTAGTAAGTCTACAGAATATTTTCCCAAAAATCTTGAGAATCATCAAAATGTTTCTTGGGAACTGTGAGACTGGTTTTTCTGTTTATTTGGGTCAGCAGTGGTCCTGGCTTTGAAACTCTCTCAAGGACACCTTTTAATCTCTTTTTCATTGTTGAATCGTGAGCTCTGACCTTAATTGAGGCAAGCGAGGCCTGCAGAGCTTAAGATGTTGTCTGGGCTCAGTTTCTTGACCTCCTAGATGAGTCATTGATGAGCTCTTGTGTCCATATGGATAGATGTCAATGACTTTGTTTCTCATCTGTTCTTGAATTTCTTTAGATTGGGTCATGACATTTTTGCTTTTTAAGGTGTTTTTTTCCTACTTCATGATTTGAAAATAGGGCAGCTCTATTTTCACATGGGGTCAGGTAGGTTTGGGTAGTTTTTTTTTGTGCCACATTTTATGATTTGACAACAGCTTTTTATAATTTACCCGGGTTAACTATGCACTGAGATTTTTATCTTTGACTCCTAAATGGTTCCTAAATCCCATCAAACACCTTCAAAAACGTATCCATATTTACAGTTTAGTGTATCAAACCTAATCTGATTTTAGACTAAGACAGGTATGGGCAAAGTAGTTAAAGCTTGAAAAACATTAAAAAGGTTAATTTAATCCATGTCAGTTTACTCTTGGGACATTCTAACCAAACAAACACCTCCTTCTCCTATTTAATCTTGACTAGTGATGAGGCTCCTCTCCTGTGGAGCCAGCTCCCTGTTTTACCCCTTGAGGCAACAGTGAGTTTTACTTTTAAGACAAAGCTTAAAACTCCTGAGGTTCAGGTGACTGGAGGACATACTGACCACTCTTCCTCACTCTAGTACTTTCTCCTAATACTCTCCAATTTTGCATTGTTTGCTTTTATTTCAGCTTAGAGATTTGATGGTTCCATATGATCCTAACTGAGCACTTTGTTGTCAGACTACTGGTTTACTGGTGGTTTATAGTTTCTAAAAGTAGCACAAGGTGAATTCTGGACAAACTGTGTTATCAAAAGGACAATGACCCCAAACATGACAGCAAATCTATAACAGAGTGGTTGAAACAGAAAAGAACCATGTTGATACAACGGCCAAGTCAAAGTATGGACCTGTTGAGAGCTGTGCAGAAATAAAAGTCTGAAAATCTCAATGAACTGAAGAAATATTGCTAAAAATAGCAGGTCAAGGTTTCTCCACAAAGACATGAGAAATAGATGAACCCAGACAGAAAGCAACTACAGGGAGTTAGCGCTGCTGAAGGTGTTTCTACAAGATGAGGGAGCAAGAGGTGTACTTACTTTTTTGTTTCAAACTATGTCAGAGCCCTGAATGAAAAATTGACATATTCTCTGTTTAAAAAGTATGTAATGAACATGAATATGAGGAAACAAACCAAATCACTGCAACAGTTCTCTTGGAAACTAAGTGCTGCTGCATTCCTGAGAGATCAGAAAAGGTTCAAATCGCTCTAATACTTTGAACCAGCGTTACTGTTCACCGTGGTGTCTCTATGAGTGGGTGCGTGACAACTTTTAATCTTTGTGGATTTAAAAGAAAAGGTTCATTTAAGTTGATGGAAAACAGAAAGGAGCACCTAATGAGCATCCAGATGAAGAAAAAAGACTAGAAAGAGTGAGAATGATAAAATACCAAAGTTGGGACTCACCAGTACTCCCTCTGCTCCCACAAGGCACAGACGTAGACATGTTAACCCCCTCGCTCCAGGCTGGCTCTTCCTCTGCCTGCATGAAGACTCCAAACTCATCTTCCTCCTCCTCCTCTTTCCTCCCTTGCTCAGTGGCCACTGTGGAGCCCCTCACCTCCTCAGCTTTCACCTCCAGCTCTCCCCTTTGACTCCTTTTCTGTTTGTGGCTGCCTCCTTCGTGTCCTGGCGCCACTCCTACTGCCTCCCCTTTCTCCTCCTCCACCTCCAGAAATGGCAGGCCGGTTACCATGGATGCCAGGGGGGGCAGAGAAGGGGCAGGATTAGAGGTGGGGGGATCAGCGCCATTAGAGACCAGGGTGTGTTTCTGTCCATTCGTTTCAACACATGTTGTAGTGTCTCCCGCTTTTTCCCTGCATGACTGTAAGCTCCAGTCATCCCCTGAAGCACCACTCCTCTGCTCTTCTTCATCACTGTTTCCATCATCCAGCTTGCTGCAGGTGCACTCATCCTCTAGTTTCCCAATCCTCCCCTTTAAGTTCTCACAAATAGGGAGCGCTCTCTGACTGACAGGCAAACACAAAACTCTTTTCTCCTCCTGCAGGCTGTTGTTTTCCTCACGTTTCAGGAAAATATGAAGTTCTCTGGTTTCCTCTCTCACAGTGTTGCTCTCATCAGCTGTGATGTTTGGTTCGTGGGGCTGAAGACTGCTAATATTCGGTATTTCTACAACCCCAACCTTATGTTCTGCTTCTGGGCCAAGTTCAACTTCAAGTTGGTTTTGGTTGCTCTCCTGCTTCGAATAAACCCTGTTAGTGTCCTGATCAGTGCAGCAGATTGTGCCCTCTACAGGAATGGAGGACTCTTTTGTTCTGGTAGGTAAGACTACAGAAGGGCGCTCCATCTCTTTCTCTGGTTCTTGCTTTGTATCTTGTTTTCTTTCATTTTCAGGCTTTCTGTCATTCAGTGCCATCATGAAGTCACTGCTGCTCACATGTTTCCTCGACACATCCGTCTTTGCATCCTCGTCTCTCTTTGTAAAGTCATCCTGCATGTAAGAAGTTTGCGTGTTCAACTCCTCCAGTCTTTTGTCTCTTTTTATTTCTTGATCTCCATCAACATCAGAGCTGCTGTTGAAGTTTCTGTGAGTGCAGTTTGATTCTTGGTCAGGGTTTGATGCGTCCAAAACAGCATTAGAGTCTCCTCCCTCCTCGTCATTCCTTTGGCTCTCCCTCCTTGCTGCTTTCTCCTCAAAGTTCAATTCACATGCAGCTCTTCTTGCTGGACTTCCACCTCCCTCATGCTCATCCCAGCTATTGTTACGAGTGCAGGTTTCAGGAGAAACATTGTTGCAGCATCTGGTAACGCTGTTGTCCGGCTGTGGGCTGGGAATTTTTTTACTGTCCGGACCTCTTTTGTCTCGCTCTTCCTGCTTTACTTCCACACTAAGTTCAACCTTCTTACAGGTCCTCTGCTGCCGCTCTCTGCTCACAGCATTTCTCTCCCGGCCTGCTGTGATACCGGACTTCCTCCACCTCCTGCCTGATCGCACCCTGACCCTATTTGCTCCAGCCTCTACTGGCGGAGGCTCTGTGCCTCCCCCTTCTCCACCTCCTCTCTTTCCTCTCAGCCATTCACCAACCATGCTGGGAGACGCACCATAACTGGGTTTGGCAGTTGAGTATAAACAGCTCCCTTTCTCCGTCCGGAGGAAGAGGCATTGAGTCTGTGTTTTCCCACTGCCCTCTGAGGTCTTCAGAGTAGCTACCGTAACCAAAGCTCCAATTCCACCCTGCCTAGCATCGAGCCCCAGCGGCAGTCCATAGCCGCTTAGGTGCACGTCTGCAGGCCTGGGGCAGGACGTCAAGGTCCCCCTGCCCAGCGGAGGAGCTGTTGGGGCTTTACCTCCCCCCAGCAGACCACTGGCCTTGCGGCGGTTCTTGGAGCACAGGGCCCAGGCTCGGAGGCCACGAATAAGAGGCAGGTCAGCCAGGGCCAGGTCCACTCGGCTGGGGAAGGGCAGCGAGGCTCTGGAGCACCTCTGAAGCATCTCCTGGGGGTAGCCTGACATGCTCAGGCAGGGGTAGTTGTTGTTGTTATTCTGCTGGAGCATGGTACCTGTTGTTGGCCTCATCTATGTTTTATGGTTGTTTCTTGCAGCCTGTCAGGTTGATTTGAATTCTCATTGGGGAGAAGTAACGCTGTCACTCTCAGGAATCTATTTTCAATTCAGAGCAGTACAGCTCTAAAGTAACAGGACAATAATTCAAACAAAGTACTCTGTGTATGGTGAAATGGCTGCAGTTATTGTGAAAATGGTCCCTTTTAAAAATTCTGACAACAATAAAACCAAAAGAATGAGCTGATCTTTTTAATCTCACATCTTAGCAGTTCCCTCTGACAATTTTTGGATAAACAAAAGAAAATTTGCTATTTTCCCAGCATCAAGATGGAAAGTCTCTGAGCAAAAACAGAGAAAGAAGCAGGTTACATGTCCTGCTGTCACAGCCAAAGGGAGTGAAGGTAATGAGGAGTTTGTTTTCTTCCACGCCGATGCTTCGTCTTCTGAGCCTCACTGACCTCTCTGTCAGCTGGACTTACGTTTCTCAGGGCTGCTCGAGTTGTCAGAGCAACAACGCTGCAGAGGAGTGGGACAAAACAAGGACATTTAAGACTCACAGTGGACAACGAAGTGTCCATCAAGAAAGAAAGGCCATTGCAAGACTAAATTGAGATTTTTCTTTACAAACTGATCTGCTAGAATAAAGACAAGAGTGTGATTTCCTGCACAATTTAACAAAATATAATAAGGTTTCACTTTCTTTTTCAGTGCAAAAGCCTGCATACTGTTTGAACCTTTTCACATTTTCCCACATTGCAATCCAGAAGACCTCAATGTATTTACTGGAATTTAATGTTAAAGAACAATTTAGCTGCAGTTACAGATGCAAATCTATTGGGGGATTATTCTACCAGTTTGGACATCTTGAGATTCGTCCCTCTCAGCTCAGGCTCTGTCAGATTGAATAGAGAGCATCTGTGAGCAGTAATTTTAAGTTTTGCCCCAAAATGTCAATTGGATTTAGGTCTGAACTTTGATTGGACCATTCTAACTCATCGATATGCATTGTAGTTCTGGCTGTATTTTTAGGGCCGTGGTCCAGCTGGTGATCCTGCAGCCTCTAACAGGTTTTCTTCCAGAATTATCCTGTATTCAACACCATCTTCCCATGAACTTGGACCAGCTTCCCTGTCCCTGTTGCAGAAACACATCCTCATAGCATGATGCAGCCACCACCATGTTTCACAGTGGGGATGATGTGTTCAGGGTCATGTGTGGTGCCCGTTTTCCTCCACTCATAGCGTTTTGCATGTAGTCAAAAAAGTTACATTTCGGGTAAATCTGACCAGAGCACCTTCTTCCACATGTCCCGCTACACGGCTCGCAGCAAACTGCAACTGGCTTTTCGTATGGCTTTCTTCTTGTGACAAAGGCCAGATTTGTGCAGTGCAGCTGTGGATTTTAGCAGCTCCTCCACAGTCTCTAAAGAGCTCTTGCCTGTTTCTCAGGAATAATATTCTATATCCATGTCTTGGTACGGCTGTGGTTGTGTCATACCCTTTTCATTTTCAGATGATTGAACAACTTTCCCCCTGACCTGTCTGCTGTGTTCCTTCTTCACTATGTTGTTTGTTCACTAATGTTCTCTAATAAAACCTCTTAGGCCTTCACAGGACAGCTGGTTTAATTATGATGTTAAATTTGACACAGTAGAGCTCTTTTTAATAATTATGAGATGTCTGAATGCAATTGGCTGCAGTGGACTTTATTTATGAGTGTCGGAGTAATGACAGTTAAAACAAAAAGCATGCCAGACATTTATATTTAAATTTTAAAGAACATAATGAAAAGCACGTAACCTTTTCTTTGTACTTCACAATTACTTTGTGTTGGTCCATCTATATAAAATTCACTGGAGTTTGCGTTTTAAATGTCACAAAATGTGGAGAGGTTCAGGAGTATTTCTGGTTTTGTTCTCTTTTGCGGGACAAAAAATAGGCCAATTATGTTTTTAATAAATGAGCATTCACACTTCGCGCACGCTGGTGCCGCTTAGATCAGATGCGACATCAGCCACCAAAGATCAGCAGACACGTAAAATCTAGATTTTATCGCCTTCTGTCTTTCCAGCTCAGACACATCCAGCCTAACATGCACCAGCAGGGACAAAGGTAGGTGTTGGCCGTGTATGCCAGCTCATATCAGCAGCAAGTGTTCCGCTATAATTAAGAAGAGCCACGTTAAAAGGCTCCAGTAAAACCAGTAGCCCCCCCCCCCCTCCAGGTTGGAAGGTTCTCCAAATCTCACTGATTGTGGTTCCTTACCTTATAGAATGGCTCGGAGTCTTCAGCCCAGAATGGTAATTATGTGTCCTTTATTCCATGTCCTTTCACATCTTCATTGTTTACAGAGGAAGCCTGCGGAGCATCCTGAACTGGGATCAGCGCCACCACATCATTCCAGTCGACCTGCACCACTGACGCTACAGAATCAGTAAGACCAGCCTTCAGTCCGGTCCCAACCCTCAGAGAGCAGAACAGATCCCTCCTCTGGCTCCTGTGGCCGCTGCGCATCTCTTCACCCACCACGGCTCTGCGGGGCGCATCGTCGCATCTTTCCGCAGTCCGTCGCCTCCGTGCGCTCAGCCAGCAGGATAGATCATTTCCCTTGCAGCCCACTCACTGATGGGAGGCGCGATTCGTGCCACACAGAGGCAGAGAGAGGTGAGGCCAGCGGAAGTATATGGCGGGTTATTAATGCCACACGAAAGTGAGGGATTTTACTTTCAGTTGGCTACAACAGCTGGAATAAGATATAAATTGAGATCAACCATATGGTGAGAAGAAAGACCATCCATCCCATTGTTCTGACTGGAAGTAATATTAACGTTTTGGTGCGGTCCAGCTGGACTCCTAAGCTGAATCTGATGGAGAATCTGTGGAGAAAGGTAAAGATTTAGATGATGGCAAGGAGGCCTTCTGACCTCAAAGAATTAGGGCTCATTACAAAAAACAATTGTCAAAATACCAGTGGAAATGTGCACAGGTGGCTCAAAAATGAGAGGTTTTTCCATTGCTGTAGAGCCAATGATGACCTTTCCATTTTAAATGTATTTAAATATAAAGACGGGTATAACTAATTTCGACATCCCAGTTTATTTAAAATATAAATACAAAAACAGAGATGTTTATTGGGAGATTTCACTCTCATTCCCTATCAGAAACAAACTTATTAGCTGAAAGAAGATATTATTTTTTAAAAGATATTTTTGGCACTATGGGCCTTCATCATGCAGCATAGGCCTCAACGTCGAGAATGGTACCCTGGACGGCTGCTTCGAGGACCACTGCCTCTTTACATGGGGCACCCGCTCTACCTCTCCACCGCACTACGGCCTGAAAAAAATCTCTGAATAAAATCTAAATTTGCCAGATGAATGATGTTGGACTTAACAGAACATATGGCAGGAACTATGTTAAACTAGAATATTTCTGGAAGAATATATTATTATTAAATATTATTTATTGAAGTACACACAGATAATTCTGCTCTCACAGTGTGGATGAAACGGGGATGTTTCATACTCTCCCATGAAAGTGTTCTTTCTGATTCTTGTAGCAGGGCCTAGGCCGTCTTTAAAGGGGTCATAACCTCCCTTTCCCCACATAACACCATAATAATTTATCACCATGTGTTGATTTTAAGACAGAAAAGGAAAAATAAAGTATAATTGTGCAGCTGGTGATACTGCAGAGCTCCTGACTTCCCTCCTGACTGTGGCACTGTTTGCTCCTCATAGATCAGTATTTATCCGACCTGAGAGACACATCCGAGAGACTACGTTTTCACTGCGTCATCGCTGAAGACGAGCTGCAAAACACACAACTGGAATACGTCATGCATCCGTGTGTAGTTTTCCATGATGGGTTTTAGAGCTTGTGGAAATATAAAGGCCTTATTAGTTGTGTGGAAATATAACTGCCTTATTATTAGTAGCTAAAACTAAGATATATTTGGGACTTTGCAGATTGATTTTTATTTGGAGTTTGAGTTATGCTTTTCATAGTTAGAAAAAACCTTAACAGTAGCCTCTAGTATTATAGAGTCCAGTTTTTACACAATGAGTGTTTATTATGCAAGGTTAAAGCTTGCAGGTGTTTTCTGTCTGTATCGTGAGAAGCCGGCAGTGTATCAGGGAGGCATGGTACTCCTCTTCCTGAAGATTCCTATGACGCATGAGAAACAATTCTTTAATTAAATAATGAAATGTATCTCTGTTTCTTTGATACTGTTGCCGGGGAGACATCCACAGACAGAATGATTGTGTATGTGTACTGCATAGTAGCGTGGGGTATAAAATGTGATGAAACACAGCCCCCAGTGAGACGACACACAGAGGTTTCCAAGGTATAGCAGTAAGTGTGACGTTTCCCTCTCTGAATTCAGATTGGTTTTAATAAACTTGTGGAAACTACAACTGGTCTCTGACTGAGGATTGTCCTTTGGGGTGCCAAATAAAACGAGTCGATATCACGACCAGAGACAGAACCCAAATTCAGCCAAACACAAAGTGATAAGTAAAAAGGTTTATTCAGAAACTCAGGATCAGAGAGCAGAAGAACAGCAGTCAGCTTCCAGGAACCACTGAGAACAGAGAGACTAGTTAGTGGCAGAATAAAACTCAGGATCTGCAAGGAGTTAGATAAAGCCACAAACCTTCTCAGTCTGGTGATGAGGCACAGAATCCAGAGGAGGAAGAGATCCAGACAGTTAATGAGGAAGCGTCCGACAGACTGAAGTCGGATTGCCGACTGATCCAAATCCTCCGGGGAACGAGCTGAAGCTGTGACAGGAACACAGAGAGCTGTGATTGTCCTCTTGACAATAAATCCAGGCAATTAAATCCAGGGACAGAAACAGGGTCGAATTCCAGGGCTAGAGGCGTCAGACAAGGGGCAGGCAGAGACAATAAACCAGAGGCAGAAAAACAGAGTCAAAATCCAAAACCCCAAAATCCGTCAGACAAGGAGCAAGAAAGAGGGAATAATCCGAAAAGGCAAGGCAAGGTCATGGAACGAGATCAGTCGGAAGGAACGTGGGATAACTACTCAAAAAATGTTTTGGGAAAAATCTGGAATGTCTGCCTGTCAGAGGGCTGTTAAAATAACTGCCGGGTCTCCACAGGTGTGTGGCATGACGGGGGATTGCGCAGAAAGCAGACAGGTGAAGCAGATGATTTTAATTCCCATGAGTGAGAGCAGAGCAGGAAAAGAGGGGAAAAAAAAGGGACGTGGGATGTTTGACAAATGGGTAGGAAAGAGGGGAGTGACGGCGACGGAAAGAAAGGGTTTTGGTGGGGCCCCGGGAAAAAAACAAAAAAAAGAAATATATCGGATTTGGGAAAAAGGTGGTTTTGGGGCATAAATGGTATGTGATGGTTCGGTTTGGGAAAAATGGAGACAGGAAATGAAAAAAGACATGGATTTAGAAGGGGGGACGCCAGCGGGGAGGGGGAAAGGGGAAGGATGTGGAAAAAATTTAAAATGGAAAAGGAAAAGGGAATTGGTGATAGTCAAGGTAGTAAAGAAAAATTGGAAAAAAAGCAGTTCAGAAGAAGAAAGGATAGTTAGGAGGAAAGTTATGAGGGGGGAAAATTTAAAAAAAATATTGAAACTTAAGAACGAGGAAGAACAGGATAACATCAGCCCAAAAAATTGTGTGCAAGAGAGAAAAAAAAGAAAATGGAGAGGGTTGAAATGGAAAAGATTTTGAAAGATGGAAATTTTTTTGGGTTATCTGTAAAAATTGAAGAACAAAGAACAAGGTTTTAAAAGGTTTTGGAAAAATTATCTGCAAAAAACTGTGTTGGAAAAAAAAAATTTTCAGGGGAAAAAAATAAAAAAATTAGGGAGTGATTTATGGGATCCCTCTAGATGAAGAACTTGATAAAATTAAAAGCAAGTTTTATAGGTGAAAAAATTGAATAACTTGAAGGAAGATTGTAAAAAAACAATAAATGGAGAAAAAGAAAGGAACGTCTGCCCCAATCCTCCTCGAATTTGATAAAAAAAGAGTTGCCCAAAAAAACCTCAAAATAGGTTATCTCAGCTTTCGGGCCCCGGACCTTATTTTCCCTCCACCACTTTGGGTTTGCTTCAAATGTAAAAGTTTTGGGGGACAAAAAGCAGCAGTTTGTAAAGGGGGAAGGGGCGAGTGTCCAAAATGTGGTGATGATCACAAGTTAGAAGAATGTAAAGAAGTACAAAAAAAATGTTGTAACTGTGGGGGGCAAAAATTGTTTTTTACGTATGGAGGATGTGAAGTAAGGAAAAAAGGCAAAAGAAATCATACAGATTAAAAAAGGACTAAAAAACATAAGCTATGCAGAAGCATTTTAAAAATTTTTTGGGGGAAAACAAAAAAACAAAAGATTGACCAAATAGCGAGTCAAACTCCACAGAAAAGCAAAGTAACAGTCAGAAGAAAATGTTACAATATCAGTAAAAAAAACTAATATTTTCCCCTTACCCAAAATGTTATAAAACTTTTACTGACCAAGCCAACCCCCATAAAAAAACTGAGAAGATTAAAAAATAGTGAGAGGAGCTGAAAAGTTTTTGGCGTTTTAAAGGAGGGACCCGGGTTTAGAACATTAAAAAAAAGTTGGGAGGGGGATGGGATGACAAGGAACATCTGGTAAAAAGTCTTACATGTTAATATTAAAAGGGAAAATTTGCAAAAATTTTTAATGTTTAAGGGGGAAAAGGGAACTTAAAGGGTTTTTAAAATGAAAAGGCTTGAAGAAAAAACCAAAAAAATTATTTGGTCAGGAAACAGGGTTTAAAATAACAACATTAATTTTTAAAAAAGGATATGATAGTGTAAGAAGAGACGACAGGAGGGAAGTGGAGGAGGATTTTAAATATTTATTAAAAAAGGGGGTCCCAATATCAGGTTTTGGGGAAAAGGGAAAAAAAATTGGAAATAATAGAAAACTGAGTTTGGGGGGAACAAGAAGGTAAAATTTTAAAAATAAAAAAATTTTTTATAATCCATGAAAAACATTGTCAATTAAATAATGGGGGATTAAAATTTGGAATATTTGGGAAGGGGAAAAGTAATTTGGTGTGAGGTTTAAAAATGAAAATATTTTAAAAAAAAAAAATTGGGGGGTAAATTAAGAAAAAAAAAAGGGACAATTTATAGAAAATTGGGGGAAAAAAAAAATCTAGTATGTTTTAATGATGGGGGGGGAAACCCAGTTTAATTTAAGAAACGGGGGATGGAATAGTTTTTGGGTTTTAAAAAATGGTTTAAAAGGTTTAGCTGGGTGTGATGGTTCATTGATAAAAATTAAAACAAAAAAGGTATTGATCTTTAAAAAATTCCAAAAAGAGAAAGGGGGTAAATTTAAATAAAAAAGGGGAATTAAAAATTCAAAAAAAAGCAAAATTTTAAAATAAGGCGGGACTGGAATAAATATAAAAATACTTTCCCGGAAAAATAAACTTGGGGAAAGGGAAAAATTAGGGAAGAAGGGATAAAAAATGATGTAAAATTTAAATATCTGTAAGATAATCAGTGGAAGCAGCAGATAATTTCTATAAAAAAAGAAAAGGGTGTAAAAAAGTAAAAAAGGAAAAGGGGTCCATGGGGGGACAAATGAATGTAAAAAAGCAATAAAGTTAAGAAAAAAAGCATTTAAGGTACTAAAAAGGTAACCAAAATTTATAAGAATTTTAAATTTGATTAAAAAAAAAAAAGGGCAATAGTAAGGAGAACTATTAAAAGGAAAAAAGAGAATATTGGAGGAAAATTTTGAAAGAAAACAATGGGGGGAAAGAAAAAAAAAAATAAAAAAATTTGGAAAAAAATTTAAAAAATTTAAATGGCATAAAGAGGGGATTTTGAATATCCTATTTAAAAAAATAAAAATATAAATGTAAAAAAAAGATGAAAGATAAATTTTTGAAATATTGGCAAGAATATTTAGTAAAATTAATAGTTCAAAATAATATTAGTGAAGAGGGAAAAAAAGGGAAAGAGAAAATACAAAGCGTATATAAAAAGATGTATTAAAAAGAGTTTTAAAAGAAAAAAAAATTAATTTTTTAAAATGTTGATTTTACAAAAGCCGAAATGAATTAGGCACTTGGGGGAAGACAAAAACAAACGGGCCCCCGGTGGGGGATAAAATTTGGTACAAAAATTTGTTTTAAGAGAACTCGTAAAAAATCGAAAAAAACCCTATTCCAATTTAAAAAAAATTTGGGGGGGAAGGGAAATTACCACGGGAAATTTGGGAAGGAATCAAATTAAAATAACCAATAGCAAAACCCCAGGAAAAAAAAAAACTCAAATCCGGGGAAATTTAATTAAAGGGGCCCAAATTTAACCCCCCCTTAACATCAAATTATGAAAATAATGGAAAAAAAAATTTTTAAAGGAAAGAATTTAAAATTATTTAAAAAAAAAAAAAGGAAAATAGGGTCAAAGAAATCAAAGTGGTTTTAAAAAGGGGAGGAGCCCCAAAGGACCCAAAAATGCTAGGGTTTAAAACCTAAAATTAAAAGGGCTCAGGAAAATTTAAAGAAAAGGGTAGGGGCCCCAAAGGTTAATTTTAATTATTAAAAAAGAAATATGATATGATGTGGGTGGAGGGATTATTAAATTAAATTAACAATGCTGGGCATTAAAGGGAAAATTTTTAAAAATGGATTAAAGACTTTTTAAAAAATGGAAAAACCAAAATTAAAAAATTGGGGAAGTGAAACTCAGGAAAATATAGGGAATAGAAAATGGAAAAAACTCCACAGGGGTTTTATAAGTCCTTTTTTGTTTTTAATTATGATAAAAAAAGATGTTTTAAAGGGTATTTGGGAAAGTAAAGGGATGTTACTTTTTTGCAGATGAAAAAGGGGGCTTTTGGAAAAAAAAGGGGAAAAAAGTTGATTTCAAAAGTTAAAAAAATTACAAAAGGGTTATTACTGAAGTAGAGAAATGGGCATTACAAGGGGATTTAATTTTTCAGTTGAAAAAAAAAAAATGTAATGATATTTAACCAAAAAAATAAACAAAGGGAAAAAAATTAAAATTATATAACCAAGGGAAATTAGAGCAAGTAAAGTGTATAAAATTTTTAGGATTTGGGTTTGATGAAAAAACTAAAAGGGAAATATACATATTCAAAAAGTTGTTGATAAATGTAAAAAAATTTTTTTAAATATTTGAGATGCTTGGCTGGCAGTGACTGGGGAGGCAGATCGGAAATCACTAAAACAGATTTATACAGGAATGATAAAGATCCCCAACATAGACTTTGGTTTTATATTTTTACGGTTCAGCAGCTAAAAAAAACCATCTGGTTTAAAATTAGACCCCTTATCCAACATCAGGCCATTAAATTATGTCTTGGGCATTTTAAAACTACACCCCCACCAAAGCCCCGCAAAATAGAAAAGGGAAAAGGGAGAAATGCCGTTAGGTTTGAGAAGAATAAAAATTAAAAAATTATTGGTTAATTTACAAGGGGTTATAACTTGGATCATCCCTTTTTTGGGAAATTTTTTAAAAAAAAAGTTTGGGAAAAAAAGAAAAGAAAGAAATGAAGAGTTTTCGGATGGACAATTGAAAATAAAAAAAAAGGGAATTTAAAAAATGATTGATTTAAAAAAATTAGTCCCAAAAATACACCAATATCAATTATACCACCATGGATTCTACCGAAAGCAACAGTGATAAAGGCCCAATAATGGAAAAAAGCAAGATAAATCTTACATCGTAGATAGTTATTTGTACAGAAAATTTAAATAATTATTATAGATATGTTCAAAAAATATACAAGATGCACAAAAATAAAAGGGAAAATAGGGAATAGCTTTTGTAGTACCAGAAATTCCAATATAAAAATAGAAAAACGAATTACAGATGGGTTTAAACCAGTATACACAGGAGAAAATGTTGGCCAATATTTATTAGCTTTTACAAGGGGTAGAAGACATAAGGACCATTTTAAAAACCGTAATTTGTCAAAAATTCAAGCTCTGCATTATTAATTTAAAAAAATTAACAATCAGCGGAGGGATGGACATTTTTTTTAGGGAAAAATTTCATACAAATTTTACAGAATAAAAAAAAGGGGTTTATTAGTTTATATTTGGGGTGGGTTCCCACCACAAATTTGGAGTAGAAGGAAAAAAGGAGGGCAGAAAAAAAATGGCAAAGAGGGTAATTCAAGATTGTATTAGTTTTTAAAGTTAAAACAAGTAAATCTGAGGGGAAAAGAGTATTGTTTAAAAGAAAGTTGATGGAAAAATGGCAAAAAAAAGGGGGGATGAAGGAAAAAAAAAGGGAAAGATGGGTTTTTTTAAAATTCAGAAGATAGTAGGAGAAAGAAGAAAATGGAAGACGAAATAGAAAGGGGGAAAAGAGTGATAACAAGGTTAAGATTTTGGGCATACAGGGCTTAATTATACCTTTTTAAAATCCAAAAGCATAATACTGGTAAAGTGATTACTGTGCAAAAAAGGGAAAAAATAGAAATTTTTATTAGAATGTCATAAATATGAAAAGAAGGGAAGATATATGAGGGATTTTTTTGAGGTTTTTTGGGGTTTGGAAAAGGGAAAATTTTTAATTTTTATTAGATAATTTTGAGGAAGAATTTAGGGAGTAAACATATACAAATAGTGATTCGTTTTTAAAGAAAACTAAATTATTTCATAGAATTTGATTATAGTTATATTATAGTTTATATATATATATATATATATATTTTTTTTTTTTTTTGTTAGTTTGTAGAATTTAAATATATATTTAAATAGATAGACCGACACGAACCACACTCCATACCAGTAAGTGGCGGTAATGCTACTAAAAGTTTGTTGCCAACCGCCAATAAAACCAACAAGAAGAAGAAGAAGAAGAGCAGGCAGACGGGCCAGAATCATAACAGTCGATGAGAGGTGAGGAGTAATGTAGGAGTTAATGGACGGCCAGTAAAGTTTTCCTACCTCGACAAGCTCTTTGAATCTTTTTTAATAAGCTTGACACTTTATATACATAGAAATATTTGCATACACTGTATAACAGGATGCATAACCATTTTTCTTAGATTGCAAAAAATATTTCTCTTATCTAAATGACAGAATAATGAGAAATTTTAAGTATTTGTTTGCTTATTGGACTTCTTTTACCCCTCCCCCCCACCCCCCCTTGGTACTTAGTAGAATTGCCTTGAAACTCTGTGACTTGGGTCAAATGTTTGGGTATTCAACATCTCAGAAAATTAGGATATCATGAAAAAGTTAAAATACTTTTGGTCACTCATTTTAGAAATTGAACCTCATATATCATATAGATTCGTTACACACAAAGTGGAATATTTTAACCCTTCATTTCTTGTCATTTTGATGGTTATGGCTAACAGGTAATGAAAACCCAAAACTCAGTGTCTCAGAAAATTTTAATATTGTGAAAAAGTTAAATATTGAAAACTCATGTTGTCACAGCCTACTTAGCTAATTGATCCCAAAACACCTGCAAAGGTTTCCTGAGCCTCTAAATGGTCTCCCAGTCTGGGTCATAAGGCTACAGAATCATGGGGAAGACTGCTGACTGGACATATGTCCAGAAAACTGTTGTTAACATCCTCCACAAGGAGGGTAAGTCACAAAAGGCTAAAGAAGCTGGTTGTTCACAGAGTGCTGTATCCAAGCATATTCATAGAAAGTTAAGTGAAAGGAAAAAGTGGTAGAAAAAGGAGCACCAACAATAGGAATAACTGCAGCCTTGAAAAGATTGTCAATCAAATTCCATTCAAGCATTTGCAGGAGTTTCACAAGGAGTGGACTGAGGCTGGAGTCGAGGCCTCAAGAGCCGCCACGCATGCACAGACAAATCCTCTCCTGAACCACAGATGATGTCGGAAGCATCTTACCTTACCTTTGCTAGAGACTAAACTAAACTGCTGCTCAGTGGTCCAAATTCCTCTCTTTAGATGAGAGCAAAGTTTGCATTTCATTTGGAAATCAAGGTCCCAGAGTCTGGAGGAAGAGTGGAGAAGCACAGAATCCACGTTGCTTGAAGTCCAGTGAAAGTTTCCACAGTCAGTGATGATTTGGGGTGCCATGTCATCTGCTGGTTCTGATCCACTGTGTTTTCTGAGGTCCACAGTCAACGCAGTTATTTAACAGGATATTTTAGAGCACTTCATGCTTCCCTCTGCTGACTAGCTTTATGGAGATGCTGATTTCGTTTTCCGGCAGGACTTGGTACAGACCAACACTGCCAAAGGTACCAGAAGCTGGTTCAGTGACCATGGTGTTACTGTGCTTGATTGGCCAGCAAACTGGCCTGACCTGAACCCCATAGAGAGTCTATGGAGTATGGTCAAGAGGAAGATGAGAGACTCGAGACCCGACAATGCAGATGACTGTAAGGCTGCTGTTCAAGCAACCTGGGCTTTCATTACACCTCGGCAGAACCACAGGCTGGTGTCCTCCATGGTGTCCTCTTAGATGTACCTCCATACGTTTCTCACATACGTTTGCTGGATTTTTTGTCCATTCCTCCTGACAGAACTTGTGCAGCTGAGTCAGGTTTGGAGTCCATCTTGCCCACACAACCTCTTTCATATGGTATTGTGATCAGGTCTCCTTTTATGGCCTCTCCAAAACACTGACTTTTGTTGTAACTAATTTGGTGGTATGATTAGAGCTGTCCATTTGGAGGAGCCATTCTTTCTGGCTGATGTCTTGAGATGTTGCTTCAATATTTTGATGTTCTTTCCTCATAATGTAATTTCGTTTTGTGAAGTACACCAGTTCCTCCAACAGGAACAACTTCCATAACAAATTGCGACCACCACCACTGCTGGCAATGACACTTTCTTACCAGCTTCAGTCAGCACTTTTACAAGGTCTTTAGCTTTTGTTCCTGGGTTGATTCAAACCTTTGGCACCAAAAGCTGTTCATCTCTGTGACACAGAACCCATCACCTTCTTAAATGGTATGATGGCTGGACATTCTAAGGATGGTTATACTTGTGTATAATTGTTTAAACAGAGGAACACGACATCTTCAACACGACATCTTCAGGCATATGGAAATTGTATGGACTTGAGGAGGTCCAACAATTGTTTTTCTGATATCTTGGCGGATTTCTAACCAACTCTAAAGCAGGAGGTAGAAAGATCAGAAGTTAAAAAAACACAGACCAGGAAGCAGGGTCGTAGTTTAACACTCCTCTCTGCAGCTTCTGTACTGCTACCCACCCATTACCCTATTAAGACAGTGTCTCGCCCACGGCCAAAATTGAATAGATTAAAAAATAATCAAAAAGAGGAAATGGGAAAAAATCTCATAAAAAAAAAACCAACTCAGACTAAAAATAAAAATAAAAAAATTAAAAGTGGCTTACTGAACATAAGATCTCTCTCTTCAAAGACTTTGCTAGTTAGTGACCCAAATTTTTGGGCATCAGATTGATTTATTTTGCCTCACAGAAAAACCCGGCTGCAGCAAAAGGATTAGTTTACTATAATGAGTCAAACTCCTACTAATTATTTAAATTTTCACATTCCCCGAAATACTGGGCGAGGAGGGGGAGTAGCAACCATCTTTCAGTCCGATTTTTTGACTAGTCCCCAACCAATCAATAGCTACAACTCTTTTGAATATTTTTAATCCTCAGTTTTCCTCATCCAAAATTCAAAGCACTAAAACCACTTCTGTTTGTTGTTTTGTACCGTCCACCAGGCCCTTACTCTCAATTTTTAGATCAGTTTTCAGACCTTTTATCTGATTTAGTGTTAAATACAGATAAAGTTTTTATAGTGGGGGATTTTAACATTCATGTTGACACTGAAAGTGATAGCTTAAAAAATGCCTTTAATGGTATCTTAGACTCAATTGGCTTTTTCCAAAACATTAAAAAAACCTACCCACGTTTGTCTTCATTCTCTGGACCTTGTGCTGACATATGGCATTGAGTGTACAGACATTACAATTTTTTCTCACAACCCTTGGCTGTCCGACCTTTTTTTAAAAAATTTTGGTTTTTTTAACCGAGTACTCCACACCTGAAAGAAAATTTCATTATAGTAGATCATTATCAGACGATGCTGTAAAAACCTTAAAAAGAATCTGTTCCACTTTTAATTTGCTCATTATCACAAAAAAAACACAGGGGGGGCAAAATTTTGTTTTCTTCTCCTTCACAAATTGATTCTTTTTAAAGGTGTTACTTCATCATTGCGTGGTGCATTAGACAATGCACCCCCCTTGAAAAAGAAGGAAATTATTCATAGGAGGCAGGCCCCCGGTTTAATTCAGAGCTGCGTATTTTAAAGCAAATGTTAGAAAATTGGAGCGAAAATGGCGCTCTACACACTAGAGGATTCCTACTTAATCTGGGAAAAAATCCCTACTGTTGTATAAAAAGACACTTCACCAAGCTAGAACAGCTTATTTCTCATCCTTAATAGAAGAGAAAAAGAATAATCTAGGTTTCTCTTTAGTACAGTTGCTAAACTTACACAGAGTCATAGCTCTGTTGAGCCATCCATTCCCCTTAGCTCTCAGCAGTCATGATTTTATGGGATTCTTTAAAAAAAAAATTGATTCTATTAAGAAGAAAATCTTTGACAATCTCCCAGAGATGATTACTTCATCCTCAACAAGTGAGACAACATTGGGAAAAACTGTAGAACCTGATCTTTTTTGGACTGTTTTGATCCTGTGGAGCTTCCTGAGTTATCAGAAATATTAGCTTCATCTAAACCTTCAAATTGTATGTTAGACCCAATCCCAACCCAAATTATTTAAGGAAGTGTTCCCTCTGATTACCAGCCCCATTTTAGATATGATTAATTATCCTTAGTAAATGGTTATGTACCACAAGCTTTTAAGGTAGCTGTAATTAAACCTTGCTTAAGAAACCTTCGCTTGATCGAGATGACTTAATAAATTACAGACCGATATCCAATCTTCCGTTCTTATCTAAAATTTGAGAAAAATAGTTGCTAATCAAATGTGTGAGCATTTACACAGCAATGACCTTTTTGAAGAGTTTCAGTCAGGTTTTCAGAGCTCATCATAGCACTGAAACAGCTCTGCTGAAAGTCACTAATGATATTCTTATTGCCTCAGATAATGGACTTGTGTCTGTAAGGTTCTGTTAGATCTCAGTGCTGCATTTTAAATTACAGTCGACCCCTCATAATATTCTCTTAGAAAGGCTGGAATATGCTGTGAGGGATCAGGGGAAAAACAGCCCCGGGGCTGGTTTAAATCTTATTTTGTCTGACAGATTCCAGTTTTGTTCATGTAAATGATAAATCATTTTTAAACTCCAGGGTTTAAATTGTGGGGGCCCCAACAGGGTTCAGTACTTGGGGCCAATTCTCTTTACTATATATATGCTTCCAATAGGTAAAAATTATCAGGCAGCATAGAAAAAATTTTTCACTGTTACGCTGATGACACTCAGTTTACTTATCCAAAAATCCTGATGAGCCAACCAGTTAGATAGACTACAAGCATGTCTTGAAGACATAAAAACTTGGGAGACTTTAAATTTTCTGCCTTCTAAATTCAGACAAGACAGAAGTTGTCGTCTTTGGGACCGGAGTTTTTAAAAAAAAAAACTGCTTATTCAATCACTTAACCTGGATGGCATTAAATTGACCCCGAAAAAATAAAGAAAAAAACCTTGGTGTTATTTTTGACCGGGGACATGTCATTTAAATCCCATATTAAACAGGGTTTCGGGATTTCCTTTTTTTCATCTCCGGAACATTTCCCAAAAATTAGAAATATCCTGTCCAGGATTGATGCTGAAAAACTAGTCCATGCCTTTGTTCCCCCCCTATTGTAATTCCCCCCCCCCCCTTCCCCTCCCCGGTTCCCCCATATTTCCCTACTTTTAGCTTCCCTTCATTGGCTCCCTGTTAAATCCAGAATAGAATTTTAAAATTCTCCTCCTCACATATAAAGCCCTTTAATGATCTAGCTCCATCATAACATCAGAGATCTGATTGTTCCATACGTTCCTAACAGAGCACTTCGTTCTCAGGGCGCAGGTTTACTGGTGGTTCCTAAAGTCTCTAGAAGTAGAAAAGGGAGGCAGATCCTTTAGTTATCAGGCTCCTCTCCGTGGAACCAGCTCCCAGTTTTAATCCGTGAGGCGGACACCCTGTCTACTTTTAAGGCTAGGCTTAAAAAATTTTTTTTTTGATAAAGCTTATAGTTAGAGTGGCTTAAGTTATCCTGAGCTATCTCTGTAGTTATGCTGGCTATAGGCTTAGGCTGCGGGGGACATAATGACCACTTTCACCCTTTTGCCTACTTTCTCACACTACTCTTCAATTTTTTATTATTTGCTGTTATTTCAGCTTTTAACTTTGTTCTCTCTCTTCTCTCTTCCTAGAAGCTACACCTGGCCTGACTCTGTGTCTACCTGTGACAAACTGTCTGGAGAGGGGCATCGTCCGAGCTTCTGCTGGCAACAACTTTGGGCTCACCCTCTAACGATGATCCACATGGCCCTGTCTTTCAGTGTTTAAACCTTTCTCTCTCCTAGACATAGCTACTGACGGAGCTTTTACTGTAACTAACTCTATGTGCTCTCTTTCAGACTCTAAACTTGAAAAAAAAGGTCAGAGTTTATCTGTTTTTTCTTTCTAGGTGAAACGACTAAAAGGAGCTACATCCATTAACATTTAACTTTTCCTTCCCATAGAAAGGACTCCTGGATCAGTGCTTCTTTGTTCTCTTTGTGTCTCTGCTCTGTTTTCTCTAACCCCAGTCGGTCGTGGCAGATGGCCGGCCTCACACTGAGCCTGGTTCTGCTAGAGGTTTTTTCCTGTTAAAAGGGAGTTTTTTCCTCTCCACTGTCGCTACATGCATGCTCAGTATGAAAAGGGATTGCTGCAAAGTCAACGCCAGTGGCTGTCCACTGTCTCTACATGCTCATCCAGGAGGAGTGAATGCTGCAAGTCACTGACTGGATGCAATCTGCTGGGTTTCCTTAGATAGAAAAAAATTTTTATCCAATTTGAATAAATAACAGAATCTGACTGCCCCTGTTCAATGATTTGGATTAATTGTAATGCATGTACCTGACTTTTGTGAAGTGCCTTGAGACGACATGTGTTGTGAATTTGGGGCCTATATAAATAAACTGAATTGAATTGAATTGAATGAATATCTGCCAGTCCCACTGTGTTAAAACCAATAAGTTAAACAGCTAATGCATGGGCCAGGACACACAGGTGATAATCAGAGTTCTAGCAAACTTCTGAATCCTTACATGGGAATATCTAAGTTAAGCTTACTTCAACTACATGCTTCATCTGTACAGCAGAAAAGACATGAGAAAACACAGTTTTGCTTCCCTGACAATCATTATACATGATACCAAGAAGACGGCAGAAAACAAAAAACCTGAGTGAATACTATTTTATTGATGAGGCAGTTTTAAAATGCAGCTCTGGCACAACACTTGGTTCTGAAAACTTTAAAATCCAAAGCAAATGTGATCATGTAATCATCCAGAAAGGTAAAAACATCTATACACATACAGTAGACCACACTCACTGTTACCTGGACATTCCTTAGCTTTTTTGAAACCATTTTTAACCTGTAAACCCCTAACCCCCCCTGAGTGTTAAATGTTGCTTCATTCCATTTACCAACAAAGGAAAACCAAACAATCAAATTAAATTAACAAATTTGTTCTCACATATTTTACATTCACTTTAAAATAAATATTTTGCAATACACATTCCTAAATGTTGTAAGCAAATTGTAAGCAGCATTTTCTTATTCAAGAGATAAAAATGATCTGAATGGTAACACTAGCCCAATTTTAGGTGAATATATTGATTTAATGGCAGGCACAGTTTTGAAAGGTTCTTGTTATGTGCTCATTGTATAAAAATGCATGCAGATTATAACAATGTCAGATTTTGAAAATAATTAGAATTAAAGCCAATGGTACTTACTTATCTTACTGTTTTTTATTTACACAAAAAACGTTTTGCTACACTTTGGCTTCTGAGCAAAATCAAAGCTTGCCACTCCTTAATTAGTCTCATTGTAGCAGCCAAAAAATTATCATTTGGGACAAAAGTATAAGATTTACAGCTTTCTGTTAGCGCCATCCATCCATTTTCTGTACCCGCTTCTTTCATACAGGTTCGTGGGTGAGCTGGTGCCTATGTCCAGCAGTCTACGGGCAAGAGGCGAATTATGCCCTGGACAGGTCTCCTGTCCATCCCAGGGCAACACACAAAACAAACAACCATGCACACACCCATTCACACCTAAGGGCAATTTAGAGAGACCAATTAACCTGAGAAAATCACGCATGCACGGGGAGAACATGCCCCTTGTTGGAGCCTTTAAAATAAATCCCTTAATTCCCATTATCTTATTTTTACATTTTTTTGCCAAGAAAAAAAAAGCCCCATCATGAAATAGTCTTGAAGTCCAGATTTCTTTAGCAGACTATGCATTAGTGTGATTTCCAGGCGATGCACAGCGTCAATATAAATATAAACAGACTAGCAGCAGGTTGGTGTAAATGTTTGAGCGCAATCTGCAACTAGAAGGTCACAGGTTTGATCACCACAGCAGAAAAAGAGCCCAGAGCATCCTGCTCGCACAACACTAATAAGCTCTGAGACATAGCACCAACTAAATGCCTTCAATATAAATCTATGGTAGAAAATAACAGCCTATCATCTGTATAACCTTACACTTTTCCTGCAAGACCAACAAAAAGGATCAAAAACATTAATTTTCTTAACTCTGGTGAATATGAAAATAATCACATTTTGCTTTAAAGGGACACAGCTTCAAAAAAGCTATAATATAAAGATATTTACATAAATAATACTGCGTGTGTGTTTTGGTTGCTCAGCATAAATGACTTTAAACTATTTATAAAAATGTTGATATAATTGACTTGCTGGTGAGTGTAAATTGATTTTTTCTGTGCACTTTGAAAACACACACAAAATAATCAAAAACCTGATGTGTTTATATTTAAAATGCGATTATCAAGACCGAACAGAACTAAATGAATAACAAAAATAGTAAAATCTAAAAAGAAAAAAACTCCAACTATATATTACTCTGTAGCTGTAATACTGATAGTAATGCTGGCTGATAAAAAGTCCTTGTATTTCATCACAATCATGTCTAACTTGTTAAAATATAAAATATAAACTTTTTGCCACATTAAAACACTGCAACCTCATCAGTCTAAAAAAACACAGAAACAAAGAAATCTAAATGTATTTTAGATATCAGTACAGCATTCTCAAGATTTATAGTCCGACACTTGGTGAGTAGTTGCTGAAGATTCATCGGTTCGAGTTTCAGTGGTAACCAGGTGTCTGGTGATTCTGGTGGTCTTGGTTACCATTGTGACAGTTCCCTCTTCTGCAGAAGGGACTTGGTGCTCTTCGGCCATTTGCTGGCTGGTAAAGTCGAGTCCCGAGGTGTGAAGGCAGAAGGACCCGGAGACCTCAGCCTCCCCTCCCAGCTCACCTTTGCGCTTGGCCTGAGGGGAGCCCTCTGGGGTTATTTGGAGGAAGCCTGTTGGGAGCAGCAGACAGGGACAGATAGCAGACAGAGAGGAAACAAGGAAAAGTGGGCAGGATAAGTAAGAAAATCAGGACTGAAACGAAATTTTGTCTTCAGTAAGAGAAGACAAAACAGGAAGAGATATGTTAGTGGTTGAAGAACACACTGTAGACACTAGAAATGATCATTTATGATGGATTTGCTTGAAGACTGGTCTGTCCTTACCTGTGGCATGGGGCTTCAGCGTGAACTTGGGGACCTTAAACCAGGTAGTCTCCTTTTCCTCTGCCTTGCTACTTCTGCTGTCCGCCTCACTCCACATCTGAACCTTATTTGAAGTGAACTCTGCGCCAAAACCAACAGGAGACTCGGAACTGTCCCTGTCCAACATCTCTGTTCTGGCATGAGATGACACTATTTCCGTTGAGACCATTTTGTCTGGAGTGTCCAGCTCTTGGATGTCTCCTTTCGCTTCTCCTGATAAGGAATCCTTTCCCATTGTATCCCCTGTTGCCATCTTGCTGTATGGACTAGTAAACTCCACCTTTGGTAATTTGATTTTACCCCTGAATGTCCCTTTATCATCCTTGGAGTCCTTGTGAGGAGTTGCATCTTTTTCTCCTTTCAGACTTGAACTTGAACCTTCTCCTTTCGGAGAACCTGATTTGCCTGACGAAAATGAAACTTTTGGCATTTTAATCTTTGCTCCCATTGACTTTTCTTCTTCCCCTGCTTCTATTTCAGCTGATTTATCTTTAAACATCCCAAAGTTTGACTTCATTTTGATTTTGGGTATTTTCACTTTGACATCTTCTGTTTCATTTTCACCCATTGCCTCCTTTCTTGGGGGAGTCATGTTTGCAGCTACCTGCTCTGTTTCACTTGGATTCACCAAGACAAAAACAGCTTTCTTTACTTTGGGCATTTTAGGGCCCTCATACTGAACGTCTGGTCTGTAGATATCCATCCCTCTTTCAGGAGAAGAGATGGAGGGTAATGGGACACCAAATTTAGGGATCTTGACTTTCTTCTCCGTTTCTGTTTTGTCATCTTCAGCTTTTGATGTACCAATATCAAACTCTATATCAGGTATTCTAGGGACTTTGATTTCTTTACTGGCAGATGACTGGCCTTCTTTGCTACCTGAACCTGTTTTGAGACTAACATTTGGTAACGTCACCTCTGGAGCTGTGATGTTTATATGACCTTTGCCAGTTGTATGGCCATCATGTTTGACATTATCCTCACCTTGTTTTACTTCCACGGTTACATCTTCAACACCTTTCATTTTTGGGACTCCAGTCTTGAAATTTGCTCCTTTGACTTTCCTCCCTTTAACTTTGCTCTCAGTTCGCAATGTGTTCAGATCCAAGTCTGGTAATACAACCTTTTTCTTTCCCATGCTACTCTCTCCTCCTTGAAATCCTATGTCCACTTCAATGTTTTTCTTTGGACCTTCAATATCTATTGTTGGCATTTTCATCTCGAGACCTTTGCGCTCCCCCTCAACATGTAAATCAACCATCAGGTCTGGTGTTACCTCTCGTAACCCAGTCTCAGGTTTAGGTGATTTATCCTTTTGCATTGATATTTTTCCCTTTGGAAGTTTGGCATCTGGATCTGCAGCTTCCATCGCCATAGTAGGGACTTCAATGCCTTCACCTTTAGAGAGTGAAATATCAACTTTAGGAATCTTGATATGTGGGAGTTTGATGGTTCCTCCCTCTGCCTCAATTTTCCCACTAGTTTTGTCAGTACTTGCTTTTGGGATCTTGAGATGTCCTTCTTTCTTTATGTCTACCTGTGGAGCTTCCACAGAAGGTTTTGCTTTGGGAAGAGATATATCAACTTTTGGCATCTTGATCTTTCCTCCTTCACTCTTAATGCCAGGGATAGGACCTGCAGTTTGACCTTTTTCTAGAGAAGTGTCTCCTGAGGCCTTTTCTGGTATGCTTCCCTCTACATTAAACTCTGTTCCTTCAATTTTTTCAGCATTACCTTTGGGTAGAAAGATGTCAACATTTGGCATTTTCAGGTGAGGCATTTTTATTTTGCCTTCTCTACCTCCTTCTATCTCAACCTCATGAAAATCTAATTTTCCTTTGGGTAATGATATATCAACTGAAGGCATACCAATGTGTGGCATCTTAAACTTTCCACCTTCACCCTTAAAGTCCGTATCTGACCTTTCTTTCCCTTTGGGGACAGACAAGTCTACATCTGACATTTTCAAATGAGGCATTTTGAATTTTTCTCCCACATTCCCTGTAATTCCAGCATCTGGATCTGTAGTTTTCCCTTTAGATACTGATGTGTTAACTGAAGGCCTTTTTATGTCTGCCGTTCTGAATTTCTCTCCTTTGTCACCTTCAAAATCTGAACCATCAACCTTTCCTTTGGGTAGGAATATTTCAACAGATGGCACATTGATCTGTGGCATCTTAAATGTTCCCTTTTCTCCTTTGATCTCTACATCTGGACCTTGAATCTGTCCCTTGGGCAGAGAAACATCAACATTTGGCATTTTAAACTGAGGTAACTTTAATCTGTCTTTAGAATTGCCCTCTACCTCAACATTTGGACCTTCAGCCCTCCCTTTAGAGAGTGAAACATCAACAGAGGGCATGCTGACTTGTGGCATCTTGAATTCTGTCCCTTCACATCTGATCTCTACATCTGGACCTTTAGTCTTCGTTTTGGGAAGAGAGATATCAACATGTGGCATCTTTATGTGAGGCATTTTTATTTTTCCTCTTTCTTCTCCATCCATTTCAGGTGCCTCATTGCCTTGAAGTTTACCCTTTGGAAGAGTGATGTCAACCCTGGGCATTTTATACTTTTGCTCTGTATTAACCTCCATATCGATTTCAGAGGTTTCCGATTTTGCTTTTGACAGTGAAATATCAGCTTTTGGTACACTTATATCAACAGCGGGCATTTTGACGTGAGGCATTTTAAAACTGCCTCCAGCATCGCCTATTTCAGTTTTAGTTGTATTGAGATCTTTAGGTTTCCCTTTAGGAAGGGTAACATCTAATGTTGGCATTGCCATTTGAGCCATTTTGAATTTCCCTTCACCTCCTTTAAGTTCCATATCAGGTACTTCAGTCTTTTGGGATTTGCCTTTTGGCTGTGATACATCTAGTTCTACTTTGGGGATAGAAATATCAATTTTAGGCATTTTGGGAATTTTAAGGTTTCCTTCATAACCTTTAATATCTGCCTCTGAAACATCAACTTCTGCTTTAGGGAGAAGGACCTCTGTTTCTGGTGTTTTAGCTTGTGGAAATGACAGCTCAACAGAAGGCATCTTAACTTTGGGCTGATCTTGAAGTTTACCACTTGGTTTACTTAAATCTTTTTCTTTGGAGCTAAAAACTGGGAATGAGAACTTTGGTAACTTGAGAGTGACATCAGGTGCATTAAAGCTGCTCTTTCTATTCACTTCTGCTTCCACTTTAGCATCAACCTCTCCCTCCGGAAGTTGAACCTTTGGAGGGGACATTTTGAACTTGGGGAACTTGACTTTATGTTTTACCTTATTGTCTGTGTTTTCACTTCTGAAATCCAGTTGAGGAAGGTCAGGTGTTCCTTTTTTCATTTTAACATCAACATTAGGACATGACATCGATACATCTGTATCCTTTTTAGATTTCCTAAATGAAGGTATTTTTATTTTGGGTTTCTTCATTTTGACTTTTCCATTTTCATCAAACTCTACTGATGGTGCCCTAATCCCTCCTTCAAGATCTGGCTGATGGAGGGAAGCATCTGTCTTGAGTCCTGATGCCTCCAAGTCACCACTCTTTGACTTTACACCAAACCTAGGGAAAGTGAAACTAGGCCCTTTGAGGGAGACATTAGGTAAATCAAAGCTGCCCCCTGAGGAAGGTCTTCCTCCCTCTGCTTTCAAAAGCTCAACTTCAACATCATCACCATTAGGTTTGTTAAGGCCAAAGTCTAGATCAACCTTTGGGGCTGAGATGTCAACTGTTGGTAGTTTGACTGAGGGACGTTTTAGTGATGCTCCTGTACCTTCTACATCTTCATTCTTTACTTTCAGTTGGTCTGGTTTGAGATAACCTTTCAGACCCAGCATCTCCAAATCTCCAGATGCATCAGGTCCACTGACCTCAACTTTAAGGTCTTTATCTTTTGAACCAGATGGAAGGCTTAGATCCAGATCAAACTTTGGCATATTTATGTCAAGAGCTGGCATGTGAAACCTTCCACCTTTTCCTCCTTTTACATCAGGACCCTTTATATCGACATCAGCTTCAAGACCTTTTGTGTTGGCTTGTGGTTCCTTTGTTTTCATGTCAGGAAGAGCAATAGAGGGTATATGAATTTTGCCTCCTTTCTTAGGATGTCCTTGAGTATCAATTTCTCCTTGAACCTTTGGTTTTGGAAGTGATAAATCAATGTCTGGCATCTCAATGTTTCCTGCCTTGATGTCTGGGCCTTTAATTTTAACACCCCTTTCTGGAAGACTCACCTTTGGTAAAGACACATCCACTTTTGGCATTTTAAACTTACCCCTCTTACCCTCAACACACTCAAACCCATAGTCACCACCAACCTTTCCTTTGGGGAGGGAAATATCAACAGCTGCCGGATTAATTTTTCCTCCGTCAACCTCAGGGCCTTTGAGGCTGACATCTACCTCTTGTGACTTGATTTTAGAAAGTGGGAAATCACCATTGATTTTAGGCCCTTGAATATCAGCATCTCCCTTTGCTTTGATTTTAGGAAGAGAAATATCAACCGAAGGCATATGAAACTTGCTGCTTGTAGCAGCGTTGACGTCAATTTCTACATCTGTCTTTATGTTTGGACGTGAAATGTCAGCAGGGGGTAATTCTACTTCTCCTTTTATGTCTGTTCCTTCAACCCCAACGTCAGTCTTTGGGAGACTAACTTTTGGTAGAGAGATGTCACATTTTGGTAACTTAAATTTCCCACCCTTCATCTCAGGGGCCTCAACATCAAAGTCACCATCAACCTTTCCTTTAGGGAGGGAAACGTCAACAGCAGGCATTTTGATCTTTCCTCCTTGAATTTCAGGACCTTCTACATTTACATCAGGTCCCTTAGCTTTTAGTTTAGGAATGGTAATGTCAATTGAAGGCATGTGAGACTTGCCTTCTTTGGTGGAAAGCAACCCAGCTTCAATTTCTCCTCCTGTTTTTCCTCTGGGGAGTGATATGTCGACGTCTGGCATCTCAATCTTCCCTCCCTCGACTGCAGATCCTTTAATTTTGAGCTCACTCTCTGAAAGATTCACTTTGGGCAATGAGACATCAAATGTGGGCACTTTAAGTTTACTCCCTTTAACTTTAGGTTCTTCAACATTTAGATCACCCTCAAATTGTCCACCTTGAGCTGATATTTCAGCTTTGGGTTCAGGTACTTCAATATTTACATCAATTCCTTTTGTTCTTATTTTAGGAAAAGAGATATCTATTGAGGGGAATTGAAACTTGCCTTTCTTACCACTTTGTCCCTCAATATCTATATCCCCCTTAACTTTTCCCTTAAATGTTGAGATGTCAGTGGCTGGGATTTCACATTTTCCTTTAACATCAGGCCCTTCAACTGTGACACCACCTTCTGGTACACTTAGTTTTGGAAGGGAAATATCAACTTTGGGTAGGTTCAGTTTTCCTCCTTTTATTTTCTGACCCTCAATGCTGAGGTCTGCATCAACCTTTCCTTTGGGGGGTGAAATGTTAGTTTCAGGTATATTGAGTTTTCCACCCTTAAATTCTGGACCTTCAAGATTGATCTCAGTTCCCTTGGCTTTCATTTTAGGGAGAGAAATGTCAATGTTTGGCATGTGGAATTTGCCTCCCTTCCCAGCATGCCCTTCAGTTGAAATGTTTCCTTCTACTTTTCCTTTGGGAAGGGACAAATCAATGTCTGGCAACTCAATTTTCCCTGTTTTGAGCTCTGGGCCTTTTATCTTCAAATCACTCTCTGGGTAAATAACCCTTGGTAAGGTCATGTCAAATTTTGGCATTTTAAATTTACCACCCTTTACCTCTGGGCTCTCAACTTCAAGGCCACCCTCAGTTGTTCCTTTGGGGTATGAGATGTCTGGGGTTGGTCGATCAACCTCAGGGCCTCTAAGGCTGATATCAACCTCTGGACACTTTACTTTAGGTAGGGACAAATCCGCCTTGAAATCAGGTCTTTGAATCTCCATGCCAGCTTCCTTTGCTTTGACATTCGGAAGAGAGAAATCCACTGAGGGCATATGAAATTTGCTTCCATGACCAGTTTCAACATTTATATCTCCTACTGTCTTTGCTTTTGGGAGTGAAATATCAGCAGTTGGCTTTGCAATTTTCCCTTTCATATCTGGCCCTTCAACATTGATTTCAACCTTTGGGAGATTAGTCTTTGGGAGGGAAACATCAAATTTTGGCATCTTGAATTTCCCTCCTTTCACTTCTATTCCTTCAGCATTGACATTACCCTCTACTTTAGCTTTGGGAAAAGAAACATCCATGTTTGGTAGGTCAACCTTTCCTCCTTCAATATCAGGGGTCTTGATGGTGATATCTGTGTCTGAAGACTTGATTTTAGGGAGTGACACATCACCCTTGATTTTAGGTCCATGAATATCAACAACAGCTTCCTGTCCTTTGATTGTAGGAAGAGAGATATCAACCGAGGGCATGTGAAACTTGTTGCTTTTACCACTGGATATATCAATTTCTACATCTGTCTTGACTTTTGGCAGTGAAATGTCAGCCGCTGGCACTTCCATTTCTCCTTTCATGTCAGGCCCTTGAACACTGACATCAGTCTTTGGGAGAGTGACCTTTGATAAGGATATATCAAATTTTGGTAATTTGAACTTCCCACCCTTTGTCTCAGGGGCCTCAACATCAAAGTCACCATCAGTCTTTCCTTTAGGGAGGGAAATATCAACACCAGGCATTTTTATTTTTCCTCCCTTTAGATCAGGGCCCTTGAGATTAGCATCTATATCAGGAGGCTTTGTTTTCGCTAGAGAAATACCTAAAGATGGCAAATTTACTTTCCCACCTTCAGTTTCAGGACCCTCGACATTTATCTCTGGTCCCTTAGCTTTTGGAAGTGAAGTATCACCAGTTGTAATTTTAGCTTTTCCTTTCATCTGTGGTCCTTCAATGTTGGTATCAACTCTTGGGAGACCTATCTTTGGTAAAGAAACACCAAACTTTGGTATCTTAAATTTTCCTCCTTTAACGTCCATTTCTTCAGCATTGACATCACCCTTCGCTTTAAATGATGGTGGTGAAACATCAACATTCACATCCAGACCCTCAACACTGATATCTAATTCAGGAGACTTTAACTTAGGCACAGAAACATCAAGGGAAGATATATTCTCCTTTCCACCTTGAACTCCAGGAATTTCAACACTCAGCTCTGGTCCTTTAGCTTTGATTTTCGGAAGAGAAATGTCAACTGAGGGCATTTGGAACTGGCTTCCGTTATATGCATGCCCTCCAGTTTCAATTTCCCCTTTTGGTCTTCCTTTTGGGATCGATGTGTCAATGTCTGGCATGTCAATCTTCCCTCCCTTGATGCTTGGGTCTTTTATTTTAATATCACCCTCTGGAAGACTTACTTTGGGCAAGGAGACATCAAATTTTGGCATTTTAAACTTACCACCTTTTATCTTTGAACCTTCAACATCAAAGGCTCCATCAACTTTTCCTTTGGAAAATGAAATGTCCACAGCTGGCAAATTAAACTTTTCTCCTTTTACATCAGGGCCCTTGAAACTTAGATCCCCCTCAACCTTTCCTGTTGGTAGTGTGATGTCACCTTTTAGTTCTGGACCTTCAATATCAATGTCAGCTTCGTTTGCTTTTATTTTAGGCAGAGAAACATCAATAGAGGGCATTTGAAACTTGCCCTTTTTATCAACATCAACATCTCCTTTTACTATTGGTAGAGAAATGTCAACCTTTGGTGCATCGACATGGCCCTCGGGTAGGTTTTTCCTTGGAAGAGAAATATCAAATTTGGGCATTTTGAATTTTCCTCCTTTTCCTTCAGTACTTTCAACATTGAGGTCAACGTCAGCCTTTCCTTTTGGAAGTGAAATGTCAATGTCAGGCATGTTGATGTTTCCTTGTTCAAGTTCAGGCCCTTCTATGTTGACCTCTGGTCCTTTTGCTTTAATTTTTGGTAGTGAGAAATCGACAGAGGGTATATGAAACTTTCCACCTTTCCAACCATGTTCATCAATTTCACCATCTGATTTCCCTTTAGCCAGTGAAATATCAATGTCTGGCAACTCAATCTTCTTGCCCTTGAAATCAGGACCCTTTAATTTGATTTCATCCTCAGGAAAGTTTACCTTTGGCATTGAAATGTCAAATGTTGGTATTTTTGTCTTTCCCCCTTTAATTTCAGGGTCGTTAATGGCAATCTTAACATCAGCTTTAGGTTTTGGAAGTGGAATATCAACAACTGGACCCTTGAGGCTGACATCTACCTCTGGAGATTTTATTTCGGGTGCTGAAATATCCATTGATGGCACGCTAAGTGTTTGTCCTTCATTACCAGCTTCCTTAGATTTTATGTTTGGAAGGTTAAAGTTTATTGAAGGCATAGGAAATTTGGCTCCTTTAGCTCCATGGCTGTCAATGTCAAGACCTCCCTCTATTCTTCCTTTATGAGGTGAAATATCAACAGCTGGGATTTCAGTGTTTCCTTTAACTTCTGGTCCTTGGACTTTGACTTCACCCTCTGTTACATCTAGTTTTGGAACAGAAACTTTAAACTTAGGCATTTTGAGTTTTCCTGCTTTTCCCTCAGGAACTTTAACATTTACACCAGATTTGCCCTGGCCTTTAGGAAGTTTGGTTACATGAGAAGGTATTTCAATGTTCCCATCTTTTCCAGAGTGAATGTCAATATCAATGTTTCCATGTATCTTCCCTTTAGGCAATGAGAGATCAATTTTGGGCATTTCAAACTTGGAACCCTTGACTTTTGGACCTTGAAAGTTCACATCTCTTTCTGGAATTTTAACACTGGGTAAGTCGATATCTACAGATGGCACATTGAATCCAGCCCCATTACCTTCATCGTCAAAAGCAATGTCACCTTCAAAAGTTCCTTGTGGTGGAGAGATGTCGATAGTTGGCGCTTTTACTTGTCCACTTCCAAGTTCTGGCCCTTCGATGTTGATATCACCTCGCCCAGATTTTATTTTAGGTAGAAAAACGTCAACTGAGGGTAAATGAAAATGTCCTCCTCTACTTTTAGTTCCTTTGTCCACATCTAATTTTCCTTTTGGAAGTGAGATGTCAACAGATTGTCCTTCAGTTTCAATGTTTTCCTCGGGCATTTTCACCTTAGCAAGGGACACATCTAATGAAGGCATCTTCAACTTGCCTCTTTTCTCCTCAACGTTTATCTTCCCCTCTACTTTTTCTTTTGTAAGGGAAATATCTTTTGCAGGTAACTTCATTTTACTTTCTTTGATCTCTTTTCCTTTTAAATCTAAGTTAGCCTTAGGGGATTTAATTTTAATTTCATGACCTTCAATGTTGATGTCAGCTCCTCCCTCAGGTGATTTTATTGTAGGGAGAGAAATGTCAAGAGATGGCATGTTGAATTTTGCTCCTCCTTTGATGGCAGGGTCTTTAATATCCACTTCTCTCTCTTCAGTTTTGCCCTTTGGGAATGAGATGTCAAAAGTTGGCATCTTAAATTTGGCACCACGAATTCCTTCAAACTCCACATTGCCTATTTCACTTGATGTTGGAAGGGAGAGGTCGGTATTTGGAAGTTCAGGAGCTTCTAGTTTCACATCTTCTTCAGGAAACTTAATTTTTGGGAGAGAAATGTTTACCAACTGTTTGTTGAATTGACCTCCGTCAACTCTTCCCTCAATGTCAACCTCACCTGCGGGTTTAGGTAAAGAAATGTCTGCTGATGGCATCTCAGGTCCCTGAATGTCAACCTCAGCTCCAGCAGTTCCCGTCTGTGGGAGTTTGATGTTAACAGAAGGCATTTTGAATTCCACTCCCTTTGCATCTTGACCTCCTATCTCGACATCACCCTCTGCCTTTCCTTTTAGCATAGGTATATTTGCAGAAGGCACAGAAATCTCACCTTCAATCTCAGGCTTAGGTGCTTTTGTGTGACCTTCTGGTTTTAGCTTTGGCAGAGACACATCTATCGATGGCATTTTGAATTTGTCCCCCTCAGCATGTCCTTTTAAATCAATGTTTCCCTCTATTTTTCCTTTAGGCAATGATTTACCAGGTGTTACAAATTTGCCACCTTTCACAGTTTGGCCTTCAGTGTCGACTTCCACTTCTCCTGCCTTCAATTTAGGAAGCAAGATGTCAACGGATGGTAGCTGAAATCTTCCCTTTCCCTCATTATCAGTTGCTCCTGCATTGCTTTTTGGAAGAATTAAATCTACTATGGGCAATTTGAAACCCACTTCCACATCTTCCTCTGGTGACTTCATTTTAGGGAGAGTTATGTCAAAATCAGGCAGCTTAAACTTTCCATCACCACCAACATAATGGTCTATATCCACATCTACACCACCTGATTTCATCTTCGGGAAAGAGACGTCAACAAAAGGTGGGTTAAAATTTCCTCCACCTCCTGGCCCTTTAATATCTACACCTGGAGCCTTTGGTAAAGAGATGTCAACCTTTGGCACAGAGATTTTGGGTCCTTTAACAGTGCCCTCTACTTCATCTGGAATTCTCCTTCCAGAATCAAATTGCAGACCAGGATCGGGCACAGAGATTTGGATGGGAGACATGTTGATTTCTGACTTCTCTGCTCCTTCAAGCCCTTGGGGTGAATAACTTGTGTCAGACTTTCCCTTTAATTTTGGCAAAGAAATATCAGCGGTGGGCATTTCAACTGAGGCAGCTTTTCCAAATATATCACCTTTAATTTTTGGTTTGGTGACCTCCACTTCAGGAAGATTAATTTCTCCATCGCCTCTAATTTGTGCTGTTGGAGTTTTTAAATCAGCACCCGATATTTTCATTCCCTCAGATTTCACCTTGATCTCACCGTCTATCTCATCCGAATGGCGTGAGAGTCTGATTTTGGGTAGTTTCAACTTTGGCATTCTGAGTTTTGCATCTTCCCTGCCAACATCTAGATTAACCTTCCCTTGAGGTACATCAACTTCTCCTTTGATGTCCACTATAGGAGCTTTAAAGTCTGTGGTTCCCTTCACAGTGGGCAAAGACACCTCAGCTTTTCCTGAGGGGAGTGCAAACTCCACATCAGGGGGGTTAAACTTTGAGCCTCTCTTCTCCACATTTTTGTCTTTTTTACTAGACAGAGCAACCTCCACTGATGGTGGCTGAAGGCTTATTTCTAGAGGCCTCACATCCACCGATCCCCTTTCCGTAGCAGAACCTGACTTTGTGTGTTTAGTCTTGGGAAACATTATGCCAAACTTGTGTCCCTTCCCTTTGGGTTTCACTTTAGCTCCAGGTATCTCAGATGGAGGCATGTTCTCATGTCCCTCAAGTTCCAGATTTCCTCCTGTGGCACGGTATCCCTTGGCTTTAATGTGTGGGAACCTGGGAGAAAAAAAACACACACAGTCAAAGCTGTAAGTAGACAACCATATAAAAAAATTCACATCCTGGCAGAACAGTATTCGTTATATTTCACCTATATTTCAACCAACCTGATCTTTGTTTTTGCCTTTTCCATGTTTCCTGCTCCTCTGACATTTACGTCACTTTTTGTGCTCTTCCTCTGTTTTAATTTAGGAAGTGAAAACTCCACGTCAACGTCACCTGCCTCGAGCCGTGGGGGTGTTCCCTCTATCACCAGCTCTTCCTTGCGCTTCTCTTTCAGTCTCTTCAGACCAAAACGACCCCCTCGTTTCTTCTGGGTCTTGAATGGTTTCATACCTTTCACACTCTGAAACAGAAGTGAATGTTTTTGAAGATGGTATTATGGTGGATAAGTGCAGTCTGAACAAATAAACTTTCCGTATAGAGACATGGGACATTTAAATTGCTTTTTGCCTAACCTCTTTGTTACTGCTGGGATTCAGTATTAAAAGGTCTTTTTTTGTGGTTGCTTGTGTTGAACAGTTAGAAGCAGTCATTATTTTACTTGCAGATGACCGCTGTTAGAGTGCTCCAAGTTGGGAGAATCAAGAATACTTTCTAATGGGACAGTCAAACTAACTGCTCCAAGAGACTGCCCTACATGAATTTCCAACATCTAAAGCAACTCAAATCTAAAATCTGAAGTTTCTTTGCATTTCAAAGGAATTATATATCAGAATCAGAATCAGAATCAGAATATAAGGATATATCAGGCATTTTTACAACATGTCAGTTTTTGCATGGTTTATAGTTTTGGTATGTTGTTTATCTCTGCTTGGATAATGAAACCTCATTATTTTTCCCAAAAAATGTTATTAACCCAGGCAAAAAACAGAACAGCCCCCAAATCACCTTATTTTCTTGGTTTTTTTAAATAATCTTATATTAACCTTGAGAGGATTTCTTTGCAGGATTAGGATTAAGATTAACTACAAAAACTAGGGTTAACCCTAAATTTGGAGAAACATAATGGAAAGCTAAAGCAAACTACTTCAGCAGTTATAGTTTAGAGCTAAATTTACTATCTGTGTTCTTTCAGAGGACAGTGGTAAGCCCCCCCGTAAAGTATAAGCTTGTAAGGAGAAAACCATATAATGGAGGTATGAAACGGATGGCTTTTCTGTGAGAGCAACAAAATCTAACACTATTAGAAAAGAGCCAAAACAATAGCACCATTTAATATACTCAAACAGCTAAAAAATACTTGAATGAATCTACAATTGCAGTGGGGAAAGTACCTTGAAATTAAAAGGTTGTTTTGGTCCAAGTCAGAAAAATTGTAAAAAAAAAATTTCAAATTTCAAATATTTAAAACAGAGCACAGCAAACTACTAAACAAAAACAAAACATATATTTTCACAAAGCATACACAGATTAGATCACAGTAACTACACTTTTTAAATGTAAGTCAATGGTTCTCAAGGATTTGTTGTCTTTTAAAATCAAAGAAAATAGATGATTACCATTCTAGCCATCTTGGCTTTGGGACCTTTGACCTCCCCGCTGGGAACTCTTGGCCGGACGCTGACTTCAGCTTTAGGAACAGTCCTCTTTACCTGAAAGCTGACCTTATAGGGCTCTGCACACTGAAGGATCCTAAGTGCATCTTCATACCTCACATTGTCAAAGTAGACCTTCGCACTCAGCAGCTGATCACCTTTACAGAGAGGAGATTATAAATTGGTGTGAACGTCAGTAAATATCAATCTGTGTGTATACTTGCAAACTTATGCATGTTTCATAACGTTTGTGCTGTGACCTGCCTACTATTGCCAAGTACTTTAAAGCTAACCTTTATTTTGAAGTCACATGAGGAAACATAAATACAAAGGTTCCTGAAGATAACTGACTACTTGGCGCCTATTAATTTAGATCCAAATTGAAGAAATGTAGAGATAATCTATGCTGCAGCTTAAACGGCTGCAAATTCCTGAGTCCAACACAAATGTGTAAGAGCGACTCAAATATAAATGATTTTTTACTCTAGGAAAGACAAACATAATTTCGATTATTTGTATAACTCAATGGAAATGGTAGATAAAACTGAACAAAGCAAAAAAAAAAATAGATCAAATCGGATAATTGCTGTTTTTCAGTCCAAGCACATCTAAAATGTGGACAAAACGTTAGGGAAATAAAATTCTCTAAAAGAAGCTGAAAAACTGAAAGTGCAACAACAAGGAAAAAAAAGAGAAAATTCTTAGAAGAATGAGTGAATTAAACCAATATTATGTTTATGAATTACTTGACTAATTCTCATAACAGCTTTGTTTTTATTTGCATCTTTCTGCCATTAATAATTCTGTCTGCAGTGAAAACATTTTCAAACACTTTAAAGCACCAAACATTTAATTAATCTTTTGTTAATTTATTCTGAATAAATGGGAGCAAACTAAAAGGTAAGACATTTGGTTTTGTTTCTTTCTGAGTGGTACTGACCCACCTGTTCCCTGGAACACAGTCTTAAGTCTGCAGATGTGTGATGGGTATTTAGAGTTTGAGCTAATATCTTGGTAGTTTTGGCTGCTACCATACAATGGTAAGGAAAAAACAAACTCATCTGAGGAGGAAAATAAATACATATGTGAAAATCCAAACATGTTTTGTTGATTTATTCCTGAAACAAGCTGTATAACTTTTCTGCCCCCTTATAATGGCTTTTTGATAAATAAACACATAATGGACAATGTTGGGTTTCCAGGTCTGCCTTATTTTCATCCTAACACAGATTTGTTTAGGTTTTTTTTTGTGATTTCTATGGTTTCAGTTTTCTCTGTTTGCATAAAGTTGTGCTTCCGAAAAAGAGCCCAAAGACTGCAGGTACCTTGCTGCAGACTTAGGTGTTTAGCAGCTGGAGAGTCCTTGAGGACATCTTTAACAAAGATCCCATGCTGTCCTCCACCTGTCACACTGTAGCCGCTGGCTCCAACCTCTGCCTCCGTCTCCACCACGATTTCCACAGACTTAGAGACTTCTTCCATACACTAGGAAACACAGATACAAACAAGCAATATCCTCACATACAAATTTTCTGTTGGTCTGTGATAAGACTGGAAGGTTAGTCTTACATTTAAATACATTTCTTTTTGAGGGAAGTTCTCCAAAGCACATTTCCACTGTTGTTTCTAAATTTAAAACCCATTTATAACACAAAATATGCAATTAATATTGCCCTGCTTACTGTCTGTTCTTCTGCCGGCTCTGAATCCATCTCTGGTTGGGCCAGTTTGCAGGTCGACTCTCTTAAATGACTTCTTTTCTGACTCAAAACCTGCTTCAGCTCGGCATGTAGTTTCTCCTTCTGCACCTGTAGATAGCACATGACTCTGAGCAGATACAGCGCAGGGTCCACCTTAGATAAACAACAGCATAAGAGTAGCGGCTATAAAACTAGTGACAGGTAGATTACCCAATGGTAAAATCAAGATAAAATTAAGAAAAAAAAAAAATAAATTATATATATATAATATATATATATATATATATATAAACCTTAAAGGCCTGGAAAAATGTGTTGGTAGTCTTACAGCTCCGTGAAACAATGTTAATTTCTCTTGAAAGTAAGTCAGAAAAATTATGTTATACCTGCATCCCTTCAGTAGCTGATAGAGTAAATAAATAAAAGAGAAAATGAAAGAACTGTAAAAAGATTTATCGTTATTTTACAACAATACGCTATAAAAATGTGATTTGTGGGAACCCCTAAAGAGACTATTAATCTTTGCATAACAGTCACACTTTAAACTGTTCAATTGTTTAACCTTATTGGTATCATAGGTATTTTCAGGTTTTTCTTTAGCTATTCAGCCTGTTTTCAGTGCACAAAGGGGACGGAACCTGAGCGTGGACCAGAGGAAGCTACAATTACAGCTGTCTGTGTTGATCAGAAAAGAGATTGTAGAGATCCATGTTGAGCTCTATCTCCAAGCAGCTTCATGTTCCTGTAACCATAGATGTCAGTAAGTCAGAGCCAAACAGTATAAGGTTCCTGGGACTGATGCTGACCTCCCAGGACATGGAGGCAAGAGGAAATGCAACTCCAGGTTGGTCAGACTCATTTGAACCATTCACATTTTAAACCATATTAGGCCCAATGGAATGAATCCCAGGAAGGTTCGGATATGGACAACTATTGACAGAAAACCATCTAGAATCCAGAATTCATGTTAACAAGCCTTAAAGTTTTTGTAAAACTTTGTAAAACTTTTGTAAAATTTTGTAAAGGTTCCTATGGTGTCTATGGGCTGCTGAGACAAAACTAGAGTTTTTTGATCAGCCATGACCTGTTTATGTTTACAGTCGTAGACAGTGATGCAAGTCAGCTTTTTTCTATACTGATGAGCTGTTCTCTGGATGAATCTGCATGTCTGCTGCTGGCGGGGCAACAAACCATGTAGGAAGTTGTCACACCATGGTCTGGCAATGAGAAATAATCCTAAAAGAAAAATCCTGCATCCAGATGGTGCTCTGCATCAACATCAACATCTAATCATCTGTTCCTTGACTTGATACGCACCTTGTCTGAAAATTTCATGCAAACCTGTTCATAGCTTTTAAGATATTTTGCAGACAGGCAGACCCTGACAAAAACAATCTAGATAAAATGAAGCTTTAAAAACAAATTAAAAAAAATGACCTACTTGAAAACATAGAGGGGGTTCAGTTTATTTTAGGATCTGCTTTAAAGCCTCTGGCTCTAGGAACCATGCATCTGTGCAGGATACAGTGAAGACTCAAGACTACCTAGGCAAAGCATACTGCACAGCCACTTTTATCTATTTTTTTATTGCGAAAGGGTAGCAACAAATTTGTCTGCATCAGTGCATTTCAGGAATGCCATACTTAATAATTATTTTCCAAAACTCACCCAGAAATATTTGCAAATTTTCTGTAAAGCTGTGCAATATGCACCAGGTTTTGGAAGATTATATGTTAAAACCTCAGTGAGAATTAGTTCCAATCTAGTGATTTACTGAATGACCTATACTGTTACTGTTAATAAATGAATAAAATCTAATAAATAAAAATATTGCCTGCAGATCAGTAACACAGACACAAAGAGTTTCAGGTTTCAAACTCGTCACAAAGAGAAAGTGCTTTTTATTTTCAATTATTTTTCACCAAATATTCAGTAAAAGCCTTTTTTTAGTTTAGAAATAGGATCGATGTGTTCACAACAGCCCCGAAGCAGCAGGCAGGTTCAGATCGTCCAGAATCAGATGTTTCATCGTTGCCTTTGGATCAAGCTGCAGTTGGTCACCTGCTGCTGGGTGAAAAGGACCCAACTGATATACCTCTGAATACCAGCAGGAAGAAACACAAGCTTGTTTACGTGGTGAACAACCAGCTCAGCAGATCAGAGACAAACTCTTGTGGTGCAGGCTGGATGTGCTTGGTGGCTGTGAAGAACCATCCAGACTTTACGTGTATCAGAACTAAACAGCATTTAAAATTACATCCCTTGGCTGTCATCAATTTATAAGGCTCCTTCTGGCTTAAATACAAGAAAAAGAAGGCATGCACATGCATTAGTAAACCAGGTTACTGTAACTGAAAACTAAACAATGGTTTTATCCATGTAGTCAAAAAAAAACAAGCAAAGCCTTAGACAGGCAATGACTAAGGAAAAATCTTCAAAGTGGATAGTTTTTCTTTCATATATTTAGCAGAGCATATGTCTGGGGTGGTGCTTTGTGCAAAGGTAGAGCGGGCGCCCAATATGCAGAAGCTATTAGTCTACAACACAGCCATCCAGGGTTCGACTCCTGACCTTGGGACTTTTTTCTCCATGTCTTCCACCCTTTTCTCTCTGCCCATTTCCGGTCAGATTAATAAAATTCTGCCGTGTTCTGCAATAAGCTTTTTTTAGCACGTCAAAGAGATCAAAATGAATCAGCAGTCCTTTTAAATAGACAGTCGGCATGCAGTGAATCCTCCTTATATTTTATTGTTTGTTTTAAATGTTCGGACACCAAAAAATATATATTTCTTCTCGCAAAAGCAATATCAGAATTTTAAACATATTGTTTGTAAAAGCAGAAACATAAGGAACTTTCTCAGCAGAATGTTGAAGTGTACTCCAGAGAAGAAGAAAATGAGTGTTCTCCAAACATTCGCAGGTACTTTTCAAGTCTGGAAAGCTTCTGAATTATTAGTTAATAGAACATTTTATATAAAAGATAAGTGTTAAATCAATGATCTAAAAAAAATCCCACATTAGGAGTATTTTGCTGTTAATTCTCCAACAAGAAGCTTCACGACATGTACTTGTTGCTCATTTACTTCCATACTCTTCTTATTTTGGTACTTCACTTTCTTTATATGAACATTTTTGCATGTCTCTAAGCACACAGGCTGCCTAACTGCTTGTGGTCTCGCTGCATGGACAGAAATGTATTTGTTGCATTGTAATGTGGCTCACCACTCTCTCTGGGCTCTCCTGTTCGTCTGCGGCACCGCTGTGGTGAGGGTTGCGCTGTGGGGCCGAAGGGGATCTGGTAGAGGGGGGAGACCTCCTCTTGTCTTTCACCTAAATGCAGAAAACAACATTGAGATTTTTCACACTTCAGCTCTTGAGTGCTTCAGTGTAGCTGCTCCTCAGAGGTAAATTAGAAGAATCTTTTTTTGTTGTAGTTGCAGTTGATGGCAAACATTCTCAGCACAAATAAAATGTTATGCAGACAGAAGGTCTTTCTTTAACAGCGCTGCATACTGTTCATGCTGTAGCATCCTTCCACTTAGGATCAGTATGTCTTATGAAACAAAGAAAAGAACCTGTTGTCAATTCTAAAGCATGCAATCTCTGGAGATCTTGAAATTTTAGAGACAAGTTTAAGAAAAGCTGAAAGGGCATTTATGAGTTTCTGAAAATAAAAATAGGCATTGTCTTTGAACATATTTTACTACATCTATGGAAATTCAAACAAACCAGGAGAAAAATGGGAAAAAATCTGCACCCTGTTATATGCAGCGTTTCGGTCACAGACCTTCATCAGGCAGACACATCAGAATGGTTGAACAACCCCCTAAATAGGAAGTGGTTTGACCAATCACATCTAAATCTCAAAAATGTGTACAAAAAAACATGTAGTTACCCTTCTAATAAAATCAGTTCACATTGTCTAATCAGTACAAATGTTATAATCAATTCATAAAAAGTCAAACAATTAATCAAATACATAAAAATAACCAACATTTAAATCCATTCATTGTATAGTCAAGAGTTCAGGAACATCTGACCAAATATTTTCTTTTTTGGTACCACTGGGTTTGTTGTCTTCCGGTTGCCACTGATCTGGATTTAGACAGCTTTACCTCTTGCCCTCTTTCCGGAGGAAGCATGTCATGACCCAGTCTCCCATATCTCCTTCCACTTTTTGTTTCATGAACCCCTACATGGTAAATCTTGTGAAAACATTGTGTCCCGACACTTGCTGGTGTGACCGGCTGACTCCAGTAAGGTGTTTCCTGTTCTCACACTGAGCTCAGTGCCTGAAATAGTGATACTGTTAGAATTATTCCTGCTTGAGACAACGAATTCAGCACATTTAAATACACTTATGAACAGCGATCATAACAGTTCATAATATGACTAACATAAATTAAAGTGCACTCCACAGTAGTTGGCATGGCTGGAAAATATCTGTTAAAAGCCTTAAAATAAAAAATCTAAATCCCATTTGTCTGCAGCCTTAAAATTTTCAAATGAATCTGTTTATTCTTAGAGTCTCTTTATTTAAAAGTTTCTTGGAGCTTATAACTAGTAATTTAGGTCTTCCTGTCGTTTAAATATGATGTGGCACAGCAGCTCGTTTCTTTAACCCACTCTTCAACAAGGCAAAGACAAGAGAACATTTGATTTAAGTAAGACAGATGAGTGTCGAGCTCCGATTGCAGAAAAAGGCTATAAGAAAATCGCTACTCATCAAAACCTGCCGAAGTAACAGTAAAGCACACAGTTTGCTGCAGAAAACTGCACCAAAACTGTTGCATCTTGAGGTCGCCAAATGTCAATAACGAAGATTATTATTATGCCAACTGGTGACTGGCGGTTTGGGAGACATACCAGAAAAAGGCTTTCCTTGTCCTACCATCACAAAGCATAAAAGAGGAGCTAGCTAACCTTTACCTGGATTTAAACTAAAACAGCATGCTTTGGTGAAATGAGACTAAAATCAAGCTTTATGGCATCAAACACTGCAGGTCGGTCTGGTCTAAAACAAAGGATTAATATTTGGAAAAGCACCTCATGCCTGCTATTAAGCATGGTGGATGATATGTGGTGCTGTGGGTCTGTTTGCCATAATGACCTCTTTGAAATATCCGAAGATCTTGAACAGAAATCTGGTGGCCTCTACCAGAATACTGAAAACATCACAATTGGATCTTTAAGCAGGATAATGATTCATAATATTGACAAATCAACCAAAACCAGTCTTCTTCTATAGCCATCATATTCCCCAGACCTATGTTTACTTCAAAGTTCAGATTAAAAAAAAATGTTTTCTATTAGATTCTAAATATTATAACATTTTAATACTTTTTTTCTTACCAGGGGTGCTAATAGGTTTTTTACAAAAGCATACAGACAGATGTCCTTGGTGTTCCGAATGGTTTTATTTTTCAGTATTTGCTTCATAAAATGGGAATTTGAATGATAAAAAGTTCTTTTTTAGCAATTTTCCGAGCCAGACCAAAACAGACCATGTGCTTGAGACATGGAGGCTAAAATCTTGCAGAATAAGCTCTCCACTGATCCAATTTTACTTTCAAACATCCAAAAAACCGATCTAAACTAACAATTTGTCCTTGACTGTATCGTACTACAGATTCACACCAGCACCAGAGCTTCTGATGTAAAATGTCTCCAAACCATCCATCCTGGTGCACTAAGACTGACAGCTGTAAGGTAGTGTGTCTGCAGAGTTTCTGGAAGAATCAGTGCTGAGTCTACTCACAGCTTGATCTCTTGTCTGGCTGTAAACATGGCTGTCCTCTTGGTCAATGTCAGAGTCTGAAACAGAAGAAAAAAACATCAGAAATGTAACTGACCATTTCCTAAAGTATGCAGCTGCCCTGGACATGCAATCAAAAGTGAACTTTGTAGTATAACGTAATTAGCTCCCAGCAGCACTCTGAAAAAAGTGGTACTCATGTCAGGCTTAGCATGTGAAGTTAAAGGATCTGATATAGAGGCAAGGCCAGCAGCTTGAAGCTTCTGGCGGTCTTCGCATTCTTTCCGTAGCCTCGGTCATTCCTCTGAGCCGGCTACATGAGCCTGAACCGTTTGCATAACTTCTCCGTTTACCTCCATCAAACCAACAGGTTACTACAGTTCCCCCAAACCTCTGGCTGATATTAAAGTCATCTTCAGTACTTTAAGCCACACTTACTCGAGTTTTTAATCTTTTTCTGTTGTGTTCTCCATTAGTTCCTCTAGGCCCAATTCAGTCAACACCAGATACTTACAGCCAGGGCCAGATTTAGAAGGATGAGGGGCCCTGTGCTGAAGTTTTGGTGACCTATCCACAAAAAATTATTTCACTCATGCAAATTACAGTACATTGTTAGGGAGGACTACACATCAGAGGGTACTAACTGATGCATGGTTGGTTTAAAACGCTTGGCAGATGGCTTTATGTTCTTCCCAAACTGATGTATAACTCCATAATTCTCAAATTGGGTTGCTTATCTTCTTTAAAAAAAAAAAAAACATCAATTTTAAAACACCTCGCCTTTTATGGACCGATGTGTTTTACGTAAAGCACAATGTCTGCAAAACATGCATTCATAAAAATAAAATAAATAAATAAATGTTTGGGGCCCCAGAAAACACGAGGCCCTGACCTGCTACCCCTGTAAGCCTTTTCTAAAGTCTGGCCCAGCCTACAGCTACAAGCATTTCTATTTTTCTATGAACCTAAAAGGAGCTTCTGCTTCTCCTTTTTTTAAATCCTTCTCTGTTGCATCTTGAACTATTTACTGTTGATGAAAAATAAACAGTGACTGGGGTTCAGAGCAGCAACTGCATCTATTATTTCTAAAGTTAAAACAGACCGACAAATGAAGATTACTGACGTAATATGGGTCCTTCTTCACATGTTTGGAGTTTGGGTCATTTGGAGCCACGGGTTGTGAGTTATGAAAAAAAAGCTTTTAGCCACGGGATTTTCTGCACGCAGTTTGCATTTTACAGCTGATTATTAAAAAAAAAAATAAAAAAAAAATAATCATAATAATCATAGTCTACTGTCAGAAGGTGCTGTTATGCGACTCCAGTAAAGGAGGAGAAATAATTAAATAGATAAACGTATTTATTTACTTATTTATTTTCAACCCTTGAGCAGCACAGCTGTTCGAGAATCAGTTGGCCTTAGTGCACTGCTTCCATAACTGATCTCATTCTTCAGAGTCCTGGCTTCTTCATGTCATCTCTTTTTAACTGCCTGAGCTCTGCTACGTGTGTGTGTGTCTGTAGATGAAAACAGATCTGTGTGTGTAAATTTGTGCGTATATTCCAGCTTGGTATGTCAGCGTGGGTTCCTGTTTGGGTGGGCTGGAGATATCTGGAGTCCAACAGGTTACAGGAGTAAATACAGGAGTCACTGATGCAATACAGCAAATTTATTTTAGAAGAAAGGAGCATAAACATAAAACTAATAAAAGTTACTTGGAAAAGAGGTTTTACAATAAATAGTGTAGAAATAAAGATGGAATTAAAAAATGGTTCTAATGATATTTGTTATGATTCATGCATGTTTGCACCTGACCACAGCTTCAGATTTAGGTCTTTGTGAGGGACGGACAGACAGACAACAGCAGGTGGAGGAGGTTGCACTCCCTGGGTGGAGCTGAGGAACGACGGGATGGCAGAGGAGGAGGTGATGATCTGAAATGCTTCACATCTCAATCTTTTAATAGATCTAACTCACATCTGCAGGCCTGCACACGCCCAGTAAATGCCCGAAAGAGCACCGACCTTTGCCCTCCTGCACACTGCATGCAGGTGCATTTTTTACTATGATAATTTATCCTAATCTAAGGATATATGCCTGTTTATATATGACAAACTGCTCCACATTTATAGTTCCTATTAAAAATCAGGTAATTTAACAGAAATTTGTTGAAAAGATATTTGAAAATTGTTTCCAGGGTGTAATTCTAAATGCAGCAGTAACTGCACGTAACTTCAACGAAACTCCTTTCTGTCTGCAGGAGAACTCATCTGAGCACAAATTGAAGATGTTAAAAATGTTTTACTCAACATTTTAAAGATGCTAGTAACTTTTCCTGATTATCTCTGCAACTAGAGAAGATATTTGCTTCTTTGTGTTTGGCCAAGTTAGCTGAGTGGCGTGTAGCGTGTACATGGTTTGAAATGCCTCAGGCAATATGGCAGTTAGGTTCTGTTTCCACCTTAGCGACGAAGAAGGCAAATTTGTGTTGCAACAATTATCTGTTTGCACAAAGATAATAGCAGTAATAAACAGGTTTGGACTTTTCTGACACCATGGTGGCATCCGCCATCTTCTATGGTGTTGTTTGTTGAACTTTGGAAAAAATAACAATCACTGTTGGACAATGTCTTCCACCCCATGCATATGAAGCTGTTGCAGAACCGGAGAGGTCCTGCAGTGACAGACTGCTGCATCCTAGGTGCACAAAGAAGCATGATCGCAGGTCCTTCCTCCCAGCAGCTGTTGTACTTTATAACCATCACTGCCCCGAACGAACCCAATAAATGTTTACATCCCTGCTGTTATTTGTTAGTTTTTCAATTTCTTGTAAATAGACTGTTGGAGTTTTTTTTGAGGCACAAACATAAATATTTTGTAAACTTTTTAAATGATCCTATTCAGTTGCACATTTCTTTGAATCTGAGTAAGCAATTTTTAATAAATGTGAAGTATTTTTTCTTATGGTGTAAACTTGCTCTTACTGTTCAGGCTCCTATTGTTACTTTTTGTTTTTATATTTTTACCTTTGTGTGAATCTGCCTGCTTTGATTTGCCTCTCACTTTGCTGCTGATACACCAGAATTTCCACACTGAAGGACAATAAAAGGTTATTTCTGTTCTATTATATTCTATTTAAAACACGGCTTGCATAAACTGGACAAACCAGACACACCACTCTGCTTCCAGTGTTGTGGATGAAGGGATTTAAATGAGCCTCTAATGTTAGTTTGTCTGACTTTAAACTCAGTGAAGCTGTTTTTAACTGAGGGAATATACTCGGTGTGGTCACATTTAACAGCGTTTTATTCAGGGGTAAATGGGTGCTGTAAAGTAAAAAAAAAATGTTCTTTTATTTCCCGTCCAGGACCCAGTTACATGAACACACACCTCCACATACACTCTGTATTAATTCTGCTGCTTCTAACTTGTTTTCTCTGGCTGTGGCCAACATGTGGCCAACAGAACAGTTCAGATGGTTCTAAAATAAATGAGAGGATCTTTGGTCAGAAGACTTTGTTCATCAGCCTGGTGGAGCTTTTCAAAGTGAGCCAGACTAAAACTGAAAGAGCATCTCTGATTGATAGTTTTTTATCCTTTCTGAAACAAATCAGAAAAAAATCAGAAAAAATCCATACATGGACCTTCTTCTTCATCTTCTCCTCACTTCTCTCACAGCAATTTAAAACCACAGCAAAGAGAGCAGGAATACATTTGGAAAAGAATCGGCATGTCTTACAGAAGTAAAGGATTTTCTTTCCTTAATCAACTTGTCTAATCTAAAGAGAATTGATTTATAATTTTTCTTTCCTCGCAATATAATTGTCTTTCATTTTCTCAGTAGCTGTTGGAATCAGTCAGTCGACTTTAAGAAGAGGCTGTAAAAACAAAAGTTTCCTCAAAGCGTCTTGAGTTTTGCACCAAATTAAAGCAACAAAAATATCCAGGGGGCCAATTTAAAATAAAGTGTCCTCCAACAACTGAGCTCAACCACATGCTTTATTTCTGCAGACAAGTTTCCTAAAACTGAATTTATCACTTTAGAGTCAAAATGTTTAAAACATTAATGACATTCACGCCTGAGGCAGCTGACGTGTTGCTGAAGCCCAGGTGGTTCTGTGAAGTTTTGAATCTGAAGATAAGAAAACTGAGTGTTGGTGCCACAGTTTGTCTAACAGCTGAAGGATTAACTTGTCTGCAGCAGGCTTGTTAATGCAGGTGGGTTTATTAGCAGAAAGTACATTTTAAACAGGGCCTGAAGCTTCTCTCAGCTGTACAGTTTTTCCTCAGCAAGGCATATTTTCATAAAGTTTTTTTGTGTCAGTCACCAACCTTAACCTCAGTGTATGTTTGACTGAGCAGAGGGTTTTTATCACGTCACGTGTCGGACTTTGTTTTATTCTGTTTCGTTGTTTAAATTTCTGACAGAGCGGTCTTCAGTTTCTGAATTTCTGAATTTCCTGTTTTATTTTGTTTAGTCTGGCTCTTTCTGTTCTGTGTTGTCTTTACTTCCTGTTGGCGTGCAGACGGTAGACACCATCTACAAGCTAACCACGACAAACATAAACATGGAGCTTGCAAAAATCTATTGAATCTTTAACTGGGACAGTGGACTTTGGTCAGATGAGTCTAAAATTGGAGGTTAGGTCTGAGCAAACCTGAGCACATTTCATAAAACTTAAAAACAGCCGAAGAAGAGAACTCCTGAACCTTAGCAGTGCCCCGACCCCGTCTGAGACCGCTCAGAGCTTATTGGACATAGACATGCCAACAATGTTATACCAATGATATATATATTTTAGATAAAGCAGCATTTAGTTTCTATGGTTCTCAACTCTGGAACAAACTCAGTGAAAACCTGATATGTGAGGAAACTGTTGGTTCCTTCTAATTAGAACTGATTTTTTTCGTCTACAGCAGCGCAGCAGTATTTGTTTCTTTTAGGCAAAGCTTTTAAGATTTGTTATTTTTTGTCTTTCCTTTGATGTCATGTAAAGCACTTTGGATTGCCTTGTGCATGAATAGTGCTATATAAATAAACTTCCTTTGAAAAGTATCTCATGCCCACTGTTGAGTACGGTGGAGGATCTGTGATGCTGTGGGGCCGTTTCTATTCTAAACTCCCTGAAAACCTTGTTAGACTACTGAGCCATCTCAGTCCCCAGATCTTCCTATAGAAAACCTGTGAGTGACCTGAAGAGAAGGGAGGAGCCAGGACTTTGGATCATCTAGAGGTTGTTCAGAGAGAAACGGTCAAGGACTCTCTGTATGTTATATCCTTGTTTAGTGTTATAAGAGAAGACTTGGTGCTGGCAAAACAGGGTTTTATAAAACACATTGACAGCAGGGTGACCACAATGGTGCCACTGATTTAGATAAAAACTGTTATTTCTTAGCAACTGAATAAACAGGCTCAAATTAAAGGTTGAATTAGTGTAAATGCCAGTATGAGATCATTGCTGCAGTAAAAGATTAATAGATTTTGAGGCTTTTTTTTGGTACACACCTTAACCTCAATAGACCTTAAACGTAATGGTGCGTCTTCTTTGCACCATTTAGTTATCAGCATTTCCTGCACTAATACTCAGATGATGTTTCAGTGCCAGGATAGCAGAGGTGTCAACTGCACTTGGGTTTGTTCCAGAGCCAAAAGACATTATTATATTACAATCCTGATGGGAATAAGCTGAAAAACTATGAGGTTTTCTTATTAAACCGCAGCCTTGGTGGTTTGATTAGGTTCAAGTAGTTCAGGTTTGCCTTATTATTTATTACATGACCACTTTCTTCTTCACAAGACAAAGCATGTTGCTGCTATAGTTTGACTCACTGTGTTTACTGGTCCTTATTTCTGTGCCTTCAAGCATCAGGCAACATAGTAAGTGCACCCAAATTCAGTCCTCTTTTTTCGTGCAGCCATCTTCATTCGCTCTGTCTGAGTAAACCTGGGAACATATTTGACTCCTGAACCTGACCACTGGCCCCTCTCTGAGGCCTCTCCAAGCCTATTAGCCATGGGACACGTCAACGATGTTATAGTTGGCACAGCTCTGCCTGAACTTGAGCATCAGCTGTCCCCCCAAAGAAAACAAGCCTCACACTGTGCTTTAAACAGTTGATAATAACACCGCTTTGACACGAAACGCTGCAGCAGCGTCGAGGTGCATGACAGACAGCTGAGGATGTGTTTGGGATTTATTCGTAGAGCGAGTTATTATCAGCAAAAACCAGAAAGCAGATACAAAAATATTTACTCTCTCTCTCTGTGCAGGAGTTCACGCTCAGGAAATACTGCTGAACTTTTTCACAATTGGTGGCAGTCTGAGAGCAGATAAGACCAAAAGCATTTTTCTTTCCAGATCTAATTTTAGGACAATCACATGTCTGGAGGAGGGGAAGCTGAATCTATTCCGGACACAAGACTGACAGTAAACACTTAGACAACATCAGATGTTTAATTCCAGCTTTCCGTATTTCTGCTGGCAGAATCTGGAGCAACACAGCCTCAATTAAACAGAGGAAGGTAGCAGAATAAAATATTCAGCCACTTCACTCCGATCTATTAATCATTCAGACATAAGAAAGGCTCCTAAACTCAAAGGATGAACCGGGGTTGTTTTCAATTTTTATCTGGATCTTTAGGATCAGCCTCTTAAAAAGACAATTTCTATGGTGAAATATTTGGAAACTAGAAAAGATTTGATTGACAGAAGATTTTAGTCCCAAGAAGGTGACTCCCAAGGAGATAACTGAAAACTCAGCAAACAGTAGATGGGATGTTAGGGTCTCTGCAGGATTTTATTCCTCACTCTACTTAAACTCATGACTTTTAGGTAATATTTGTCAGCGGGAAATATTTTATTCTTCTGGCACATTTTTGTCATCCACTTGTCTGGTTCACTTAATTTTAAGCATCACATGAAAGTTATCAGGTTAAAGGACAGGGGGAAAATGACTATAAAAGCAGCCAAGGTACTCTGACATATCTCCAGAAAACTGTAGATCCAAATCACCATAAACAACGAGAGAGAAGATATTTTTCTTCCAAGCAGCAAGAAGAAACTATTTACAAAGCTCTGTACAAAGTGGAAACCTTCACTGCAGCTTTCATACAACAAATACTTTGGTTTATGGGCTGCACTGAACAGCTACACCAAAATACAGTTACTGGACTTGAATTAACCTCTTAAGCTCAGAGGGGTTTTGTGAAGTTTGAGCTCAAAATAACGTGCAAATTTAACTGAATTTTTCTCAGAATTTATATTCTCTGTCTAAACAATCATTATGTTAATAATTATGTTTTTCAAACGGAGTGATAATTTTGGCCTTCCTTTGCTGCTGGTTGAGTAAAACCTGGTTGGATTGGGGCAAAATGTGTTTTTTGAGTCTGTGAGCTCTTTCTTTATAGCGGACATGCTGGTTTTGTGTGTAGAAGCCGTGTGATGAACAGCTGAGACCGAGTTTTGTGGTTACGTCATTTTGTGGAGTTTGTTTATTTTCGGATTCAACTTAGTTTTAACTGTTTTTGCCGCTTGTAGAAATTGTTTGTATCAGCCTTTAGCCAAGATTCTACTATTTCTGTGGATACTACATGTATATATGTTTAGCTAACGGAACTTGCAGTAAAGAAAGTAGAAGAAAACAAGAGTTAAATTCTTCCCCCAGTACAGGGTGGTTGAGGCTTAAGAGGTTAAGATTGCACTTTGGTTAAAAATAGGACCTTTAACTAGTCTGCATGTTTCTTACAAAATGTCACTGCTGACATGAAGTGAGAAAAAGCTAAGAAATTGTTGAACTCTTCTCATCTGATACTTATTATCGTTATAGGAACATTTTATGTTCCAGGAATTCCAAAATTTACATGGAAAAGGTTAAAAATTATTCAGAGGTTTCAGAAAAATCAGGACAATAAAAATGAGTTGGTCTTTACCAGATTTCAAAATCATTCAAGATAACATGTATGAAGACACACAACTGTATGAAAAGTAAGTACACACCATCATTCAAAAGCGTGTAGAATCCCTGGTAGCAGTAGTTGTGTTCTATATGAAGTTATCTTTCTCTCACATGATTGTGGAGGCATTTTGGCCCATTTTTATAACGGTACTTTTTAACCTGCATGACCCAGTTTGGTCCAAGCATAAACTGACAGATGGCCTTACATTTGACTGTAGAATACTTTGATGTACAGTTGAGTTCATGGTCGACCCAATGACTGCAAGGTGCTCAGGTCCTGTGGCTACAAAACAAGCCCAAATCCTTACTCTTCCATGCCTGTGCTTTGCACTTGGTTCACTTCAAACATTTACAGCTAAACATCTCCATTTTGCTCTTTTCTTTCCAAAGAACATTGTTCCAGAAGTCTTGTGGTTCATGCAGATGCAGCTTTGCAACCCAAAGTCATTCAAACAGTTTGGAAATGGCCCTTTAACCCATCAATTAATCTGAAACGTCTGATTAGCAGCACATCACGAAGTACAATCTTATCTTATCTGGCTGCTACCTTTCCTCCTACTTCCCACTTTCATGACGTCTTTGTTGATCGGAACCTACTGGTTATGTTGATTAAGGCCAAACTAGGGCCTAAGGGAGCTAAAACAGGCCCTGATGCTCAGGAACTCCAAGAAAGCCCAACAACGCTCTGACTCCCACTGGGGTTGTCTGAGCTGAACATTGCGGATGTGTGGCTGATGTAAGCCTCTTTAGATAAAAATGCATATCTAAATCAGTCAAGATTACAGAGATATATCAGAGGGTGTTTCCCTAATTTTAAACATCACATGGGAAAAAAAACAACAAGAAAACAAGGCACACCCGCAGGCGTCTGCCTTTGGACAGGAAATGCCCTCATGTAAACAGGAAACAGAGATATATTACTGATTTAAATCTTGCAAAGAGCTTCTGTTGTTTGCTGGATGAGATACAGGAACAGAAAATGTGTTTAACGAATTGTGAATAATTTTAACATGATCCTTAATGTGTGACTATCACGTGCTCCTGAGTTGTTAGTTTATATAAATTTTCCTTCCTGTAAAATTGGCTGAGCTCTCCGAGGGAAGTTCACATTCGTACATATGTCAGGAGGTGTTTCCTCACGAAGTCAACCCATGACACCACTTGACCCAAGGGTTCTGGTCCAATCCCAAAGCTGCCCAACACCCAAAGTTTGTCGCCAGGAAATTGATGATGACCATCATCATCCATCATCTCAGTTTTGAAATGATTTCCCTTCAAGCCAAACAACTTGAATCTGCTACCTATGGAATGTTAATACATCTTTTCAAACAATACGAAACAGAAACATCATGATTTGTACCAATGGTTTGTACAGAGTCAGGCATTTTGTAACATTAGAAGCCACAATTTTTAATGTGTTTCATTTGGATTTTATGTGTTAGACCAAAATAAAGTTGTACGTAATTGCAAAAAAGGAGAAAAAAAGCTCAGTCAGATTGGATGGAGAATGTCTGTAAACATTAATTTTCAAATCTTGCGTTTACTAGTCCGAACTTTGACTGGACCATTCTAACACATGAATTTGCGTTAATCCAAGTCATTTCATTGTAGCTCTGTCTGTGTGTTTAGGATTGTAATTTTGCTGAAAGGTGAACCTCCAGCCCAGTCTTAAGTTTAGGTTTTGTTTTTCCAGGATTGCCTTGTCTTCAGCTCAATCCATCTTCCTATCAAGTCTGATAAACATCACTGCCCCTGCTGAAAAATAGCATCCCCACAACATGATGCTGCCACCACCATGTTTAATGATCAGGGTAGTGTTTTCAGGGTGATGTGTACGTTCTTCTCCATAAACTGCATTTTGCACCTACTTTCACATGTTTTCATGTTTCCTAAATGTTTGGTGGCTAAATGTGAATGGGGCTTTGTGATGCTTTCTTCTTACCACTATTACACAAAGGTCGGATTTTTGTAGTGCATGACTAATAATTGCCCTGTCAGCAGATCTCCTACCTGAGCTGTGGCTTTCTGCAGCACCTCCAGAGTTACCATGGGCCTCTTTGCGGATTTATGCTCTTCTTGCCCAGCTTGTTTAGCTGGACGGCCATGTCTTTTTACATTATGCAATCCTCTTTCCATGTTCAGATGATGGATTATACTGAGCTCTGTGAAATGTTTACACCTTTGGATATTGTTCTAGAATGTAACTCTGCTTTGATCGTCTCAACAACCTCCTCCCTGACCTGCCTCCTGTGTTCCTTCGTCTTCATATAGCGCTTTTGCAGGCATTTTGACCACTCAGAGCATTAGGTCCACATTTACCCAGTTGCACTAACAAACACACACATTCGTACAATAAGTTACTTAACCTCAAGTTGCCGACCGATCTGCGTCTTTGTAGCAACTTAAGGTTAAGGACCTTGCCCACATCAGCATGTGGTAGGAGGAATCAAACCCAAAACTTTTGGATTGCAAGACGACTACTCTTCCCACTGAGCCTCATTTGCCTCCTGGACTGTATTCACTGAAGGCAGTTAGCTGCACTAGATTTTTTTCAGGGGTATCCGAGTAAACGGAGCTGAATACATATGTACCCCTGGTTTTACAGATCTTTACTTGGAAATTGGAAACCTTTGTATCAGTTTCCTTCCATTTCACAATTATGCACCACTTTGTGTTGATCTATTATCAATCTATTATCGTGGGCTCTAGATGGACAAACTGTCTACATTTAAGGCTAGGTTTAAAACTTTCCTTTTTGATAAAGCTTATAGTTAGAGTGGCTTAGTTTATCCTGAACTATCTCTGTAGTTATGCTGCTATAGGCTTAGGCTGCTGGAGGACATAATGACCACTTTCACCCTCTTCGCTACTTTCTCACACTACTCTTCAATTTTGTATTATTTGCTGTTATTTCAGCTTTTAACTTTGTTCTCTCTTTTCTCTTCCTAGAAGCTACACCTGGCCTGACTCTGTGTCTACCTGTGACACCTTTCTGAAGAGGGGCATCGTCCGAGCTTCTGCTGGCAACAACTTAATGCTCACCCTCTACAGATGATCCACATGGCCCGGTCTTTCAGTGTTTAGCCCTTTCTCTCTCCTAGACATGGCTACTGACTGAGCTTTTATTGTGACTAACTCTATGTGCTCTCTTCAGACTCTAACCTTGAAAACTGGCTCAGAGTTTATATGTTCTTTCTTTCTAGGTGAAACGACTAAAGGAGCTACATCCATTAACATTTACTTTTCCTTCCCATAGAAAGTACTCCTGGATCAGTGCTTCTTTGTTCTCTTTGTCTCTCTGCTCTGTTCTCTCTAACCCCCAGTCGGTCGTGGCAGATGGCCGCTCACACTGAGCCTGATTCTGCTGGAGGTTTCTTCCTGTTAAAAGGGAGTTTTTCCTCTCCACTGTCGCTACATGCATGCTCAGTATGAGGGATTGCTGCAAAGTCAACGCCAGTGACTGTCCACTGTCTCTACATGCTCATCCAGGAGGAGTGAATGCTGAAAGTCACTGACTGGATGCAATCTGCTGGGTTTCCTTAGATAGAAAAACTTTTTATCCAATTTGAATAAAAAACAGAATCTGACTGCACTGTTCAATGGTTAAGATTAATTGGAATGTATTTACCTGAGTTTTGTGAAGTGCCTTGAGACGACATGTGTTGTGAATTGGCGCTATATAAATAAACTGAATTAAATTATTATAAAATCCAACAGAATATGTTCAAGTTTGTGGTTATTACATGACAAAATATGGAAAATGAAAGGGGGATGAACACTTTTGTAAAGCACTGTAATGTTTACTAAAACTCAGGACAGCCTGTCTTCTTTGCCCAGAGTCTCATAAACCAACATGAAAACTGACTTTGATAACGGCAATAACAGAACCAGCAAATTATTGGTTGTCTTGTGTGTCTTAAATTTAATCTTAGATCAGGTTTTTGCTGCTCTGAACGCTACTAGTGGATGCATTATGTACCCTGTGGCACACACATGTTGGAGATCTTCTATCACAGAGAGAGTGTTTGGTTGCTGCGTCTCTGTACCCACTTTGGGTCATCATGCATACCTGGGTGAGGAGCGACCTCGTGGTGGAGCTGGAACTGGGGGACAAACAGATCCAATGACCGTCATCCTGCAGCTGTTGCTGCCGTGTAACATTCAGACAGAAGCTATTTGCCAGACGGTCCTTCCACCAGGAGATTTGTCTGAACACCCAGAAGTGCTGGGTTTTATGACAAACAAAATATTTTGACCATATGGGTGGTTTACTGGCAAAACTGTTAATAAAATAATTAATTCTTTACAGAATATTTTAAAGTCCCTTGTGTTACTTAACTCAAATCCAGTGACATGTCACGCTGCAGATAACTACCATAAACCTCAGTGAATACTTGACTGTTTGCAACCAGCCACTGGCATGTTGGAATAAACACAAGCGGCAGCTGTCTTACTAAAACTGTCTTTGCATTTAAACAGCACTCTATTGTTATGCTCTCCAAAATCAGCAGTGTGGAGCCTACAGGCTGCTCCGTAAACTGTTCTGCACAGCTCCTGGGCTGCCAAAAGTTACATTAACATTTCAGAAAATTAAACAGGGTCTCAGGCTGATTTTAAGTTAAATTAGACAGATGCAGAGGGCAGATGCAAAAGTTGATGAAAAAGTTTTAATGTTGCTGCTGTTTCATAAAATTAGCTGCCAGTGTCCCTAACTGTCACATAAAGGGCCACCTGCTGTCTTCTCTATCAGCAGTCACGAACTGTTTACCTCCTGAATCCCTCTTTGCTCCAAAAGCAGCACCAGAAAGCTCTCATGCATCTGCACAGCGATAATTAAACCACCTTCACCTAGCTTACCTTTAATTGCCAACTTTTGCGTGTCTCCTCCAGGAGCTCAAAGGTGACACACCTCCACCTGCAGCAGCAGAACTTCAGTTTTCTTTCCTTTCTCCCTTTGGTTCTCTCACGTTCACCTCACATCACTCAGCAGCTGCTACCTTCTTGTTGGTATTTTTTAAATCATAAATATCTTCCCCCTCTCTCTGTTCTCTGAAGCCCGTTGCCCCTTGCCACCCACCAGCCAGCTTGTTGCTCCCCTCACTGAAACTCAGGCCTGGCCAAGACCCATGGCATCTTTTGGAGGGATGAATCCAGGTCGCTGATTGGCTGGAGGGAGGACAGACACTCCTATATTAGGGCAGGCAGAGGCGGAGCTGCCTTACTATAATAAAAGGGTGGAGAACAGGATGAAGTGTGTGACACAGCCGGTTGTCTGGATGTGCGCTGAGCTGCTGAGTTGATTTCTTGGCACAGACTAAGAAATCAACAAACCAACTGATATTTTTCTAGTATTCACAGTCCTCGTGTTTTGTTGAGGAGCACTGACTGTGTGTTTAATGCTCTGCATGATTAATGTACTGATGTTCTTCATGTTTTTATTGATAAAGTTGCATCTACTAGGACTGTAATCTCACCTGCTGGTTGTGACTGTTACCTGCTCTGCTGTTTTTGACCAGTTGTACATTGTGATTCTGTCTTTTTTACATGAGATTTCTGGTCACTTGAAGCCTGCAGGTTCTCCATTTGATGCTGTTTCTCCTCAGGCTTTTAAAGAGGGCTTCACTGCTCTAGATCCCACTGTTCTTTCTAATTGTAGGCCAAATTACCCTTTATTTCTAAAACCATTGAGAAGGTGGTCTATGGCCTTTCTGGGAGAGCATAATATTTTAGAGGTTTTCCAATCTGGTTTTAAAACTTTACACAGGATCACATCACCTCTTTTAAACGTTTTTGAAAAATACATTCTTAGCTACAGATTCTGATGATTGTGTTGTTCTTGTCCTTATAAACTTGACGGCTGCGTGGGACAAAATATTACTCTCTGGTTTGGTGCAGAGGGTGACCATTAAAGATAAACCAATGGACTGATTTAGATTGACCCGTTTGTGTTAGACTGGGTGGCCATGTATCATCCTCCGCTCCTCAATCATGTGACGTGCCTCAGGGCTCAGTTTTAGACCCCCGTTTCTTTTCTATTTATTTGCTTCCCCTTGGCTCCATATTGAGGAAGCATGGTGTGATCATTCGTTGTTATACCAATTATAGTCAGATTTGTATCTCGCTCAAAAAGAAAGTCGGAAACTGCTAAATTGTCTTGAAGATTTAAAGATTTAATGGCTCTCAACTTCAAAGTTAAACCACAGTAAGACTGAGGTTATGTTTTTTTAGTAGAACAGCTGAGACTCCTTCTACTGACATTATATGTCCCAGTATAAGAGATCAGCCATTACTAACACTTGGATTAAACTGGATGCAAATCTTAAATTTCACGGTCAGATTAGGGCAGTTGTGAAGTCAAGTTTATATCAATTAAGGCAGTTGGCCAAAATAAACCAAATTCTCCGCACGAAGCGCTTTGAGTCAGTAATCTATGCCTTCATTTCTACTCGGCTGGATTACTGTAACACACAAACACAAAAAACTAATGCAACAAAAATAAATGCTGCAAAAGAAAAATGCTGCAATCACAGTAAATAGAGAGAAAAGAAAAAAATACAACCAGCAAAACAAATGCAGAGGGAAAATGTTGCAAATAGCAAAAACAAGAGCAAGTTGAGAAAAGCTGCAAACTCCCGTCCACTGCTTCGAATTCAACACCTTTCAGCTTGACTGAAATGTACAGCTGCCCACATGGACAAGCCAAATGCCGTCTGGAGAACGTTTTACTATCAGAAGAGACTTCTGAAGAGAGATTGAGCTGTTCGACCAAAAGCAAAACCTTCTGGTTGGAAAAGTTGAAGATAACACTTTCAAAACACAGAGAACTTGGCCAACTATGTAACTTTTTGCTGCTAGCATCATGCTGAGGGTCTGTTTTGGGAGAATATAAAGAAGAATGAGGAGGACTACCTTATATTTCCTCAACTTCTCCTGAATTCAACAGCTCGATCTTTTACCCTGAAAGCAGTTAAGTGTTCCAACAAGACGATGATCTGATGCACACAGCGAAGTGTGTAATGGATGCAGAAAACTAGCATTAGGCTTTGGTAATTTTCTTTGACTTCAAGCCCAGTGAAAATGTGGGGACTTTGCAAAGCCCAACCAGATGAATTAAACCGCATTAATTCTGCTAAGATAAGTGGCCAAATTTGGTCAGACTTATTCAAGGAATATCTTGATGGCCACAAAAAGAGTGTGGTCAAGGTGCAACTTGCTGAGAAACGTTTTCACCAAATACTAGTAGGGGTGCATGTATGTATGTCAGCCTGTAAGCATAATTTTGGATTCTGAAGAACCTGTGCATGTTTTAAAAGTCAGTGCAGGTATATGTTGTGTAATTATTCCACCCAGGAAACAAATAAGTTATTACAAACTAAATTAATATATTTTTTGTGCTGATGATGAGTGTAGGTGAATACCTTTATATAAAACACTTTGTTCTCGTCTGTTTGTAGCCAAACTTGCACCAAAGTCACTGATCTTCCTGCAATTTTTCCTCAAAAAACCCTTTTCATTTTTGGACTTGTAAGATTTAATTGAGCCAACAAACAAGAAACAGATTTCCCTAGAATAAATGATTCTTCTATAGCACACAACAAATCTCTGGGTGAATTTTCCAGCAACTGATGATGTTAGGAAGTTATTTTTAAGTCAAATAGCTGAAAATAGAAACAGCAGGCCTTGGGTCTCATTTTAGAGAAACTGTGATGTATTTAATGGAGGCAGCTGCTGTTGTGAGCTGAATGCTATCTTCAGTGTGTAGCTGTTTGTGTGTATCTCTGCCTAAATTTCAGCATGGCCGTGTGAATCCTGTCTCATCTGAGCTAAGTTTAGGAATGTACACTATGTGTACCAGACGGTGATTGTAATTAGCCCTCAGTTATTCATCCACCTACACCAAAGCCTTTGTACAGCAACACTGTTGTTACTGTGTGTTTGTTAGGACCATTTTACAGCAGATTAAGACCACATTAGGACATTAAAAACACAGTAAAGTCTTTGAAGGGTCTAGGATAGCTCTTCTGGAACATACTAAGAGCACCATCCTGTGGACTTAGTGATCAATTTGAATCAGAAGAATTTAAGAATCTAAAGCACTGTCTCTTTTCACCAAACCTGCTATCCAACAACAGGATCTAACTTTGTAGTGTTGGCAAATAATCTACTTTCTCCACAACAACAATATTGTGCTGTACTCTGGCCCTCTGGTCGTAGAAGCTGGAATACTCTGGGCCTCCTGCGGGAGTACAGCTCCTAGCTGAGAGGTAAGTTGGAAGGAAGTTAAAGGATTTTCAAGCTGCCTCCGTATTGCTTCCTTCTTTTGTTTTGCTGCGTCTTATGTCGCTAACTCAAGAACAAAAGTTTTGACGTTGCACATATGCTGTCGACTTGCAAAGACCACGTGGTCACAAAATCTGAGAGAGGTCTGGCAGCAAACACTAACTCATGGCGCTCCACCGGTGGCCTAAAAACCAATGATGTTTGCAGTGTAAAAAAGCCATTTAACTCTTAACCTTTTAAAACAATATTGTCAAGCATAATATTGGCATCAACTGCAATATCAATAACATTCATAAAGACACTGTACAATGCAATTTTTTTCAGGGAGTTTAGTAAGACAAAACATTTTAGAATTCAAAACGTTTTTAGTTATAATTAATATTAATATAGAGAAAGCATGTCTTGGTTTGTAGATTTAAAGGACTCATCACAGGCAGGAGGTAGGCCAGAGAAGGATAGATTGCTAAACTGAGGAACCTGTGAGTTATATTCTTCTCCTCAGACACATCTGTTGTCAACTTCATTAACGGTTTTCTGTGTACTAGGGATAAATCAATTTCTGGGTAATTATGGTAGTAGAGTTGTATTGGTATAGTTAGTACTATGCAAAAAAGCAATCACTAATCAAACTGTTTTTAGTGGCCGCATTACTAAAACTCCTGCTTTTTGACTGGCTATCAAATTAAACGAAACAAGCAAAATGCAGTAAAGCAGGGTTATTGCAACCACAAAGAGTGCCTAATGTTAAATGTAGCAGAATGATGGAATGGAATGATGGATGTCGTCCCTCCATGCAGAAAGAGTCAACAGGAGCCCCCTCCTCCAGCTGCATAGCGAATAATGTTGAGTAAGTTAACGTTTCTTCGCATGCTTTCACTCTTTGGAGCGGTCTGGCGGTTTGCTGATACATCTCTTTTATAGTGTCAGTACAGCAAACATACAGTATATATTGTGCTCTAAACTTCAGTTAGCATATTAAGTAGCTAATTAAAATATCTTAATCCTCCATGCATATTTAAACGCAACATCATGAGTGAGTCAGGGCTGCAATAAGAACTTAATCACTGATAGATATTTAATTTTTCACCTGAAGAACCATCAAAGACTCGAACAGTTGACGCACACCCAGGCCTCACGGCTGAGAGGATGATTAAATCCAGTTTAGAGAAGAACAAATATGCTATTAGTCCACATGATTTCCATATAGAGATGCAATTTAAAACAAGAGAATAAGCCCATAATAAGCAGACCTGTTATACATCTGTATGAGAGTAGAAACTTAAAGCCCTGCCTGGTCTCCATAGCTTTTCAAATCCCATGGGCCAACCTATCACATACCCTTTCCTTTTAAATCCAGCTAGCGTCATTCAGCCAGCAGTTGACCCTCAGGCATAGCTGGGGTTTGTAAGGGAGGAGATGCTGTTATCACAGATCAGGCAGCCAGCACTTTGTCAGCTAACATGGTCATTGTTTCATTCCAGCTCCCACACAAAGCTAGGATTTAGAGATAGGGGAGGCCTGGGACCCGAAACAAGGGCTGGGTCAGACAGAAGTGGGAGTCAGGGTGAGGCAGAGGGGGGGAGACGGAGAGGGGGAGTCCTCTTGTGTATACCATGTTTGTGGTTAAAAATCTCTTTAAATTAGGTCATCTGAGTTCAATTATCTTGACACTTTACAGCATTATTTTAGCCAGCAATGTGTTTGGGAGTGAAGATTATCAGCAGAGAGCTGACGAGGGAGGGGGTTGTTGCAGAGGGTGGGGTTCGGGTGCTGATAGGTGAGCAGGGGTGAGGTGTGGGGTCTGACCAGACCACAGCTATGCCTTCATCAGCGCTTAAATGAGCCAGGAAATCAGAGCTGGCGGAGGGTATCCATGAGTGTGTGCAGAGCAGGTGTTACTCATGGTGTGGTGATCCAAGCTGTTTACAGTACATTATGTACATACATTATGTGGACACTTCCTGTGGTAACTCTGCATTCAGAGACCAGCGGGAACTGGGTCCAAGAGATGTCGCTGTAGAGCAGCAACCAATAAATCTGTTTGTATATGTTGGCCGAAACAATTTAAGCAACCCGAAAAAGAAAAAACAGTGAGACAGTTTTGGTCATGTAAAAACCAAACATCACATTGCCCACTAAGCATCAAGAAACCCCTTGACATCCAGACATCCTCCATCCAGAAGAACTGGGTGCTGGGCTTTTTACAACAAGGCAGGGGTTCCCTGAGTGACCTCACATACCTGTTGGTTTTAACACCTGGCACTAAGACATACCACAGCTACTGGACACCCACATGCAGGACGGTTGCATGATACGACTACCCAACTTCAAGCAAACTCACCCCTGACCTATTTCAAGCCCTGACAAGTGCTGGTAATCCCACCTGATGTGTCTATGACTTATACTCTGATCATCTTTACTTACTGTCAACTGACTTTCAGGCGCTCCGGCAACTGCCTGTAACACTGTTGTTCTACTTGTGATGTACCACAAGTTCTTGGTGATTTTGTTCCAAAACTTCCATCTGTATATCTTTTATAGCCACTTTTCTGTACAGGATCATGAGGGAGCTGGTGCCTGTCTCCAGCAGTCTAAGGGCAAAACTGCTAAAGATACCGAGACACCCTGGAGATGTCGCCAGTCCAACACAGGGTTCCACAACTTCTCAGTGAAAACAGTTAAGGTGTTCGCACAATGCTAGATTTTTAAAGTTAAATATTGGAACGATTTACAAAAAAACAAAAAACTTTTTAATCCTTTATCACACAGTTTACAGCTAAATAGAGTTACACGGAGCCAAAAATAATGAATAGATAAGAAAATCTCAGAGATTTAACTTTTGAAACTTCACCTGCCAGATAAATGGCAAGGGGACTGGATTTATTTAGTGCTTTTCCAGTCATACCAAGAACTAAAAGCTCTTTACACTAGAGCCACATTCACCCAATCACACATTTTCATACACCGATCTGTAGGTATTTTGGGGTTAAATGCCTTGCCCAGTCGCACATCAACATCTGGCTTGAAAAAGCTATAATCAAACCCACCACTTTCAGATTGCAGGCTGACTACTCTTCACCACTGAGCAGCCACCATCTCCATGTCCTTCTTCACTATTGGTCTTGCTCTTTTCCTCCTGCCTGGTACCTCCCTCTCCAACATCCTCTTTCCAATGTATAGACGAACTCTTCTCAGAACATGTCCAAACCTGTGCAGCTTTATCTCCATACCACCCAACCTTAGCTGTTCCTTTGATCTGCTCATTTCTAATCATGTCCATATTGATCACACCCAATGAAAATATTAGCAACTTCACATCTGCCACCTCCACCCCAGCCTTCAGTCTTTTAGACAGTGCCAGTGTCTCCAAACCACATTTCATAGCAGGTCTCGCCACTGTTCTGGTCCACTGTCCAAGATTGTTCCCTTTCAATATTGGAGCTAAAAACCTTTTACAGGTAACATAACTTTATGACAACAAATTTACAGATTCAGTGTTTTCATTTTCTCCATTCTGAAAGTCAAGCTTCAAGACATAAAACTCATTTTATCATAAACAGTAAACCAGAAATAGGCTGGTTGCAAAACAGGGTCAGAAAGACAGAAGAAACAGTAAAATATGAATTAATAATGTCTTCAACTTTTCTCTCCCGACAAACATTTTATGTTAGATATGTCAGTTTGAGCATTGCAGACCTAAACTGCAGGCAATCTTACAAAAAAAGCTTACACAGTAAGATTTATCAGATATTAAAAAGATAATGAAGAATTTTGCACCAAACTAGGCCTGTTTGGCATGAGAACCAATTGTTTTAATTGAAAGTGGATGTAATGAAAGTGTAAATGTGCTGTATTTTAACAAATCTCTGGGCATTTGCTGAACAAAATGTATTTAAACATAAAAAAAAATAATTAAAAAAATCTGTTATGGGTTGTGTGGTTAAAGCAGGACCAAATTGCAGACAGAAGTGCAGGAGCCACGTGGTGCAAAGAAAGAAGTGAACAAACTTACAGGGAGGACACGCGAAGAGCAGGACTTGGAACCAAGGCGGCGTGACGGAAGGAACCAGCAATGAACAATAAAAACCAGGGAGCTTACGTACTGAGGAGATGTGATCAATGACACAGGAACCAGGTGAGTCTAATCAGTGGCATGTTGAACAGCTGTGTGAGAGTACTGAGCAAGGGAACTGAGGATCTACCTAACACTAATATAAGAGAATAAAGCAAAATGCAAAAACCGCAAAACACAAAAAATAAATAAACTCAACATAAGAATTAACTAATATGGAAATACCCTGATAAACAGCGAATAAACTGGCTGTGGCAAGACCTTACTATCATAAATAAACCCAGAAATGATCAGAAAACAGAGACAAAAAAAAAATCAAAACACAAACACCCGAGGATCACGAAATGGTCATTGTCCTTTAAGTTTTGCTAAGTAGCTCTGGAGAAATCAGGAGCCTTTGTCAAAATGGAAGATGCTTCAAATGTGAGCCGTCTAAACCCAAACTTACTGGTTCAGCAAACTCAGAGTTTCCTAACCCAAAGATTTTTTGTGAGAATTATGATGCCTAACGTTTCTTAGCTTTGTTTGGCACAGATCCTCTCAATAAATAATATCATTATAATAATCAAATTTCATAATTTACAATGAAGTAAATATATCCAGGTTTATTAGTTGTTTTTTTTCATTGTTCTTTTTCCAGGGATAAGATACAACATATAACTGACTTTGTAGTACTAGTTAGAATCCAGCCAGTGGTCAAGTTATTTGACCACTCTTCTTAGCAGAACAGGTAGGGTTGATTAAAACTGGTTGCTTCTCTGGCACAGACCTGCCTTTTAAGCAACGTCCAGGATAGAGGGCTTTGGAAAAACCAATCCAAAAACCTAATTTGAGCCTGCTATATCCATTCCGAACCAGTTCTGATGTGTTTGGTATCATTTTACTGTTGTGACACCCAACTGTGTCCAAGTTGTGACCATCCAGCTGCTGATATGAGGAAAAGTTCAGGAATTTCAAGGTTTTTATTACCCCATTCATTTTGTGAAATGCCACGGTACCACCGGCAGGAAAATAGTGCCACACCATGATGCTGCCACCATCATGCTTGACAGTTGGGGCAGTCGTTTCCAGTTAAGTCTATGTTTAGGTGGTACGGCTGTCTCTGAACAACTTCCTTTGTTTTGAGGCAGGTCCATACCCTCACAGAAGTGGTGTTTTACCTGTATGGCTGTACTTGCATGGTTTGAAATGATGACTTTTGAAGCTGCAGTTGTGTAGAAATTGCTCAAAAAGACTTTCCTAACTTTTCTAAATGTGCAGCTCTATGTCTTAGAGCTAGGTCTTAGATCATGAAACCCAGGTATTGGGTTTTATGGACTTTCCCATGAGTAATGGTCAGTCCAGAGAGTCCTGTCCAGCAACTCATATTTGTGCTGTCTAAGAGAAACAGATAGTTACAGCCAATCATGATCAGCAACACTAAGTTTAAATACATGCAGGAACCTTCAACACCAATTTATAAAATATCTGAGGAATGTATGTATATATTTGCGTCAGTATATATAATTTTGAACTTGTGTTGGCCCAATTCTTGTAAAAAAAACAAAAAACATTGAAGTTGTTTGTTGTGTAATTTTTCCACCCTGGAAAACAACAAATTATTATGTCCTAAATAATATGATGTTGATGTTGATAGGTTTATAACAATTGCTGTATAACAATTAGAGATGTAGGAAAAAACACTAAAGTGATGAACAAATTGACAGATTAACCCTTAAATTATAGCTTTAGTGGTAATATTATTAGATTTAAGGTGCTTTAATTCATGATTTTCATTAGGTCTCAGCTGAAGATTGTTACCTAAAGTCCCGCTATTCCAAAAAAACACAGGAAGCAACAAGATTTATACACATTAGATGTGTAAACAGATTTCACTACTTTAAACAGCTTGAAAACACGTGTACAAACAACAGCATAAGCCTTTTAAGGAGCTAAATAAATATCACACCATTTTCTCTATTTATGTTTTAAAATGTTATCTTAATGTTTATCAAATCAAAGTCTGAATATAATCAGCAGGTCTTATTAGTTTTGATGTTTCACATCTCAGACATGTACAGAAATTCAGTCTGACCTGCATTGGAGGAGGGGGTCCAGGTGACTCTAAATATCCCACGCAGACACTCACACATGGTCCGCGTCAGGAGGCCAAAAAGGAGCAGATGAACCAATGGATCAGCCCACACGCAGGCTGCGCTGCTGGGAGAGCTCTGCAGCAGAGCCGGGGGAGGCCGGTGGGTGTTGGAGGCAATCTGAGGGTCAGTTTAACTGTTTGGGTCAGAGGGACACCGAGCAACACTGTCAGCATAGATACTGAATAGACAGCTGGTAGGAGAGAAAGAGGGTGGAGAGTACCATGGATGGATGAATGGATGGATGGATGGATGGATGGGCTGATAGATAGTGTATGTTCATATGAAAGAACAAACCAGTTATTTTTTTATTTTTCTTGTCAAAGCACCAGAGTGAGAGACGTTCTGTTTCAAAGTGTTCATAGCTGTCTATTTGTTAGGAAAGGACAAATATGTGTGTATAAAGACAGAATAGGAGCGTATTAGCAGTAGTGGACAGTCAGCAGTTTGAGGTGACGTTTGGTAAAGCCCAGGTCTATTGTCTGGTGGTTTATCTGTGGCCCAGTAGGGCCTTGTTTCTGGGCTTAGAGGGGCTGGACTCTGGATGTTATTCAGACAAAATGACTGCAAACTCACCACAAGCATGGCAGCTCAGCTGAGTAAGTCTAAAGCCCCAGACTTAAACTGTTTTGGCCTTTCCCCGTTTTGTTAGATCAATGTTTTTATATACTCGTACTTCTACTTGTCATCTTCCGCTTTATTCGGGACTGGGTCGCGGGGGCAGCAGACTCAATAGAGACACCCAGACTTCCTTCTCCCCAGGCACCTCCACCAGCAGCTCCGGGGGGGAGCCCAAGGCGTTCCCAGGCCAGCCGAGAGACATAGTTCCTCCAACGTGTCCTGGGCCGTCCCCTGGGCCTCCTCTCGGTGGGACGTGCCTGGACACCTCCCGAGGAAGGCGTCCAGGAGGCATCCGGTATAGATGCCCGAGCCACCTCAACTGGGTCCTCTTGATGTGGAGGAGCAGCGGCTCTACTCTGAGCCCCTCCCGAATGGCCAAGCTCCTCACCCTATCTCTAAGGGAGTGCCCGGCCACCTTACGGAGGAAGCTCATTTCAGCCGCTTGTATCCAGGATCTCGTTCTTTCGGTCATTACCCAAAGTTCATGGCCATAGGTGAGGGTAGGAACGTAGACCAACCGGTAAATTGAGAGCTTCGCTTTTCGGCTCAGCTCTCTCTTCACCACAACGGACCGGCACAGTGCCCCCATTACTGCGGCAGCCGCACCGATCCATCTGTCGATCTCCCGCTCCATTCTCCCCTCACTCGTGAACAAGACCCTGAGATACTTGAACTCCTCCACTTGAGGCCAAGAACTCCCCTCAAACCTGAAGAGGAGAAGCCACCCTTTTCCGGTCGAGAACCATGGCCTCGGACTTGGAGGAGCTGATCTTCATCCCACCTGCTTTACACTCGGCTGCGAACCGCCCCAGTGCATGCTGTAGGTCTTGGCTAGAGGGGGCCAGCAGGACCACGTCATCTGCAAAAAGAAGAGACGAAATCCTCTGGTCCCCAAACCAGACCCCCTCCAGCCCTTGGCTGCACCTAGTAATCCTGTCCATAAAAGTTATGAACAGGACCAGTGACAAAGGGCAGCCCTGCCGGAGTTCAACATGCACCGGGAACAGGTCCGACTTGGTGCCTTGACTTTGTGTTTTTATATACTGTAGTATATAGTACATTTTAATATAGTTTCAGTCTAAACCTCAGTGTCTATTTTATTTGCGATATTAGTAAATTTTCCTGAATAAAGAAGCATTTTCATCTCTTATTCTCTCCGGAGGTCATGCATAGGGTTATGTACGGTATTCCAGTGTGCAACAGGATTCAGTATCATTCACAGGCCTGAAGACCTGGAGGGTTTAATAAGCTGTTTGAATCATTTTAGCCTTACGTGTAGCTTTAATTGAGCTTTTCAGTGAAGGTGGTGTTTTATTTAGGGATGTGAACCTGTCCTTGGACGATTGTGAATTTTTATGCCTCTTTGTTAATATTCTGATACTTTTCATGTTTTAGGTTTTTAAAAGGGCTGTTTTGATGGATCATTGGGGGATTTTCTGGGACCTTCTCCTCTTTGGTAAAGTTTAGTTTTAGGTTGTCACTCAGGGTTTAATTTTAGGATCCTACACATCATATCCCATTTATCTCTCTTCCTTATCGGAGGAACATCTCAAACGTGGAAGGAGATAGAGAGACATTTTTATATGTGGACATCTAACGCTACGTTATATGAATGTTAACTGAGCACGACAGGCCATGTGCAAAGTCCAGCATTATCATTTGGGCCTAGTGAGACTGTAATAATAATAGCTAAGACTTATTTGGCCAGAAGTCACATGTTATTAGCAATTAGACCTTTGGATGCAGGTATGATGGTATTAGAAGACCAGTCCTGCTAAAGTTGCAGAGAGATACCTTAGGGTTCCTCCTGGCATCATGGTGCGGGGAGCCAATAGATATGATGTATGATAAGCACTGTAATCCATTACATTATGTTCTTGCATATCCCTTTGAGCATCATGGTTCAGTCTTTCAACAAGCAAAATTCGTCCCCATTCCTGTGAGTTCATGGACTACCTGTGTCACGTCGACGTTCTTCTATTGCTGAACAGGTCTCCATATATTTCGCCTTTCCAACATGTGTGGGATCTGCCTGGACATCACCTCCAACCTAATACAGGTCTGCTGAAATTGGGTGTGAGTTACAACACCTGGGGTTTGACTTGCTGTGAGGGGATGCAACGTCTGTGACTCCTCTTTTCTGCACATAATCACTACTTGTATGCAGACCCGATGGGGTGCTACTCTACCTTGACACTGAACCAGCATAGTTCAGTCTTTGATGATTTCAGTCATGGGAAATCTCACATTGAAAATCCATGCCTTATTACTTTGCTGTGGTTTTTATCATTGCTGTACAGCTGGGTTGAAAGGAAAAAGTCCAACCCTTGTATCTTAGGAAATGATTTCCGCTTTGTTTTTTAGTTGAGCTAAACTGAAGAACCACCGAAGATGACCGATCTTATTTTTAAACCTTTTTCTTTTCCAATTGTGTTCCGGTTAAAGGTGAAAAGGAATCACAGGTTTGCCGGAAATGCAGACAAAAGCTGCCGCAGAGTGAGGGTGTTACGTTTGAAACTGCAAAGTCTGACATTAAAGTACAGCGATCCCCCAAGACAAAAGTTGTGACAGCAAATGTTCCAGCTTGATGTTGTGTTCATAAAGTAAAGATTTGCATGTTTACATCCATTGAGGAGGAGCTGGAAGTGAGGGGAAATGTTATCTTGGAGACGTAACAAACCAGCACCATGTGTAGGAATCTAAAAGCAGCAAAAGTAAGCTTTGGCAAACCCAGTTAGTCGGTCAATGATTCACCACAGTGACAAAAAGTGTTATCTGAAATCTGGAAGGGTTAAGATACGGATATACAATCAGGCAGTAGCTGCAGTGAAATGTCTAACCAGGACACAAGCTTAATCAGGCGGAGAGGGCAACACAATGACCATACAGTCTCTAAACGGAGGTAAGAAATTTATTACAGTAAAATATATACAAAAGTCCTGCTGATAAACATCCTTTAAAACCCTAAAAGCCCAGTGCAGGCAGCAGACATTTAAAAGAAACCTCTGGGTCTCTTGAACACCTCCTCTCAGGCTTCATTCCTTTAGCAGATGTCACCTAAAACAAGACGAGATAACCGGTACTCATGGATTAGGAAGGATGGTGCTAGACTCTGCCCTTTCTCTATTTTAGGCCTTTCCCCCGCCAAGACTGGTTCCACTTTTTCTTTGCTGCTGCTACATTTTATTCTGCTGTACCACCATCACTGCTGCTGCTGTTCTTGTTGGTCCCCCAAACCCCTGCCCCCTTTTGGTCCTCGCTTTCACCTATTAAATCCCTCTCATTACAAACACTCATTGGTTTCTGACAGTCGCCAGTCTGCTGACTCCCCATTGGTTACTCATGTAACCAGGTACTAGGGTCAGTGGGTAACTAACAGGGTAAAGGTAACATGCAAATACTGACCTATTAATTAAAAGCATGTAAACAAAACAACATAGGAAACAGAAATATTCAATAAACCCCACCGTTTACCCTGTGACCCAAACACTCTCTCATTCATTTGACTTATACAGGAAGAAATCAAACAGTTGAACCTAAAGTTAATCTTCGTGGCTAAACATGCAGGAAGAGAGCAGTTATTGGTTTAATGCAATCAGAGGACTCATAAAGATTAAAAGGTGCCATGAAACCTGATAAATGTTACACTGGTCTGGCTGTTTACTCCCTGCTTGAGCTATCATTTGTAGCTGAGTTTAGCTGTGTTGTGCCATCTTCCCCCAGGTTTGTATCGTTTCTTCCCTTAAGTTTGAGCTTCCAATTATTTCCTGACTTCAATAATTTATTCTTCTAATGGAGAGTGTTGTTGTGGGTGATGGAAAACCATTTTTCACCTGTTTACTTCCATCGAGCTCAATCAGATGTCCTGCACAGATTAAGCTTTGTAGCAAAGTGCTCGCTCCATCCTTATTCTATGTTGTCAATCAGCAGCAACTCAACATATTCCTGTTAAAAAAGTATTTTTAGTCAAGAAAAATTGTTCTGTGACAATTGTGAGCAATTTCTACACAGCACCTTTACAGACACATCATCAGCCATATGTGGTAGTTTCTTCCTGTTTCATCTGCCATAATTAAAATGAGCATCTTTTTCTGAAAAAGAAGCTTAAAAATTCTTACTTTCTTGAGGAACAACAGAAAGGCTGATGATGATTTATTTATGTTTCACTGTAAGACTTTTAGTTTTATAGGCTCTGAAACACGATTCTATGAAATCCGATTTGATGCACAATTTCAGTCAAAACTCTGGACAAACAGCTGTTCTTTTTACGGTTTTCACAGATTTTTAAAGGTTGAATTTCCATTAATTTAACAAAAGGCAGAATATATGAGGATTCATTAACCTTCAGGGTGACAAACATGGTGTCTGTACTGTATGGGAAGCACTTTGTGTGCAATAAGCCTCAGATAATCCGTACAAAGTGCTGAGTAGCTGATAGCTGAGTCACTGAGGGTTGAGTCAGCATATGAACACATAAACGTGTGCATACTTTCCCTTTTAGCAGAGCTGAAACCCTAAGAATCCCATGGGTTTAACAGAATGTGACTCAGATGGATCAAACAGGGTTTCTTCCATCATTCCCACTCACATCTCAGCTCTTAAAGCTTAAACGTCTCATCTTAAGCTCTTCTATCTTCCTCACTGCTCAGACAGACAAATCATTAGCTTTGAGCCATTAATCCTTATTTTTTTGTCCCTTCTGAAGTTAGGAGCAGTACCACTAATAAACAACATGTTTATGAACAGCATGGTGCATTTGGAGTCTGTTCCCTTTACTTGTCCTTGTGTTTTTGTCGATAAGGTTATTTCTTTAATGACTCATATGTGAGCTTTAACAGTAGTTTTCTAAAAACCAACAATAGTTACCTCTTTGGCAAGGTCGGAAAAAAGATCCAACCTCAGAAACCAGTTATAATGTTCAGGAACATCCTAGAAACCTCCAAAGTTCATGCCTGTCATGTACTGGAAGCTGCTGGAGCACCAGTGTCATTGACCACAGGAAGCCAGCTTTATGTCGCTGCGTACTGAGAGGGCACCGACCAAAAAACAAGCTCCTGCTCCAGAACGTACACCTTCACGTTGGCCTAAATTTAGCCGAGTTCCCTGATGGACAAGCCAGATTCTTCCTAGAGAAATCTTTTGTGGTCAGACGAGACAAGGATTGGGTTATTTGGCTGACTGACATGAAGGATGTTTGGAGGAGTCAATCTGAAGTTTTAAAACCTTGAATAAAGGGTTCACTTTAAATCAAAAGCTGTGTAGCGACTTTGATCCACAAATAAAGCCGCTAACGGCTGCGTTGGGTTTGGTTCCATTTCCAATGAGCCATGCTGAGTTGGTTACCGCATTTATTTTAAATTAATGAACTTTTGCCATCCATCAAAAACAAATGGATGACATATATGGCTTGGAATTAAGACTCAAAATGACGGTCAACAGACAAATGTACAAAACAAACAGCCAGCTTTCTGTTGGGCCTGCCACTATCAGGTAGTTGATCTTTGACCACATCCCCCATGCAATTAGCAGATGTGTAGGAAGCTGAGCACCTGTGCCCACATAACGAATAAACAACATATAAGCAAGCTAGATGGTTGAAATTTGGACAAAACAGGGAGTTCCAGCAAAGAAATGATCCAAACACCCATTGAACTGGGTTTTTAGCTGATTACCTTCTTGCTCAAGACAAAACGTGTGCAAGGAGTCTTCTTTTTTTCCAGGGATACTTTCTTTGCACTGCACAAGCTACCAATAGCAACATTGCAGTCAACATCGGCAACACTAACAGAGGAGGTCTCAAAGGTCAGATCATTCTGTAGCCGTTTATTAGATTATGTATTGTCAGTGGTTGAAATTAAAAGGGCTGTCACCTTTCATGTGGCCCAGATAAATTAAGTAAATGGAAGCTTCTTTAGCTTCTTACTTTCGAGTGGTAATAAATGCCAATCAATAAAATAAGGAAAACAAATGCCAACAGCACATTGAGTAAACTTCCATTTGATACTTCTCTGGCATTTGGCATGTGCAAAAATGTATTTTTATAATAAATAAGGACAGCCTGCAGTAGGTTTGACAAAGAGAACATAAAAAAGGGTTTGGGGTTGATCTGTGATGCTGCAGTTCTTCTCTTGTCTGATGCTCCTGATACCTGGGGGAGAGAAGGAAGAGAAGCTTTAGTTATTCATCTGGATTTCAGGAGGGTTTGGATTCCACAATTTTCACTTTAAACCAACTAAAGCCTTCCCTTTGGAAAATATTTTTCTCCTTGGTATGTTTTAAACTTGCTTTAGGTATTCTGTGATGTACTCCGAACTGCAAGGCTAATGCTTATTTTGCAGTTTCTCATTTCAAATGACAGAGATAAAATCAATCCAGCTTCATGTTATATGGAACAAAATGATTCCACCTTCAGATATGAGTCCTTTCAGTTTAGAGACAAATCATCAGCCATATGTGGTAGTTTCTTCCTGTTTCATCTGCCATAATTAAAATGAGTATCTTTTCTGAAAAAGTAGCTTAAAAATTCTTATTTTCTTGAGGAACAACAGAAAGGCTGATGATGATTTATTTATGTTTCACTGTAAGACTTTTAGTTTTATAGGCTCTAAAACACGATTCTATAAAGTCCGATTTGATGCACAATTTCAGTCAAAACTCTGGACAAACCTCATTTAATGATTTGTTTTATTTTTATTCCTATCTCTGGGAACTCCTTCCAGACTGTTGGAAAACCATTTCTTGAACCTTATGAAGTTCATCCAGAGAATGCCAAAAGTCCAAAGCTTAATCAAAGCTAAAATATGAAAGATGTTTGGAGTTATTTCACATTTTTTGTTTGCTACATAATTCCATGTACTTTTGCTTCATAGTTTTAATGTCGCTATGTATCTACAATGTAGAAAGTAATACAAATAATTAGAAGCCATTTAATGACAAAGGTGTGTTCAAACCTTTGACTGGTAGTGTAATTTAATTCATCATTAAATTATGATTTGTCATAAAAAAGGCAACATCTGGGATTACTTATTCCTGAGCATTTATTCACTCAAATGCCTCAACTTACTTTTGGGCTCCCTACATTTTTGCTTTCTACTTCTTTTTACGGTTTTCACAGATTTTTAAAGGTTGAATTTCCATGAATTTAACAAAAAGCAGAATATATGAGGATTCATTGACCTTCAGGGTGACAAACATGGTGTCTGTACTGTTTTAGTTACTTATAGACAAAACAAAGTGATTAAAAACATTGTAATAAACAAAAGGCGGAGTTTTCTTTATTTTTTCAAACATGAAATCGATTCGATTAAAATCAGATTGTCCCATCCAGCTCAGTTCTTCAGACAGTGTGGTGGAACCTCCAAACATCTGGTAGGTACAAGCATGAACCGACCATGTTAGAGGAGGAGTAGCCCACCATTTACTGTTCGCACCCTCGTCACCACGTCCGCCCACTGGGAGAACAGACGGGTAATTAAAGTGCAGAGATGATACAAAATCAAATGAAGAATCTCTTCTTTTCGCTCGGCTCCCTTAAACTAGTCTTAAAAAGTCAAAATTGTTATCTTCAGACCTGTTATTGTTGTGTTTTTTGTGTTATTACTTTTGGGCCTAATCTCTTTTAAATCTATATTTTTAATTTCCACCAAATACTCTTTAAATAAGTAATGTTTAATAAATGGTTGTCAGAAATAGAACACTATAGTCAAAGAAGCAGTTTTCAGGGTGTAAAAAGGAGTCCCCTGTGAATTTACACGCCTCAGCTTTATCTTAAGCTTTAGCTTTACTGCAATTTCTCAACCTGGTCTCCTTTCTAGAGTGGAGTCATCATAAAATATAATTTTCTCCCTACTTTTAGATCATTTCTGTTTGAAAACATTCATGGTGTCCCGTTTTTTCTAGAGCTATAATATTTCTTCTTTTATCGATTTAGTTTTTACTAGCCAACTTTATTGACATTTTGATCTGCAAAACATGAAAATCACTAAAAATATGTTTTTATGCAGATTTTAATTTAGTTTGCAGTTCCAAATGTGCCATAATTCAATACAAATAATCATTACAAGATTACTTAAATGTGTCATTAATTGGTTTGAATAGGACACAATTAGATAAATAGTTTATTTAATGCATAACTGAACACAAATGTCAACAATCACTTTGTTTAAATTTATGCTGCACTTTCATATAAAAACACAAAGTGCTTTCAATAAATGTGGAGACATTTATTTAATTAAAAAAACTTCTTTTTTTCTATTTAATTATGTTAAAGTTAAATGCTGCAGCACATCAGAAAATTGATTTCATCTGCTAATATTATGTTTAAAAGCAGTGAGCAGTGCTACAAACGCTTGAGGCAAGATGGTTGGTCTGAAGTGGACTTACTGTGGAGGTTAGCCAATCAGATGTTAGGATCTATTTGAAGAGGCGGAGTGTTTAAATTATCTCATGGGGCGCTGAAACGAATGCACCCTGAAATATTTTGATAATACTGAACTACTGATCTGTTTTTAACATGTAATGGCAAACATTTTTCATTCATTTAATAAATCACTGACATATTTAAATAATTATGCATACATAGTTTTGTTTACTTCTAGCTGTATCTTAATCATTAGTCTCAATCATTATTCAATTATTTATTAATTCATCCATTTGTTAGTTTAATCTATAATAGTTTGGGACTATGGGCCCGACACATGACTTCGTTGTAAAAACCACTGATTGTTACCTGAAGATATTTCATCACTTCCTGGACAGCATCCGCCACACCTACTGACAAACCTGGTGAAACATTGTTTCACATTGTTTTCTTTTATTTTGCACATCTTTGAGTAGAACATTCCAACCTTTAACTACAGCACATTTATCAAGTGGGGGAAAAATATCCCATGTTAGGAAGTCTTGTTTTTAACAAAAATCATTTTCTTTTATATCACAACACCTAGAAACTTCTGATTTGTAGTCGATAACTTCCTGTTTTCCACAGGTATAAATATTAGGTGACACATGGGGGGTCTTTCTCATTGCCACTCTTTAAAATGGGAAAGAGAGGAGAACATGGCATTCAAGTGAGGCAGTTTATTTTGGTTTCTCATAAGTCATGAAACAATAACAAGTAAATAGTTACATGCCTGAATATCTACAGTGAGAGCCTTAATTAATATACAACTGATGAGGATCTAAATCTCCAAGTCTCCATAGCAACTATGATCGACCTGTTAACTGCAAGGAGGCATATCAGGAACAAAAACCTTTTCTGTCTTAGCATGCCAGCCGTAGACACGTTGAGCTTGCTAACCTCTACTGAAAGTTTGTCTAGAACTGTGTGCTTTGGTCAGATCGGACTGAGTCTTTCAGCAACAAACACTCCAGGTAAATCTGGTGTAAAACGAAGTGTGAATATGAGACAAAGCGCCTGATGCCCCCTTTAAGTACGGTGGAGGATCTGTCATGCTGTGGGGCTGTTTCTCCTTCAAATTCCCCATGAACTTTATTGAAATCTTTGCAGTACTAGAACATTTTAAATGACAAGACTATACTCCACTGTTGACAATCTGAAAGAGATCCTCTCTCTGTATACTCCAACATTGTAAAAGGTTCTAGAAAGACTGAATATTCTCCCCTGACTAAACAAACTAAAATTAAAGGTCTGATTTTTCTCAGTGTGACATTATTAATTTATTCTAAGAAGTTTAACAAACCTTTACCAGGGATGCTAAGTGCGTTGGATGCTGTTAATCTCAGCATCTTGGCACTGAAACATCCACATGAGCACTAACAGACATAAAAGATATATATCTGCAATAACCCTGGATAGTAAATAAATTATGTCCACATTTACTGGGTGGTCCTCAGTGTGGAGGACACACACAGATGTCCCCTGGCAGCAGAGGCTGTCCCATGACTACATTCACCAGGTGGTTCAGTTTGATGCTGCAAAGATAAGTGAGCAAGCTTGAGAATTAGTTAAAGATGTGCAGTTAAGTCTGATTTACTTGAATAAATAAGTGAGGGAGGGGGATTGTTTTCTGTTTTTAATAAAATAAGATAACTTTATGATCAGTCAGGGTTTGCAGAGGCACATTGTTTCCAAATTAACATTTTAAGTCTTTAAAAGGAGCACTAACAGCCTGAAACAAAACAAAACTGTTTAATGATAGAAGATGGATTTTTGCAGCATAGCAAGGATCTTATATGAAGGACAGACGTTTCAGAATTTGACTTTGTAATCACTTCAAGTGCTCATCTCTCTTGAGGCGTCCCTCAGGGATCAATTCTTGGACCTGTCCTTTTTGCCCTCTATACACTACCTTTTGGATTCTAATTTTAGAATGTGTGGCTTCACATTTCATTGCAAACTGGATGACACTGAAGTTTACGTATAATTGTGATGCCAAAAAAGATTTGAAAGAGCTTTTTCAGCTCTTAGACAAAGTTAAGGCTGCAGTGGAACGAATTCTTCTAAAAGTAAAAGAAGACAAAACAGAGGTCTTTCATGCCACCTGGACTATTGTAAAGGTCTTTATGTTGGCATTAGAGCACCACAGCAGGTCCAGACCCTTAACTGGCACACACAGTCAAGACCACATTAATCCCATACTGGCTTCTTAGAACTGGCTGCCTGTGCATTTTAGAACTGACTTTAAGATGTTATTGTTTATTATGGCACCACATTGCCTCCGTGATCTTTTAATTATCCACACTCCTGCTAGAACACTAAGGTCTGCTTCTTGTTCCCAGATCCAGGTTAAAACATGGAAGAAACCGGCCTTTTGCAGAAACTGTAGACTAGACTAACCCTGGACATTAGTACTTCTCCTACATAGATATTTTTAAAACGTATTTTAAAACACCATTTTGTGCACCGGTTGTTAAACCTGTCTTTTCTGTCTGTCATGTTTTGCCTTTTGATATTCTACAAGTTGTACAGCCTTTTGGTCAACTATTGTTTTTAAATGTGCTTTATAAATAATTGACCTGACTTGACTACTCTATTGACTTGACATTTTATGTTTAAAAGCCTCCTGGGACTGCATGTAAGTAACTCAAGCTCCCTCAAAGATGCACTTGATTTGTGGAGAGTGGACGAATTTGGATGGTTCCCAGAGACAGAAATAGCCCTCTGGGTTGGGCTCTGCTGCGTTCCATGACCACTGATAGTATGGACACCGGGGAAGTGACATGTTGGACATGCTTCTGGTTAAGATATGCTGCCTGGTTATTAAAAAAACCACCATCAACAGTTACAGGAAAAAAAACTGTTGTTGGCAGCTTGTTGAACCACCTTTAGTAGTAGTGTCAACTCTCAGTCATTTTCCTCAGTGTGTCACATTATTGTGGAAGATTTTTTGGCCTACTCTTTTTCCAGCGTTGCTTCAGTTAATTGATGTTGGAGTTTGAGTTTCTGCGCAGCTCTCAAAAGGTCCCACTGCAGCATTTCAATCGTTCTGAGTTTGGATTTTGACTGGACTATTACAACACCTCAATTTGTTTCATTTTCAGTCATTCTGCTGTAGACTTGTTGTAGTTTGGGATCATTGTCCTTTTGATGGCCCAGTCTGGGCCAAAATTCAGCTGTCAGACAGATGGCCTTACATTTGACCGAGAATACTTTGGTATACAGAGGAGTTCGTGGTGAACTTATGACCTCTGGGTACCCAGGTCCTGTTGCTGCAAAACAAGCCCAAATCATCACTCCTCCACCACTGTGGCTGGAAATTGCTGTTTTATGGTATTTATCGTTGTCAGACATCTCTACCTTGGTCTCATCTGTCCATAGGTTGTTGTTGAAGACATTTGGTGGTTCCTTCGGATACAAATGTACAGAGAAGAGTTTTTCTCTGCGCTACACTTCCAAACACTACAAGTAGTTTGCAAATGGAGTAATAACCCTTCCCAGACTCATGGGAAATAACACTTTTCACGCTTCTGCACGATCGTTGCTGTTGTCTTTCCACCCTGGCATTGTGTTGTATGTTGCAGAGGAGTAAACTACCAAAACTGCTGCTTTTATAGAGGAGGTCAAACTGGTGAGAATCACCTAATCGGTATATCTGTTTAGCAGTATCTAGCTGCTACTTTTCTACTTAAATTTTGTGAAAGAAGCAAGGCTGTTGATAGGTGCTACAATACTGATTTTAACTAAACTATATGTTGTATATCATGACTCCATTAGCATATTGAGTGACCCAGTGGTACCTCTTCAGCTGTTGTAAATAAAATTAAATAAGTAAAATAAATTCTGGTAATCTGATTGCCTTCAGTGAACCACTTGCAAAGAGGTGGGACATTTTTTTGACACATTCTTAAGAACATTTGTTTATAATACATGAACAACCAGACTAACTTTTACTGGTCTGTATGGGTTTCGAGAAATAACAAATTTCCCTTTATTTGTTCATCTCAAGGGTTTCGAGATGAACAAATACAGGCAAGTTGGCATCAAAGGAGAGCTTTATCTTGGGCTCGGCATATTTAAACCCCACTTTGCTCACTTTGGGTCAGACGTGTGTTTATCAAACGGCACGTATCTGCCTGTTCTGCAGTCAGCAGAGACTGGGTGGGCTTGAGTCTCATTTTGACACACCCAGCAGCCAGAGCCAGAGGTCAACAGCTGAACTGACCAAAACATATCCAAGCGAATTAAAGGCAGTAATGATGGGTTTTATTATTACTAATCTGACGCAGTGATATCAGGATTCTATGTCCTTTCTGGGGACTTTATTTTCTGTCTTTCTGTGCTGGTCCTCTTACGATTCTAACAACCATCTGCCAAACAGCCATACGGAAAGTTGAACCTACACCAAGAGTGCCCACGAGTGTTAGTAATCTGTTACTGCAGCTATGCACATATTGTAAGACAAATAACTGGAAATGATAAATAAGTGCTGGAAATCACAAAATTATTCAGCATATTTAAGCTATTAAAGAAATACAGCAACACAAACGTGTTGTGTTCTTCTTTCATTAAAGCTTATATGCATATTCAACTACATATGACATCACTGTAAACTGCCTATAACAAATACCAGGCAGGAAAATACAAATAAACTTCTGGTTTGTTTCAAAACTTCTGAGAAATCATGGAGCAAAATTTCCTGCTATAAAATATGCATCTTTGAAGGCCATTAAAAACTAATCCAAACAATGTTTCTTTAAATATTTCAAGACAAATCCATGGTTGGTTAAATTATATTTTTAATAACTAATCACTTTATGCAACATAAAAATACATAATTATTAAATATGTATCATTGCTATTAACATATAACTTATAACGGAGAGCCATTATTGCATTTAAAATGAGCTGAGGACATTTTGGAAGAGTAAAGCAACCAACTACAAATGCTTATTGTTCCCGCCACTTTAAGTTGTGGTGTTATCCTAAAAGGTTGCCAGTGTGATACTTAAAGCCGGTCAAACTTAGTATTAAGCTCCACTCCTGCAGATAAACGGAAGCAGGCAAAGTTCCCAGTTGTCCTGCAGAAGGTCTACTCCAAGTAAACTACTGTAACTGCAAATCATGATAAGATCGAGGAAACAACATAGCACAGAGATCGCAGGGTGGTCTAGGGGACCCAGAAAACAGCAGAAATCTGTAGCGGTATCATTTTTGAATTTAGGCTTGGGTAAAGAACCTACAACAGGGGGTGCCTGCCTGCCTGCCTATCTATGGATGTTGTACAGAGACAGATGAGGTCACCCAGGGCCCCATTAGGTCCAGAACCGCCACTGTTCGTGCATTATAAAACAGTATCCTAATTAGTTTTAATTTTGTAAATCACTTTAAATCAGTAAGGCAAAGAGAACCCGTTTGTGGGATTTGTATAAAGTACGCTAAAAATACAAAATGTATAATCTGGTAACGAATGACCTCTGCCAGTTTTCTACCATGATGGAAAAGTTAGAACTTGCAGTGAGAGTGAACATGGTGTTCCCTGCAGAGGCGGGTGATCAGCGGGACATCGTCGGGGTTTTAATCCGAGCAGAGGCGCTGAAACGAGGACAGAGATTTTTTAACAGCTGAACAGTCATTGTTAAACGAATCAACTGTTATACAGAAACCTGTGAGGCGTTTCATAAGGTAAAGCATCCACATCTACACGTATGTCGCTATTTTCTTTTCTTTGTTTCATAGCGTCACCTTACTTCAATTCAACAATGTTGCTGAGTTAAATCGTCAAAACTTGACAAAAAGCAACACAAGTGCTCTAAAATATGCCAGTTTAGTATATCAACCTTTTTTATGTGAACTGCATGCAGTCTGTTCTCCTAACCTTCATTTCCCTGGAGCAGCCGTCCAGCTTTGGAGCTCTGCCTGCAAAGGTTAGAGAGTTATGGGCACCCAAACACAGCAGCATCGTCTGTTTCTCCAGCTGTCCCCAGATGTTACTTCAACAGGTTTTTTTTATTTTATTTACTTTTTTCCTGTATATAGCCGGAGAAACTTCCTCTCCGGCGGAGCGGAGATTCCGCCATGTCCCCTTCTCTGTCCAGGGGCCCGTCTGACGCTCCTCCTCCCTGTCCGCCTGGAACAGACGGAGGTCTGTCATGGATGGCAACAGAAACACCCAGAAGGTCTGACTGATCTCAGCAGATGGACCGGGGGTGGCGGCTTCTATTTTTGGGACTCTTTTTACGCACAGAAAGCAAACTTCTGTGTAAAAGCTGCCCTATCCTGATGTCTGCAGCCCCTGGGTATACATCTCCCATGCACTACTGATGCCCCCGTCTATTCAATCATCTGATGCAATAAACGACATCAAACAACAGCAAGTATCTAAATAAACTCCTATAAGCAGACAGAATATGGCAAATTTATCATCTGCTCAGCCAGAAATGCATTTTTCCTACAAATGTAGAACATTTAAAGAGGAACAAAAAGGCTTTCTAATGATATAAAATTCATTCCCAAGAAGCACTCTTACAGCGAAATATGTAATCAAACAGAAATTTCTCTGCTCTTTGTGCTAAGTATATACAAATAAGCCAAAGTGAGTATGGGTTGATTCAGAATCAGAACTGGAACTGTACAGGCCATTGGATCTGTGGTGCATGTGGAGGATGAAGATGAAGCATCATGCTTACAGGAAAATGTGGCAGTGTTTCAGTGTAGTATATCATATCTAGTGTCAGGAAATCCTCGTAGACAATGTCACCTAGTCTGTGAGGAAGCTGTCTTCGCACCATTGATCCTTCAAACACTACAACCTCAGTAAGCATAGCTCAAAGTCCACCAAGGCTTCAAATCAAATCAAAAGTACTGGAAGATACTAAAGTGGCCATCATAGATGCCTGACTTGAACTTTATTACAGATCAATAGTGAGATTAAAAAAATTGCTGCAGGGCACATAGCCAGGAATATTACATGCTAGAGGCCTTTATCTATTAGGGTGGCCCAATATTCCTTAGGAATGCTGCCAGAAGCTGGTGTCTGGCTATGAATCATTTTTGCCGGTCATAGCAGCACAAGGGTGCTCACTTCAGAGATAAAGATGCTTGTCATGAAGAGGTTGAATAGTACAGCAGTCACTTAAAGTGCCATTTTCTGTTTAATTAGGCATAAAGTATCTAAAATAAAAATTTTAAAACTTAGACATCCTACTGAGAGCAGGTCCCGGGTCAGACCAAGAACTCACTGCAGAGACAGGGATTTCTGGGTTTCTCTCCTGGACCTGTGACCTCATCTTGCAGAAGTGGAAGACGATGGATGAATGAACAAACACTGTTCAGGGTAACTTAACAGGAATGTGAGCAAGGCTGCATAAAACCCTTGACTTTCTTGAGATCATAAAGCAACCCCTCATTTACCAGTTAATAAACATATAAAACAGAAGTCCAGCCATTCCCTGCAGTTAAGGCATAAAGTGCTGCTGATTTCCACAACTGAAGAGGGGATCAGAGAGCATCTGTGCCAAAAGTCTCCTTAAGATCTCACAGGAAAAGAGACAAAACAGAAAACAAGTTGTATTTTTGTCCCTCTTCCTTACTCAAATGAGAATAAATGAAAGCTAGAAACACTTAAACCAACAAACAGCTCTAAACAAAAGGGTACGGTTAGCATAAATCTAACATACTAGATCTTTGGTGGGAATTTAGAAGTTAAACAAGCTCTAAAATTAATGTAGTAAGACAATTTTACGTTTGAGACCAGATATTTGTGTGAAGCTGCTTCTTCGAGAGGCTTTTTGAACAACTAAGAGTATCCAGTGTCTGTCTGTTTTTAACTTTTTTTATTTGGGGAGAATATGAACATTTAGTATTTAAGCATCAAAACAGTCAAATTTTGTGTTTGACACAAAACAATTCCCACGTTGATGATGTGAAGATCACAGATAAAAATGTAAGCCAGCCTAGAGCAAACACACAGAAAAGTGGTTTAAGAACTTTTATTGAAAATGGTTTATTGACCACGAAGGAGGAGATAATCACAGGCAGCACAGGAGCATACTGATGCTGCTAATAATTATGCTTATTTCTACAGATTACATGAAACTTAAATCTGTGCTGATGTGCTTTTTTCATCACTCTACACCAAGGGTGTCAACGTCAGGTCCTCTAGAGGCACCATCCTGCAACTTTTAAATGTCTCTGGTCCATCATCCATGAACTGAATGTCTGAACTACCTCCTCAGCATTCAGGTAGTTCTACAGAGTCCTGCTGATGACTCAGACACATCTACAAGCTGCAGGACACCAGCCCTCCAGGACTGGACTTTGAGACCCCTGCTCTGCATAGCAGATATCAGATTAATTAATGATATTCTACTATGGAATGCAATGCCATTACATTTCTATAAAAAAAATGCACCCACGTCTTGAAAGTGGACTCAAAATGCTCAGTACATTGTGCAAGAAGAGCACAGCAGCAGTGCTCATGTTCACCAAAATTCAAAAGTCCTAAAAGATAAAATTAAAGGAAAAGGCTCCAACATAATTTCCCTGAGTTGAACTGGGATGTAAACCTCCCACTGAGGCTGCAGTTAGAAAGGCTGCAGAACCATCTGACCTTGCTCCACAGCTGGAACTTCACAGTCCCAGGAACTACAGACCAGGAACTACATCATTAAATCAAAGTAAGAGCATATCTGTGCTCTGCTGTGGCAGAACATCTTGACTGGGTTTAAAAACATCAGTGTCTCATTACTTAAAGAGATAAATGCTGCACATTGTTTAATGTGCAGTGGTTTGAAAGCGCATTATTCCACAGGAGAAAAAAGTGTTTGGCACTAAAGCTCATTGGTAAATAAGGAAATCCGCTTCGCCTTGCCAAAGCATTTATACGCCAACTTCTCCCAGTTTTTTACATTAAAGCACAAACGTCTATGGATTTTATATGGATTTTATGTAACAGACCAACACAAAGTAGTAAATAATTGTGAAATGGAAGAAAATTTACTTTCAAAAGAAACTAAAATAGATGCAACCCCATTTACTCTGACACCCCTACTTAAACGTCTGTGCAAGCAATATACTGCCTTCAGAAGTCACCTATTTAGTGAAGAAGTCCACCTGTGTGTAATTTAATCTCATTGTAAATCCAGCTGTTGTGTTTCTGTTGAATGTTTTGGAGGGGTTAGGTTCTAAAACAACATCCCAAGGTCTGTTCAATCCATCATCAGAACATGGAAGAGCATGGAACAACTGCAAAACATGGCTTTTTTATTTTATATCGTGGAAAACTTTGTGTGCCGGTGAACTAACTCTGCATTTCACCCTGAACACACCATCCCCACAGTGAAACATGGTAGCGGCAGCAGCATGCTGTGGGGATGCTTTTCTCCTGTAAAGACTGGGAGGCTTATCAGAGTTAATGGAAAGATAGCTGGATGAAGGAAACCTTGAGACTAGGGCGGAGCTTCATCTTCCATGACAACAGTCCCAAACATTCACCCAGAGCTACGATGGAATGATATAGGTCAAAGTATATTTATGTGCTAGAATGGCCTAGTCAAAGTCCACACCTAAATGCAAAAGTGATTCTGTGACAAGACTTGAAAACTAAGGTTCACAAATTCTCACTATTTAATCTGACTGAGTTTGAGCTGTTTTTACAAGAAGAATGGGTTAAACTGTCTCTAGAGATGTAAAGCTGAGATATACCATTTCCTTTGGTCTATCACATAAAACCCCTGAAATACATTAAGGTTTGTGGGAGTAACGATATAAAATGTAAAAATGTGAAAAATTTGTTCAAGAAGTACAAATACTTTTGCGAAGCTCTGTGTATTCACCTCCTCAGATCCACCGTTCACTGTTAGTGCAGTTCTCCACGCAGGTGCTAAATGCCAGAGAATCTGAATGCTTTACATGTGCAAATGAGTGCTGATATGAAAGTGTAACGCTGGCTGTAGAAACTAACAGAAGTGTTTGAGGTTTGAGCTGTGGGTGATAGGGGTGCTGTAGGCCGAGTGCCAGTCCCGTTCAAAGACAGCCTTCAGCTGGGATTGCACGGTTGGGTCCGGTGACCGGGACCCCGTCTGGTTTACGACCAGTGCGGAACCGGCCGTGCTCAGAAAATAGTCCCCCGACCAGTTAGACGTCCCTGAGGACAGAAATACACACATTACATGATTGCATATATGAACTGTTGGGCAGATGGTTTCAACGCACAGCTAAAGATTCAGCTGTCATCCAACTGCTCCATCACAGAGAGATGGTTTGCTCCCAGTTAGTGGTGCAAAAGGAACACAACCCTTTAGTAATTAAGGTTCTGTGAGTAATTAGGGATGTTTTTGGATCTTTATGGGCTTTATCACCTCCCTAAAGTTTATACCACAGAAATATGAAGTATTTCACACCAATGACCTGAAAACAAAACCATAAATCTTACCTATGTACGCTACTTTGTCAGTCACCATGTACTTGTTGTGGTTCACTCTTGCAAAAGGAATCTCTTTCTGGCTCGGGTCGGCGGGAACCATAAACAGCCTCTGAATATGCAACACATAAAATCCTCACTTTGTTACGAGAACAGACACGTCACAGTAAAAAGCTGCGGTGTTTTTAAGGGTTGCAGAAGAACAACTCACCACCTGGATGTCCAGATTGTTTCTGAAGTCGTGAACTGAAGCTAGAGACTTCAGGAAGGGAAGCATGACAGGCGGAGAGTGCTGCCAGCAGCTGATCAGCAGACGCACATGGACCTTCTTCTCGTACGCCGATCGCCTCAGCTGTGTGTCGATGTCTGCCCAGTACCTGCAGGGAGTCCAACACCCCAGCTCAGATTGCTCTCCAGTCAATAACAAGGCTTTTAACACATTTTCTTAGAACTTTTTTAGATTTTGTGAATGGCAGCATGAGTTTAAATGAGTTTATTTGGAAAAACTGGAGACAAAATCCAAAACATAAAACCTAAAATGGATGTGGCTATTTTATCAAATAAGACTTTAAAAGTAGGGTGGAATAAATATGCAACATTCAACTGCAATGGCTTTTAAAAAAACAAACTGGGTGCACAGGTTGACATGTACTGTAATCCACAAGGGCCAAACGTATTCATGCACGTGTCTCACTAATATGTGGCCAAATTAGAAGGTTCCAACTCAAACACACTTTTTGCAGCAATCACAAGTATCTAGGGTCTTCTCCTTTTTCAAGGTCAAATTCATTTAAAATGGCATTAAACTCCTTGTAAACTACCACACAGCCAAGTTGGCATATGTATGCCACTAATGCCTGTTGATACACATTTTACACATAGAAAGGATCGTATTGGGAGCCCTTTATAGCTAATTTGTAGACTAAATACCTACATTTACGTGTTTTGTTTGTCCTTCAAGTAAAAAATCTAATTTAGTTTAAATCTGTTTTACAGCAAATAATAATAATTATTTATATAATAAATGTAAATCAATTCAGGGAGAAAAGGGTGAAGAACAGTCCATAATTACCTCAACCAAGGAGGTTATGTTATTGTCAGCGTCTGTCTGTCCGTTTGCTCAGAAAGTTCTGAACCCATTTTGAAATTTTCAGACAAGGTGTGTTTTAGGACAAGGAACCGATGATTAGCTTTTGGAGGTGATGTGGGGCACCATCTGGATCCAGGATGTATTGGAAGCAGTCTTTCTCACTGTCAGACCATGGTGCGACAACTTGAAATTCCTACATGGCTTCTCGCCCTGTCAGCAGCAGACATGCAGTGGCCTTGGTGGAGGTCTGCACTCTCTGAAAGCTTTTCTAGTTTTCTAAAATTGGGTTGAGGCCACTCCAGAGGCTTCATGTTAGTCTTCTTTGTCCATTCCTGCACCAGTGCTGATGTGCATTTCTGGTCCTTGTCCTGTTGGAACAGCCAACTGTGTTGATGTTCCAACCAGCTAACAGCTGATTTGAGGTGAAGTTGGAGAATTTGGAGGTAATCCTCCTTCTTCAGTATCCCATCAACTTCATTCAATGGAAGAGTACAACCGGAGGGAAAACAACCTCATAGCATGATGTTGCCACCGCCGTGTTCCCAGGTTGCAATGCCTCCAAACATACTTTTTTAAAATCATTGTAGCCAAACAGCTCAAGCTTTTTCTCGTCTGACCGTAAAACTTCTCCATGTGACCAGCTGCAAATTTCAGTCGAGCTTGAAGGTGTTGATTTTGTAGTGGGGGCTTCTTTGATGGTCTGCAACCTCCCAGTTAGTGCAGATGTAAAGTTGGCTTCCCCAGAGACAGTGACGCTGGTTTTAAAGCACTTTCCAGTCCCTGGCTTGAGTCCTGCTGGTTCTTTGGTTGTTCCTGAACATCTAAACCATTCTGCTTTCCTCTTAGTTCAAGTCAGATGAGATTCTAAAACCTTCATTCCAACTTAAAAAAAAGATTCAGGTAAATGTACAGGGGTTGGACAATGAGACTGAAACACCTGTCATTTTAGTGTGGGAGGTTTCATGGCTAAATTGGACCAGCCTGGTAGCCAGTCTTCATTGATTGCACATTGCACCAGTAACAGCAGAGTGTGAAGGTTCAATTAGCAGAGTAAGAGCACAGTTTTGCTCAAAATATTGAAATGCACACAACATTATGGGTGACATACCAGAGTTCAAAAGAGGACAAATTGTTGGTGCACGTCTTGCTGGTGCATCTGTGACCAAGACAGCAAGTCTTTGTGATGTATCAAGAGCCACGGTATCCAGGGTAATGTCAGCATACCACCAAGAAGGACGAACCACATCCAACAGGATTAACTGTGGACGCAAGAGGAAGCTGTCTGAAAGGGATGTCCGGGTGCTAACCCAGATTGTATCCAAAAAATATAAAACCACGGCTGCCCAAATCACGGCAGAATTAAATGTGCACCTCAACTCTCCTGTTTCCACGAGAACTGTCCGTCAGGAGCTCCACAGGGTCAATATACACGGCCGGGCTGCTATAGCCAAACCTTTGGTCACTCATGCCAATGCCAAACGTCGGTTTCAATGGTGCAAGGAGCGCAAATCTTGGGCTGTGGACAATGTGAAACATGTATTGTTCTCTGATGAGTCCACCTTTACTGTTTTTCCCCACATCCGGGAGAGTTACGGTGTGGAGAAGCCCCAAAGAAGCGTACCACCCAGACTGTTGCATGCTCAGAGTGAAGCATGGGGGTGGATCAGTGATGGTTTGGGCTGCCATATCATGGCATTCCCTTGGCCCAATACTTGTGCTAGATGGGCGCGTCACTGCCAAGGACTACCGAACCATTCTTGAGGACCATGTGCATCCAATGGTTCAAACATTGTATCCTGAAGGCGGTGCCGTGTATCAGGATGACAATGCACCAATACACACAGCAAGGACTGGTGAAAAGATTGGTTTGATGAACATGAAAGTGAAGTTGAACATCTCCCATGGCCTGCACAGTCACCAGATCTAAATATTATTGAGCCACTTTGGGGTGTTTTGGAGGAGTGAGTCAGGAAACGTTTTCCTCCACCAGTATCACGTAGTGACCTGGCCACTATCCTGCAAGAAGAATGGCTTAAAATCCCTCTGACCACTGTGCAGGACTTGTATATGTCATTCCCAAGACGAATTGACGCTGTAATGGCCGCAAAAGGAGGCCCTACACCATACTAATAAATTATTGTGGTCTAAAACCAGGTGTTTCAGTTTCATTGTCCAACCCCTGTATATATGTATATAACCTCAGCAAAAGCAGAAAACAAATCTGCTAAAGGAGGTTGGTATTAATGATTAACATCTTGCTTTGACATGTAAATATTTGCAGATTTTCACTAAATATGAGCCTCTGCTGTGTCTGACAGGATTTCTGGGTCTATTCAGTCAGCACAGATGAAAGTTGGTGCAAGTTTTCTTCTTCTGGACAACAGTAATCCACATGAAGCTGCAGCTAGCATGGCTAAAATCCACACAGCTTTACCTTTTAGGATGTGAAAACTCTGTAGTGGGCAGGTAGTTCATGACAGCGATGTAGATGAACTTTTCTGCATCCTCCATCACGCTCAGAATGGACTGAAGATCCTGAGTCCTGCCGTCTGCGCAGAACGATGGAGGAGAACTCTGTGAACAGGAGAGGAGAAAGGCTGACGTGTGATTTAGCAAAACAGGAAACGGGGAAGATCATCTAAGAAGGAGTCTGATGCTCTAGTGGGAAAAAAATGGATTCTCACAGAGAGATAAACGCTGGATGGCGTACTGTTCAGTGGGAGCTGAAGAGGCGTGTCCTTGTTGTACAGAGTGGAGAAGCTGGATGGCCACGGTGAAGGGATGGACTCAGTCTTTCCTACGAACCAATAAGCTTCAAAGATCTTCTCCAGATCTGAGGCCAAACAGCTGCAGTTGTAGACGACTGCTCCCAGCTCCTTCACCTGGAGAACCGTGGAGTCCAAAACGTTTCAGAAATGAGGCTCTGACTCTTGTTCCCATTTCTCCTTCCTTCAGTTGTGCTTAAAATGATTCGTATCAGAGATTGTCCACTCATAAAACATTACATTCAAATCATTTATGGATTTGTTTTGAAGAAATTCTGGGCTGCAGGGGAGCAGCAACCCCCCCTCCAGCCCTTAAAAATAAGCTGTGGTTTGAATTACTGTCTGCATCAGTTTTATCACATAAGTGGACATTATCCAACAGCAGCGAATGGAGCTTAAAAATAAAGAAAATTCTGATGATTTGGACCCTGTGCAACATTTAACTGTAACATTAACAGGACTCTCCTTTCTTCTCTTTCCTCTCTTGATCTGAGTCAGCATCCAATCATTTCAAGCAGCCCTGCTGGCGTGTACCTGCGTGAGAGACCTCCAGTCCATGTTGGCGCTGCCGATGTAAATGTGTTTCTTGTCTATGAGCCAGAACTTTGTGTGGAGAACCCCCGAGGTGAGCGCCCTCATGTTAACGGTCCTGACGTCGGCTCCTGAAACACATCTGGGCTTTAGAGAGAGCAGAGGCAATCAAACACATTTAGACCCGAGAGTTTGCTTCAAACAGAAGACATTCATTCTTAATGTTCAGATTATAGCTGTTTATTGCAAAGATACATTATAACAAATAAAACATTATAACGTATCAATAAAGAAATTATACAGAATACGTAAAAACACATGCATGATTCCCTAAATCTCTATTTTTTAATCAATAAATGTGTAGACAAATAAATAAACGTTTAATGTATAAATGAATTAAACTGTAAATAAATAAATGTAGTAATAAATCAAATTATACCACCATATTATCATATACTTGTATTTTCTTTTAAACAGCGTATATGTGTGTGTTTATGGAGGCTGCACGGTGGCACATTTGTTAGCACTGCTACAAGAAGGTCCTGGGTTTAAATCCCAGCCTGCTTGGAGTTTGCATGTTCTCCCAGTGCAGGCGTGGGTTCTCTCCGGGCACTCCGGCTTCCTCCCATGGGAAGCCAAAAACACGACTGTTAGGCTAACTGGTCTCTCTGAGTGTGTGCATGGTTATGTCTTTGTGTTTCTCTGTGATGGACTGATGACCTGTCCAGGGTCTAACCCCCTGCCTCTCGCCCAAAAACTGAATGATTCTGGTTTATTCTTGTAATGGTGCTTCTATTATTTACCCCTAAACATCTGAAAGGATTTTAGGGACACTACAGTCGATACAGAGCCGGATGTTCCAAGTTCTGATTTCTGGTTTAGACCTCTTCCCCATTTAACTCCTACTACATCCAGACACTGATGCTACTGCAAGTTGAATATACTTACTAAGCTGAGAGAGCAAATAACAAACCTGTCAGAACAGTTTATTGTAGGAACCAACGACAAATCAGTGTGTGAGTTTCCCAAACTTTGGGTTATTACGACCTGCTCCATCTGACAGGCTCCACGATTCTCTTTAAGACTGCTTCAGAATGAAAAGACTTTATCAAAGCCTAATAAAATGTCCGGAAAAAATGTATATCACTGAAAATAAATATTTGTTTCATATTTTCAGCAACATTCTTAAATATTTAAGCTCTGTCTGGGTTATTTTCATTAAATTTCAAATATGTGGGTATGTGCAAAGTCTGAAAGTTAAATGCCACTTTATCTCATCTTATTTCCTGCCTCTAGAGTTGAACCTAAATTAAAAAGACAAACTGATAAATCAGTCTTGCAGGTGCTGATGCACAGATGAATGAATAAAAAGCAGCCACCTGAATCGTTGAGCAGTTTGAGGTCAGCTTGTGGTTTACCCTCCTGCGTGTCGACCGCAATCCGAACATTAAGCTTCCCGGAGAGTTCAGCGAGCCTCTTCAACACTTCCTCCCCCTGTGCAAACAGCAACAATCACATGTATTACGCTGCATGATGCAGTCCAGGCGAGCCAACAAAAGCAGCGCAATTAAACATGGCGGTTACAACAAACACAGAATAGGCTGGTAATTCTGGAGATTTTAGGAGCCCTTCAATAAAATGTGCATCAGGTCAGGCTTAAACCTGACCTGACTGTCCTCAGTGTTGGTATTCCATAAAAAGCCTCAAAACCTAAACATGTTTTCACCAGATGATCACGCATCTGACCTCGCATCTGCTCACATATATCCTGAAGCGTCAAAGTGAGTTTCAGAATCAGTTATGAGAGGCAATAAAGGAACCAGGGTCCGTGATCACCTGAGATGCTGTGGGTTCCTGAGTGCCGGTGTCTTCGTTAGTGAGCGTCCAATAGAAGGAGGCAATGTCGACGCTACTGCGCGCCTCGCTCATCAGATTGATCCACGCCTGGAAGATGGAGGGGTTGGTTGTGCTGGAGTTGAACTCCAGCCCCTCTGGGATGCTTTCCACCAGAACAATCCTGATTGGGAAGAAGAGAAGGAAGCACTGGATTGGATGACAGGAAACTTCCCAGAAACCGTCACCACACCCCAGCCATTAACAGCGTGGTCATTAACATCACAGTGGGGTTGTACAGAAGCTCTCACAAGTTTACAGAACCTGGTAAAATGCCAGGTTTGGTAATGTAAAAAAAAATAAGAATCATACAAGAACATTTTAAACTTTTTCCACCTTTAATGTGACCTATATCCTGTAAAAAAGAAAAAAAAAACACATTTATTGGTGGAATAAATACAAAAATAAAAATGCTGGAATAACCTGGTTGTATAGGTGTGCACACCCTTAAACTAAAACCTTGTTGACCCAAACTGTGAATAAATTTCATCATCTAGTCTCCTTTGGTTGGAGTCCATCTGCATCTTGATTGGATATGTGCCCACTCTGCTTTGCAAACATCCTCCAAACCAATCAGCTTGGGAGGACATCATCTGTCGTGTTAATGTGGATTTATGCCTGGACTCACTGTGATGCTGAAAAATAAAGTTCCTCTTCATGTTCAGCTTCCTAGCAGACACCTAAAGGTTTGGATGGAAAATGACTGGCATCTGAAACTGTTAATAATTTCATTCACTTTGAGAAAAACCTCAGATGCATCTAAAGAAAAACCAAGCCCGGTCATTTTGCTACCAACACCATGTTTTACTGTGGGGATGGTGATCTATCCATCTATGGGTAGCGCTAAACGATATCAGGAAGATATTTGATTACCATAGTGGTGTTAAAAATGGCATTTGCAAAATCGATTATGATTAACCTAAAGTTTTCTGACTCTTGTCTCTAATTTTCTCTCATCTCCATTGCAGTGTCCCCATCATCCTCCATGGGGTTTAGCCTCTAAGCCACTTAAAACATGGATTGATTGTGGGCGGTAATGGCAGCTAGAGTCCATTTAACTGGTCAACATGTTATCGACATGCAGAGAGTGAATGCCTCCCACCAAATTTTGCATCCAAGCAGTCCTTTGCGATTGCAACATTGCATGCACTGATATTGTGATGACCATTATGACCTGCTCTTTGTGCAGCTCTATCTATCTGTCGTGATGCGGTGTGTCTTTAAACTGAAGTTTGGCATCGGACCATAACCCATTCTCCTAGAAGGTTTAGGAATATTTAAACTAAGCCCGAATATTTTCTTTAGATGAAAAGGCTGTGTTTGTTAACCCAACCTCTCAGTCCAGACTTGGAACGAATACAAGAGAATGTCGTCACATGTAAAACCCAACCAACACTGGCTAGAAGCTCCCTCAGTGCAACCATCAGCCAAACTGACCCGTTTCAGTCCAGTTGCTGAGGGCTCGTTTTACTCTGCCTGTTTATTTATAACATACTCTCCTCTAAACTGATATCTTTGTAAATTATGGCTTTAGCTCAGAATGCAAATTAGCAAACCTCAAGAAAATCTTACTATGACAACTAAAGTTTATTTCTGGTTCATTGGATTCACTATAATTAATGTTAGAGGTCAGCAGTAGAGCCTGTGACCGATATAGGGAGGCCTCAGTCCTCGATGTAGGCGTCCCGAGCCTGGAGAGCTTTCCTGCTCGTCTTCCCCCTCTTCTCCCCACCCCACTTCCTGTCTGCCTACCTCGAAAAAAATAAAAATAGGCCACTAGCGCTGCAAACAAATAAATAAATAAATGATGTTAGGTGTGTGCAAACAAAAAGTATTTGTCTAAGGGCATGCATACTTATACAGCCCCGTCATTATTGAGTTTTTGGTTTTTTTCCTTTGACAGATCAGATTTTTAGATGTATTGGACATCATATATGCTACATTACAGATGGAAAAGAGTTTACAGGCTTTGACCATCCACTGTATTTTTTTCCTAATCAAGAGAGACAGACACAGACGCAGGAAGATGTGGTGTCTTCCAAAAGTGTTCAACTTTTTCCCAGGTTGCCAGGTTACAACCAGAGACCTCAAGGTGTCCTACTGGGATTTTAAGAAACACACAAAGTGCCATATAATTATGAACTGGAAGAAAAATGACAACATGGTTTTCAAAAAATTTCAGAAAAGTGTGCCATGCATTTGTATTTGGCCCACCTGGGGAAATATCTTGCAGAACCTGGTTGGCTCATCACATAACATTGAGGTTTGCGGTTGTAACATGACAAAAGGTGAAAAGGTTAAAGTGTTCTAGTATGAGGGTTGTAAAACAAAGAAATATTGAAAGAAAAAAACAGTTAGGCAGGATTTGTTATTTCCCATCCCTTACAAAATGTCCCTTTAACTGTTAAGCAGAGGCTTCCGTACTTGCAGGGGTCTGAGCAGGACTCAACCTTCTCCTGAAGGCGGCTGGTGATGGAGGCGGGATGGTGATGATAGGAGGAGGTCGGCAGGGTCAGGATGTTATAAAGGGTCATGGCAGCAAGAAGCACACAGGCCACGCAGGCCAGAGCGATCAAACACTTGGAGGCCTGGCAGAGAAATGGTTGGATTTCATTACTTAGTCCTGACTGAGAACCACAGACTGAATATGAGGGGAAACTTACCAGCTGGGCTCTCCGACAGGATTCCTGCCTCCTCCCCTCTGCATCCACCAACTACAATCACATTTTCGCAATTATTACTCAACTCTGCGGATTTTCATTTGATACTGGGTATGGCTGCTGAAACTAAAATCTACAGCTATTTTAATACCTAATTACAGTCACCTGTGGAACTTGATCGGTTTTCTGAGAAGTGAAAGCAGTTACTGTAATATGTGGGTGAAACTGGAATATCACTTCCTGTTTCTTTACTTGTCTTTTATAAATCAAAAACTTCCTGTTTTTTTGCAGAATAATCTCATGACTCTGAGTGATACAAAAGACCCAACAAAACTGTTCAGCCAGGGAAGAGATAAACTAAAAAAACAAGAAGTAAAAGATTTAAAAAAAAGCTTAATCTGGTGTTTTAATGCAGATTAATTAGTATGTTCTAGCATTTTAAATTATTTATTGGCACAAATCAAGACATTAACCAAAAACAACTCATTAGGATTCATTTTATATTAAAAATCACTTAGAAAGAGACAAACACCTGTCAAAACCAATATCAGAGGCAAAGCAAAGTCAAAGAAACATTACAAAGGATTAATTTAATTTACTTGATAAACTTTAAGAGAAGTCAACCCAGTCCAATGTAAAGATAAACAACATTGTAGTCGGTCACCAGTGCATGAAGAACAGTTACCTGGTTATAGGGGATGTCCGTCTTCATGATGACAGACGAGGTGAGATCTTTCGGTTCAGGTCAGATTTCTAAACATGAAGAAAATATATCATCATCTGAACAGAACAGCTAATCAGACTGAAGATGTAAAACTCACACCAGATGAGTTGACTGTTTAACTGGAGCAACAGAAGCTGGTGTTCACTATCAGTATTCAGAGCTATTAAGGCTTCAGCTGCTTGGTTAGAGAACAACAGCGCCGTGTCTTCTCTGCAAACACTCACTGCTACCTATCCTTTACAAGCTGGACAAAGAGAAGCTTCCAGGCGTTTGAAACGTAAAGACAATCAGCTGCACGGCTCGACTTCAGCACAAAGACGCGCAGCTCCGCATGCAGGTCAGGAGCTGGCCTCAGACTAAACACGGGTATTCAGTAAATGAAATGGGTGAAAAAACGGACCTGTGATTAAAGAAGAAAGGATGTTCAGATGCTGACAGCAACAATGTGGCCGAAAAACGCTGTAAAATCCCTGAGGTGGCAGTCACGAGAGTTTGTGTCTAAGAGAAACATGTGACCCATCTCTGCTGCTGGCACATGAACACAACAGTTAGATCAATTAGGCCGTCCCTAAACTTTAAAATCAAACTAATGCATCTGGATAAATCACAGGTAGGCATGATACGTCACCAGATCCTCACAATCTTTCTTCTTCACGCTGAAATGAAAGAATGTTGCCACAAATGTTCTGCTTTAATTAGCAAAACGCTGTGACAGGACTTAGTCAAATCATGCGGTCTCCAACCGTCTGACTTAAGGTTACCAGCAACATGGTATGCAGTATATATTCTTGTGGTGTACGTACAGGCCTTTACTTTGTGCAGCATCCAGGTGGGGGCTGGGGGGAGGAGGGCTCTAACCACTTGCTCTTGCATTTCTTAAGAAGAGTTTGAACTTTAGATGACCTTAAATATCACCATGCTATGGTGCTTAAACAAAAACATTGAATATGGTCTAACTGCTTTTGTTTAAAACTAAAAAGGAGCAATTATTCCAACTCCTGCTAAAAAAGAACGCCAATTATTAGTTATAGTAAATGTTAGCTAGAACAATTATTTATTTGATTTTGATATACTGACTTTACCAAACCTATAATAAAGCACAAAATTAGGTTGTAGTTTTCAAGTAAACATAATTGTTTGCATAATATTATACAGTTTCTCTGCTCTTCTCTTTACAGAGAAACAATGAAAATATAACAAGCTGACATTATGTCTTCAATTAGTTGGGCTACCTGCTCAGGTAGCCAGCCTGCAGTCTGCTGCTTTACAGACAGGCTGCTCATAGTTGACCAGCTATAGTTTTAAAATAGCATATCCTCCATAAAAGTGATGGGTGGAGTGTTAGGTTTGACTCTCCATGTTTTCTCCAACTGACCGACAGTGCACAGCAACATGTAGGGGAGGGGCAGCGCAGCGTTAAGGCCTGTATTTACTCTGCATGAGGAATAACACAGTTTGCTCTGTGCAGGACACTGCATACTTCACGGGAATCTTGAGTGCAGAACTCCTCAGATGTCCTCAGTGGAACAGTGGTTCCAGTTTTCCACGTTAACCAAACCAACTTCAAACTTAGGTCCAAACACAAACTTCTTGCAGCATATGTGCAGCGCTTTACTTGTGCACCATGCAGGTAGGGGGAAACTTTAAGACCAATGTGATGGAAAGGTTTGCAGTTTTGAAACTGTAACTTTTTAATACCTCTAAACCTCGTTACTGGTAACCTTCAAAAACACAGATGGAGGCTAATTAGCAGAAGAAACATGACAGAAATAATTCAAATGCTGTTGAGTAAAGGTTAATCCTTCAGGTCTGCATAATGTAAGGTGATTTGATTAAGTTCTGCCATCCAGTTTAATGTTAGTGCTTGCTAACAAATGCAGTGTCACAACTCATTTTTCTACGACCAGGAACTAGGAAATTCCAGCTTCCGAATCAAACGCCCCATGAAAACTCTCAGAAACTGATAATGAAATGAAATCACTTAAAATTAAAACTTCGGGCGTTTCTCTCTGCTGCATTAGAATGAGTTTTAAACAGCTAAGATCACTGAGACTTTGTTTACATTGAGTCGAGGAGCAAAGCAGTAAAGAGAGGAACCTTGACTCGAGTTTTCTGGCAATCTTGCGATGAAGTGTAGCTAAATAACTGAAACACCCACATGTCTGTAAGTTAGCTCACTTTAACCTTGCAGAAATAATTCAGTTTACCGTAAAAATATAAACTGATTTAGAGTGAGAGGAACAACTTCAGTTTTCAAGTGAGATTAGAAGACAGAAAGTCGCTGACAGAGCAAAACAAAACAATAAAAGACCGTAACTTTCAGTTAGAAATAATAAAACAACTGTAGACTCGCCTGTTATCATGCGTCCAGGTTTGTTAAAAGTCCTTCTATACCTGCGTCTAGCTGTGCTCCTTTAAACATAACAACGTTTAAATGCGTGGTTAACTGATCATACATTCAAAAGACACAGATTAAGCGCTTTCTCTGTTACTAGCTTTACACAGAACCGACAACAGCAAATTGGGGAGTTGGTCATGTGATCCCGTGAGGCAGCCAATCAGAACTCATCTGTCGCGTTGACGTAACGCAGGAATTTACAGTATCACATTTTACCACACGAGGCCGCTGTTTCACGTGACTCGAACAGAGTTGCACTTTTTAAACACAATCCTTTTCATGCTAACGTTGAACCACAGAAACGTAGCTATTGATGATAAATTATGGCTGGCATTAAATATATACAGAGAAAAGAATATATATATTTCTAGTCATATTATTAAAATCTCTGTAACCGTAGTAGAAACTGATCTAAAAGTGTAAAAGGAAGTAGAAAATACCTTTTTTAAATATCTCTTATCTACCCTGAAGAAAAAGGGTAAAGAAGTAGGAATCCAACATTATATTTAGTGCTCATAAATGTGGTGGACAGAAAATAGCCAAAAACTACATGATGCTCCAAGAATCATAAAAGACTATAAATAAAACTAACGTATAAATGGCTTTAAGGTGCTGGCTTTGTTAAAGATGAAATACAACAATTAAAATAGAAAATATTTAGATAAACTCAGATTTAATGTATTTTAAAAATATAGAAAAAAAAAACTGGTAACAATATGTGCATTACAGAAAATAAAACTCTAAGTTACAGGTCTGTCTTCATTCCGTCCCTCACCTATGGTCATTAGATCCGGACCATGACCAAAAGAGCAAGACCCCAGAAACAAGTGGCCAAAATTAGCTTCTTCTGTAGGGTGGCTCGACTCAGCCTTAGAGATAGGGTGAGGAGCGCTGTCATCCTGGGGAGTTCTGCTTCGGGCATCTGATCTGGATGCCTCCCTTTGGAGGTTTTTCTGGCACATCCTGCTGGGAGAAGACCCTTGGGAAGAGCTAGAGATTGCTAAAGGGACTCTATATCCATTCTTACCAGAGAATACCTTGGGGTCCCCAAGAATGAGTTGGAAGGTGTCCCCAGGGAGAAGGGTAGCTGGGATTCCCTCCTGGACCTATTACCCCCGTGACCCAATCCCAGATAAGTGGAAGGCAATGGATAGGAGAAAGGATGAGACACTGAGGTGGATGCAAAACTGCTCCCCAAGTGCAGGACTTTATAGAATTAGTGGCAAGAATCATAAAACACAAACTGCAAGACCATACTGTAAACAACATAAATAGTGAATCTGACATCGGAACAATGAAAACTATTTGGCCTGGAGTGTTTGAGTGCATGGAGACAGGAAGGAGCAATATCTAACTGCTATAATGACCGTACATTAGGGCTTCAAATTAGGGCTTCAAATAACAGAGACATGGTAAATAACTATTTTGAGACAAATGTCTATCTGAACAAAAGAGCTGAATAAACAACACAGAAGAACCCACCTGATGGATGGACCCTCTCTGCAGGAACAGGATCCTGCTGCAGGAGATGGACCATCCCTTGGAGTTGAATTTGTGCACGAGTTGATACTTGACCACCTCTAAATGGCTGTGGAAGGGTCTATGAACTAAAAGCTCAGAGACTTGAAGGGGGAGGCATTGGCATCCCATGGACCTTAGAAGACATTAGAGGTAAGGCAACTGCGGCCCTCAGACCTCGAAGACTTGGAGGGGGAGATGATGGCAACTCTTGGACCCCGGAAGACTTGGAGAGTGAGGCAACGTCCCTTGGACGCACGAAGACATGAAAGGGGAGGCAACGTCCTTCTAACCAAAGACCTAAAGTGGGAGATTATTTTGCTTTGTTGTTTTGTGAAAATGTATTTCTCATGTTTATCATTTTGTTTGTAGTGATTTGTATGTTTATCTGGATGTTTTGCAAAAGGTGTTCAGCTTGGTGTTCAGCTTTTATGACGACAGCGTACAGGTTCATCAGGATAAAAAGCCACAGCAATCTGTATACAGTTTAGAAGAAACTGATTGGCCTGTTTAGTTTGTTTCATTTATTTACAGTTGTATCTACAATCAGCAGTCTCTTTTAGAAAAGATCTCTTAAACATTTTAGTGCTGATTTAGAAAAAAAAATGGGAAAAAAGTATTTTGAGAACCTTTCTCAGCAGTGAAGGAAACATTTACTTTGTGATAACAAGGAAATTAACTATAATGTCTGTGAACCGTATAGAGCTACTTTAAGATTTGTTAAATGTTTGCCCAAATACAGGTGAAACTATAGAAATACATCACTTCTGGAGACAGACTCTTACCATGTGTCATTTCTCATCTTTATGTCAGTAATCTAAAAGCTACAATTAAAGATAGTGGCTTGAAATCCAGCAGGGGGCACCAGAGCGCAAGAATAGACCGTACATGCAGTCAGGCGTGATGGTTGGTTATGGTACCAGAAACAACGAAGGGAGGGAGGTTAGAGTCTAGTTTATTTCCACCAGCAGCTCACAGCACAGGGAGCAGATATATCCATGTAAAACGGTGGAATGTGCCTTTATTTAAAGACATGATGAATGGGCCCAGTTTCCTTTTGTTAGTGGTGAAACCTGCAGACCGATAAGAAAGAAAGAAGCAGAGAAATTCCAGGTTGGTCACACAGGCAAACACACCTGTTTCTTCGGGTTAGTCGCTGCAACATTTCTTGCAACATTTTTGTACCCCAAAACACTGATATCAGAACGTAGGTGTGCTTCTTCCTGCAGGTGGAAGTTTGCTCTGGTGTGTAACCACAGAAACCAGGGTAGAAAAACCTAGACAGTTTATTATTTTACAGCAACAAGGACAGACTTATAGTGAGGCAATAAAAGACAGGCAGACTTCTCTTCTGCAGCAAGAAATAATTTTTGAATTTATTATAAAAATTATTATTATTATTGTGTAACATTTATTCCCAAGATCCCCATGTTAGGTGAAATAAATTAGCATTACTCTGCACTGAGACCCAAACTGTTACTTTCTAACTTGCTCCAACTTTGAGGGCAACACGTTGACAGTGAACCACAGGAGCCTTTTTCCTTGTTTTCCTAATCCTGATGCTTGGTTGCCAGAAGCAGGTTTATGACAGATCGCTGTGGTTTCAAGTTTGATTTTTCCATTTTGGAAGGCCGTTTTCTCAGAGTAGGTGTGTTTGTGTCCCTGTGACTCTGCCACAGGATCGATCCTGGTGACTCATTGCAGCTACACATGAACTCAACTGTGGCTCAACTTTTATTACTTACACAACTTCCTGTTTTTTTCTGTTTTTACAATTCATTCCTGCTTTAATAACCTTCACTCTCCAGTGGTCAGTTTTTGGAATCCAAGTTTTCTTTTGCAGGTGACATTCTAAGTGAAAACAAAGAATCATTACAAACATTATCTGAAAACAACCAGAGCTAAAATGAGACAATAAAACGAGATTCTGCGCAGGACCAAAAGTCTGCAGATCTCTGTTTAATAAATGAATGTCAGCCATTACTGTTTTACTTCTATTGTGTGAGGACTGCGGCGGCTGTTTATGGCTGAGATGGCCATAAAACCAGTGACATCACTACAGCAGGCTGTAATGGCTGGTGATGGTGCACATGGAAGTATATGAACATACTATTTTAGGTCACTGCTTTGTTTTCCTCAGCAGGTCATTTTCTGTTCCTTGTTTTTGAAGTGCTAAGGACTACAAAGCTTAAACCTAAAATGGTTCCGTTAAAGTAAACAGTTCTGATCTGGTTAAATGTTAGGTGACAGTTTCCGTAGTGGAAAAGACCACAAATGTGGAAACTATGACTACACTGCAAGCAGACAAGACTGAGTAAATATATTTACTTGTTTTTTATTTTCTTTAATTTATTTTCTGTTCTTTTCTTTTAAAATAACCCCCAGGATTTTCCATAAGCAGAAGATCTGAGCTGTATCGTTAAGGCCAAGCACAGAAAACGAGAACGTTTTTCCACTTAAGTTATAGAAAAGTGATGGCATTCATGCTGTTTACAGCCTATCAAAAATCCTATTTGAAATGTTTAGGCAGTTTTCCATAAACGATCGTTCCCTCCGAGTGTTTTTCATGTTTTTTTGGATGTGGTAGCAGAAGATAACATTATTCAATTATTTAGTGTAGATCAAATCAAATCAACTTTATTTATAAAGCACATTTAAAACAACAGAAATGACCAAAGTGTTGTACAAAGAAACAGACAAAAACATTAAAGGAACACATTTAAAAAAGACAAACATTATAAAGGATGTGAAAAATATAACTCAAAAATAAACTAAAAATGACTTAAAATGACTTCTAGCATAAAACAATTTGAAAGGATTCTGAAATATGTTTCAGTTGTCTATACAAAGCTTTAAAAACACACAAATCAGGAGTGGAGTGACTGGAATACAGGGGGGATTTCTTTCATGTTTTCAGTTCCAGCTGCAGGTACTGCAGCTGGAACTGATCAAAGCCAAAGTAAAGACAGTTGTGTTTGCAAATTTTAAATTGCTGTCAAAAATAACTCCTAAAATTCTGGTTTGGGCCTGAAGAATTAATGACAATGGTTCTGAACCAAAAACGACCATCTCTGATTTAAGAGCCTTTAACTGTAGAAACTTATTAGCTATTCAGCATTTCATCTCTTTGACCCAGTTCTGAATAGATTTGACAGTAAAGGGGTTCATCAGGACTCAATAACTTTTACTTCTGTGTTTTTTACCTGACAATGAAATAAAAGATTTGACCCAAGGGAAAATGTAAAATTTGAATTAAAATGGCCCCCAGATGAATCCTTGAGGGACATCACAACTTAAAGACATGAGTACAGGAAGAGACGTTTTTTACATTTCAAAGAATAGAATAAGAAAAAGACACGAACCTCCGAAGGTCTATGAACTCCAGTGATGTGGCCAGGATTATCCCTCTGGAGAATTTTCTGCAAACTTTTATTAAATAAAAGCTGAAATGGTGCAATATACCTTCTTCTACACCAGGCTATCTCCAGGACACTGTGAAGGATGTCTTTCATAACAGACCTTTATTTTTTGAACCAGTTATTTTATCCGTTTAGTGGTATTTCTAAGTGTGGCAAAGCTCCTCCCTCCAGTGATTTCCATGAAACCCCCCGAATAAAACATGGGTTCATGCTGGTGTAATTGGTGTAAATGCTTCAACTCATGTAGCACAATTTCACAATGTGTTCCCCCGGCCACCCGCTCAGGATTTATATATATCTTTGCACAATAAATATATGGCGCGTCCTATTAGAAAATAAATCCAAAAATAAACACAAATGTTAAAATTGCAGAATATTAATTTTTAAATATTTAAGTACCCTAATTTTCAAAAACATCATAATCAACTGTTTCCACTTCTAGAAAAAAGGTTTTGCGAGTACTAACAGATATTAGAGGATTAATACAACTTAAACATTGATCATGGGACCAAGAAACCCTGGAAGTGCTCTGTCATTACACCAGTCTTTAAGTCAGGTAATCCTGCAATAATCAGCAATTACAGACTGATAAGCATACTTCCAGCAGTCTCAAAAGTCTTGGAAAAAATAGTAGCGGAGCAAATAGTAGATCATCTTAACAATAGTCCATATACCTTGAACAGGATGCAGTTTGGCTTTAGAAAACATCATTCTACTGAGACGGTGGTTTGTTTCTTTTTAGAAAACATAAAATCAAAATTGGATGCAGGTGGTGTTGTTGGTGCTGTTTTCATAGATCTCAGAAAAGCGTTTCCTAAATTGTTTAGTTTTAACTTTTCCCCAGGTACTCTGAACTTGATTGAATCATATATATCTGCAAGATCACAGTGTGTTAGGACACAGGACTTGAAGTCAACATCACGCAACAACAACCTTGGGGTACCGCAGGGGTCAGTGTTAGGTCCACTGCTTTTCAGTTTGTTTGTAAATGATCTGCCAAACTGTTGTCCTTTGAATGTAATCTGCCTGTATGGTGATGATGCTGTTCTGTATGTCCATGCAAAGGATAAAAAACATGCTGCGCTAGAGTTGACAGATGCTATGATAAATGTGTATAACTGGCTTGAGAAATCCCAACTATGCTTGAACATATCCAAGACTGTGTGTATGTACTTCTCAAAAAGAGCAAATACGTACAGTGATCCTAACGTTTTTGTGCAAGGTTAAACAATTGATGTCGTACAAGAGTTTAAATACTTAGGAATCACTCTTGACTCACAACTTCTTTCTAAACGACAGATAAAAAATATTGTGAACAGAATTAAGTTTAACTTGTCCAACTTTATTAGACACAATCTAACTCTTGAGTCAGCAAAACTGTACTATGATCATGTTCCACATGTCCTATTGCATAACAAGTTGGGCATCAGCCTGTAAGACGACCCTAAAGCCGATTGAAGCAGTTTATAAACAAGCTCTGAAAATATTGGATAAAAAACTAAAAACATACCATCACTGTCAGATATTAAAAAAACATGAGCGCTCAAACTGGGACAATACTCTTCAATATATCGATGCTATCTTGATTTACAAAATCTTCCATGGCAAAGCACCTCCTTCGTTACAAGAATTTGTGAAAACACCTCAAACAGATCAAGAGCTGGTTCTAGAGGTGACAGTGTGGTTCCTTTTAGAAAGAGTGCCTTTAGTCAAGACACTTTTTCTGTTTGTGCTTCTCGCACCTGGAATTCAATACCAAACTCAATAAGTGAACTTCTGACTCTGACCTCTTTTACCAAACATCTTAAAGCTTGGCTACTGGAAGAACTGTACTGTTGCCACAACCATGCCTAAACTTGTATAATGTCTATTACTAGCATATACTTTCTGCACTCTGCACTTCAGTCAGTCTTTTGATATTTAATTTTAGCTTTTTAACACTAGTAAAATACATATGGTCCCCTGACACACTTGGCCTGTATGTTATGATCCACCATATTTTCCATTGTTCTTGCTTCTCTTTCTATTTTTTATCCTATTGTTTTTAAGGAACTTTTATCTCTCTGTGTACTTACTCTACCTGCTTATATTGCTCACAGCCATGATGGCTTGCTATTCTAATTGTTGTTACTGTTGTTTTATTGATTTTATTACTTTATGTCGTTGATTCAACCTGCCAAAGGGACTACAGATGGATATTAGCCGTTGGCTATAATCTGGCATATTTACATGTACATGTCCATTAATATGCATTGTCCCCTCTTTTTTAAACAAACTCAAACTCAAACCACCTCAGCCTTTGTTTACAATTTTTAATGTTTTTCTTGCATAGTCAGAACATTTTTGCAACATTTGCATGGTTTTAGAAAGCTTGAGGATGAAAGCTCATTTTGAGGTAGAGTTAAGTTTGAGAACATAATGCAAAAACAGATAAGCAGAAAAGTATCATATGCTTGAAATGCAGTTGCATCATAATTATGATAACATATTTAGACCAAGTTTATTTTTCACTTCTAGGTTAAAATTACATTTAAGTCCCGTTATGCAAATGATCAAATGCACTATTGTCCAGGATCAGTTAACCCGTTCAGTACCTCTGCTGTTAACTAAACAACAGCTTGCATGATAAGCCTCTTAAAGCAATATGGGTTCACACCCACATCATGTAACAGACTGACTCATGTATTCCTGTTTGGAGGTGGAGAGTACGCAAGAACAAAAGAACATTAGTCATCTACCACTGATCCCTTTCCTTTCGTGCTCTCTCGCTGTCTCTTTGAGGCAAACACGCAGCTTCCAGGATCTCCGGAAAGCTGCTCACCTGTACAGTTAAAGGATGCGGAGAAGGAAGTGGTGCGGCTGCTATAAATCAGTCGCTGCCCAACTGATTGTCAGAGACGACATTCAGGTGTGCCTCTGCACAGCGTCTGTTTACATTTGTAATGTGTGGTCAAAATGGCAGTGCTAATAATTTTGGGTTTTGGTGACATAGTTAAAAGGTCTGCTTCAAAAACTGTCCTTCACTACCTTGATATTCTTCATCATCCGCTTTTTAACATTTACAACTGTCACCTGGATGCACTTCATTGTCAAGAACAAACCTGCTGGTTTCTTTTTATCCACTTTATTCCTGACAATGATGCTAGAGGATTGATTAGGTTAGCAACGTCTTGTAGCATAGTAGCAGCTCCAGCAAAATGGTTTGCTTCAGTATGGAGCATGCTGTATTTCTGAAGTAAATGGTTAGCAGTTTAGATCATTTTTTGTCTGTTATGTTAATCACACACATACAGACATGCCCTGCTGAAGCTCAGACTTGTTCAAACATACATGGTTATAGCGCTTTTTGTGGCTGCCCCTTTTTTCAGACGAAGCTTAACCTGTGACTTCAGCTGGTGTGTATTAAAGATGGATAATTCTTGCAATCAGACATTAAGTTTACATTGGTTACCAGCAGATAAGGATTAAAGTAGAATGTGGTTGAAGAATCCAAATGCCAAGCAACCACTGAAAGTCCTTGTAAACTAAAGTCCAGGGAGCATGAAAATCCTTCTCCCATTGTTTGGACTGCGACTGATCACCGAAGGAGAAACGTCGGTTGCATGGTGGCACAATTGGTTAAAACTGTTGCTGTGCAACAAGAAGGTTCTTAGTTTGAATCCCTTTCTTTCTGCATGGCCTTTGCATGTTTTTTGTCATGCATACATTGGTTCTCTCTGGGTACTCTGGCTTCCTTCCACAGTTAAAAGAAAACAAGCATGTTAGGTAAATTAGTCTACAGGCGATCTGTGAGGAGTTTACCCTGCCTCTGGCCAGATGACCGCTGCATTTACATGCCAATCCCTTCTTATCCCTTGCAAGGATAAGAGGGTGCAGAAAATTGATGGATGGATGATAGTCGAAGTTTATGTTTTAGCACCTTTATTAATCCCCTGATCCCCAAAGCTCATATCTCCTTTGGTTGTTCATACTTTCAATTCTCCTCTGTAAGTGATTGGAATAATTTGCAACAGACCAGTAAAGCTAAGCCTATGCTTTTAAAAATTCATTATAAACAACATCCAGAGAAATCTGCACTCACTTTTAGGCACTTATTTTTTAATATGCCACTATATTTAAGGTGCACTTCAGTCTCTTCTGAAGAGTGTGAAATTGTTTGTTTTCCCTTTTAATATTGCTGCTCTTCTGTATAATTGTTTTGTTGCTGTCTCATGATCCTCATTGTAGATAAGAATTGTTTCCCAGGTGACTAACCTGGATAAATACAGGTACAAAATAAAGCATTGTATATGTTGGAGGTGTAATGTACATATTCCGGCTGCAGGGCTTGAATTCTGCAGCACAACAGACAAATCAGAGCCCAGATAGATACGATGACAACAAATTGATTTTGACAGAGGGCCAGTTTATTCTGTTCCCCTTCCACCCAGATCCCTTTGAACTGGACTCCATGACCAGGTGTGGGGAGAGAGTGGGCATTTCCAGTCAGAGTGTGTGTGGGGGATGATGTAAAGGGCACAAGAACAAGCTGTTCACCCACAGATGAACTGCTGACCCAATGCCCAGATAAAGACAGAGTGAGCTGTAGGTGCCTTAAAATTCCTTTATAAATACATTAATTTAATCCAGGAGCGATAAGTGGGGGGGTTAGATGTCTGGGGTGCATTGTATGAAAAAAAAAAAAACACACTTCTGCTGTGTGCACACTTGTCTTATTATTATGTCTTATAAAGACATAAGGGAATCAGTGTTACAATTTTCTTTTATCTGAGGACACCTTAAAGATTTCTTTATGTTAAAAACACAAACTGCTCTGAGTGACTAATCATGGGTTTGTATCACATCAACAGTCTTTTATAACCTCTTGCCCTCCATGCAAAATCACCCAAATCACCCTGTGGGGAGGGACGGTAAAGCTGGTCAGGGTTGATGCAAAGATGGATGATGGGGAACCCAAGACATTCCTGAAGGGACACTGCAAAAGACTTGAATCTGGGGTGGAGGTCGATCTTCTAGCAGGACAACGATCCAAAGGTGGTTGAGATATACCCTTAAAGACCTGGAGCTCTAAATGCAGCGAAAGGTGGTCCTACAACGAATTCACTCAGGGAGACTGAATAAAAATGCATGCAACACTTTTCTGATTTTTATTTGCCAAAAAAAAATAAAAAAAAAATAAAAACAATGCATATTCCATTGTAAAGTCAATTGTGTATATATGTATATTTAAAAAGATATTATACATTCTTTGTTACTGAGAGAAAAGTGTACCAGAGTCAAGTTCCTTGTTTGTTTGTACAAACCGGGCAATAAAGCTGATTCCTAATAAAGTGACAAAATGTAAAAATGTCTTTTGGCCCTATATATACTTTACTGAAAGAGGGAGTTACATACTATTTCTAAAAAGATTCTAGACAATTTAACTGAAAAGCATTAAAAGCATTAAGTAAAACACTTTGTAACACTTAAGTAAGAGGACACAACATCTTTCATAACTCTGGGACAGAAATGTAACAAACCGTGAGGTAAAATTTGAATAGGAAAAACACAGCTTGCAACACATGACCTTTATTCCTACTTGATATTTAATAATCACCGAAACAGCACAAACCACAGATATTTGAATGCAGTGCAAGATGTCACAATCATTTTTCAAAGCTTTGACACATTTAGCTCACGGGCCGGGCTCTTTGTATTTTCTTTAAAGATTTCTCCAGTAGAAATGCTTTGCCTTAAAACACAGACAGGAACATTAAAAATAAAACCTCTAAATCTGCAGACAGGTAAGAAATGTCAGAATATTAATAGGAGTATAATCAGAATGTAGAAACAGCCATCATGCCATTCAGTACGGCCTTGATTTGCCTCTGAAGGATTGCTGGTGTGCTTGTGAGCCTGGGTGAGCACGCTCTGTGGGCAGCACAGGTCAGACAGAGCAGGTAACTGATTACCCAGTCCGGTCGAACCAGGTCTGTGTGCGGGAAGAGGAGGGGACCGAATGAGGGAGGTATAGCTTTCTATCCTCATTAGTCCAGCTCCTGAAGTGTTCATCCCCAAACTTTACACCCTTACCGTGAATACCAGGGATTTCCTATGCATTGTTGGGACTAGAGCCGCCTTTTGTTCAGCTAAGACTCAAGAAAAACAGACTCCTGGAGTGGAGCTCTTTAAAAGGGGGTATATTCTGTATTTAGGACCACAAGAGGTCTCAAATAACAGCGTGCTTCAAAAATGCCAAGCCAAAATAAATCATTAATTTAAACCGATGTCTGAGATGCAAACAACCACAAATGACTGCTTGAGAAGACAAAGTAAATTAAAGTTCAATTTTTAATTGTGTTTCTTATTATTTACGGAGGAAATATTAGAACACAGCTGACCTTAGGCAACATTTTCCAGGAAACTGATATAGTGTCTATATGTGAATATATATGATATATATGTCAGCTACAAACTAATCTCTGAATACCTGTTTCTAGCTCCACCTCCCTCCACGTTCCCATCTTGCTGCCTAGAATGAGGAAGTGAAGCTAAAGTGCTGAGGTTAAAGGTGACCTTTGTTGTCATGTCAACCTCTTTAAGTCAGTATCGGGGGGCCTTATCAGCACTCGCTAAACTTCTCTGCCTGAAAGAGATCAATGCGAATCAACCTCACATTCCAGCTCTATCTATTCATTCAGGTCCCTGATTGAAATATCAGATGCCTTCGGGGTGAAACTGGGGAAAAACTGTCGTTTAGTTGGTTAAATATGTTCACCGACGTAGCTGCAATGATCATAGTCTGGTGTTTAACTGAGATTTCCTGCTACTGTGCCGTGTCTCTGTTATGTTAGTGACAGTATTTCAGCACAGGAAGGAATTTCCCATTTTCAGATCAATAAAACAACCTGACAACCGCAGCTGCTTGTAGTGTTACAGCTGGGACCGCACTCACAAATACAACCTCACTACTTCTGCTGTTAATCATAAAAAAGAAAAAAACTTCCTTCCACTACAAAAACAACTGCCATGTTCATTGTTATTTAACCAAACTTGTAATCAGAGCAGTCCCAAGGCATAAGGAAGCCTTGCAACTGCTTGAGGCCCCCTGCTTTCTTGGGGAACCCAGGGGACCTGAATTTCCACAGGAAAGGTTTACAACGGCTTCAGTTTCACAGAGACTCATGTTTTAATGCTAATTGATTCATTTCTGTTGCTTGTGTCTACAAACGTTCGCTGTTGATCAAGACCAAGGTAAATATTATTCTCCACAAGGGAGAATTTGTTTTGCAGCCAGCAGAGAACAAATAGAAAAATATGAATAGAATTGACAGAAACAAAAAATAACCATAACATTCATAATACAACCAGTATACAAACATGGGCTCCTAGAGTCCCTATTTGGACCTATCAGGTCAAATATTAATGAGGCTAACAGGAACAAATGAACATTTGTACCTTGGAGAAACTCAAAGCAGCATGGTCTGTCTTAAATGGTAATTTAAATATCTGTATATTAATTATTTGTGTAAAAAAAACAAATGAAACCTTTTTTGTTACCGTGGTTACTTGTTCACAAAACTTTAAACTTTGCTCCACCTTCCTGACTCTCCCAAGTCTATAAATATTGCCATGAGCTTGGCTTGAAGTGGGTCTCCACTCTGGGGCTCATGGAACCTTGGACGAGCCCATTGTGTAATAATCATGTACTATCTCAAAATGAAGCCTAAAATCGGACCAATAGCTGCATTGCACCATGAAGGAAACACAATTTAGGGAAAACAAGGCACATTATTTTAAAATTGACAGGAAAGTCTGGTCATCAATCTAGAACTTGAGGGCAGAAGCTGAAACCAAATGTTTTACTTTTTTATGTGTATTTGTTTTTTTTTTTTGTTTAACAGGATGAATCATAACTGGGCTGTTACTTCCCACACTTTTACCTGCATCCCTCCTAAATTAAGTGGAGTATACCATCATCAAATAGCAGGACGACTTCATCTTCCACAAACAACATAAAGATAAAATACCGTTTATTGTCACAAATGGAAACTTATCTTAGCCTACAAGCTGCTGCAGTACATAAACGGCGCCTTCAACTCCTACTATTAATCCTTTGTTCAACATGCTTTTCCCAGTGCAGCGTTTATCCAATCCAATCCAGTGTGTTTATAAAGCACATTTAAAAACAACAAATGGTAAAAGATCATAAATAAAAAGAGCAAACTAGAAAAGAATAGAGCGCAGACCTCCGTCAAGGCAATAGGGTCATTGACGCATGCCTGGATTACTCTGGATGACCTCTAGCCTCTGCATGTCAGCTGGTGACAGAGTGTCACACCACGTTCTGGCAATGATAAAGAATCCTCCAAATAAAATCCTGGATCCAGATGGTGGTCCGCATCACCACCAAAATGTAATCATCTGTTCCTTGTCCTTATACGCACCTTGTCTGAAAATTTCATCCAAATTCGTTAATACCTTTTTGAGATATTTTGCAAAAAGAGGGACAGACAAACACAGACAAAAACATTACGTCCTTGGTGGAAGTAATAAGCAAAAACAGACATAGAACAATGGTAGACAACACAACAAGTCACGTAAAGAACAACTCATGCTGCGTTGAACTTCAGAGAAAAAGGATGAGTCTTCATAAAGGATTTGAAGGAAGACTGTGAAGGAACCTGTTCAAAATGTTGAGATACAGTAACTCGTTCCATGATTTAGGGGCCACAACTGCAAAAGCAAATGGATTAGTCTTCTTCCACAACGTTCTCCAGGCTTGAGCATACAGAGATCTTTGACCATTTCTGTTTGTACTATTGTCCAGAGTGCTGGGCCCTCTCATTTAATCTCTTTAGCCCACTCTACAGGTTTCCTGCCAGACCTTTTGAACCCTTTATGCTTTTGGAAGAGAGGCAAGTCTGCACCCTCACAGGTCTCATCTGTAGTGAGAAGTATCAGTTAAAGTTCCAGTAGCATCTAACAACTTAACCTCATGCTTACATTTGTGATGGTGGGACAGAAGATGCTTTTTCTGGCATGTTGGTTTTATCTAAAGGTTTTTATGGAGACGTGGTGACCCCAGGAAGACCCTCATTGCTGCAGTGCTCTAACGTTGAACTTTGGAGATGTTTTATACTCACCGTTCTCCTCACTTTGAGGGGTGTCAAGATGAACTTGGGTCTTTGTCTAACCTGGTCTTGGAACCATGACCAGGTTGGACAAAGACACAAGTTTATCTTGTAAACCTCTGTAAAACTTTTAGTGGCTATTTTTTGTAGCCTTTTCTTGACTTATAAAGATCTTATTTCTTTAAATGTTATGTTCCGTTGTCTTTCCTGTTTTGAATAGGGTCCAAAAGAAATGGGCCTCCACGTCACTTCGTATTTATTCCATATGGAGACAGGAAGTCATAGATTACTACATAAAAGTCCCTTCACAGTCTGATCAACTGAAAAATTTTAATTATTAAACACAATAACAAAATGCTTCAGCTATTTTTATTCTGTAACAGATATTAGGGGTGCCATTACATTTGACATGTTATTTTTTGCCCTGTTGCAAGAATCACTTCTTTTATGTTTAATGTGGGATTTGTCTTTGAAATAAATGTATTTAAATGTTAACATTTTTGGTGCGATATTATTCTACTGCAACAAAAGATGAATTTGATTTTTAGGCTTTCTACACATATTTACTAAGGGTGCCAATAGGTGTGGATGGTGCTGCAAATACAAGGCAAAGCAAAGTCAAAAACTTTGACTTAGTCCTAAAGAACACTTCACTTGGGGTTATTTATTATCTTGTTTACAAAAACATTAAACTAATTTGTGCCAATTAAATCTGCAAACCGGCATCATGAATGAAGTGAACGGTAAAACCACAGCAGGACGTCGGAAGAAATTAGAGTAAATTTCACTACATTAAGTTTTCTGTAACCTTGTTACTGGGCGAAATGCAGAAATTTACTGTTTCTTTGGTTGTGTGTAGAGACTTATGAAACAACAAACAAGTATGTATGAACCTCAACTAAAAACTGTTTGCTGAAGGGAGGATGCTTGCAGAGATGAGGCTTTCTGGTTTGCTCCAAGACTCTAATTTATTCCATTTAGGGAGCTTGTGTCATCCAGTTGTCTCTAAATCACAGAGTTATATCTTCCCACTCTTACTGGTTTCTCTGCTTCAGTTCATTAACAAAAGCTGAAATGCTCTAAATGTATGAAGGTATATACAACAAAGCTCCAGTCTCTGCCTTTCTGCTGCCTCCACCCACTAAAACTCACCTTCTCTTATCAGTGTACGTTCCTGCCAACCCCCACCTGCCCCACCTGTAGCGCCAGGCCACATCGCCACGGTTACTCATTAACCAGGACTTCCTTTTATCCAGGCCAGACACCCCCGAGGTCACTGCTCGACCCATGGCGTTCTGTTTCAGGTGTTGCTCCACCATCGACCTGCTAGTTTTATTCACAAAAAGCCATTTCTGGCTGTTTCTTTATAAATAAATTGTTTTTGTTCATTATAACCTCAGTGACATTTATTTACTAGTTGTATTTATAGTTATTTTACTACAGTGTATGAGACCAGTAGGTTACCACGCCTTATTTATGTCGAGCCACTGTTTAATGCAATCTGAAAAAGCCTTATTTTAAGGTAACTAAAATAATAAATTCTGTGATGTGAAAGTCTCAGTGAGAGAGTCATTAAAATACCATACATATTTTTGCTTTTTGCCAGTGCTTGTGACAACAGGCGGAGGAATTTTGGCCCACTCTTCTTTCCTGAATCTCAATTGGTTTTAAGTCCAGACTTTGACTAGGCCACTCTAAAACCTTTATTTTTTTTTAGACTTTCAGAGGTGGAGTTTCTGCTTTGCTTTGGATTATTGTTCTTCCAAGTGAGCCGGAGCTTAATATTTGGAGCTGATGGCCTCATACCCTCCATTAGGTCTTTTTGCTATAACACAGAAGTCATGGGTACATCATTATGGCAAGTTGTTGAGATGCTAAAGCAGTAAAGCAACCCCACACCATCACACTACCACCTTCAAGGTTTACTGTAGGCATGATGTTCTTCTGAGGTAGTATGATGCCAGATTTAACGGGACGCACGCCTTCCAAATTGTTTTACTTTTATCATCAAGATGTTTTTGATAAATGTGAGGTGGACCTTTGTGTTATTTTTAGTCAGCAGTCTTCCACAGTTACCATTTTCTGTCCAGCCACTTTCCTAATATTGAATCATGAACCCTGACCTCATCTGGAGCAAGTAGAGCTCTAGATATTGTCCTGGGTTCTTTTTTGTCCTCTTGAGTTTTTGTTGCTCTCTTGGAGTAATTTTGGTAGCCTGCCCACTCCTGGGAAGGTCCACCACTGTTCCAACTTTTCTCCCTCTATGGATAATGGTTCTTACTGTGGTTCACTGGAGGCCCAGAGCCTTAGAAATGGTCTTTTCACACTGCTAGGTGTCAGCAACTTGGGTCCTGAATGTTTGGGTAATGATGTGTTGCTTTTGAGTTATTTTTGCCTACCTGATGTCATCCGACAGGGTATTTTTAAGTGATTTCCTAATTTTACCAGTCTAATTTGTGGTTTAGCAATGGAGGAATAATATTTTCACATGGCGTCAAACTGGTTTTAAATTAGTTTTCGGCTCAATAAATAAGAGCATCATTTCAACATTAATTTTAGTATTTACATTAAAATGTCAGACACTGATCTACACATAGACAAAAAACATCTATGTCAGACCCATTTTTCTGTGCAAGTAAAGTAGTGTTTAACTGTTATGTTAGGGGAGTGTATATTCATAATTATTAAGCAAAAATTGTTGCTAAGTATAAATTAATAGATGTAGTTGCTTTGCTCTGAGTTTGGACGTGTATTTTGTCTTTGCATGGCATTCACAATATTTTCAGTGAAATTTAACAGATGAAAAAAAGTATATATATATCAAACTGAAGCCATCAGTGCAGTTTTAGCTGTTAACCAGCAGAGCTACGTCTAAATCCAAGCAGCATTAAAGACGTCATTAGCTTAAGGTTCAGAATGTTTGTCCATCTTGAACATTTACACTTTTTCCCAGTTTAATCGATAAAAATAACTGCAAAATTAGTAGCAATTACAAGAAATTAATGTACAGTTCTGTCATCTAAAAATCTGACAAACCACCTTTGTGTCTCGTATATACACGGACTCTGAGCAGTTCTAACTCACCGAGGTATGAGACACGAGGAAGTCGCCTGCAGCTGAGACGGCGTGCGCTTGCACTGTGTCGCATGAAAGACCACAACTGCAAATGAAGGTAGTTAGGTGTGCAGTGATGTGCAACATGCTGTGGACAGATGCCACCGAGGATAAAGACCTTTTCTCCATTACTGCCGGTCGCTGTCACTGTCGACTGAACTCTTTTTGATCCTAATGAGAACACGCTTGGCCTCACCAGGTATGGCTGCCAACTCCATCTGATTCCTCAGCCTTGTTTCAGCATAGCTGCGGGACAGTTTATACCAGATATGCAGTTATAAGTTATAAAATTTTCAACTGGTTCACAAAAGGAAGAAAAGCAAACATTGTTTCTTCCTGCTCCGTTTATATGTACATGTAGTTCTGTGGAATGAAAACAAGCATGAAACTCATCCCTCCTCTTGTTACGTTCCTGTTTGTAAGCAATGCTTGACTGATAAAGACAAATGATAAAAAAATAACCTGAACCTGGCTGAGGGCAGGGCTGACCAATCATTAATGCAGCAGGTATGCCCCACTCTGTTATCGACTGGCAGACAGCCAGGTCTCAAACTGAAAAACAATACGCGCACCCATACAACCTATACAAACTAACACCCAAGAGCGAACCAAGAGAACTCTACCTGGATGTTACTGGTAAACAAGGACCGCCATATTTCTGACGCAAATCCAACAGACAGTACAACGCAGCCTCCACTGGCATCATGTCTGTGCTCTGTTGTTTACTTGACCTTGTCACAATCAGGTCATTTTTTTATATTCCAGAGGTTTCTGCACCTCTAACATCAGTTTCAGCCTAGCTGTGGAGGAGTTTGTCTGGCATTTTCTTACCAGACAAACTCTTAAAAGTATGAGCAAATGGAGGTATAGAGGTTTCTGTGCAGAACCTTATACAACAAGCCTGACTATGATGAGAACAACACCTTCTTACTTTACACCTAAAAACAAGAAACCCCATTGCACAATTTCTCTAAATGAACCAGAATCCAGGGTCTTCTATTTTGCTCTGTTCTCCTCATTTCACCACACCGGTTTTCTATGGGAGTTTGGTCTGGGGAAAGAACTAACCATGGAAGAAGGTTGATTTTTGAGTCCGTTTAACCATTTCTGTGTTGATTGAGGTTTCAGGATAATTTTCCTGCTATAAGACCCAATGGTGACACATTTTCAATTTTCTGGCAGAATATTCCAGCTTTTTATTTAAAATGTCCCAGTATTTTAAAAAATTCAAGATGTCATGGCCTCTATCAAGGCTATCAAAGCCTTTATAAAGAGAAACAGGTCCACAGTATCACAGGTCCAACACCATACCTAACAAAGGGTATAAGATGTTTTTTCATAAGTGTTTTACATTGGACCCATCTTGAGTTGTCGACTCTGAAAAACTCCTTCTTAGGAGTCTCATCTGACCAAATCACACTGTTCCAATTAAAGTCCCAGATGAGTTTAGCTAACTATGCATTTACATTTTTTGTGGTATCCCTCCCCAAAAACCTGGTGGCATGTAGAACATGTCTAATAATTTTTATGTTTACTTATGACCCTTAGATGTTTCTCTTTGGTGCAGTTAAATAGTGAGCTTTGGATATTTTTTCACACCCTCCTCCATCATCTGAACTGGGCTTAATGGCAAGGCAAACATGACTCCTTGTCCAGCCTTGTTTGTCACAGCTTCAATTATTTTAAACTTATTAATTACTGGTCTGACTCTAGATATGGGCAGGTTTAGGCAAATAGCTAGTTGTTTCTAGCAGTTTCCTGACTTATGAAGAACAACATATTTCTGTCTTACCTGTGTTAGGAATAACCTTTATTAATATGACTCATAGCTGTTTTTCCATTTATACTATACTGAAATAAAATATAAGTTCTAATGTTTCCCTTTTGTTACAATAGGATAAGAATGCTCATAAACATACAGTACAAGGATAAATGGCCCAAGGTTCGTCATAAATGACCTGAAGCTGGGGCACTGGGGTAGATAGTGGAGCAGCCGGTATAACTGGGTTGATTAGAAACCTACAGCACACTTAGATTAAGGATGGACACCCGCTACTACACAATCTAACAGATAGACACCACAATGGTGACACATAGTCTACTGATAATCACTGAGGGAGAGCACATCCATTGAATTGGATTGCCAGATATAAAAACTGTATGTGACCTTCTATCGGGGCTCTTCGTCATGCTCTAATAGACGGCGACGGTCCGAGACGGGAGCCTCAGCGCTGATCTCTGTAATCATTCCTCTGCCTTAATTTAGATTAAAGGAGCTAAAAGTTAGAAACTGGTTGAGAGTCGTTCCTTTAAGAGTCTTTAGATAGAGTGGTGACTGTTTCCGGGGTTCCAAGTACCGGTGGGTCTCCGAGGCGTCTGACCGCCAACCGGGTGCGGTAGCTCGGACACCTGATAAAGACTGTCCTTCCTTCACATTTATAACCTGTGGAGAACAGAATTCATGGATTACAAACTAAATGTTCCTACACACTCTGCTTAAACTTATATTAATAAAACTAGAAAGACACTCAGGGATTGCAGACCTCTGCCAAGGACACTGCATGTCATCTGCTGACAGGGTGAGGAACCATGTGGGAACTCCAAGTTGTCGCACTGTGGTCTGGCAGTGAGAATGAATCCCTAAAAAAATACTGGATCCAGATTGTGCTCTGCATCACCACCGAACTCTAATTATCTGTTGCTTGTCCTAATACGAACCTTGTCTGAAAATTTAATCATCATCATTTTTAACGTTTTGAGATATTTTCCATACAGACAGAGGAGCTAAAAATAATGTTTCAGGTTATAGGAAACGCAAGGGGTTCCAATAAATATGCCACTGGTACACCTTGTTTTTTAGGTCAAGTTTTTCTAAAATTGTGAGTCTGATATGATGCTATTGCGAAAATAGATTGATTTTGATTATTTTGAAGCTTTTTATGCAACTTTGCCAATTTAATTTGGGGGTTGTTGTAAATGAGTTATACTGTGTGGCTCTTATTCATTGTTAAAATGCTGATGTCCCTAGCAAGAAAAGAGGATAAGAATAAAAGGACAAAGGATCTTAGTTGTGGACACCTGTGTTTAACCTATCACAGAACATTTGCGGCCTATTCAACAAAACAATGCATCAAATAAACTCAGACCCCTCTTCTCCTAACTCTGTCGATCAAACATGGGAGGGTCTGGGAGGGTCGCTGTGAGGCTTCTAGCTGATCCCACAAAAACCCATCAACTGTGGCTGGTGTGTCTGTCTGTTTGCACAGTAGTAAAAACCTAAAAGAACCCCACCCCCTTTGTCCCACCCCTGATTCTCCACCATAAACTCTTTCTGTTTTCCACAGAATCTCTCCGGTGAAACTATAAAACATAAAATGAGGCATTCAACATGTCACTTGGTCTCAAAGCATTGGCTTTCTTTGTGCGCTTGTGCGAACTTTTGTGCAGATTCATGCAGAACTGCATCCGGTTGTGCATCTCCTGTGGCTGCGTGTGTGGGCTGAGACCCTCGTCCTCTCCAATGACATATAGAGCTGCTGATATTAGCTCAGTGCCAGGTGAGTCTGTGAGCAAACAGAGCAAACAATAGCTGCAGCCCATCTCCTCCTGTCAGCCCAGCTCTCTCAAAGCCAGCCATTGTTCTGCTCACACACTGTGCGTGTGTGTGTGTAATCTCACTGAGAAGTTAGCCCCACTGTATACAGGTAGAGACGCACAACAACATCTACAATACAAGCACCTTTGAGACATGTATTCAGGTGCAGTTATTGTTCAGCATCATTTGAGTAAACTAGGGTGCCAGTTTCTAGTTTGTCTTTTATGTTGGTAAAATGTCTTGTTCTTGGAATGTCCCTGTTCTCCAATACTTGTCTTCACTGCACCATGGTCTATAAATAATGCTATAACTATTTGTACTCTTCTCCTGACTGATACCTTTTTACAACGAGATCCCTCTGATCCTTTGTTAGCTCCCTGAAAACGTAGTGGGTGTTTTTTCACAGCAAGAACTCTTGAACCTGGTAGGTTCAGGTGACTTCGAATTTTGATGATTTGTTGTGTATCAACTCACATTTCCACCAGTTTTGGGAACCAAGAATGCATCATCAACAGTGGCCGTTATACAACAAAGGAAAGCGCAGAAACACAGTACGTTCTTTATCTTCACCATATTACTTGTTTCTATCGTCCCCAACTTTGACCCGTCCACGGGTGACATCAAGGTTCGCGCAGAAAAACCAAGTATTCTGCGGTGCCCAAGTTGAACCATAGTTGGTGCTCTGGGATCTCTTTTTTGGTGGAAACATGCAACAACGGAACGGGCTCTGAACCACACGGGTGCAGCAAAGATGAACATACTTGTGCAACCAGGTTAATGTAGTTTTTAATATTTAACATTTGCACCCTAACAGATTTGTTTTTTCATTTGAATTATTGAGATTATATGTCAGATTTAATGTCAAAACACTTTTGAAATGATTTATCAAAGCCTTATGTTTTTATGTCACAAAAACCTGCCATTTTAACAAGGCTGTGTAGCACTCCTGTAGATGATAAACACTGGCCTAGATTCACTACCCAGCACATTAGTAGCTCCGATCAATATTCAGAATTTGCCCCTGTGGGAGTATCCAGATCTGTGGTTCTGACCGACAAACACAGCTGCAACCATCTTGTAACTTTTATGACTATGTTGATTAAGAACACCTGCTAAATGCAACACATTGTGACACACAAGTCTTGTGATACAGACTTTAACTGCAAATATGTTGCAGTTTATGGAAATTTGCAGATGCACATTCATGCACTGCCCTGCTCAGGTCCCAGCCCAGTATTTTGTGTTGGGTTCTGGACTTTGGCCTATTGCACCACAGTTTTTTGGCCATTCTGTTGTACATTTGCAGCTACATTTGAGATAAATGTACAATTCGGTTAGATTTAAGTTTTGCCTTTCAGACACAGAACCATTTGACTGAGTACTAATTAAGTGCTGAGGAGTTCTTGGTCCACATATCTCCACTATTGTTTCAACACTGATGCAGTCTTGTGGTTTCTTCTGGCAACCTTTCCAAAAGAGCCAAACTTTGTTTGCATTTAATCCGATTCGGACAGTCTGACCTCGAGGTGAACATTTTTGTCACTTTTTTAAAGATTGGAGGCATTTTTTGTATTTATTCTGCTACTGACTGAATCTTAGAACCATAGATAAAAATGCACTTGTTTGGAAATGTCCTTAATATAATCACTTTGATTGATGGACAGTAGGTAATTCTGAGAGATCATTAATGCTAAACCTTTGCTTAATTGTGGAGGGTCGGTTAATTAATACACTTAATTAGCAGCAGCTGACTGACCGAAGCGTTAAGGGTGGACTGAGGCTTTTTTTACACTCATTTAACAGTTAGGCTTTTTTTTGTGGATTAGTGAGTATTATGTCATAGCTCATAATTCATCTGGGGTTGTATTTTATTACAAGTATTAACTATTATGATTATTTTTAAATTATATTTTAATGCTTTAAAATGTGGCAATGATTATTATTATTGTAATGACAAAGCCAAACCCTTCATATGTTGATATCACACAAAAATGAAATAAAGTAGGTATTTTTCACAAACTATATATGCTGATTTTTGCAACTTTTCCTTTTTATTTGTGTTTGGGCTTGTAACTCAATGGTTATATTAGTTCTGATTACTGAAAGGAAGACAGTGAGCTGTTGAAAGCTGGACAAGCTGCAGGAAGTTGCAGAATAGAGTTAGTATTACATGTAACATATCAAACTGGGGCACCAGAGCATAACACAATGACCTACCAAGACAAAAATAGTGATATCACCATTTCCAGCTGGAATGTTAGGTTTATAATGCAAAGATTTATGTGGTGATGTGTCCAGTGAGGAGAAGCAGTCAGGGGAAATGTTTTCTGAGAGGCAGTAGCTTGGAGACCTGAAAGAGCTCTGTTGCCGACCTGGTCTGCATATAATTTCCCTCCCTTTTCTTCAAACAGCTATCACAGAATGCTTTAATTAGGGTGATGTACCGTGGTTGTAGAATTAATAGAAACAGTGAATGGAAGCAGCTGAAACATCCACATATCCATTCATACAGGTGCATTTACCGTTATTATACTCACAACACCATGCAGTGGGTCCCTAAAACGCAGCTTCATGCTCATTCTACATACGAGGTGGTTGGAGATTAAGCTAAAATACTCATATTCAGTCTCTTCTTCATTTGAATCCGACACTAAGAAACAAATGAGTCACTGCTGCAGTTATGTTTTTTATGGATAAACATGCAGGAGGAACCTTTACAGAGAGCAGTTATTTATTTGTTTAATTTTGTGCTGACTAGCTAAATGTCATCCTGGATGATCCGACTCTGGGAGGCAATTCTTCTTCGAAGTGATCAAGAAGACCCGACTCCCAACAGGGAGAGTCTTTAACTGCTAATGCATTGCTGAGAATCCATACAGGGAGGGAGGTAACTTTATTTTGATGGGCACACCACGAAGCCAATCACATGCAAACACCAGGATCCTACCAATATGTGAAAAAGACATGGCGGGGTGGGTCCTTTAACTAATTTGAAGGACTTCTCAAATAGATTTAAATCATTCTTCCAGTATGCCAAGTCAAGTTCGGCTTTGAAAAACATGCATTTATGTAGAAAGAAGAGCCATATTTACATGCATGCACGCTGGGAAAGTAAAGAAAAATTAAAAGGTTCTGAAATATTAAACAGTAGTAATTTAATTTAGTAATAATATTTTTGTACTGAAAAATGCAGAATAAGACTTAAAAAAACAGTAAATAAAAAGTAGCTTACCAGCGCACAAACAATTCATAATGCTAAATTAAGATAAAACAGAAACCTGCAGATGATAGTAAACAAAGAGCCAACTGGGAGCAGTAGAATAAAAAGAGGACACATTAAAAGTAATTAAAGCTGCAAGGAGCATTGAAGGCCCTTGCAGTTCAGCGCAACTCGGCCTGTGCAGCGACCGCGGGAGCCTGGCATCGCCACCTGCAGGCCACCAACATAGCCGGCACTCGATTCCACACTTGTCATATGATCTTCGGTCATGCCGAGTTCTGCTGTGGCGAGAAGCATTCAAAATTTGGAGCGAAGTCCGACCATCCTGATGGAAGCTGCACTCGTTTGTTAGTGGGCAGGGCAAAAGTGATGTCATCAATCGACTGTGGCAACATGTTCAGCATTGATCAGTGATGATGTACACTACATTTGAAGTGATCCGATGATTTATGAGGGAAATAGAGCACTTCAAATGTCCTAGGGGGCGCTATTGATCCAAATTCCAATGTAATCCAATAGAGCTGTTTGGGGGTTGACAAAGATCAACCATATTTATTTTGGAGTGAATTGGAGCATGCATGTGTAATTTAGAGGCAAACATATGGCCGTGGTGTGACATCAGAATTCGCCACGGCGTCACAGCCACACCCTCCAGCCAAACCAGTCAGTACTGGAGACTTTCTTAGACCATCATGTTATCTGTCACTTTGGACAGTTTCACATTGATTAGGTGAAGGACACCAAATATGGCCCATCAAAAGGAAAACATGACACTTCCTGTTCTCAGGGGGCGGGCCTTCGATGATGTCAGCATCTGATCAGTGAATATTGTTCAGGGCCAGAGGCAGATCAATCTTAGAAGGTTTCAGATCTCTGTGACTTTCTTTATAGTAACTATATCAATTTCGTCTTTTATGGCGAGAAGTCATACTTTGAGGCGTGGCCACGCCCACACGCTTTCATGTATCAAAAAGCTTTTGATAACTTTTGATCCCCAATGCCTTAAGAGTATACTGAGTGATTTTCAAGTCTGTAAGCCAAAATCTGTAGGAGGAGTTTGCTCAGATATGCGGACTAGAAAGTGCAAAACCAGGGTCAAAATGGCAACTTCAATCCAAAATGGCCGACTTCCTGTGGGGTTTGGACCAACACTCCAACAGACTTTTTTGTAGATCCTAAGAAGTTACATATGTGTACCAAATTTCACAAACCTCGGTCAAAGCATGGCTTGGGGCTGACTTTTTAAATTTTTCTAGGGGGCGCTTTGGAAGAATTAGGCCACGCCCACCAAATATCTCATCAGACCTCTTTTCGGGTCTGGACTAAGATCAATCATATGGAATTTGGTGCAGATCAGATGATCTATGTGGAAATTAGAGCCAAACATATGGCCATGGCTTGATGTCAAACTTCGTCGCCCCACCACGGCCACGCCCTTTTATGAAAAGTCACTGTGCTTCAAACGAAGTTAGACCCACTAGTTATCTGTCTTCTGACACAGATTGAAGCAGATTGAGTGTAGACAGCCAGATAGCGACCTTTCCCAGTAAAAAAAGTGACTTCCTGCTCTGTGACCCCATAGGATCGTCGGGAACCTGAAGGTCCTCCTTCATTCCAACTTTGGTGTGATTTGGCGTTTCTTTGGGAAAGTTACTGCATTTTTTGGACGCGAATGCCATTTTCATGCCCCGGCCATGCCCCCTAAACATGGGCGAAAACTCACGATTTTGATAACTCTTAATCCCCCATGCCTTAACTGCATATTGACCAGATATGAAGTAGATAGCTCAAAATCCCTAGGAGGAGTTCGTCAAAGTTCGAGGTGAGTAAAAGTGAAAAACGGCCAAAAATTAGTCTTTGATCCAAAATCTACGACCTTCTGTGCATTTTAGGGCATACCCCCAAAATACTTTTTTTCTTTGTTTGAGGAGCTCTACCAGTGTGCCAAATTTCAGATCTCTACGACTTACCAACGACTGGCCTATCTCACATTTGGGGGCATGGCTAAGACGGTCGGCCACGCCCTGCTTTGACAGAGGATTCTGAAATTGATACTAAGCAGATACACACAGGGGTGAAAGTGAGCCGGTACGGTCCGGTACCGCGTACCACTAAAAGATTCTGCGCCAGTACGCAGTACCAGGAAGAGGGAAGAAATGCTGTCTGCTATGAAGCCGTCTTCCAGAACCAGTTACGGCTGCAAAAATTCACGAGCACACAAAGAAGATCAGATCCGCTACCAATAGGCAGTCTAAAACACGACTTAATCTGTTTATAAATATAGCTTTTTTCCCCTCATTCCAAATTGTTTCTGAACTGTTCTGTTCTGCTGGAGCCTCAATGCTCTTGCTTTGCTTCTCTCCCCTCGGAGCTCGAGGTTTTTGTGAAAGGCCAGCCTTTAAAACGAGGACCGCTACGTTTCATGTCTGTCTGCTTGCTGCTAAATACCCCAGTTAAAAGCAAAGGGAGAGTAAGTAGTTGTGTTTCATGTTATTTTGCTGAATTACAACAACACAGTACAGCTCGAAAACACCGCTTATGACCAGAGAGTTCACATACGCTACACGAGAGCGCATCCGCGCTTACCTCCAAAACAGAGCGGTTGCCAAGGAGATCGGTGCATTCGATGTAATGGGAGATTTTACACAGGTGGTGCACAGACATAAAAAACGCTGCTTGCATTAGGACAGGACGAACAATAAATCACTTACCATCCACAGACTTTTAAATAAAAACCGTGAAAACAACCGAACTGTAAAATTTTTAATTTATATGAAATCAAAACTTGACCACAATGCAGAGAACTATAACTGTTCAAAAGAAAAGACCGAAACTGAAGATGAAAAGTTATGCATTAGAAAATGGTTTATCATTGTTTCATACATGGCAGTTCTTTAACAATTGAAATATTATATATATATATATATAGTATATATAATATATATATATATATATATATTGTATATATATATTATATATAATATATATATATATATATATATATACTGTATATTCTACATTGTCAAGTGATTCTAATTTCTGCTCTATACAGACAGCCTACAGTAAAGTAAAGTATTGTTACATTTTAATTAGTTTGAGTTTGGACTTTGCTGAGAGAGAGAGAGATCTATATATATATACATACCCCTAGTATGCCCCCAGTGCCTCCCCAGCCCCCCCTCCAGCTCCGCCCCTAAGTAACGGCAGGAATTTAAAACTACTTTCAGCCCTGGATACACATCTATTAACATATTACTGTTTGCCAAAAAAACAATGTATTTAACTGGCAGGTGTTACACACGTTTCATCATCTATATTATGGTAATGGTGTTTCCATTTTAAAGGATGCAGCTCCAGATGCTCTTATTGTGTCAGAAAGTGCATATTAAAATAACTTACCGGGGGTCTTTCTGCATGGAGTTTGCATGTTCTCCCCGTGCATGTGTGGGTTTTCACTGGGTACTCCGGCTTCCTCCCATAGTCCAAAGACATGCCTGTTAGGTTAATTGTTCTCTCTAAATTGCCCTTAGGTGTGTGAATGAGTGTGTGCATGGTTGTTTGTGTGTTGCCCTGCAGCTGACTGGCGACCTGTCCAGGGTGTACCCTGTCTCCCGCCCGTAGACTGCTGGAGATAGGCACCAGCTCCCCCGCGACCCACTATGGAATAAGCAGTAAAAAATGAAAATGAATGACTTTTAAAAACATGGAAAAGCTTAATGGTATTTGTTTTAGAAATATTTCAGAATTTTTTGATTTTCTTTTTACAAATTATGTGGAAATTTGACCTTAAACAAGATTTTTGTTTAGACAAAGTATTATGGTTTTTACATGCTAGCTTTATATATACAGTAATATTCTTAATTACATAAATATCAGACTTTTTCTATTTATGTAAACAAATATTTGACGTCAAGCTTCCTTATTTCCTGCTCATTTCCTTTAGCTTCTTTTTTACATGTCCATATTACACAAAAACTCTGCGTTTAATTTTTTCAAGGCTCGGGATAATAAAACAATAAAACTTTAGCGACTGAAGAGTTTTTTTCTTGTTTGTAGCTGTCTAAACAGAGAGTTTAGACAACTACAAACTCTGGTTGGGGTTAACATCCCTGCTCCTCCTTAGCTGTTCTCACTCCTCCCGTCCACCATATTGTTCAAACACGGCATGTAAACAGCTGAGAAGAGCATGCGCATGTTTGTCTCTGTGTGAATTTAGAACAAGAAAGACTGGAAGAAAAACCATTAAGGCAAAAATAAAAAACAAGGTAGGAAAAGTCAGGATTTAGAGGTAAAGATGATAGGTAAGAAACACAGAGGCCTTTGTCTGTCTTATCCTCACTTCATAGGTGTCTCACATTTTAACCCCATGACTTCTTCACCTCTCAATCCCCCAATCAACCCCCACCCCCTCTTCGCTTCCACACCCTACCCCATTCATCCCTCCATCTCGTCATCCCTCCGCCCTGTGCTCCATCCCAGTGCAAACACTTCTCTGTGCTGCGGGAACAAAGCACGGATGAATAATGGCAGTGAAATGTCACCATTTCTTCATGGCGGCAGCCTCCTCCCCTCACTCCCCGCCAGTGCCGAACCCAAGGTTATCCATTAACCAGCCGGCACGGCACCTGAACCTTAACAATGGACAAAAACAGGGAACAGAGAGAAGGTAGATGGAAGATAGAAAGAAAGAAAACACTTTACCTTTTTATTTGAAACATTGATGAATATTGTGCAAAAGTTTCGTCTGGGTGTAGCTGCTCACTTCAATCAAAGGGATGTAACAGTAAAAGCACATTTTTCTATAAAGATGGAAGCTTTCTGCTAAAATCAGCTGAATTTCTGACTGGTATGATCAGTAATGTGACTGACGAAGCAACTCTTTTTTTTATAGTTTATCTCCAGAAATCAAATATTATTCCTTTTTGAAAAGACTGAAAGGAAAAAGTTAAAGAAACTGTTAAGATTTTTTTAACGAGCTGCAGGGTCCCCCAATGAAATTTTCAGGTTGTGGGACGATCTTTGTTTGGCTGTGAAAACAGCAGAAAACTCAACTGTCTGTTGTGAGCATCTAGACTGCATGTAGGAACCTCTTTCTGACTAGCTGTAAGTTCTTCATCCTTTACAACAGGTACGGGATTCATCAGTAAAAATATCTTCACAGAACCTTACTTCCAAAAATCTAAACTATCCCTTTAATATTTACACACTACTCGCTAGTAGCATTTGTAGCTAGCTATTTTTAAGCTAATGGCTGTAGGTGTTTCTCCATTTAAACTGAAAACTTACAGTCATGAAAAAATGAAGACCTCATTAAATATTTAGTTCCTTATTAAGAAATGTTCACATAATGATGTCAAATGTATTTTTTATGTATGTATTTAAGTGCACCAAAAGAAAAAAATTGTTTTATTCATGTAATGAAAGATAAATACAAAAAAAAACGTTTTTTTCTAGCTAAGAAAAAAGTTATGACTCTACTCCCAGCAGTTACTGAATTAAATAACATCAGCGAGTTACAGTTCTTGTAGCCATCTGCTAGTCTCTGGCATCAATCTGAGGAACGTTCGCCCCCCTTCCTTACTTTCAGCTGTCTGATGTCACCCCACAGCATCTCAGTGAGATCGCAATCTGGGCTTTGACTAGGCCCAGGTCTTTCCCACTCTCTTTCTCACCGTACAGGCATGAAGTCTCACATGAACCTGTATCTAGACCCTTCTGTCGTGCTGTGACATTTTAGCATTTGTGGTCCACTCTCATGGTGAACTTTCTTGGACAGCCAGAGCTGGGCATGTCAGGCATAAATGTCCTCTGCAGACTACAAACTCAAATGAAAAACAAAGCAGTCAGAATCAGACATAATATGAATTTGAGTTACTCTAACAGGGTTTAACTCAGATAATCCAGATGCTGAAGCAAATGATGAAAATGGATGATGATTGTCTTCAGAACTTTTTAGAACAAATCCATTCCTGAGTTGTTCTATTTGATTGGTTTCTGCACATGTTGGTAAATAATGTGGTGTTGACTGGGATGATGCTGATGGTGTGAATGGACTGAACTGAAGATGAAAGCATGGTGTGGCTAACTGGTACTCATTAAAAGGTTGTCTGCTTTGCATTCACGCACAGCAGAAGTGACTGAAGTTCTTCTGAGTTTGATTGGTTTTTATAGGCTTTTTTAATAAGGATTTTCACTTCAAGCATAAAAGTGAATACTATTACTGTCGTCTATGAACCTCAAAATGTTTTAAATGTAAAATGCTTAAAATCACTGATATTTGAATTTTTAATGGAATAAATGTTGGTTTTTAGGCAACAATTGTTATAAAGAAAAAAAAACTTTTAAGGGAACCTGTTTTCTGTCTTACAGCCGGGTTCAGGCCATTATCATGTTGTAAAGCCAGCTCAAACTAGTTTCATATTTCTCATCAGTTTTGCCTCTTCTAGAATTTGGTGGTATTTATGATAATAATAATAATTCTATCTAATGACCAATAATCCAATAAAATGATCAAGCTATATCTGTGGAGTGTTGTTTTATTAGGATCCAATTTAGCTTGAAAATCATGTTAAAAACAGGAGCGGATTTGGATTAATTGAATTAAATTGGTTTGCATCTTATTGATCTGAATTGAATTCTGAGCAAATTAGATTTGTATTTAACTGGTTGGTTAGGCTTAAAATAATGTTGATGATGAATATATTACATTTTGTTTATGGTCATACTATAAGACCTTTCAGTCAGTCAAACTAAAAATAATTTTTAAGAACCCTGGTTGTTTATTTGTTCTAGGCTGCAGTTTTTCCTTGTTGAAAAATCAGAGGGCATTTTGAGTCCCAGTGGTTTTGTAGTGATCCGCCATGGCAACCAAAACTCTTTAAAGATTTCTACCCACTCATGTATGAGGGGAGACGTGGGAGGAGACATGCAGGAGAGGAGGGAGACGGGCGGCGCAGTGACCAGAAAGCAAGTGGTGGAGCAGAGGGAAAGGGTTGTAGGGAGCACTTGGTAAATAAGATGTTTGATTCATGCAGCGGATGTTTTGACGGAAACAGACCGAGGATGTAGCTGCACTAACTTTGGGCCATTCCCTCTCTGTTTTCAGGGAGGAAGTAAACTGAACTGGACCTGTTCTGTTTGCCTTGCACTGGACCCTCACCTGTATCTGGAGCAGGACACTTTCTCCATTGATGCAGCTAATTTTCCTTCTGTCTCCCTGAAAACCTTGCTGGCAGAGCTGCCCCGAGTTTGCTTCCAAGATGGACCACGTACTGCTCTCTCCTTCCCGCCTGCGGGTGCAGAGCTGTGGACAAGTCTTGTTACTGTTTAACCAAAATATCACTGAAAAGTGAAAGATGAGCCAAGGTTTTGAATCTCAGTCATCACCTTGGGTGTTTAACAGCTTGATACAGTCACATTAAAGCCATAAAAACACTAATCCGGATATATTAAAAAAATATATATTTTTCCCTAAAAATGTTTAGCAATTTTCTCAAACACTTTATACCTGAAATATCATTCCAGAGTTCTCAGTCTTTTATGTTCATTTTGAAATGCAAATAGAAAGTATTGTCAAATATTTAGACAGCATACATTGTTTAAAATGAGACCTGGAAGCAATAAATGAAATAAGTAAGGAAGGAAGGTAGGAAAGGAAGAAAGGAGGAAGGAAGGAAGGAGGGAAGGAAGGAACAAAGGAAGGAAGGAAGGAAGAAAGGAAGGAAGGACACAACACAACGAAGGTAGGAGGAGAGGGTGGATAGAAAGAACACAGAAGGAAGGTGGACACAAGGGAAAGACAGAGATGATACACAAGAATGGAGGGGAAGGAAGACGGACACAGGTGGAAAAAATAGGCAAGAAAATGAGCTAAAAAGGGGGGAAGAAAAAACAGGAGGAAGGAAAGAAGGTGGGAAGGACACAAGAGAGGAATGAATGCAGAACACAAGGAAGGACAGAAGGAAGAAGGAGGGGAAGGACACAGCAATGGAAAAAAATTAACAAACGAAGAAATGGCAGTGGGAATAAAGGACACAAAGAACGGAGGTAAGGAAAATAAAGCGAGGACACAAAAAAGGAAGGACAGAGAGAAGGTAGATAAGACAGAAGCATGGCTGGGCCAACAAAGAAATAAAAGACACAAGGAGGGGAACAAATAACAGCACAGGAAAGCAGAATGAACAAGGGAGAGACAGAGGGGGTAAAGAAAGGACACAAGGAAGTAAGAAAGAACTCGAGGAGAGGAAGGATACAAGGACAAACGGAAAAAGGAAAGAATATGGACATAAGTGAGGGCGGGAGAGAGGAAGGACACAATCAAGCAAAGACAGAAGGAAAACTACGAGGAAGGAACTAAGTAAGGACCTGAAGAAAGGAAGGAGAGATGGAAGAATATACATGAGGTAGTGTGGACAGAAGAAAGGAAGGAAGGAAGGATTGACAATGGAAGGATAGTTAGACAGTGGGATGGGAAATATGAATATTTTTCCACACTTTTATTTTCTTTTTCCTTATTTTTCTGACCTAAAAATAGCTAAAATCAGATTCTAGACTTTTCTGTGTAGGAATCAAACATGGTGATGCAAGGTATATGGAGTTTCTGTAATTGACTTTGAATTTGTCTGTATTATTGTACTGAATTTACATTTTTTGGTAGAGTCCCTTGAGACATTTGTTGTGGACTGGTGAAGTATAAATAAAATGAAATTAAGTGAATTTATATAACACATTTAAAATCCCTAGAAAGTACCTAACAGGATAGTATACTTTGTTTTTTATAACCAAAAACTGAAACAGCAGGACCAACCTTTGTTTTATTCAAGGTGTCAGTCTCTTCTCAGGCCTGTTTTTCTCAGATCTTTTCTTACCACCACCAGATCTATTTAAACCTGGATTTTTGTACCACTGCTTCAGGAGTTGGTTGTTTTCTCTGATTTGTCACCATAGCTGAGAAGGGAAAGGGAAACTAGCAATGGAAAGCAAAGTGAATGAATGGTGGTGTTATTTATTTGGTTTTGGTTGACTAAGAAATTACCCGCCACATCACTAAATTTGTCCCGTCTGCTGCTACCTGTGGGAGTAGCAGACCCCAAGAAGGAGCATGTGTTTGTGTTCGTGTGAAAAGTGTAAGAAACCTTGTGTAAATTAGTGATTTGTGTGTATTATCTATTTATGGCATGTTTGTGGGAAAGTGTGTGTATGTGTAGCAGAATTTCAGCGGCCATGTGTAAACTCTCTGGTCTCAGAGCAGACCTGCTGTACTCTAAGATGGCAGGCATGCAGCTCAGAAGAAGCCAAGTGTTTACCTTTTAATAAGGTTGACTGACAGAAATCAGGGAGAATGAAAGAGTATTGGGATTTATAACCTTTCAACTTGCTCAAAGTGCAGCACTCACTAATGCAGAAAATAGCTAACTTTCAATATTCTTCCATCAGTAACAACTTCTACTCTGCAAGTTGTTGCTGTCAGGGCTCACCGGTCGTCATTTCTTTCTTCATTGCTAATTTGACCAGATTTCTAATTACCTGAATTTTAGCACCACAGAGTCTCACTCAGCGGTAAACAGTTATTCCATATTTGATGTAGATAATCCGTAATTTTTGACAGCCCCCCTTCAGCGTGCACTCCACCTTTTCATGTTCTTCAATTGTTTTTAGTAGACGTCAAGTTTTAATTAACCGTCTTGACAAGCAAACAATCTATAAGGCGTTTTATTTACTTTAGTAGGGCTCATTCAACTTCAAACAAAACCCAGATGGGGGAAAAAGAAGGCAGCTGTCTCTCAAAAGATAAATGGTTGATTTGGAAGAGGCTGACTGATTTTATTTGGTCTTTTCGTGTAATAAACGATGAGAGTAAAGACACTTTCGTGCTTTTCTTACTCTCTTACTGTATTGACAAAATCTAATGGTTTATTAAACCATTATTTCAATTATTTAGACAATTATTGTGATAGTCATTATGATCAAATATTCTATTACTGTAGATGTTTGTCTCACATTACCTCTAACAAGCACAATGTATGTCTAATAAAACTAATTCATTGATATAAAATTTCCAGCTGTATCTCAGCCTTCCTGAAGCATCACCGGTCTTTCAAACAAACCAGTCCGACCAGTTACATCCTGGTTCTGCTCTGTTTGCTCTGAACCAGCGATCCTGGCACTGCTTACTGTGTTTTTTCCAACAGCTGCTTTAGTGAACCTATTAATATTCACTTTGTCTTTAGATTTGGGTTTGATCAGTTTCTACTGAGGTAAATTAGAAATGTTTTTGTGCTCCTTGTTTTCTGGGAGCCAACCCTAGACATCACTGAACCAAGCAGCTGCTTAGGGCCCCCAATCCATCAGGGGCCTCTCATAAATGCTTTACTTTCAACACCAACCATACATCTAAAATGTTTATATTTGTTTATTGAGAATAAGAATACCAGTAGATCAACATGAATAAATTAAAAGTATTTGAAATTTAAGATTTGAAAGAACTGGGAAGTTTACTTTGTAAAAGTAAAAACAATAATCCTCATTGTTTGCTGGTTGCATTAACATATTTACTATCTGATGCTACAAGTTTAATATTTTCTGTATAATGGAGCTTGATTTGGTCGCAAAATTCATCTCAGCAAGTAATAGCTAATTATCTGTTCTATACTCAGCCAGTTAAGCTTGCCTCCCTCCTGAAATCCACCAAATCTGGATTAACATGCTGTTATTGGTGGAGATGAGGGTCTGAGTGGGATAGCTTTTTATTATGATCCAATCTAAATATAAAACATATGATTGAGATTATTTATATCCAGTTATTATCCAAAAGCACAAAATGGTTTAAACATTTAACTTAAAAAGCGTTACTTGTGTTCGCAGCATTGTTATCAGTACATTGACAACAGAGTAACATTTTACATTAAGGTGACTACATTACTTTATTTTGATCATACAAAGCTTTAATATCCACAGATTTCTGACTAAGAATTGAAACAGGACTACTTTTGCTTTCAGGGCAAAACAATGGAGGAAATTAGGACATTGACAACAAAGCAGCAATTTACAGTCAACCACATTCCAGAAAGGAATGAACAGTCCGCCATAACACTACAAACTTTACCTTACATGTTTTATTTTATGGCAAAAGCGAGAAGAAAATACACTCACCGGCCACTTTATTAGGTACACCTTGCTAGTACCGGGTTGGACCCCCTTTTGCCTTCAGAACTGCCTTAATCCTTTGTGGCATAGATTCAACAAGGTACTGGAAACATTCCTCAGAGAGTTTGGTCCATATTGACTCGATAGCATCACATAGATGCTGCAGATTTGTCGGCTGCATCCATGATGAGAATCTCCCGTTCCACCACATCCCAAAGGTTCTCTATTGGATTGAGATCTGGTGACTGTGGAGGTCATTTGAGTAGATGGGTACACTGTGGTCATAAAGGGATGGACATGGTCAGCAACAATACTCAGGTAGGCTGTGGCGTTGACATGATGCTCAATTGGTATTAAGGGGCCCAAAGTTTGCCAAGAAAATATGCCCCACACCATTACACCACCACCACCAGCCTGAACCGTTAATACAAGGCAGGATGGATCCATGCTTTCATGTTGTTGACGCCAAATTCTGACCCTACCATCCGAATGTTGCAGCAGAAATCGAGACTCATCAGACCAGGCAACGTGTTTCCAATCTTCTACAGTCCAATTTTGGTGAGCCTGTGCGAATTGTAGCCTCAGTTTCCTGTTCTTAGCTGACAGGAGTGGCACCTGGTGTGGTCTTGTGCTGCGGTAGCCCACCCGCGTAAAGGTTAGACGTGTTGTGCGTTCAGAGATGCTCTTCTGCATGCCTTGGTTGTAACGAGTGGTTATTTGAGTTACTGTTGCCTTTCTATCAGCTTGAACCAGTCTGGCCATTCTCCTCTGACCCCCCGCATCAACAAGGCATTTGCGCCCACAGAACTGCCACTCACAGGATATTTTCTCTTTTTCGGACCATTCTCTGTAAACCCTAGAGATGGTAGTAGATCTTAAGGTTATGGACCTTAAGGTTATGGATATAACCCTGGTTCTCTGATTAGCATGAGTTAGTGTCTCACTATGGGGAACGCCTCCTGCGTGACCTCGACAGAAGCTTTAATGTCATTACGCCAGCCCTGAATGGCTGGCATCAGTGACGTCTATGTCAGGAGGGGCCCTGACCCTCACCCTATAAATAGGGTAGACATAATGTCATTCGTCATTCAAAACAGGCTCACCTCTTCCTCGCTTCGCAGCAAGGAGGGTGGTCTGGGGAGACACTCATGCTAATCAGAGAACCAGGGTTATATCCATAACCTTAAGTTATCTTTCATAGCATTCGTTTCGTGTCTCACTATGGGGAGAAATACTGACTCCCGGATTGCCAGACACGCCTGTTTAAAAGACAACTGTCCCCAGTGACCAATCAGTAGGGGGCCTGACCATGAAAGCCTGCACTCAGGACTGAATGTGCCAAAACAGGAGCAATCACATCAAGTTTGTAAAATCTAGCGACTGTATCTGAGGAAGTCCAGCTTGCAGCTGCACACACTTCCTGAATAGAGACCCCTTTAAAAAGGGCCCATGAGGACGCCAGCCCCCTGGTGGAATGTGCCAAAGCAATAGCTTCCACAATCCAGTGGGAAAGACGCTGCTTCGACACAGGCTTGCCTACATGTGGTTTAACCCAGGACACAAACAAATGATTGGTTTTCCTAAAACCACGAATCCTGTCCAAATAAAACCGCAGTGCACGCACTGGACACAAATTATGTAGGCGCCTTTGCTCTTCCGAAGCAAAAGCAGGAGGGTAAAAGGGAGTCAGCTCTATTGGGGAGCATGAACCCACCACTTTTGGAACAAAGCTGGGTTAGGTTGCTAGATGACCATAGAGTCACCAGGGAAAAATTATTACAGGCTTGCTGGACTGAAAGGGCATGTATTTCACCAACCCATTTAGCTGAGGCCAGAGCAAGCAGCAAAGATGTTATGAGGGATAGAAATCTTAGTTCAACTTCTCCCAAGGGTTCGAAAGGAGAACGAGTAAGAGCTTCTAAAACAGTGGGAAGGTCCCACGGTGGAGCCAAAGGCCTGGATGCCCCTTTCGTAAAGCGACACACCAAGGGATGATGGCCCACTGTTTTTCCCCCAAATCCAACGTGACAGGCGGAAATAGCAGCCAAATATACTTTAATGGTTGAGAAGGCTTTGCCATTATCAATAAGGTTTTGTAGAAACAACACTGCCACCAAGCACTGATAGGGAAAGGTGTGAGAATCTGCGCACCAGCTTTCAAACACCTTCCACTTTAGCTCATACAGGGACCTGGTTGATGGTGCCCTGGCACACTGAATGGTGTCACCAACCATAACACCAACAGGGAGATCATCTGCATTTAAATTTGGCCGCATAGAGGCCAAGCCCAAAGGGCCAACCTTTCTGGATAAGGGTGAAATATCTCCCCGTGAGCCTGGGATATCAGATCCCTGCGAAGCGGCAGTTGCCACGGTGGGCTGCACAAGAGTTGAAAAATCTCTGCCAGCCAGTGCTTTCCTGGCCACCGTGGAGCTATCAGGATTATGGACAGACCCTCCTCCCTCACCCTGGCCAGAGTGGGAGGAATGAGAGCTACTGGCGGGAACGCATAGAGCAGAGACCCCGGCCACCTGTGTGCCAGAGCATCTACTCCCAGTGGAGCTCCCTGGTCCCGCAGGGAGAAGTAAAGTGGGCACTGAGCGTTCTCTCTCGACTCAAACACGTCTACAACGGCCTGACCGAACCTCATCCAGATCTGGTTCACCACCTCTGGGTGAAGTTTCCAATCTGCATAAAGCAGGTTGCCCCTGGATAAAAGGTCTGCATCATAATTCAGGGCTCCTGCTATATGAGTCGCTTTTAGAGACTGCACGGTCAAACTGCTCCAGACCATCAGTTTGTGTGCTAGCATGTGCCTGTTGATGTAGGGCACTACTGTAGAATTGTCTGTTCTCACTAAAACATTGCTTCCTCTGAGCCAGGGGAGAAAATGTTTCAGAGCTAGGTGAACAGCCATCAGCTCTAGACAATTTATATGAGTCAAACGCATGCCAGCTCCTCACTTTTCATTTATGGATCTCCCGTCGTGAATGGCACCCCAGCCTGTCAGAGATGGTACCCATAGTGATGCCCTGAGTCAGGAATCCTGGGTTGTTCCACTGACAAAGAGCTAGAGAGCAGGCTGCAGAGACATTTACTCTGCGGTGGCCATCTCGATGTGGGTCCAAGTTCAGAGATGAAACCCATGACTGGATCCCCCACATACAGAGGCGACCGAGCGGTATTGCCACCACAGAGGAGGCCATCAGGCCCATCAGCCTCTGGCATTGTTTCAGGGTGACCGAGCGCCCCCTGCGAAACAGAGCCAGACCCGACCGCATCCCCTGGATTGCAAAACGCCAGTATTTTTGGTGTGGGGGATAAATGGGTATGTAAAAATAAGCATCTTTCAGGTCGACTGAGGTGAACCAGTCGCCTGCTCGCACCGTTCTCAGCAGGGAGGTGTGAGTCAACATCCTGAATTTGTATTTCCTCAGTTAACCGTTCAGGGCACTGAGGTCCAGAATGGCTCTCATTCCCTGTCCCCCTTTCTTTGGAACTAGGAAATACCTTGAGTAAAACCCTCCGTGGGTGTCTGATGAAGGGACAACTCTTATTGCTCCCTTCTTCTTCAAGATGGAAATTTCTTCCAGAAGGATATTTAAAGTATCTCCCTGTATCTGGGAAAATGCAATTTCTTTGAACAGAAATTTGTATCCCCTTTCGATTGTACGCAGCACCTATTTTGACTGTGGGGAGGCTGCCCAGCGCTCTCTGTGTAAGGAGAGGAGGTAATGCTTCCCCCTTGTGGCGGAGCGCCGGGATATGCCGCATCCTCCCCTGCCGCTGTCTCTGACACGGGGGGGGGGGGACTGGATGCTGTCTTCGCAGCTGAAAAGACATGGGTCTCCACAGGCTGTGTTATGGTACACAGCAGTTGTTTGTTTTTCAACATATTTGTTGTCTTTTTTAATGTTTTACAACATGCAATGCCGTCCTTGGCTTTCCGCTTGGATGCGTGCATTGAAACATTTTTAATACAGAGTGTATGAAAGATGTGCTTTTGTGACAATTGTCCGAACACAGTCTCTCTTCCGTCATCCCCGGAACGGCTCGGGACTTGCACTCTGCCTGGAACGTGTCACCCGAAATAACTCTTGGAGACGGCGGAGTGGCCCGTGAAAAGGGGGAACTGGGGTCGCTGCCGCCGTTGGGAGAAGCCGTCAGGCTGGCCGCTTCTTCCGTCCGCTCGTAGCGGCGGGAGGTGGAGGAGGTGCAGACTGAGGGCATGCCTGAGGGGACTGCTTCCTAGCCCATGGGTTCTTCGGACCTCAAGGGGCCGGTGCCGCGGCCTGCGCTTTAGGCACCTTGGGAATACTGAACACTGGCGTCTGGCGAGCTGCACCACTGACCACTGACGCGGTGCCAAAGTGGCGGGATGTATTTTTCTCGGCAAACAAAGTTTTAGAGCCTCATCATCCCTCTCCTTTTCCTCACATCTCTTCTGCATATTGGTAACTGCTGCACCAAAGAGACCGTGGGGGATGATCGGGGTGGTGAGTAGTTCCTCCTTTTCCCTGGTCGTCAGATTGTGAGCCCAAGCCAGCGTGCCTGCTCCTGAAGAACCATGAGACCCTTCCCGTGGCTTGTATAGCCAGTTTATGGAGACGGAGAACATGATCCATTATTACACAGATCTCCTCCCACAGAGCGTTATCTGGTTTAGCATATCTTCTTCCAACTCTGCCTGGTATGCGATCAGAATAGATGAAGCGTTCAGGGCTCTCGCAGAGAGGGCCGCAGCTTTGTAGCACTTGTCAGTGAGGCTAGACTGAAAGCGGTCCGTTTTGAAAGGGAGGGATGCGGCCGTGGAGGAATAGGACTTCTTTGGGTGAAGGTGGCTTGCAACCAGCGGCTCCACCGGTGGCATCTGGCGTAAGCCATGAGCCTCCATGCCCTCATAGTCCAGCAGAGAACTTCCCGCCTCTCGGTGTAAGGCTTGTCTCTCCACGCCACCGCAATTTCATCCAGGAGCTCTGGAAAAACGGGCAGCACATGCTTCCCAGTTTTCCTTGCCTTTGGTAGCTTTCTCCGGTCAAACCGAGATTTTACAACCTCTGCCTGAATAGCTAGCCAAGGAATGCTCAGCCTTGCGGCCACACATTAACACTTGTCTTGCACATCCAGGTCCAGGGGACACAGCACCGCAGGCTTGCTGTCATCCTCCGCTGCCGGAGGCTTTGCAGCTTCGTGGTAGCTATCGAGGACGGTAGAATCCTCATCTTCATCGTCTGACAGCATAAGCTCTGAGTCATCCGGCTCTGCCCCGTCTTCATCCCCATCTCCTTCCGGGAACGATCGGAAGATGGCCAGGCCATCACATACTTCGTCCGTCTGTAGAGTGGGTATGTTGAGGGCATTAGCTGAGGGTCTGCATCCGCCCAGCTGGGACCAGGTGTAGCGAGTGGTTCAACCGCGGCCTCGCCCTCGAGCATGGCTGACCCACACATAACCGGGTCTCCGCCGGACAAGCTAGCCTGTGGCAGAGCAGCTTACGGGAAAAACCCGCACAGTGGATACACTCCTCTGTGGAGGTTAAGGCCGTGCTTGCATGGACCACACCCAGACATGCTGCACATACGGGATGAGTGTCCTACGAGGACATTTTCTTACCGCAGGTGCAGAGCTTGGGGCCTTCCTCGTCTACACCGATGTTCACCGCGGTAGCCATGGTTAGCTAACGGGGCGTTTATGCTAGCGGGGCTCTCTCAAAAGCTTGCGCAACTAATAAGTATGAGCTAGCTTGCTGTACGGTATTGCTACCGGTACCGTATTGCTACCCTCAAGTATTGCTACTTGGTGGATAAGCGTGAAAAGTTTTGCTACTTCGCACTTGTACTAACCACGAGAAGTATTTCTACTTTTCGCAGGCAAGCAAACAACCGTATAGCTACATATCTACATGCCTAAACGCATTGAGTTGCTGCCATGTAATTGGCTGATTAGAAATTTGTGTTAACAAGCAGTTGGACAGGTGAACCTAATAAAGTGGCCGGTGAGTGTACATGTAACCATTCTACACTAATACCAAGGCAACTGATTTCCTCTTTCTAAGACTAAATGAAGTTTTTGATAACAAATGTATTATATCTGGATATTTGATATCAAATCTAACAGTATATATATATATAAAAAACAGTAATATAATCAATCCATTAAAAGTGAACAAAAGACCTTTAAATTGTTTTTGTAAAATTTGATAAAGAGAAAATTGAATTTCTGCAGAAATTTATCACTACTGAAAATGGCTGAAATCATATCAGGTGCAAATTATGCAGTGTTTTGAAGGAGGTGGTGAGATCCAAAGAGTTGTCCGAGACCTTCAGAAAAAAGATTGTGGTAACCTGTGAATCTAGGGGATTCAAAGAGGTCTCACAAGAATTTGAAATCAGCCATTCCATACGGAAAAGAGTCTGCAAGTTGAGGACAATGAAAACAATTGCCAATATGCAGAGGCTGTTCAAGCAAGTTCACCCTGAGAGCAGACTGGAAGATGCTAAAAGAAGTCTCCAAAATATCATCATAAGACCTTCAGCTGGCTGTTGCTACTGTTGTGAAACTGCACACCTCTGCAGTCAGACGGAGACTGCACATGTTTAACTTTCATGAGCAGTGCGTAAAGTAAAAACATTTGCTTGTTAAGAAACAGGAAGGCCAGACTGAAATTTGGTGGAGAGAACATAGACAAAGGAAAAAAATTTCTCTGGACAGATGAGTCTAAAATAAAATTGGTTTGGTCATTTGTGTATCAAATCAAATATGCATTTAAAGAAAATAAATTCTTGTGAAGCATAGAGGTGGAAGTATCATGGTTTGGGGAATTTTTACTGCAGCAGGACCTGGCCAGCTCACCATCATATAATCCACCATGAATTCTACTGCATATCAGAGGATGCTTCAGGAAAATGTGAGACTATCTATAAATAAGTTAAAGCCGAGGCACAACTGGACCCTGCTACATAACATTAACCTAAAACATGGAGATCCAAAGGTTTCTGGTACAACTTCACTTACTTCCAAGGTGCATGAAGAGGGACAAAGGTCTGGTGAGGTCAAGACTTTAGCAACACTCCTGAAAGGTACTGAAAAACTAATTTTATTGACAGACGAAGACGTTTTGGCTGGTGGCCTTCATCAGGGTCATTCACAAACCGAAATGAGTTGGTCTAAAGTTTGTTTCTCTGTACTTCAAGGTTGGTGAAGTATTTTCCTCACATAATCCGAAACATACCAAAAATCCCACCAAGGACTTGCTGAAAATAAAAAAGATGGACAGTTCTTGGCAGAGTCAAAGCCCAGTTCTTGATCTCATTGAGATGCTGTAGGGTGGCTAGAAACAGAATGAGGAGTGAAGCAAACATTTCTCAGACTGATGTCTGAAACTGGTAGATGGCATTAAGACATTTCTCACTGATGTTAATTCAGTCAAATGGGGTCAAACTAACTATTACAGGGTAGGTGGTCCTACATGTTTTCCTCAGCTTGTTGATATCTCTTGTGTAACAATTATAACACGGTAGATGTTTGTTTAACTGTAGTTACATCACTTTCTTCTTCAGAGATAAATAAAACAAAGATAATATTTTTAATAAAAGAACTGAATATCTATCATCTATCTATTTTTTGTGTATGTAGCTTTTGTGAAAATGCTCATTGGTAATTTTTAAAATGTTGGCACTCACCATCCTGGATATGCCTAATTGTAGCTTGGTTGCAGAGATATTCTCATCAACTGCAAGCTTCATTCTTAATGACCTTGCTGATCCAAACTGAGGCTGTCAAGCAACTAGGATTTAGCAAAAAGCAGCGTTCATGAAATAAATACTTTTGCATGTGACTTGAAGAGAGGATGAAGTTTGGACAGAAAGTAGAGAGTGCTTCAGTTTGGCTAAATGTTCAGACAAATAAACTGAAAACCAGCAGACCCTGCTAAAGAGACAACATCTGCATCCTTGTATGCAGAGCAGGTATATAGACACGCGGCAAGAATATTAATCTGCATAAAAAAACATATGCAAAAGCATGGATTTCCATTATTAAAATAGGAGAAACTTTGAGACTTCTACAGAAGCACAAAAAATTAGGAAAAAGAGAGGAAGAGGAAGATATTATATTCTGTTGAGATTTGTATGACTCATGCATGAGCACACCTTGTGAACATCGATTAAAATCCTCGCAGGTACCAGGAAGGTATTAAAAAGGCTGACGTGACACCAGGATGCAAGACTCCTCTCGAGGGCTGGCCCAACCCGACCACTTGTCCAGATCAGTGTGCGTATGTTTTTATCTAGCTGATCTGCAACACTTCTTCATGACCAGCTCAACCTGGAGAAGAGTCTTTATATTCCCCCTGCACTGGACATAATATAGAACTAAAACTCAATACACTGTCTGCTTATGTTTTTTTAACCTTTGCATCTAGCCTTCAGTTGACATATTTTGTTTAACTAACAGTAATTTGAAAGCGTTTATAATAAAAACAAGTAACTAAATCTAAACCTACTGAATGGGTTTGAAATTGGACTGAAAGGTTTATTCTCTCTTTTTTTTAAAATGAGTTGCAACAGGGACTACCAGCAGATAAAATACATGTTTATGCTGATGACTCTTTGATTTACATAGCAGCATCCTCCTTAAATCAAGTTGTGAAGCTTTTTAACAAAATTTTCAGTCACATTCATTTAAAGAAGACTAAACTGAAGGCTTTCAGTCAGTTGTTTTCAAACTTCATATGACAAGACTACCTCTGTAAATCTACAGCATTTTAAACTTGGACTTTTTCAATTTTTTGTGTTTTGTCAGAAAAAAAAAACAAATACGCAAATAAACAAAAAAGTGCTTATCTATTAGCACTGAATGTTTGGTAAACTACATGTTAAACTGTTAATGTCCAAGTTGTAAAGATTAATTATTGCACAGATGGCATCCTATCACTGTCCTCCTCTTGAATTTACTGAGATCCGAACACTGACCCATCGTTTCAAAAATGCTTGTAGGCACATTTCTTTCACCAAGGCTTGTCTGCATGACTTGGTGCTTAATTTATACCCCCATGGAGATTTATGGGAGTGATTGGAACACCTTATATCAATGATTTGGAAGGGTGTCCCAATTTATTTGGCAGTATAGTGCATGTGTGCCTAACAGACACACAGCAGTCATCAGGCACTTACCTTCGAGGAATAGTGTTGCTTCTCCTTTCTCGATGAGGCACCTGACATTTGTCCTGGAAATCTTATAGATTACAGCTGTGTTTACTCTTGTTTATTGTCACCAGGGTCAGCTATGTACTTGTCAGTGAGTTCAAGTTCATCGATTAAAAAATCAGGGATGTTCAAAGTTCTCCAAATAATTAACACAGGTTGATCGTGTTCATGCACAACAGTGTTTATGTGTTATTGAACTGTGGCTGTTTTGCATTTTTGCTTCATGTCATGTTGAAATCAGACCTCAGCATCAAACAGATTTCTACTCTGAAGCTATCCTTGATGTTTGTTTACTTACTTTTACTTTCACTTACCCTTTTTAGTCAGTTTTCACTTTGAAGACTTGCTCTGTGATGTTCACTTAGGACACTCATAAACTCTCTGAATGTTTGAGCTGGTGTTTAAGGTTTTCCATGTCCCAGGTTGCCCTTACCACTGCACAGGACCCCAGTCGTCCTTCTAAGTTTCCTCTACGCTGATTTGATCTTTTTTTGGCCTTTTTACAACCACTCTTTGAATAAAGCTACTCAGCATGCTTACGGGAAGCACACAGCTCAGCATCACAACTGCTTCTCTCATGCTTCCAAACCGAGCCTTTCCAAATCGGTCCTCACAGAACCTTCTAATTCAGGGTCAAGTTTAGAAAATCTCTCTCTCCCTCCCTCTCTCTCCTTAGGACGGCCTCTAATACAAGCCGTTGTCCGGCAAAGTTGATGCTAATTTTAACCTGTGAAAAGGTGGCTTTGTCAGTCCAGAGGTGGCTTCAGAGAGAGTTAAGGGGAAAGATGGGGGTGAGGAAATTTGCAGATCAAGAAAGAAAACACGGAAAGAGTATTAGGAAATTAGATTGTCTTTGCTTTTTCACCTATAACAAACTTTTTGCATTTCTAACACATACAAAAGTAGACATTTCCAGTTCCATTTCATGTAGTTTTCCTGAATCAGCTGTTAAAAATGAATTTACCGCTGTGTCTAATCTTTTATGTAATTTTTATCTGCCTGGTTTGAAATCCTTCAGGATATCTTCCTTTGTTCTCAGCCTGTTGCCACAAACGTCTTCAAAACCCCTAACAGGATTTAAGAATTCAACAAATTGCAACAGAAATTGAAAATGGTGCAAGAGAGGCTCTAGAAAAGGAGAGAAATTCCCTGGCCTCGGCCTATATGCCTGCAGATGGGCGGCGTTCTCTCTGGCCCATGAAAGGTGTGATTGTCCGACAGCTTCCACGAGCCAGGAAAGTTCCCCCAGCAGTGGTCGACGGCCCCTCTATCTGCCAGGAACGGAGGGCCGGTTATGTCAGATACCATGATGGTACAGGAGCAGGAGGAGGAAGAGCAATGGCGGGATTTAAAAAAGCGACTTTTAATGAGTGTTATAAATAATACAGACAGACAGTCCAGCACACACTGAATGACAAACACACATCAGAGGACAGTAGAGACTGAAATTAGGCTGTCGACCTGGAGCGCCTGAATTAAAAGAAGGCCAGCTCTCAGTGTGTTTATTTTGACAGGGGGGAGCGAAGTAGGAGGGGCGAGAGGTCTACAGAGGGACACAGAAATGAAGAAATGAGAAGGAAAGGAAGAAAGACCATGAGAGGAGAAGATATTTCAGGTTCGGACATTCCTCCACGTTCAAAAACAAAGTGCCAGTCTGGGCTGACAAATCGCTTTTCCTTCTTTATTTTTCAGGAGATTTGAACTAGCTAGGAAGAAAAGTATGCATTCACACTCATCTGGCTGTGAGGTGATGAATGCTTCAAGGTGGATCTTGTGTGTAACTCAGAAGAGTTGGACATTTGGAAGAGAAGGAGGATGTGTAAGATGCCTTCTACCTAGCTAATCTGTAGTATGTTCTGAAGGCTATGGCTGTTGCAGAACTTTCCCGCCCAGAGAAGCTGCTTACATCTGAAACTACTGACTGCAAAAAGTTATCAAAATCCAAGCATTAAAAGGAACCAATACATATGATTTGTTTTATTCCCCCTGGGGTCAGTTTAAAAGATTAATTCCAAGTAAACATATTACAAATATATTGCTGTGATCTGGACATCTGGAAGAAGGCTTGAACTGTGCCCTACAGATGAAAAGAAATTTAGGTTAGGATGTACAGGAACAACATAGGAATCAAGGATCAAACTGGTTCTGGTGTCACTGAAACCTAGAAGAAAGAAGTCCCCGCTCCAAAATTGATGCCTTGAACTTTGACTGAAATTTTCAACTTACTTCCGAAATAGACAAGCCCATTGCCTACTGGAGAAATGTTTAAGAGTCAGACAAGATAAAGCTAGTTGGCCGCAGTGACAAGCAGTCTGCTGGCAGAGTTATTGTGCGGCCTTTAAACCTAGGAACACCATACCAGCTAATAAGCATGTTGGTGGATGCATCATGCTGTGGGACTGTTTTGCTGCCAAAAGTAGGTAGAATAATAATGAAAGAATACCCTCACATTCTTCAACTTTACCTCAAATCAACGGCTTAAAACTTGGACATAATTGATATTCCGAAAAGGCAATATTCCCATACACTTCAAAACTGGTTTTGCAATGAATAAACCAGGCTAGCTTTAAGATGCTGGGCCCTGCTGAGGCTCTGACCCTAACCTTGTTAAAAATTTGGGAACCATGTTTAAAAGCCAGATCTGTGACAGGAAACCAGCCAATTTAAATTAACTTTTCTTATTCTGCCAAGAAGAGAGCTGAAATGTCCGACCAGAATGATGCCAGAAGCTTACTGGTGGCTTTAGAAAGTAAGTGGATGAGGTGCAACTTGCCATGAAACAGTATATAAAACATTACAAGGAAAGTTAGGAGCATAAATAGGTAGATGATAGATGTGGGGTTTAATATTTTAAAGACATGTTTCATCTTTTTTAATCAGGACATAGTATGTTTAGGCAACAACAGCGAAACATTTAAGTCATGACTTTGGCAAATTACTCATGATCACATTTGTCGTGTCCTAGATCTTTATGTAAAATTAAAATCTTCAAATCCAACAAATGGAAATGAACCCTTCAAAGCCCTTTTTTCTCCCTACGGTATCTGCACTGGACCAAACTGTGCAGCAGTGTGTTTACAGGCTCGCGCTAAAATAATCGCTGCTTGTCTGCATGAGCGTGAGAGGTTGTCGGCCTCTCCTCAAGGAGCCCCGTTCAACCGTACACCCCCCACACACACACACACACGTGAACTGAGTCTGGAGCCAAAGGACATAGTAGCAGTCATTCATCCTCTGGCTGCAGCTGCCTCCCCCTCCATCCTTCTGCCTCTGGTCTTCAAACCTTTTTCATCCCTCCACCTTCCCACCATGTCCATTTCAGGTTCTGGGAAGGTATAAAAACAGCCTGGGTTGGATGTGTACTCATAACACCAATTTGCCCAGAGACACACCAGTAAAGGCCAAACCATCATAATCTGTGTCCAATCTGTCGCCACAGACCTGACCTGGTTTTTTCTTGTTTCCAGTGGGAAGGACATGTTCCTGGACTTCACCAGGACTACAGATGCGTCGTATCCTCAGAGTGTTGTGTAGCTACCAAAGTATCTGTTACAAAGATACTCAATTACTTAGATTGTCTAGACTGGTTCACTTTACTTTGATTTGACTCTGAGAGGATGTTTAAAACACTAGAAATGAAACTTTTGTAAATTTTCTTTAACATAATGGCTGAAGAGAGCAAAATACATTCATCATTAATGCACCACGTATTGGCCATGTTCTCATGCACTCTTAAATATTTCATGCTGTGTTTATATCTCATTCAACCCAAACAGCTTAGAGCTTAATTTTCAGACACAGTTTAGTAAAAGTTTTGGACCCATTAACAGAGATATGTAGTGACTAGTTGAATTTACTCAGTTACATTTAGTTGAGAAACTTTAAAACGAAATCCTTCTAGGAGTCGTTTTACTTTTTATTTCTACTTAAGTAAAGTTATTTTGAAGTAGCGCTAGTGCAACTTGAGTACAATTCTGGCTAATTTACCACCTCTGGTCACTTGTTAGTAAACACGCTTCATTGTTCTGATTCAATTTTCTGTTTGCTGAGCCGGTAAATAGTATATATATATCTATATACATATATATATATATAGATATATATATCTATATATATCTATATATATATATAGATATATATATATATTGATTTCAGAAGCTTTATGTTGTGAAAAATGTGGAGATGATCCAATGTCTTTACCAACTCATCTCTGCTAGTCTATTTTATAATGGCATGTTTTTTTCTTTACTTTCTACGCATTTTTTTTCCTCCTCAAAATACCAGAACTTAGATATAAATTTATATATTTAGCTGTGTGATTAAAAAAAGCTTTTACCAATCAAAACAAATCTAACCGGGTATGTGAGCAGTCTTTTTACCAAATACTTTTTTACTCTTACTTCAGTAATTTTTTTGGATTATTACTTTTTACTTCTGCTTGAATAAAAAAAAATATGTAGACTCATGCATGAGTCTACATATGTAGAGTAGTGCTACTCTATTTTTGGTTACTCTGCCCATGCAATGATCAGTTGGTTGAAAACAAATGTTCACATATTGATGTTTGATGTTTTTTTTTATTCCAGGAAAAGAAAGTCATATAAATACACGTAAACACTAAAAATACCCTTGTTTGATGCAGTAAACATAATATATCAACAAAGTTGTTTTCTACCTGAGGAAAAAGCATCAGCAGCCAACCCCTGAATAGTAGTCTTCTGCAATTTGATTGAAACAACTTTAGTCACAATGAATTGCAGCAAAGCTAGCAATGTTGTCATGTTGTGGGACACTAGGAGGAATGTCTTGGTCTGTTTCTTACTACTACTAGTAATTGCTAAATATTTGTCCCTCTTCATGCAGCTTGTAAGTAGGTCAAATTGTGGCAGAAACCTTTGGACCCTTGAACCTTTTTGAAACATTGTTATATTGCAGGGTCCAGTTCTGCTTCAGCTTTAGCTTTTAAGAGATGGTCTCACATTTTCCTGAAGCACCCTATTTTACACAATATAATTCATAGTGGATTCTATGACGGTGAGGCCCAGCTGCACAAAACCATGACACTTCCACCTCTATCCTTAACAGTGTGTATGAGGTACTTTTCCTGGAATGCTGTATGAGGTTCATGCCAAACATGTCTTCTTTTTTGATGACCACATAATTAAATTTTGGACTCATCTGTGCAAAAAACATTATTCTGAAAGTCCTTGTCTTTTTCTTCGAGAGTGTTTAGATGGCTACAAAAATCATCTCACTGAAGTTATTTCAGCCAAAAGGGGCACCATTAGTTAATTAGTAGGGTGTCCTAACCAAAACAAGTTTACATTCTGTTGTTTAAGTGCACTTAACTCACTTTTTTTCTATAGATAAAACAAATAGATTAGACATGGATATGTGAACACATTTATATAAAGAAGTTAATATTTAATGGGTTGCCCTAATTCTTTTAACTAATAAAAGATTTCCTTGAGGAAGTAAAGTTTATGTGTGCTTGATGCTTGGGATTAAAAAAGAAACTAAAAAAAACTGAACTTTTTTCCCTCCCACTTCACGGTTTAGTAATAAATTAATTTGGATGCTTCGAATTCATCAATGTTTCAGTCTTTCCTAAAAATTATTGTTTAATTTAAATAAAGAAGGAACTGTATATTTGAATTCAGGTTCATCATCATCACTCCTTAAACTGAAGCAGGGAAAACCCTGATTTGCATGTCGCCAGGAAAACAAAAGTTTTCAGTCACACCTGAAACTGCGATGGGGGTGGTCTTTTCTCATGTGTGGCTGTTAATTTAAAGTCCCTGATGGTCTCAGCAGCACAATGGGTAGGTGGAGGGCCACTAATCTGCCCCTGCTGGGTGCTGCTGAGGTGTTTTACTGGATGTGAGTGTTTGTTGCTGTTAATTGGTCCTGGCTGGGTGGGGGGTGGCTGGGATTGGAGGCTGTGGAAAAACAAATGACCTACAGTAACAAGTTAGTGAAAGTGAGCAGGACCTTCATTCCTCTGTAACATGTTAACCAAAGGTCATCAGTCTTCCATTGACTTAAGAAGCTGATCATGGTGGGACTGGCTGGCAGTAATGTGACTGGACTTTAGATTTCCATGCAGTCTCTGCTAAATAAACTCAGAAAGATACACCGGCTCTACTTTTCATGGCCCTTTTTAGGTAGATCCAGCTTTGCAACTGTTAAATTTATATTTTATTTCTGTTTAAGTAAAACCACCACAATATGAAATAATGACTACAAGCTTAATTAAATGAAATCAACTCAATTTTAACTTAAGTTTTGTGACTTTCGAGTTTTACGTCCTTAGCTAATTATTGAGTTTTTATTTAGCTCCAACAGTTTAGAGCTAGAATAAATACAACCTATTTGAGGTTTTTCCTTAGACTGTTGCAATGTTGCAGAAAAATAAATATTAATAATCTTAGGTTTCATGGTGCCTTTATCACATCTTTGGTACAACACTCTTTGCACTAAATAGATTAAAATGTCTCCATGATTATTTTTAAAAGCGCCGTGTCACAAAATAAGCACATTTTAAATGTGTTGTTTACTAATGAAGGCTGGGCAGCCTCCCTTTCTCAGAATCCTCCTTCAATAAAATTAATTTTATTGTAGAAATAGTCTTCATCACTTCAGAGGATAACTAGTCCGACCAATGTAATCATCTTATTTGCTTCTAGAGGTTTTAACATATATGTAACTGTCAATCATCTTAGTAGGTATCAGTATGAATAGAAAAAAAAGCACATGTTTGAGGGAAGTTTAATCAACAAAATTAATCTCAACAGTTTTACTGAGAACCAGAATTTCAAAATAAAAGACAAAATTAAACAAAAAACTTTTAAAGACAAGCTGAGACAACAGACCTGTCTTTGCTAACAAAATGTGCAGCTTTCTCCCTCTGACATTTATATAAAAAAGACCTTGTTACATATTAAACAACAAACCTTTTTTCATGAGAATAGTGATGTAAAATTAACTGAACTTAACAAAGAAGTTTTCTTTGCTTTGTCATAAGGTGTGGTTTGTTTGTAGGACTGAAGAGCATGCAGGAGCTCGGACACAGCATGGTGAGTAGAACGGTTTATTAATAAAAAAACAGCAAACTTATTGTGGACAACTGGGGAAACAGGACATGGAGCATGGGCAGAGAATCAGGCATTGAACCGCAGCACATGGAGCACGAGGAGCAGAATAACAGACTTTGGGCAGGAGAACTGAAGAAACCAGCAAAAACCAAACAGCTCATATACAGGGAGAGAATGAAGGGGTCAGCAGGGCAAGCAGGTGAGGGTAATCAGGTAGAGATGAGGAGCAGATGAGGGAAGAACATGAACTGGAGCAGGCAGAGAGGAATACAAAGTTGTCTAAACTAAAATGGCATCAAGAGGAGAACATAAAACCAAACATAGTAAAAAAACTAAAGCTCAGACACCTAAAACAGGCGGATCATCACATGCTTGGCTGAAAACCTGACTCTTTAATGTCCATTTACCATTACCTGTTCTGACAAAACACTTTTATCCATAAACTTCCAACTTATTTTTAGCAAATATTTCTGCTATGAAGCAAAAATGTGATAAAGCTATAGACACAGCACAGTTTTATTCTTATGTATTAAATACTTCCCTGGGCTTTTGTTTTTCAGATCGATCAGTTGAATCAATCTAAAATGATCGTCTCCAGCTGCCGATGAAACCCAGTAACTGCTGCGTGTCTCATTCCTTCGGCTTTTTTTGGTCTGACTGCAAAGAAAATTCAAGTCTTCCTTTTTCCAATATTTTAAGTTAAAACATCAGAAAACTTAGCTCAACAAACAGCGTTTTTGTTGCTGATTTATAACAAACCTGTTAATTTAAAATATGATCATTTTTAAGTAGTTTTTATTTCGACTAACTACTTAAGATAAGTTATCAACCTAACAACGTGTTCATGCAGCAAACCGACATTTTTATGCTGAAAATGTTCTTTATTTTAACTAACTACAAACCCCTAAATCATCTTTGACAAAATTCAAAATAGGACTCAAATGAAAATAGAAAATGCTCACATCCGTGTCCTGAATATATTATAAAATTTTTCCAATTTTATTCAATTAAAATTAACAATCGTGTACATTTCTTCAATGCTTGCTGTGCGAAATTATAAACAAGTCCAGTTCGCTTGTAAATTAATGTTCTTTACAGAAGTAAGAAAATACATTAAAATGACATCAAAGACATCAACAATAATATTTTAAAATCTAAGGATAAAAAAATCAGTAAAATGCTAGTACAAAGCTATTAATTAACTGGTAGAATTAAATGTAAAAATAAGTGTTTTTATCTTTACATAAAAAGCTGCATTAAACATGTGGAGCTTCTTGCTGGACAGGCTCCCTGGGCAAGATCCTCCTTCTGGCACCTCACACACAACCAAACACTCATCTGCTCCATGGATTTACCATATTGTGCAAACAAAGGGAAAACAACCTTTTTGTTATCCCTGGATGCAATCTGCTGGGTTTCCTTTCCTTAGACCGAAAAACTTTTTATCCAATTTGAATAAATAACTGAATCTGACTGCACTGTTCAATGATTAGGATTAATTGTAATGTATGTACCTGACTTTTGTGAAGTGCCTTGAGACAACATGTGTTGTGAATTGGCGCTATATAAATAAAACTGAATTGAATTGAATTGAATTATGGATTTTGACGAAAATTCAATGTGGAAGACTCACCTCCACTTCTGGCTCCGTCTAATTACTCCACCACGTTCTCCACTCCAGCCAATCATCCCTCAAGACTTCACTTTAAAAGACCTTCATACGCAGAATCTCCTGCTCTTCAGCTGAGCTTCGACCCTCCTCCACCCCATCTTCACCATCAGGCTTCAAGCTCCTTCCGACTCCATAATCTCCTCAGGCCTCCACTCCATCACCGGTGTCAGGATCCTGGGGGGAAGACTTCTCTAATTCTAACCCTAAGATTTTTATTCAAGCTCATGTCATTATCAGCATCCATGTCTTCCACCAGGGTCCGAGCACCAAAAGGACACTAACATCAGCTAATAAACTCCTTTAATTGCTCTCTCTGTGTTTCTCTCATGTGTGAGTCTTTCCAGGTTGAATTGCTGCTTGTCAGAAACATTTGATCCAATTTCCAGTTTTCATGATTTTCTCAATCTAAGGTGGTTCAATAAAAATTCAATATAACGTAAATGTAAATGTGTAAGACTGAACTAGATATGGTCACATGCAGTCCATTGCCTTACAAAAAGAAAGTAATAGTCCTTTAACCTGGCAGTGCATCATTAGCTGTAAGTCAGCTTCAGCTTCACCTGTGGTGTTCAGTAATATTATCCTGCAGTGCTGACAAAGTGCCCGCCACAGGCCATGCCGCTCTATATAAAAAGCCATAGCAGAAGTCAGAAGGTCAGGGCCAACCATCAGTTCAGATTCAATATGGCTGCAGCACATACAAAACCTTCCATCCCATCTAAAAGTTGTTTGAGTAAACTGTTTGCCTTTCAGATGGCTTGTATCGCATTACACCAGTGGAACATCCGGAACGTACAATATCTTGGTGCGAGCATGTTTCTTTGTTGTTTTAAATGCATAGAATGGACAAAGGTATAATGTTATCAGCTTGCTAGTATGTTTTTTTTAGGACAAAGACAGTGTCTTTCTGAATTGTGGTAATTGCCATGTGGTAACACATCCAATTTTCTGTCATGACCGTAAGGTATGGTAAGGGATGTTGTAATACTCTTTAATCCGAGCTACAGAGAACATGTAGAATATAAATAAAAGTGGTCAGAGGATGGAGCTCTGAGGAACCTGGCATGTAATTTATGTTTAATTCAATTCAATTCAGTTTTATATATATACGGCCAATTCACAACACATGTTGTCTCAAGGCACTTCACAAAAGTCAGGTACATACATTCCAATTAATCTTAATCATTGAACAGTGCAGTCAGATTCTGTTATTTATTCAAATTGGATAAAAGTTTTTCTATCTCAGGAAACCCAGCAGATTGCATCCAGTCAGCGACTTGCAGCATTCCCTCCTCCCGGATGAGCATGTAGAGACAGTGGACAGTCACTGGCGTTGACTTTGCAGCAATCCCTCATACTGAGCATGCATGTAGCAACAGTGGAGAGGAAAAACTCCCTTTTAACAGGAAGAAACCTCCAGCAGAACCAGGCTCAGTGTGAGCGGCCATCTGCCACGACCGACTGGGGGTTAGAGAGAACAGCAGAGACACAAAGAGAACAAAGAAGCACTGATCCAGGAGTACTTTCTATGGGAAGGAAAAGTAAATGTTAATGGATGTAGCTCCTTTAGTCGTTTCACCTAGAAAGAAAGAACAGATAAACTCTGAGCCAGTTTTCAAGGTTAGAGTCTGAAAGAGAGCACATATAATTAGTTACAGTAAAAGCTCAGTCAATCGCCATGTCTAGGAGAGAGAAAGGGTTAAACATTAAAAGACAGGGCCATGTGGATCATCGGTAGAGGGTGAGCATTAAGTTGTTGCCAGCAGAAGCTTGGACGATGCCCCTCTCCAGAAAGGTGTCACAGGTAGACACAGAGTCAGGCCAGGTGTAGCTTCTAGGAAGAGAAAAGAGAGAACAAAGTTAAAAGCTGAAATAACAGGAAATAATGCAAAATTGGAGAGTAGTGTGAGAATGTAGCGAAGAGGATGAAAGTGGTCACTATGTCCTCCAGCAGCCGAAGCTTATAGCAGCATAACTACACAGAAAGTTTCAGTTCAGATTATTTAATTAGACGGCGCTTATTTTCAACAATGTCGTCTCAAGGCACCCCACAAAGGGTCCCACTGATGGTCATTGTTATACTAAAAACCACAAGGATTGGGATGCCTCTCTCTGTCAGACTGATTATAGCCATTGAACAAGAGAGGGGGTCATACAGGTAGCAGAAATGGAGGGTGTGTTTGCACCTCAACCATAACTGAGCCAGTTTAGGCTAAACCTGACTCCCCCTTACGCCATCCAACAGGGAGGGAGCCTGATAACTAAAGGATCTGCCTCCCATTCTACTTCTAGAGACTCTAGGAACCACCAGTAAACCAGCAGTCTGAGAACGAAGTGCTCTGTTAGGAACGTATGGGACAATCAGATCTCTGATGTATGATGGAGCTAGATCATTAAGGGCTTTATATGTGAGGAGGAGAATTTTAAATTCTATTCTGGATTTAACAGGGAGCCAATGAAGGGAAGCTAAAGTAGGGGAAATATGATCTCTCTTTTTAATTTTCATCAGAACTCTTGCTGCAGCATTTTGAATCAGCTGAAGGCTTTGTTGACAAAGAAATATATTTATTGCAAATAACACAAGTCCTGGACTGCTTTAGTAGTCATGGTCTACCAAGCTAGGGTTGAATTAAATGCACTTAAATGTACATTTCTATATACTATATAATCATATGAGTAGTTACACGATGGGACATCTTGAGTGTTCTTCCCAAACAGTAATGTAGTGCTGGCATGTTTTAGTTTTTTTGGTCCAGTCTCATGGGTTTGGTATTGCCAGCGCCAGGCTGACATTTTCTATTTGTTATGACATGAGAAGTATTCAGAGCAGATCTGCCGATCACATATTGTATTTGCACGCCCTGACACGTCTGGGAGCAGTCATCTTAAATTACCTGTACACCTGCTCCCGCCCACAGGCAGGTGAAAATGGCTCCACACCTGTAGAGAAATGAGCTTCAGATTAGATTTCTGACCTTCTGTTTTGTTTTTGGTGAATTTAAGACTTTAATCCCAACAATTTGTATGTTCATAGTATGATCACTGCATGTGCTCAAAACAAGAAGCTCTAGTTAAAGTCACAGCCTTCTTTTTATGTGATTCAGGTTTATCACTCAATTGCACCAGTTTTTTGGGAAGTCCTTTTCTCACTGCCTTTCTATAGACTCAAACCTTCTCTTACCTCTCTGTTAATTTTATCTCTTCTCTATTGCAGGTCACAACTGCAGCTGTTATATTGGCCCTGGTTACATGCATGTGAGTGTTTGTGGATCCAGCTGTACACACACAGCTAATGAACTAAGTTCCTGGATGCAGTTTTCACAGTGGTGTGACCAACTCAGCGACCCTGGGCGAAGGCCTTGGGACGTTTTGGTTTCATTCTGATTTCCGATTTGAAGCTTTTGAAGATGGCACATCCAAAAAAGTTACTTCATCTTTAAAGCATGTAGTTATAGCATTTATTTTGGTGGCAAAAATGAACAAATACAGTGTTTCAACATGATCCTAATTAGCAAAAAGAAAAATTTTTTTTATTTTAGTCCAGTTTACCCAGCTGAGCTCTGGCTGCACAGTACCAGAGGGAAAATAAGAAGCTGGAGGATTTGAAAAAACTTTAATGTTTTTCAGAGATGGGGTTGTGTAGATTAACAAACAGTATCTTACAGTGATGTTGACTGACATCACATGACTTTAGGCTTGACTAGAAAAAACCTACTTTACCTCCAGGGACTTTACCAGACATATTACTTTATTTGGACTTGAGCCTTTTGACTTGTAAATACTTATCTTATGTCAGAAAGTTATTTGATAAAATGTTTGTAACGTTTTTTAAATCAGCTAATATCAACTTTGTAAGTTTCCTGGCAGTTTCTGCTAAATACTTTGAATTTCCTGACAAAATGCAACATTCAACTGAGATGAGAAGCATTAGGAGGTACAGTGAGCACCAGGCCAACAACAAAAATACATTTATACTTAAACCAAGAACCAAGGCAAGATCAAGATACAAGGCTGTGAAAAAGTATTGGCTCCCCTGCAGATTTCATCTGTTCTTGCTTTTTTCCCTCCTCAATGATTCAAATCATGAAACAAATTTTATAAGTAAGCAGAAATAACCTGAGAAAATACCAAATCCAGTTTTTAAGTGATGTTTTTAGTTATTGGGGGAAAAATGCTATCCAAACCGTTACCTGGACCTGTGTTAAAAAGCAGCGATTGCATGGTGTACCTGAACCTGTGCATAGTAAGAGGACCCAGTTAGCCGTCCTGTTGGATCTTTACTGATGCTCACTGCAGCCCAATAACCATAGGAAAGAATCTGTTAGGGAGGGCTTGAAAAACCAAAATCACAGTCAGGTCTGGACGATGTTTTATACATTCTATTAACAGACCTTTGGAATTGAAAGATGTTCTCAGTTTTTACTTTGACTTTACTCTCTTCACTTTGTGGGTGGAGATCACGGTCAGATATTCTCTGTTCTGCACTCAAAGATCAGACCTGATTCGCTGTAAATATTTGAGGCAAATAATCAGAGTGATGAGGATACTTCAACAAGTATTGACTGGTACTTTTCCACTGCAAACTTAGTCGTTATACTAATATTTGATGTTTTATTTAGGTATTATTTAGTGATTAGATTTCCCCAAAGACACCCTGTCTGAACGATCCATTTTCATTTCTTCATCACTTTGTGTCTGCTTTAAATTTGGTACAAAACTTTTAGGAACCTGAATGTTTTACTGAATACTTTGTGTATTGCTACACTGAGCCGAATAACTTGGGAGTTGTAAACAAAAGCAAATAACTTTTTGTTATTTGTTAATATTTTCTGTAGCTAACAGAAAATATTATGCACATATCTGAGGGTTCTATAGGGTGTACTTATTTTTCCAGAAATTTCACCATATAGTTTTAAAACCTGATAGGAATCAGATGATTTACACATTAAACTATAGAATATTTAAGCACCAGCAGCGGACATTTTGCACCCTCACATAAAAGCAAAAGTCCTTTTTTGCAGCCAACGTGTGGAACAGACTGGTAACTCTACAGCATGTGCATTAATAGATGACCTTAAAAAAGTCTGTGGAAACTAAAACCACAAAACATTTCACAAAAAAGCAAGTTTCTCTTCTCGTGGCTCACTTTATGTCTGGGGACCTCATGGATGAGGGTTAATTTTGTGTCTGGTGAAACTTTTCTGTCTTGATTTGATCATTAAGTTTTGATTATCCTTCACAATTTCCTCAGATTTTTATATTTCAAATGTCCAGGTGAGCTCTCACAAGCTTTCCAATGCCTTTGGAAGAGAAACGGGCCCACGGCATCTCTCTGTCATGTTTGTTTGACAAACACTCTGGCGCAGAGACAACTACGGACACAGGTAAAATGGTTTATTGTTACACAGAATAATTGATACTATCTTCTCGGTCTGCGGGTGGTTCTCAGGAGGGCAGGGAGGAAGAGGAGTGGATTATAAAAGGAGATGATGACTAACTGATAGATTGTTAGTTCTTACTAGGGTTTTGAAGGATATTGTCCAGGAGGAGTTGGTGAAAAATAATGAATGCATTTCTATATCACACACACTGAAATACCAATGAGCACATTGTGGACAACGTGGGCTCAGTATCTGGTCCTGACAACACTCTAAAATACAGACTAAAGGAGCTGCAAAGATCAAACCTTCCACATTCCAGTCGGTGCCTCCTGACTCACAGCCAATCCCTGAAATAAAATAATCAATTTGTTGTTACGGCAAACGTACGATAATGCCGAAGGGACACATTTCCCTACAGCTTCTGTGAATGTAGGGATCATTTCTCTGGTTGGCTAATTTAACTTAATCTTACAACAAACTTTCAAACAGGGATTTATTACATGCAACCATCCATACAGATGTGTGTGTTTTCATTTGCACTATATAGGATGATTGTTTATGAAGGTCAGCCTTCATTAAAGCAGGTCAGTAAAGTGGTAACAGAACAGCAAAGCTCCTGTATTACCAAGATTATTGGTTCTTAATTTCACTGCTTCTGGTTGGTGCATGATCAAGCAAATTAAATTACACCCAGGCGGCTTAAAGATTTCATTTTATTTTTTGCACATAAGAGTAGCTTATCTGACAATTGTGTATGATAAATATTTCCTATTTTCTTCATCTGAACTGGCTCCACAAACTGGCCGTATAAAGCAAAACAAACTCATGACTTCCTAAGGTCCGATTCATGGTCCTGCAGGTGCTGCTCGAACATCTGTGACGTTGGTATGAGGTAAATGTTGACATCTGTGCAAGTCCAAAAAGTGGGGCACATTTTAGACGACAATCGTAAACTCAATGTACTTTAAATAAAAATGTAAAAAAAGAAAGAGAAAAACAACCACAGATGACCAAAAACAATGGATGTGGATAAAAAGGAATAAAACTTGTATTCAGAAATTAAAAACAATGTAGCATCCAGAGAGGACAAGAATGATTTGTTACATCCATCGGTGCAGCCCACGACTTTCTGATTGCAAGGGCTAAAATGTGAACTCAAATGAAAATTAAAAACCATTCCAGGAATTTGGACTAGAACACCAAAACTGCTCTCCTCTTCTATTGAGAATTTATTTAAACTCTTTTTCTTCCTATCCTCCTTTGGATTGAGTCGTTAGACCAGCTGATTGTTTCCACCTATAGCACTGGAAGATAAAACTGTTGGGATCTGAATCAATAAAGCATCACTATCACAAATGTGAGTAACCAGCGTTGTAAGATTCATGGATACAAAGTTAATTTCTCTCTCTTCAGTGTTGAAGAAAAGCTTCCGAACTTAAAAAAAATGAAAGTATCTGGATATACTCAGCGGCCCCTTTATTACTGGCCATTTCTCCGTGCACACTGATTCTTAAGGCAGATGGGCTACAGCAGCAGAAGACCATACCAGGAGCCACGTTTGTCAGCTAAGAACAGGAAACTGAGGCTACATAGGCTCACCAAAACTGGACAGGAAAAGATCAGATTGAAAAAATGTTGCCTGGTCCGATAAGTTTCGGTTTCAGTGCTGACAGTCAGATGGTCTGGGTCAGGGTGGGGTGATATAATGGTGTGGGGGAAGGTTTCTATGCACAGTACTCTACCTGAGTATTGCTGCTGACCATTCTATTCCTTTATGACCACAGTGTACACATCTTTTGCCTGATGCTATCGTGTCAATATTCATCAAAACCTCCAAGAAATGTTTTAGAAAAATGGTTGAATAATGTTACGAAGAATTAAAGCGATTCTGAAGTCATGTGGGAGTCCAACCCGGTTCTAGCAAGGTATATCAAACAAAGTGGCAGGTAAATGTACAATACAGGATTGTTGCAGTTTATAAAACTGTAAAACAGCTTAAAACTGATCAAACCTGGTATTAATAAAGTGCTTTTAAACTGGGTGAAAATCTTGGTGTTCTCCACTTGGGCCCCAAAGATTGGTTTTAAAGTCAGTTTGGAGCTTAGACCAGGCCCGGGTTCCACAGCACGGTTTGACTCGTCACTCTTTCAGATTCTTTGTCTTCATCCACCTTTGAGCCGGAGATAAACACAGTTTTGGACATGCTCTGCGTGTCTTTTTTGTGTGTGCAGTTATGTGTTGGAGGGTCTGAGATTTACAGCAGTGGACGGTGCTGGCTGTCATGTCAATTCAAATAGTGTTGTCCTAAAGTCTAGCCAGTAGCACACACAGACACTTTCACAAAGTGTCCGACCCGGCACATGCTCACCAGATGTTGGCTGACATTCCTGAAGGTCTCATCACACTTGAAGACTTTTTATGCCTCCTCACACCCTCCTGGTACTGTCACAGTCCACTTGTCAGTTCAAATTTAAAGCAGATATGAAGAACCAGGTCACCTCTAGCGAAGTGTTGAAGCACTAACTCCATGTTTCCTGATCTGAAAGCTTGAGAATGGTGGGCAATGTTACAGTAAAGATTTCAAAGGTTCAGTAGATTCTCCTTCCAGGTGCGGGAGGGAAGAGCCCAGTTGTATCATATTTATATTTATTTGACACAAATGGATTTAGTTGATTTAAAATGGACTGAATCTAACATCTGTCAAATGTAAATCAATTGGAGCTGGGCTGGGTATACTAAATGCATCTACTGGGAGAAGCTGCTTACACACCATACTCAAATGTTGAAATTTCCCAGTTAAAATGGGAAAACCTGGCAGAAATGTTCCTAACAGTCAGAATTCCATGTGGGAAAAGCTGCACCGCAGCTAAAACAATGTAAATAAACAGGTTATTATCTATCTACACAGTAAAACTTACCTACTTTAATGAACATGTGTTTATAGTGTTTAAAAGTACAAAATGCTGAGAAACAACACCTTATTTTATGTGACTAACAACGGTTAGTGATTAACTGATTAACATTTCAATCCTGTAGAGACTCACAATAAGAAACACAAAATGCAATTAGAGAAGTTACACAACGGATGTTTATTTGTTTGGCGCTCAGACCTCAGAGACATGAATGCTGATAATGCATGAACTGATGAACGTCTTAGGATTCGAATTGGAATTGTCTTCCCCCTGGATCTGGTACTGGTGATGGAGAGGAGGCCTGATGGTCATGGAACTGAGAATACGATGGAGGTGATGGGGTGGAGGAGGGTCGAAGCTCGACTGGCAGCTGGGAGATCCATGAATGGAAGACTTTAAATGTGGAGCCTTGAAGGATCATTGGCTGAGGATTATTGCAGACTTGAAGCTGATTGGTTGGTGCGGAGACGCATTGGGTTAGGCTGGAGGAGGGGTGAGTCTCCCAGATTGAATTTTCGTCTTTACTCCATATCCCACTGGTTTTTGAATGTAGAACTGGAACATGGCTAAGATGGGTTTTAAGCGTCAGTGTCCTGAAACTTTTACATATGTTCCTGGTTCTAAACACCTAAACCCAGTTTAGCATATAATCCTCAGCATAAGATCAACTTCTACAGAGTCCTGCTGATGACCTGATAATTTTATTCCAGTGTGATGAAGAACAGTCACATCTAAAAGTTGCTGGATACCGTCCATTAAGGACTCGAGCTTGAGAGCCCTAATTTAATGTCATTCCTTTTCAGTTATCCACTGCACTGCTCTTTTGTGTATTTTCTTCCTTGTTGCTGTCTCTGTCTATTAGCTCTAAATCACTGTTAGTTTGTTGCAAAAATAAGGACAAGATTTCTTCCACCAAAGCAGTGGTGTCCAAAGTCAGCCCTCAACTCAAGGCTCGGTTTCCTGGATGTTTTAAATGTTTTCCACCTGAATCACATAAATGGGTCATTAGTAGACTCCTGCAGAATTTCACCTGTCTCTTCCTTGCTGAGGTGGTAATTTAGCCATTTAGTTCAGCTGTGTTGGAGCAGGACCTTAGCTCCTGAGGACCGGAAGTGGACATCCCAGCATTAAAGACACGCTAAATTCCATCAGTGGTACTTGTACCGCAGTCGGAGAGCCAAAGCTGCATGATATTGTACTTAACATTTCCACAATTGGAGCGCTATTATTAAATATCTAAGAGACAGTGGATTCTTTGACTGGACAACTGTTTTATAAATCCATATTCAGCTGAACAAAGTAAACCAAACAATTTGTTTTCTTCTTATTTGGCTTTTGTTTTCATTATAATGTGGTGGAGCAGTTAAAGATTGTGTCGTTGATAATACTGATCATTTACAGTAAACTGTCTGTGCCAAAAAGACTCCCTCAGGGCGTATTTCGCCCTGAGTTGTTTGCTTTTGAATGATTGAGTGAATTTCCCATTGTGATGCTTCGTGTGATACCCATCCAGTCCAGGAAGAGGAGGCGATTTCATGGATTATTTGGTGAAACAAACAGCCACACACACAGGTTTTCCCTTGCGGTTCCTTTTTTCATCATATATTCATAAATACAACCCGAGGCCATCAGCGGGTGCGCTGTAAGAACACAGTCGCCAAAGGTCTTCGGGTTATTACACCTTGCATTTCCTCCTGTGCATATCCATTTATCTTGAAACAGGAGGAGATGCAGGTGTTGCATATTAATCTGCGACATGACAGTTAGATTTTTATCTCCATTTATTCTCAGCAGCCTCGGGACAACAAGTGTATTTTTTTGGATGACATACATTTTTATTTTCAGATAAACTCAGAATCATGTTGCAGAATTGACTTGAGAAAGCCTCCAGGTGTTATTATGATACAAACAATGTTACTCAGAATAAAAGACGAGATTAAAAGAAATTGTGTTGGTTGGAAACATAATTAAAAATAATGAATTTTCATAAGTGAAGGAATGATTTCCACTGTGATCTTTTGGCATATATTTACACCCAAACTGTCAGTTGTCGAGGACTCTGATGAAATCAGGGATTAGAACCAGCAGCCAACCCTCCTCCCTGACGTTTAAACTGCTGCTTTGCTTAACCTCGACAAGGCTCCTGTCTTCTTTTCTTTTTTTGAGCCAATGGTGCAGTTTGGATCGATGCAGTCCTCCCTGTCCATCCCTCCACTCACGCACATGCAAACAAACACTGACACACACAAATGCACAAGCATGGACACCAGCAGGTTAAACATAATCAGCCTCCTTTTCTGCGTTCGTCTCTCAGGCCAGCAGTTTATCTCGGGTCTCTTTGCAACACCCACGGTTGACGGTGCAAAGTCCAGCTGCTTATCTGTGCCTCAGTGGCGCTCGGTCCGTCCCTCCATCTGTCTGTCTGTCTGAATTAGGTACTCATAGTCTGTCTAATGCTCTGTTTGCTGCTCTCAATGTTCCTCTGAATCCAAATGAACCTCCAGCTCATCTTTTTTAGTTTATAAGCTGCAGCCTGAGCTTCATTGGATACATTCTAGATCCCATTTTATAAAGATCATGCTTAATGGACAACTCTTTCAGCTTTAACATGTTCTGATGCATGTGCATCTTTAATGTTTATGTTAAATTGTGTTTTAGGGATATGATGATTCACCCAGTGGATCAGAAATAACACAACATCTTGTATGAGTTTGAAACAGCAAATCCTTTGTAGGTTATAATTATAAAAGAAATAAAATGCTTGGGGATGCATATTGAAAGCTATAATATAACCTTTGCATGCTCTCTGTATTAACAGGTCTGAGTGACTCTTTTTGACTGGTTTTATGTCTTATGAACTGTCTCTCTCAGAGCTTAATGAGCTGCAGCTTTATCTCAGTCTCTGCCTGTCTTGCTGCACCCCTGTCTGTCCGCCTGCCTGTCTGTCTGTCTGACGGTTTTTTTGCACCTTCCATACCCTGCACTATAGTAACAATTTTTTTCACTTAGCTTTCTTCATTACCAACAACTCAGTCTTCCTCTGTACCTTTAAAACACTGCCTGAAAAAAGTTCTGGATTGCAATATTATTTTTGAAAATAAAATTCACAGCCTTGCAGAAATCTTCGCTCCCACTTAAGTTCTTCACTGTTTTTTACAGTCCAACCAGAACCTCATGTGATGGACCAACACAAAGTGTGGCATAACTTTGAAGTGGAAGGAAAATGATAATGATAAGGAACATTTTTTTTTACAAATAAAATCTGAAAAGTGTGGTGTGCTTTTGTATTTGCCCCCAGTACCCTTATAGTCATAGAATCCAGTGGAACCATCTGCCTTCAGAAGACTCTTATTTAGTAAATAGAGTTCACTTGTGCGCTGTGGGGGCTGAGCAAAAATGTTGAAGGTACTCTGATCAGAGGAGGCCTGCATGCAAAAAGCTATGAGTGGCAGTAAACTAATACTGCACATCACCCTAAATACACCAGTCCCACTGTTAAACATGGCGGTGGCAGCATCATGCTGAGTGGATGCTCTTTTTCAGCAGGGACAGAGAAGCTGGTCATAATTAATGGGGTTATGGATGGAACTAAGTACAGGAGAAACCTGGCAGAAAACCTGACAGAATTAGCAAAACAACTTGGGCGGAGGTTTATCTTCCATCATCACAATGACCCCAAACATGCAGCCAGAGCTACGATAAAATGTTTCAGATAAAACATATTCATGTGTTAGAGTGGCCCAGTCAAAGTCCAGATCTAAATCCAATAAACTACTGTTCATGGATGGTCTCTTTGTTAAACTCATGTCAGTATTTCAGTGTCTAAATATGTAAAGCTGGTAGAAACTGCAGAGAAAGGAGGTTCTGCAAAGTATTGACTCAGGGGGGTTGAATACAAATGACGCCACATTTATTAAAACGCTGTGGTTGTAAAGTGAAAATACATAAAAAAAAGTTCCAGGGGTATAAATACTTTGCAAGGCCTAACATAAGTGTACCTCCTTTCGTAAAATTATTAAATTTATGTCATTTGATGTTTAAATGTATTAATTTAATTACTTTATTAGTAAATTTATTTCATTCAATAACAAATCAAATAAACATAACACATTTTAATATGAACAAAAAAGACCAAAAATGAATAAAAAGGAATAGAAAGAAAATCTTAAAAATCTACCACCTTCTCTCAAAAAATCTAACACATGATCAACTAAACAGGGGCCAACCAACCACACACATACCTGTATATATTTTTTTCTACTGTCTTTGGTTTATCTCTACAGATTATTCCACAGAATACTTTTATAAACAGAAATACGTTCCATTAGACTAGTTCTGACTTTAGGTTTCCCAAATTATAAATACAGTTTCTTTAAATAAATATTTTTGCAAATTTACTCATAATATCTTATTATATATTTTAAACATAACGTGCAAAATATGATTTATTAAAAGAAAGAAAGAATTTTATCAATTTTAAATTCAGCACTAGTGGATTTATTAGATCTCGGTACTGTTTTCTGCTTATGATTCTCACAGCTCTTATTGCAGAGTAGAAATAGAATTTGTGTTTCAAGCATTAAAGACTTTTTTGCTGAAATATCTATAATTGGTGCACATTTTCTGATTTTATCAGAGTTTACAGGAAATGTTTTGCATGAGTTTCAAGGTTTCTCAGGATTATGTGAATAATTTGAATAGGTCACATAGATGAGTTCACATTCGTTAGTAAGATCAGGCTTAGATTACCGACTGCTCAACAAACTGACTCAATAACTGACTTACCCTTCGGTTTCTTATTACACCTAATTATTTTTACAAAAAAAAAAGAGAGTTTGTCCTGAGGCCTAAACTGTAAGGGCTCTCCTACTCTCCCTCCCTTCACTCTATCTCTCCCCAGGCAATAACAAGTATAAACAGTACATCCTCCTAACAGGATCCAGGATGCGCTGGATGCCTCATTTGTATTGCACTCCTTAAAACACGCCACCCTCTTTCTCTTTGTCTTTCCTCCTTTCTTTCTTGTACTTTTGATTCCCTACTCTTCTCCAGTCTTCCTCCTTGTTTTTTGATGAAAGTAATTCATCACAGAGTAGAAACTGGACCCTCAGCAGGAGAATATTGTCCTTTATTCTGCACGAAATAGGTTTTTTGCGCTCGGAGTTTCTGGGAGGTGTGCATGTGGCAGCTCCATGCGCTTTTTCTGTCACCCAGAACAGCTTTTAGGGCAGCTGTTCACGTGGTTTTAACAGAGCTCAGAGCCACTGTTTCAGTTCAGGTGACAACAGACTCGCTTCACTCTCTCGAAATCCTACTTCATGATAAGATACAAATTAGATAAATGTGACAAAGTAATATTTTTCTAGGTCAGATCTGAAGTTTAGATCCTTCCCAACCAGTTATTTATTTTCCTATCATGTTTGTGGCCGGTTTTTCTGTAATTTGGTGTTTGATTAAAATGAATTGATTGACTGAATGAAAATTATAACAATCAGCCTACAGAGGAATCAGGTCCAGGAGGAAATTATGATAAATTTGTATGCAAAGTTCTTGCTTGGCCTACTAAAGGTGGACATTTCATGCATTTCATTTATCCAAGACCATCCAACTAAACTGGGTTCCCTTTGTTGCAAATTGTTGTTGTCAGTGACTAGGCCAAGCACTGTTACCAGCATGTGTTTGATTCCAAGGTATGTCTCCATTTTATACATACAAACAATGCAGCAACCATGTTAAGTATTTAAGTAATTGAATCAGATTCAAACCATCAGCAGTGCAAATACTGCATCTGTCAATATGTCTCATACTAACATGGCAGCCTTATTGGACTTTGAGACCAGGGTCTTCAATGTATTGCATATGGATTTTTTACGTTGGACCAACACAAAATCAAAACTTTGCTGCAGGTCCAGCTTCAAGTCTTCTGGGGGGGTGTTTCGCTTTAAAAAAATCTTCTCCATATCCTTTCTTGTTTTCTTCCAGAACTGTCGCTCCATTCATTTTCCCATCAACTGTGAGCAGCTTCCCTATCCACGATGAACTAAAACATTCCCACAGCATGATGCTGCCACCACCATGGTTAACAGTGGGGTTGCTGTGTTTGAAGTGATGTGGATGTGCATGTAGGCCATAAAGTTCAGTTTTGGTCTCATCTGAGCAGAGCATCTTCTACAAGTTGGCTTTCTTTCAATAATAGTTTTCTTATTGCCCCTCTTCCATAAAGGACAGAGTTGTGGAGTTGTGGAGAGGAAAAACTCCCTTTTAACAGGAAGAAACCTCCAGCAGAACCAGGTTCAGTGTGAGCGGCCATCTGCCACAACCGACTGGGGGTTTGAGAGAACAGAGCAGAGAGACAAAGAGAACAAAGAAGCACTGATCCAGGAGTACTTTCTATGGGAAGGAAAAGTAAATGTTAATGGATGTAGCTCCTTTAGTCGTTTCACCTAGAAAGAAAGAACATATAAACTCTGAGCCCTTTTTAAGGTTAGAGTCTGAAGAGAGCACGAGAGTTAGTTACAGAAAAGCTCAGTCAGTAGCTATGTCTAGGAGGAAAAAGGGTTTAAACACTGAAAGACAGGGCCATGTGGATCATCGAGAGGGCGAGCATTAAGTTTGTTGCCAGCAGAAGCTTGGGCGTGCCCCCTCAGAAAGGTGTCACAGGGAGACACCGAGTCAGGCCAGGTGTAGCTTCTAGGAAGAGAAAAGAGAGAGAAACCAAAATTAAAAAATGAAAAAAACGCAAATAATGCAAAATTGTAGAGCAGGTTTGAGAATTTGCGAAGAGGATGAAAGTGGTCATTATGTCCTCCCGCAGCCCCAAGCCTATAGCAGCATAACTACACAGATAGTTTCAGTTCAGATTATTTAATTAGACGGGCTTATTTCAACAAAGTCGTCTCACCCCCCCCCAAAAGGTCCCCATTTTTTAAAAAAAAACGATTGGGATACCTCTCTCTGTCAGACTGATTAAAACCATTGGAAAAGAGAGGGGGGTCATACAGGTAGCAGAAATGGAGGGTGTGTTTGCACCTCAACCATAACTGAGCTGGTTTAGGCTAAACCTGATTCCCCCTTACTCCATCCAACAAGGAGGGAGCAAGGATCCCTCCCTGATAAACTAAGCCACTCTAACTATAAGCTTTATCAAAAGGAAAGTTTTAAGCCTAGCCTTAAAAGTAGACAGGGTGTCTGCCTCACGGACCAAAACTGGGAGCTGGTTCCACAGGAGAGGAGCCTGATAACTAAAGGATCTGCCTCCCATTCTACTTCTAGAGACTCTAGGAACCACCAGTAACCTTCCATCTCCCAATGATGCATTATTTCGTGTTTTCCTCTTTTCTTATGGCCATCCAGACCTTTATCAGTGCCTCGTATCTGTTTTGCTAGATTCTCACGTTCAGAAACTAGGTCAGCCGTGGGTTACAGATTACAGTAGAGAGGTTTGAAATGTGGCGCTGAAATTCTAACTGCTGGATTGTTGCTGCTTCAAACCACACACTCAAGCCACACTGAGTTATTCCATGTAAATACTCTAATCTCCTTTCTCCCTCAGGTCTGAATCTGACTGCTGATTATTGAGGGGACATATCAGAGTCGGCCAGGTTAGTTATACCTGAAGCGACCTCCAGTGTGTGTGAGTCTATGTAGCTCTGTGGAACATATCAGGCAGGCGCTGTTCTATCTTATCAGCCCAACTGCTCTAAAGGTGGCTTTGTGTGTGCAAGGTGTTGAGCTGCCTTGGCTTCACACTCTGACTCAAGACAAATCACTATATCCTCAGGTATGCACATGTATGCATGTGCTGCTCTTCTTTTAGAGCCAAAATATTGTTCTCTCTGGCTTCCAAGGAGCCAGACTTTCTAGTAACTGTTAAACTGGTCTTGATTAGTATTTCCTGGAGCTCATGATGTTTTAAATTTTCTGTTTGGCTTTTTGTTTGTTAGTTTTGCCATTCCTATGCAGGAAAACACTGAAAAAAATGGGATTTAAGTATTTTCCAGAGTTAATTCAAGTATTTTTAAAATACTTTTTCTCGTTTAAAATAAAAAAGAAAACAGAGCATAGAAAAGGTTGCATTTTTTCCTTGTACTATTCTTTACATTTTCCATCCATTGGTCCGTGTATCGTTCCGTCCACCTGTGTTTTTTGCAGACCACATTTGCTTGGCCTCAATAGAAATATCTGATTTAAATTCATAGTAAAAATGTTTGATTTGTCGTTAGAAAATGCGCAAAAATGCATCTAGAAATTTTTTGATATGTATTGATTTTTAACATAAAAACAGGTAGGAAGCCTGTACCTGATCGTATATAATCATTTATTGTACAGTGTGTGCTTAAAACGACTGTAAATTATATTTATATATTTATATTATAAATTATATTGACTTTGTATTACTTATAATTATTTTAATCTTGTTTTGTTTGTCTTGGAAAATTCCAACATTTGACGCCTTGCAAAAGCATTCATACCCCTTTTCTCCATTTGGTGTCGTTACAAACCAGAACCTCAATGTATTAAGTTGGGATTTTTTTGTGACAGACCAACATGAAGTAGAGCATAGTTGTGGGGTGACAGGAAAAGTATCATTTAAAGGTAAAGAGTGTGATATGCATTTGGGTGCATTTAGTCTTTTTGTGGCCTGTCTCTGCCAACTGTGCACATCTAGAGACTTAAATTGTGTTTGTAAGCATCTGTAAACATCAATTTTCAAATCCTACCACAAATTATTTATTGGATTTAGGTCTGGACTTTGACTAGGCCATTCTGACTCATTAATCTGATCTAAGTCCTTCCACTGTAGCTTTTACTGCTTGTTTAGGGCTACTATCCTGCTGGGTGGTTCCCATAAACTCTGACCAGCTTCTATTATCCCTGCTGGAGAAAAAGGTTTCCTACACTATGATGCTGCCTGAACTGTGCTTCTCGGTAGGAGTGGTGTGTCCAGGGGGACATGCAGTGTTTGGATTTTGTTAGTGGATTTTATTCAGTAATCTCTTTTGGAAAATAATGTATTTTTTATTCTTCCACTTTACAATAATCGACTGCGTTTGGTTGGTCTAACTCATAAATAATGAAAATACATAGATTGTTTTAGCTGCTATTTAAAGAAAATGGAAATAGGTTTGAGAGGGATGAATTCTTTTACAAGGGACAGTATTGGGGATTATTGCTGCCTAGGTTGATGCGGTAGGGAATAGAAGACATTACAGCACAAGAGGTGGGCAGCCAGGTAGAGAGGAGGAGAGTCAACAGGGCAGGGCTGCAGGGTGGCTGCAGGAAGTGAAAATCAACAAAAAATATGTGAAGTGCATGAAGTTTCAAGATGCAAAAGTGCAAAATTTAAAATCTTTACTATTTCTGCTCATGGTGTTCAAGGAGACTTCGTAAAGTTTAAAGGTGCTCCTCTCCAGCGTCTTCTCCCTCTTCTTGAGTTTGTTGTCTTGCTGATAGTTTTCCTTGTGCAGGGTCAAGAGGAAGGTCGGTAGTTTTAGGAGAAGTTTGGGTCTCACTTGGTGCTTGATGGTTTGTGCAGAAGAGATGTGCTTTGAGGCTCTCAGTGGGATCCGACCATGTTTAGTCTGCTGGTCCTACATGTCACACACCACAGTCATTTGGTCAGGAGCTGTTTCAACAAGCAGCTGCTGTTCCTGTGGCAGCGCCTCGCCAAGACGTTCCTCGACTGATTGACTGGATGCAAAAGTTGCTGCAAGTAAAACTGGATTTTTGTTGTGAAGCATGTTGAAGTTGAAGTGATTTTGAGAAGAGAAATAACAAATGAACAATTTCTTCCCCACATTTTTTCCTTTTTTAATAAGAAAAATGAAACATGAATCATTATAATCACATGTAAAACCAACAACAACAAGAAAACAAAATATATATTATATCAGCACACTTTCAGAGTTTGAAAAGCGACATAGCTTAAATAAAAGACATTTCTCTTCAAAACTAAAACATGTTCCACAAAGGACATCATGTGACCTGAAACTCCTGCACTTTATCAGAAAAATCCTTCAGCAGATTGTCGACACATCGATCTGTTATCAGATCAGCAGGCGTTTGGAGAAAAGGCACTTTTGGACACTGGTGGGTCACTTGACACCCCCCTGAGCCGATACATTGACACCGTAAGGGGGCGTTCCTAAGCATTGTTGTAACACACACACAAATACACACACGCTATCAGCATACCTGGTCTGTGGGAGCTCCAGAGTGCAAAGTACTGTATGTAAATCCTCCTTATAGTGCATCTCTCCTTCCCTTTTGTCAATGTTTTGGTAACTGACTGAACTTCTCTTCAAAAAGCTGCAGTCTGCAGAAACCTGTTCACTTTAATGGCTGCCATATATGGAATAACAGAAGGATTTGGGCAAGAAAACAACTTTATATTTATTTTTTTGTTCATTTTTTTTTTTTTTTTTTACCACAGTTGCTTTGAATTCATTCTGTCAGGGATTCAGAGATTGTTGCATTTTTTTGTATGTCTGGGTGTGACAGAAGTGACAGAACCATTAAATGTTTTTTTTTAATAATGACCAAAATTGCTGTAACACAAAGCTGAACTGTCTCCTGTTGCCTGAAACAGTAACCTGAAACTCAAACTCTACAAAAAAAATTGCAATTTGAGTTGTAACCGGCCGGCCTTCAGAAGATATATTAAAATTTATTCCCTTCATAAATAAATGCAAACCTCCTACTCCACCCCCTGCACATCTATTTACATTGTATACAGGTTTAATTTTCACCCTGCAAAGACAGAATCTGACTTACACACAGATGCATCTTCTTGAAAAATTAGAACGTCTCACCGTCCAGTTCTCCTGTAACTACACAGTCTCCTTCTTTGATAAAAGCAAACAGTTTTTTGGCCCCTCAGACACAGCAGCAGCCGTTTCAGGTGAAAGTCCTGTGAAGACGACTGAATGTGAGCCAAAGAGAGCGAAGGAAAGAGGAAGAGAACTAGAGCTTCAGTGTCCATTTTAGAAACAGAAGCCTCCATCTTGGCTCACCTCTGCAGAAAGGTTTGTGTGTGTTTGTCCATATTAGGAGGCGTTGAGCACCGAACGGCTGTACAGTGGTTGGTAGTAAGCTCCAGAGTCCATGGCAGCCGGGCTGGGGCTGTCATAGATCTGCTTCACTCCTACTGGCGAACTGCTGGTGTAGCCGGTGTAGGCCATCACCTGGTCCTGGTAAGACTTCAGGTCCATCTTCTGCTCGTTGGACATGAGGTTGGTGATGGAGAAGGGGTGGTTGAAGTTGTAGTGGGGGTCCAACGACTTGAGGGCGTCGCTGTGTAGGTCCATGTGCGGCTGCATGGTGCTATGCAGGAGGTGGGAGCTGCTGGCTAAGGATTGGGAATGAAGGAGAGAGCTGGAGGAGGGGGAGGTGCCGGAGAGGGACAGGGAGGATGGGGGGATGGAGGACGAAGTGGAGGAGGAAGAAGGCAGGGAGGCAGCCGGGCTGTGGAGGTGTGAGGAGGACAGTTGAGGGCAGTCTAGAGAAACCAAGGTGTTTCTGTGATGAGGCTGGTCATCTGAAGAGCTTGGGTGGGAGTTGTCTGAGTGGGCGGAGTCCGCTCCCTCTGACCCACCTGTGGGGCTGTGATCCTCCCCCAGATGGTCTCCGCCATGGCCTCCTTTCCCCGAGCCCCCCTCCTGGCTCTTGGCTCCCTTTTTGGATGCCTTGTCCTCGATCTTGAAGCGTTTCTGGCGCCTCAGGTAGCAGCCGTTCTCAAACATGTTGCCCGACTGCGGGTGCAGAGTCCAGTAGGAGCCTTTGCCTGGCTTGTCCGGCGAACGGGCCACCTTCACGAAGCAGTCATTGAAGGAGAGCGAGTGGCGGATAGAGTTCTGCCAACGCTGCTGGTTCTCACGGTAGTAGGGGAACAGGTCCATGATCCACTGGTAGATCTCATTCAGGGTGAGCATCTTGCTGCTGCTCTGTTGGATGGCCATGGTGATGAGTGAGATGTAAGAGTACGGCGGCTTGGCATGGGTCAGGGAGCGTCGGTAGGGCTTTGGAGGGACCTCCTTGGGCCCGGCCCGGCTCAGGGAGCCAGCAGCAGTGTATCCAAGCTGACTCATGGACTGGCTCATGTTCTGGTAGTGGGACAAAGAGCCCAGAGAGGCCGGAGCCGTGGAGCCCAGTTGAGTTAGGGTGCTCGAGCTAAGGGAGGACGCCACTGGGGACAGAGACATGTGACTGGGCCCAGTGCCCATTGTAGCCAGAGAAGAGCTGCCGAGACTGGAGCTGGGATACGCCATGTTCATGCCTGCTGGTGAGGCCGTGGCTGGGTTCAGGTTGATGTAGCTGTTGATGGAGCCCATGGAGCTCATGGAGCCCAGACCAGAGTTCATGGTGCTGGGAGAGGAATACATCTGTGGAGGTAGGGAAAAAAAACGACATCTGGTTAGATCCAGCAGAGGAATTAAAAAGAACAGGTTAATCTATAGCAAGTTTTACTTAAAATATGAAGATAATAATCTAACTACTGAATCAGATCAAGTTTTCCCTTTTTTTCGGAAGCAAACTAAATATGAGCAGAAATTTGAAACTCCATTTTAAAAGTCTCTCTTATCAATGCACAATGAGTCTCTTAGTGTGCGGAGAGGACTTGAATTTCGCACAGCCGTGTTAACTTGAAAATGCGTAAAAAGACGCGTCATGGTGCCTCTCAGCTCAGACGGCCTCCTCCACTGTCACCATGGATAGAAAATCAATATTAAAAAGCTCAAAGCTTAATATAAACACCAGAACATTTCTTCAAACAGATCACAATAATTGAGTTTGGTTTTATGAGTCTTGGCCGCATTTTTGCCACAACATGCGTAAATCTGCCGCTGAGAATAAACGCTATCACAGCCCCGCGTACTGATTATTGGTTAAATATTACCAGGCTCTTTCTTCTTGGTAATTTCATCATGGAGCTCGGGTGAGACCTGAAACTGCTGATGGAATTAACTCTAATTAAATTAGGGGGGGGGGGGGGGGGGTAATTAACACCTGAACTGTCGCAACACTTCAGCCGCATCAGAAATACAAGGCCTTCCATTGAAGAGCAAATTTATCTTCAAATAAATCATTTTCCATTAAATTAGAATTAAAAACTCTGTACATAGGTTTAGTACGTTTAGTTGAAAACTTGGTAGTTTTTTCGCCCAAACTGTTTCATAAGATTTCGCAATATTTAAGAATATTACTTGTGGGATAAAAAAAAAGGAATCCTCACAATATTAATAAGGATGGTACATTTTAGGCCATTAGGGTGTTTTCTTATCGTCTAGTTGGGTTTTAAGAAGTTATTTTACTTTTTAATTAAAGTTATTTTATTCTAACCTTACAACACTTCTATGTGATTTTTTTATACATAAAAGTATGTTTTAAGATATGCTCTCTTCTAAATGTAAATCGAAACACTTATATGACTTGAACTCCTGTGGCGCAAACAAAATTTGTCCGTATTTCACCATCTGCACCGCTGCGCTGCCAATTCTAAATCCTCTCAACTGTTCCAGATTTTGAAGTAAAAGTAAATTAATTAAAATGTTTATTGTACAAAGTAATTAAATTTTAAGAGCGAATTCTGTTTTTTACCTCGCTGGCCTCGCTGTAAAAGGTATTCCACTCTGGTAAATCGTGCGCTTCCATCTTCACAGAGCTCAACATCCCCAACACAAGTCTTCAGAGAACAGAAAAAATATCTAAAACTGGGTTTTATATAACACAAAAATATACGTATCAAAAAGAAATATACAATCCTCAGCAAATGGAAAATCCGGACTGAAGGTTTCCTCTGTTAGCCAAGAAAAAGGACCCGACGTATGAAGCGGATTTAACAAATGTTCCTCTGAGTAATTCAGACAATATTTCTTATTTTTCAGTCATCCATTGTTTCAGAGTCTTATTTATAGGGATTACAGAGGGACGCTGACTTCTTCGTGTGGCCCGTTTGTCCTCCCTTCCCGCCGGGGGGCCGTCGGGACGCAGTTTTGGATGGTCGGAGGCGCAGCGCGCAAACACAGTGAAGAACTGCGCTTCTCCTCCTCCTCTTATAAAAGGTGCCTCCAGGTTCCGCCCCGCTCCTGATATTTAAATACCGTGTCAGGATCCAGGAAGGGCCCCGCGTAAAGGCCGATGTGGCCCCCTGGCGTGCTGTATATTGGCCGGGCGGCTGCAGCGGCCACCCGGACGAGCAAAATGTTCCTCAGTGAGACAACAGGGCAATTTTTTATCAAAGCCCAGTGATTCAGAGAGGCAATGTGGAAGCTCACAGGAGTGCTGGGACCCTTCTGAGGAAGCATATCTCTGTAAAAAACAACATGATTTTTCAATATTTTTCAACCAATTCCTGTAAATATTTGAGCTGTTATCCTCTTAAATGTTGTCAAGTCGCCCCTTCATCAATAAGTCACCGCGTTGCCATTTCGTCAACAGCCTACACTGATAAAGAAAAAAAAGAATTTAATCAATAAAATTACAAATTTGCATATATTTCACTTGGTTAGATTTTAATAAATATTTCTGACCAGAAGTTATGCAGTTTTAACTACTAGAAACGACTTAAATAAATAAGTGAAATTCCAACAAATATTTTCTTATTCTCCTAAATGTGTTAAATTCTTATTTTTAACATCATTTATTTGTGACCCCATGTTAGCAAGAAAGAAAAATTAAGAACTGGTTTGTGATAAAGACATAAAACGTTAATGAAACAGTAAAAATCTTGATGGGATGTGAACTTTTTACCTAACAACCACCACCAAGATATTTTTACCTTAACCTTAGTGATGTGGCTGAACTGGCTACAACTAGATAAATGCTGAAATTCTCGCTCCAACACAGAAACTTTCTCCATCACAATACAGAAAACTTTTACTAAGCTGATATATTTGTTCCTAATAAACATGCCAGTTTGGGCAAAATTTGTCAAAAATAAAGTACTTCATTCATAATTAATTAATTACTGAACATTACATTCACAAACTAATATGCTAATATATTTCTAACAGTTAACATTTCTTACCCTTTGTGAAGCTGTTTTTGCAGTGCTCTTCCATTTCAGATCCATAAAGAATCCGCTTTGTAGCCACCAATTTAAACCGTTGCTTATAAGATTATTTATCTTTGTAGTCAGTTTTTTTGACAGTTATAAATGTTCAAATCTTACATATAATTTTAATTAAAATCTAATTATGTATTAGACCCTATTTCCATTTATTTTGGTTCTGATTTCCTAATAGATAAACTCTCTTGAACTATGACCTCTGATCAAACCAAAAGAAGTCTGAGCGACCTCCTGCTGACAGATTTTATTTTTCTTAAGCTCATCTCCTTATGGTTGACTAAGAGTTTTAAAAAGGAATTTTCAAACATATAAAAAATTAGACAATGAGATAATTTAAATTTTAAATTACTCAGTTTAATTTATAAATGAAATGTTAAATGATGCGTAAATGAGGCAGTCGTTGCTAAGAAACAGCTCATCTTAGCACATCTCTTGGTTGTAAAGGAAAATGCCTACATGCCACTTTGTTAAAATAAGTTGCATGGACAATGGCAGCACTGCTGCCTTGCGGAAAGAAGGTCCTTGGTTTGAATCCCAGCCTGGGATCTTTCTGCATGGAGCTTACATGTTGCATTCATGGGTTCTCACTGGGTACTCTGGCTTCCTCCCACGTGTTTGTCCTCCCATAGCATGACCTTTAGTTTAAGTGGTTAAGGTAAATTGCCCTTAGGTATGAGTGTGTGTGTGTGTGTGTGTGTGTGTGTGGTTGCTGGCTCTGTGTGTCTCTGTGTTGCCCTGTGATAGACTGGAGACCTGTCCAGGGTGTACCCTAGCTCTCACCCAATGACCACTGGGCCGCCTGCGGCTGTACACGAATAAGTGGGTGTATACGGATGGATGGATGGATGGATGGAAGTTTATTAGTATTTCAGTCACATTTTACAACTTAATCACAAACCAAACTACACTGTGAATGTTGAAGGGTTTTAAATATTATCCATAATAATTATTTACATTTTCATATAACAACAGTTACTATAATTTGGTAATAAATCTTACTTAAACATTTCACTTAAAATGTAACTGAAGATGTTGGTTCCGCCAGATGTTATTCTCATTTGTTGGGAGCAACATCCAGCAGGACAGGCCAAGGCTATCATGTTTATTATACTTTTATTGACAATGAAAATATCACATTTGGAAAGATTTAGCCACAGTGCTAATACTAAAGTGAAGCCTGTTATCATGCTCAGCTTTTTAACCCAGTTGTTGCTAATCACATCTTAGCAGTGGTTGTCAGGGTAAATGATACATTTAAAAAGTTTATTATCATATCAGTTATGTCTTATGAGTTATTGAATCATTCAAACCTACATTTCTATTCAATTTCATTAAAATCTATCCAACTAAAACGTAAGCAGATGTTAATATTATTTTTTATGGGTTTGCTTTATTAGAGTGTGATATCCAAAGAGAAGGACATAAAGGCAACTAAACTGATGAATCAACCACAAACCTTTGTTTCCAGAAGTAACACACATCTCACCCACATCTCCACCTGATAACACGTTTTCACAGCATTAAAGAGATGACACCTCACTGATACAAAGTAGCAACAAATGGCACAAAAATCTGTATCATATGAACCCTAACCCCCAAAATCAGAAGAGTACATTTTTCAGGAAAAATAAAATAAAATGCCAGTTTGTGATCAGATATCTAATGTTGCTGGTTTACAGTTTGTTCTGCCTTCTGTTTAGAAACAGTGTTATGAAGTGGATCTAATCAAAAGGCCATCTAAAAAAACAATATTTCATATTTTAACTCTAAATGCATGTTAGCTCTTTTCTGCAAGGCTGGATGATATCAGATTTTTTTATCTTCCACTCCACCACTGAGCGCATGAAAACAGCGCATCTTTTTCAGCCTTAATTGCATCATTACACTAAGGTGTTGTGGCACTCCAGCTGTTAATCGACCGGACAGTTTTTTGCAACATCACACAGCGATGAATGAAGGTCCATAAATAAAGTTCGTGAAAATAATGTGTTGCGGATGTTTTTGTAAACGATTCAGCTGAGCGACCTTTCTGTCATCAAGAAGCATAAAACCTTTTTGCTTAAAAACTTCAAAACACCCTGAACCTTTAGTGCGTTTTGGAGCTGATTTTTTCCTTCCTGTTATTCCCTCTCGACCCTTTCTCACACTTAAATCCCGTCGACCTCCCGCATGCGCATCAATTACATCTCCATTGAGTCCCCATTAAGGCTGAGGCATTGACATTCACAGGCCTCCGTCTGCTCCCAGGCCTGATGTGTATTCCACAACACAGCAGTCCGAGTCTATGCATCACACCGGGATTTCCTTTATTTATCTGCTTCTCTGCAGCAGCTGGTCGCGGGTGCGTCTTTAGAGAAAGGAGCAAAACCAAACCAAAAGGAAGCTCCACAATAATGTTCTTCAAAAGAGAGGGAGGAAGAGGTCTTGTCCAATACGCATATCAGGCTGCGCATATCAAGCCTGTGACGTTATCAGACATGTTGCGTTTACGCACAGTTTACGCACAAACAATCGAGTAAAGCAATTTGTTTTAGTGGAATCTGTGTTTGTTGGTCTTTTAATTACATAGTCAAATATTTACTTGAAAGTCATATTTGGTATTTTTGAAATATTTGACTATCAGAACCAAGGATCTCAAACATGTTTGGGGGGGGTGTTTGAGCTCCAATGCAAAGTGGTGAAAGCTTTAAAACCGCAGAGAAGTGATAGCCGGGAAAATTAAGCACTTTCACGCCATCTCCATAACTTTGTACATTTGCAATTTAGGCCTTTTCGTACCGACTTTTCCGGTAACGAAACGAATTTATCTATCACGGGTCGTTTCGTTGCCATTATGTGTTAATTTGCTCCAGTTGAATTTATATTTTTGTAATAAAATATAGCAATCATCTTTTATCAGGGGGGGGATGTGGAAACAGAAGAGACCCAGTCCATAAAACCAGCCGTGGTTTATTTGACTAATTGCCTCCTCACCTCAAACTTACAGTACGTTTTAGCCATCAGTGCTGCTTTTTATTAAATATCTCTTATCTGCATATGCAACGTATCAGTTCACTGTATTTTCTTTCATTTTGTGTCTCTTTGGGTTGTTTTTCATGTCAATAGAGGCTCCATGCCGTCCATTATCACCTCTGTAATTGACTTAACAATAGCTGTAATGAGCTGACACTAATGGAGGAAACGACAGATCAACCAGCCGGAGCGCAAAGCATCCGTGGGTTGGGAAGGAACAGACCCATGTTCTGTTCACTTCAGAAACATCAGACCTGTAGATCAGCATTCAGGCTGATTAATATGCATTAATAAAGTGTTGACTGAGCGAGGAGAAACATCTGACTCCAAACTGGAGTAGGAAAACAGATTATGTCACCTAAACAAGTTTTAATGAGCCAAATTAAGTTCTGACAAAAGCTCTCTAAAGAAAACGCACCAGTTGCTCTTCCTGGAACTATGTGGTCATTAGCGCCATCTTGTGGCAAAACAGCTCTGCGTTTTTTTAAATTCTACAAACCAAATCCACCGAAATCTGAGAATATTTTCAATTGCTTTACACCACGGACTGAAAGTTACTAAAGACTCAGCTAATTAGTCTGAGCGAAGGATAATCTAACCTCGAACTAAAGGAATTTAAGGAGTGTAGTTTGGAGGTCTTGGCTACTAGGATTTGACATGTTGGAGATGATGATCCTACAGCGGGAGAGCCCAAGTCCAGTCCTTCACAGCTACTATCCTGCAACTTTTGGATGCATCCCTGTGCTGGAGAAGAGATGCAGACGTTTTAGCTGCAAAAATATTCAAAAATCCCGTATTATTTTCCTTTCACTTCACAGCTATGCACTTGTTGGTACTGGTCCATATGTGGGTGGACTGACACAAAGTTCAATAGGTAAAAAGAGTAGGTGAGAACACTCTTTAGGTATTTGAGGCAGTTGATTAATAAAGGTACATTTTCTCAACACCTTCAGTTATATTAAACACAATAATGTCTGGTCTGTGAGGCAAGAAATTCCCTTCACCTGATGAATATTTTCTACTGCTGGGGAGAGACTGTCAGATCCAGTAGATCTTTAACCTGCAACTCATTCCAAACCAGATGCTTGACACTCGTCACGTTGATTTAAACTTGCACAATATTTTGAACAAAGGTTTTAGGAAACTTAACAATATCCTTTTTTTCTGTTTTAGAGACTTGGAGACAGACATTGAGGGAATTTAAAACAAAGCTGCCAACTAACATGAATTCAGCTCATTGAAGTTTGCAGACTTTCTTTTCCAATCAGGTTGAGGCCTGGACTTTGACTGGACCATTACACTGTGATTCTGTTTGTTTTCAGACATTCTGTTGCAGACCTGCTGCTGTGTTTCGGGTCATTATCCTGTTGATGACCCAGTTTGGTTCAAGCTTGGCTTTAGAAAAAAAGAGAGTAGTTCGTGGTCATGATGCCCGAGTCCTGTTCCTGCAAAACAAGCCCAAACCATCATCCTTCCACCATCGGTCTTCACGTTTGTGCTGAAAAGCTGTATTTGTGTCTCTACTACTTGGGTCTTATCCTTCCAAGGGACACTGCTCCAGAAGTCATTCAGAAGCAGCTTCTCAAACGTGAGCCATCAGCCAGACTCCTTTAGTAGAGGACAGGCTTTCTCCTTCAAGCCTTTCAAACAACCTGTACTTGCTCAGTTTTCAGTTGAACTTCAACGTACTAAATGAGGCCTGTAGAGTTGAAGATTGAGCTCTTGGGTTGTTTTTCCACTCCTGAGAAGACCGGCGGCTGTCTTAAATGTTTTCCACTTTTTAATAATCTTTCTCTGAGCAGAATGATGGACAGTTCAAGATTCAATCAAGATTAAAAACTTTGTGCTATCTAAACATGATTAGTTTTCAGTCCAACTTTGCTTTCATTTTATCATAAAAGGTTTATTTGATTTTCTATCATCTTTTTAATTATTTTTTATTCTCTTTAATTATCTTTATGCCGCTGTAAAGTACTTTTCCTATAATATTTTTATTTTTTCATGTACAGCACTTTGTCTTGCTACTAAAATGTGCTGTATAAATAAACTTGAATGTGGGGAAATTATCATATGCCTCTTCCCAGATTGGCAGCAACAGTTGCTGATGTCTTTCGTTCTTGGCATTAACACTGTATGCTTCAGAGCAGCAAACTGCCAAAGCTCCAGCCTTATAGAGGTGGTCCCACTGGTGATGATCAGCTAATCAAGTCTGATCATCAGCAGCAGCAGCTAGCTGCGCCTTTCCCTCTTAAATCCGGAGGTAGAGCAAATGTGGATTAAGCTTTTCTTTAATAAATGACAGTATGGAATGTGATTTTCTACACGGAAGACAGATTTAAACAATTTCAGAACGTGGAAAAAAACAAATTTTTATTAAACATTTACAGCCAAGGCCGTAGTATTAAAAAGTATGTACTCTGTTAAGCTTTTAAATGTCTAAATGCCAATAGTAAAGACAGACCAACATACAAGTTTCCATCCCGTTTATTGATGGTTTCTATTTTGTACATGAAGCTGCAGAAAAACCAAAAGCTCTACAAAAACAAGCACATGGATAAAAAGAGACTCAAACAGAAGGGGATGCAGAGAAAACAATGCCAGCTGACTTCACAAAGGCTTCAGATAAAAGGAAAAGCCGTCTGATGGCGATCGAGGGGAACTGATTCAGGTTATCGCTAACATGAGAAAGATCGTGTTGCCCTCCGACTTCCCCTGAGGTTCCCAGTCACAAACAGATGGTGAACGTTTTTAAGAAGGCACTTACCGAGGGATTGCATCACGTATCAGTGCATAATGTACTTAATATCAAAATCTTCAAAGACATTCCTCTAAAACAGAGCCAATCTATGGGATATTACACGTTGAACACCATCAGTTATTCCATCCCATCATAGAACAGAACACGGGCTTTTAAACCGATAGGGGCCGATAAAGAAAAGCAGCTGTTTCAATCCTGCTCAATAAAAAATGAAATATATTTTTCCACTAAACATTTACATCCAGAAACATCAAGTTGGGCTAAAAATGACCTTTGGTTTGTGTGTGCATCTGCACTGACGGGTACATACAGCACAAGAAGGGAGAATCGACCCAAAGCACAAACTCAGAATAACCCTCGGCTGAAGCTGGCCGACCCACTTTAGTTTCATCAAAATGTCCATTAATCAAATAAAATCAGAGAAGTGTACAAATACATTCATCATACATAATTAATTATAACTTTTTTATTTTTTTTTTAGGTGGATTCTCCCTTAAAGTTTTTTTAAAGATACGCAATTATATTCCATAACATATTTCAAACTGCTGCTTATAAGACTAAGGGATTGCACATACATACCATAACAGATCCTTACAGTATATAACATTTAACATTCTAGTATAAAATATAGTCCTAGGCCTAACAATAGATATCTTTGAAACTATACATTCGGGGTAAAGCGTAGGCTGGGCTGGATGTGTATGCAAGCAACATTATATACGGTCAAACAGGGAGTCTGCGGCTGGTCGACGCCTCGGCACATTAACGGGTCGAGTCTACACCGCTAACATCCTCCCGTCTCCGAGTCTCACAGATTCATGAAAAGCTGGCATGAAGAAAACAAAGAGAGAAGAGGCGCGCAGAAAAATGTTGCGACTGGTTATCTGCCCATATCGTCAATTCAGATTTATTTCGGCCGGATTTTAAACTTAAAACGTGACGCCAAACTAGAAGTGGAGCTGGCAGAGAATACTGCCCTCCATCCAACATAAGAGAGCTTTAATCTTTACTGGAGTCAGGTCCGACCCTTCTGATAATGCCAAATATGAATGCAAAGAGATGCACTGATAAGAGATGATGTTTGTAAAGCTCTGACTTTTCAGTACTGATTTTAGACGACTCAAACATTTCTTTAAAACTTTAATTCCGAATGTTTAAAGGTTTCTTGTTGGCCTTTCTGTAGTTAACAATCATTACTTATCTGTATCTGGAGCAGAAGTAGCGTCCCATAGTGTGCATGAGAGAGCAGTCAGTATAAAACAGTCCTTACTATCATAGCGTTGTTTGTGCTGGTCTCTGTGTGGATTCCCTGGATCCAGGCTCTTATTCTCCAATTTCCAAAAGGCTCCCAACGTTTCCAAATCAGGCAGGGAGACGTAGGTTTATAGGATAAAACAGAGCAACTCTGCTCTAACATGATCCGCTTGGCTGTTACCTACTGAGGTCAGCTCTTGTTCCCAAGGCAGGTAGGAACAGATTTCCTGTGGCAGACGTCTCGTTCTCATACACAAAACGTCAGGTATGAAATTACCGAAAGGAAATGGAGAAAGAGAAACATGACCACCAATCACAGAAGTCCAGCTCTCCGTTTTCCCTGCAATAAGTTCCAGGTAGTGCTTCTGATTGTTTAAACCAAGCATGGCAGGGGTCCGGGGTCAGAAAGAGGAGGGTGTTTGAGGTCTCGACGACACAAACATTCAATTATTATTCAGCTCTGTGATGATTCAGAGAGAAACTGTTGTGGTTCTGCACCTTCAACGCAGTAAATGAGGGATGCCTTCACATTTTTAATGTTTAGAGCTAAATCACTTATTAAAATGTGACGAAGCTGTTTTCAAACTCAGAATAATGTAACACCAAAGTTACACATCATCCATTTTTCTTCCCTGCCTTCTACCGTGTTGCTGTGAAATTCATTCTTTATTCACTTACAGTTGCACAACACTATAACGTACAATTAATGTTACTGTAGTTTTGTTTCTATGGAGTCCTTTTTAAATTTTAACTTGTCCCTTTTGTTTTTAGGGGATATGGGGAAAGTTTCACACGATATCCAGAGAAATAAAGGACATGTCTGCGTGTAGCTGAGATGAAAGGACGGCCGGGCTGGAAGGCAAAGATGTTTGTCTGACCGCGGTTCTTAAACGTTCATGAAATAACCTATTATTAGCCACAGAGAACCTATAAATTAGAATGTCAGCATGTGGACAGGTGCTGTTGGTGTGATCCCAGTATGTTAACTGGACCACACTGAGGCAAGGCGACTTATCTGTTTTTATTTGACTTTTAGAAACAGAAACAACGGCAAGCGCTTGGATCATTACACATGAGGCCATGGAGACATGTTCTGGTGCTGTTCTAAGGTTGATGTTTAGCATCTCTGAAATCATTGAGGGTGTTTCTTTAAGCTAAATCAGTCTGCCAACAGAAGCTAGTTACTAACATGGGCATCATCACTCAACCAATGTTTAGATGATGACTTCTGACGCATCAGCTCGTCTTACAGGAGCCGTCAGACTTCTCTTCAAGAAAATCGTTTCATCAAAATCTCAGCTGTTCACCAAACTGAGTCCAATTTTTCCTGGACTAGGAACTGTAATGAAGGTTAAATTTACATTCATTTTAAATGAGGACAACTAAAATATTTAGTCTTTGTTAACTGAGAAAACTGATTTTGATAGGAAAAAAAGCAGCAGCTTCTGAACTGTAAGTTAGAGGAGTCAGAACCTGTGTCGTGGAGGATTTCTGTTTTTGTGGGTTGTTGTGTTTCTCTTCTGGGTCCCTCAGCAGTCCAGTGTAGACATCCCTTATTGTACTGAATCCAAGTCTGTAGAAACAAAGACAAAACACATAAACATGACATAAAAACACTCCGAGCACCAAGAAGTAGGATAGAATTTTACCTCATTGAGTTTCTGCTCAAGAACTCAATTTTAACAGTTGAGGAATCAGGACAAAATTAAGGAAAAAATTGTTCCAGAAAAAAAAAAACATCTTAAAATTTTAACAAATGCTTTATAATACACATGCAAGTATTCAGAGAAGTGGAACTGTCTCCAGAGAAGAGATTGTAACCTAAATGCTTTGTTCTGCACAGGTTTCACGTGTGAAATCATAACCTGCCTGCTGCTGTGTTCGGTCCTTGTCACCATCAGAAGCGCCATCACGTCTCTCTCTCTTTTTTAACAGTGACGTCTCCACCTCCTCCTCCACCGCCAGTTGCTGCTGCAGCTCCACTCCCTGATCCAGATGCTGGAGCAGCTCCCGACCCGGTACTTGGTCCAGATGCAGCTGCTGATGCAGATCCTGCTGGTGCTGAACCAGTGCCGAGGATAGTGGAGACCTCCCCCTGCATGAAGGCCCACGGAGGGCTGTTGGGAGAGTTGTCCAGCGGGCAGCGCTCTCCGCTGGGGCAGTACACCTCGCCATCTCCCCGTCGGCTTTGAATGTACACTCTGGTGCAGGGGAAGCAGAACCTGTGTTTGAAAGAGAGCAGAAACAGTTGTGAAAAAGCAACTGGTTTAAATAATTAGTAAGTAAAGTTTCTTTATTAAACGCCTTTCACAGACAAAAGGGTTTTCTTTGAAATCTGGTCTGCTGATCAGGACTACAGTATAACACATAAAAAAGAAACCATGTTCTGCTGGTTCTTTAAGAGAGGTAGTTGGTTTTGAATCCAACATAAAACGGAGATACTACAAGATTATCCTCATTCATGCATCAAAGCAACTGTCCTTAATCATTTAACAGGTTCTTGTTCAACTCAAAACAGCGTTTCAAAATACAGACTGTTGGCTGATGTGCTTAAAAAACAAAAACGTGGTAGTTAGTTTGGATGCTTTTAATAGGGAAAAAATCTTAATCTGATAACTTGCTGATTAACTGATGCATCTAAAGTAGTAACAAGAAAGCATTGCTCACCAAATGCTTTAACCTAGTTTACATATTACAATGCATCTGTAGTAATAACTACAGTAAAAACACAAACCTATGCCCTGGGACTGATGGACACTGGACAAAGTGTGTGTCTTCAAGTCGCTCATGGCACAAAGTGCAGGACAGACTGCTTCCAGTTGGATGGGTGTTGGTGGCAGATGCTGATCCCAGCTCAGAGGCACCATTATTGGGTAACGCAGCAGCAGTGGTGGCTGCCTCTGCTGAGCTGCTGGATCCAAGAGGCTCAGCTCCGGACCTTACTGTTGGGGGGCGTTGCTGTCTGGCTGGAGATGAGGCCGGCTTGGGACTAGTCTGGCTCACGCCTCCAGCCATGGAAAAAGATGAAGAAGTACTCTTGTTGCCGCCGGTGCCAGACTGGGACTGAGTCTGGGACTTGGGCAGGCTCTGGGAGGAACTGAGCTCCCGCTCCAGCTCTGGAGTGATGAAGGGTGAGATTCCCATCCCGATCCCCAGCTGTCTGCGACTCATCTCAGCCAACACCGGCGCAGGGAAGATCATAGGACTGCTCATCGGTGCGGTCCTGGCGGTCAGACCCGCTGGCATGCCCGTAAGCAGCCCAGGGGGGATTCCCGCAATACTTTGAGTCACCAGATTGGGAGCGATGGCAGCTCCGATCATGTGTCTTCGGTTGCTGCTGGGACTCTGACGGTTCACCTCTTGATGCGGCTGCCCGTCGCGGTGCAGCCCGTTGGGCGGAACACGTATCGCTGTTCCGCCGCCTTCTCCCCGTCCTGCCCGGTCAAAGCGCTCCGTATGCTGCCTTCCACCGTCTGGTCCGGGCTCTGCTCTCGCTAACGTGCCGTGTTTGTTAGGTGAGGGGCCAGGCGACCTGACGTTACCGTCCTGCATGCCGTGACTCCGTTTAAGTTGGCGGGCGCTTGCTATTAGGAACTCGATCTGATTAGCCCCTTCGTAGTTAACGCAACCGCGACAGACCACCTCGCTGAAGTCCCACACCACGGTCCATGGCATCTTCGGCAGGTCACACAAGTAGCACCACTGGCGCCTGGACGACGAAGAAGGGGAGGACATGGCTGGCTGGCTGGCGGGCCACCTGGCACACCTGTTCGGATTCAAACAGCCAGCTAGCACGCTAACGTGCTAACACAGGTTAGCTTCGTTAACCTATTTCGGTTTGACAGGTGTACGCCCTCTCTTTTCTACAAACTCCCCGCCTTAACAGACTCAACACAACTTTAGAACAACATTACGCAATATAAACATAAAAACTTATGTCAAATATTACAGTCGTTTTCGCTCTTTTTCATATATTTGCTGTGTTTATCCAGTTCGGCCTACTTCTCGCTCCTGTCAACTGTTTTTCCTCGAACGACGCTGATAGGTTACGTAATCGTTCGAGGGGGGTTGTGGGCGTTTGAGTTTTTTTGCCCTGTGCGACCAGCACAAACATTTCCATCAAACCTAGAAGTGGAACTACAGTCCGCCTTGACACGGAAGTAGTTCTTGAAGGTCTGGGTTCACTTTGTATCAACATGTGCATTTCCACCTCAGGGCCATGCGTGCCGAGCTAAAACACTCGACGTTACGTTGTTAGCGCTTTATTTTAAAGCATAAAAAATGCCAAAAGACGTTTCGTCGTCATCGAGCGAGGATGAAGCGAATAACGTTGCCACGGAAACAACGGCACAGCAGAAACGAACCGGTAAGTTTCCGAATTAATTTTAGCAAGTTAGCGCAAAAGAAATGATGGTTTTAATGTTTTATATCAGAGCAAAAAAAAAAAAAAGAAATTACCGACTTTTTTACACTTATGAATATGAATTATGGCTCATTTGAGATTTTGTGCTTCAGTTATGCGTTCGAAGACTTAATAAACGAACGAAAGGTCATTGATTTCCCAGAGGCTTGGCTTGATTCTAGTCCACAATTAAAGCCTGGAAGTGAGACGTTGGCAAACATCTAAAAGAGGAGTCACCGATTGCATAATTCTGGGCCAATCCCAAAGTTTAAAGTTGTTGTATTTAGGCAGTTTGGTTCCATCATTCAATTTCATTTTAGTATAGTTAAATCAATGAAATGTGCATTATAAAAAGTAACAGAAAACTCTATGTATTCCTTGATGAAGCACTATACCTGCATATGGGTGGGTATTCATACCGTTTATACTCTGTCAGGTCATATTAAAACTACAGACTTCAGTGTATTATTTGGGGTTTTTATGTGATCAGTCAACTCAGAGTAGTAAAGATGGTTTTTAAAAATGTTTTACAAATAAAGTGTGACGTACATTTGTATATAGTGCCTTTTGCTTTGATACACCTAAAAGAATCCAGTACAATTTCCTTTCCATGACGGCAAACCTACCAAGACATGGTCTTCCATTTACACTCACAGGGCGGCCAAAAAGAGCATTAATCAGAGAAGAAGCCAAGAAGCCGACAGTAACTCTGGCCTTTATTGAAGAGTGGTAAGAAAAAAGCGTCTGTTGAAACAAAGCCATACGAAGTCTCTGTGCATTTTGTCACAATGAATGTTGGGGACACAGTAGTCATGTGGAAGAGGGCCGTCTGGTTAAATGACACCATAACTGAACTTTTGACCCATACGGAAATTGCTATGTCCGAATACTAACCCTGCACATAATCCTGGAAACATCCTTCCCACTTTGAAACATGGTGGTGGCAGCCCCATGCTGTGGGGATGCTTTTCTTCATGGGGCAAAGGGAAGCTGGTCAGAGTTGATGGGAAGATGGTTGGAGCTAAATACTGGACAATCCTGGAAGCAAAGCTAGAGGCTGCAGAAGACTTGAGACTGGGGTGGAGGTTCACCTTCCAGCAGTGGTCCCAATGGTCCTAAACATACAGAGTTACAACTAGATCATTTAATTCAAACCACATTTATGTGTTAGAATGGTCCAATTAAAGTCCTAGACCTAAACCCATTTGAGAATCAGTGGCAGGTGCTCAAAATGTATGCATGTCCCCAGAGGTTATTCATCCAATTTGACTCAGCTTCAGATATGATGCAAAGAAGAAAGGATCCAAATTTCAGCGTCTAGTTGTGCAAAGCTGGTAGAGATAAAGACTGGCAGCTGTAAATGGAGCCAAATGTGGTTCCACAAAGTATGGACTCAGGGGGCTTGCATTTTGCTTGAGTTGGTCTATTAAAAACAATCCCAATAAAAAACGTAGCAGTTTGTAGTTGTAATGTGAAAGAAGGTGGAAAAGTTTTGGATGGTGTTGAGCCAATGGCTCCTCAACTTTTAAACTTTTATTCATTGATGATTTGCTTTTTTGTTGTGCAGAGAAGAAGACCACAAGGTTTGAGTGTCCTGAGGACTTTGTGTCTTTTTGCCATGTCCCCTGCAGCAGCACCTTGGCAGACAATCTGAGGAGCAATGAGAACGAGTTGTGGCTCATTAAAGCTCCTGCCAGCTTCGATCCCCAGTGGTAGGTACAGCCCGTGCTCTTTGCATCTGTTTATAACATGCATTCCAACTTTTATAAGAACTTCGTGGGAAACTAGTTTTTTTTTTAGTAGACTAACGTAAAAATTCCTTTAAGTCCTTTAATTCTCTTTTTTCTGAAGACATTATTAAAATAAACCCCAGATGAAGCAGGACAGGAGTTGTCTCATTAGGAAAGTGTCGATTTCATTTCAAATTTATGAGCTATTAATGGTTCGATCTCTAATGTCCACCTCACCCAGCAGCTGATTACACAGTGTCCCCCACATTTATTTTTCCGCCCTAATAAAGACATATAAATTTATCTTTTATCACAGTATTATATTCCTACAAAAAATGAGTTCCTGGACTCAGTGTCACACCATTGGTGCCATTGCTGTTAGACCACCTGTCAGCAGGACAGCACTTAGTGTTCCTCTATGACATCTTCTAGAGAGAAGGGTCTTTGCACGGTCTGTTTAGTTGTCCTCAGTGCTGCGTTCTTGTGGACAAGATTTTTTAGATTTTTATCTGTAAAAAAAATAAATATATATATTCCTTCCTCTTTACAACTGACGTTTGAGTTCCACAAAACTTTTGCAAAGCGCTGTATCCAGACACTTTTATGATGCGACCACATCCAACAACAGTTTATTCATAGATGTTGGTGGAAATGTCTGATCACGGATTTTTCTGCAGTCACGACTCATGATTCTGGATCTCGCCTTTCCTCTTATCTTCCAGCTTTAGCGGCGTTAAGGTTCCCCTCACAGGTCTTCAGACCCTGAAGGTTCCTACCGCTTCCACGAGCAGACCTGACCAGCAGATCTACAGCGTCCTGGCGTCCACCCGCTGCTCCGCAGATCTTCACCTGCTCACCAGTGACAGTCAGACATCAGATGGCTTCGTCTTTGCTCCTGCATTTTCTGGCCTGCTAAACATCTGCGAGAGCTACGGAGACGGCAGCACCAACCAGGTCCCTCACATCATCCCTGCCACTCCAGCTCCCTCCATACCCCTCGGCCTTAAACAGCGGTTCCACCCCTTCGGCAGTAAGACCCCCACTCTTACCTATGTGGCTGAGAATGAGGTGGACGGAGCTGCGTTCGGTCCCTCGTCCACAACCCTCCGGCCGCTAGTGGTGAAGCAGTTCATAGAAGAGGAGGGCTGTGGGGATGAAGACAACAATCAGGAGGAGGAAGGCAGGAAAAGAAAGAAGAAGAAAAAGAAAGAGAAGAGGATAAAGTCGGAACAAATGGAGGTGTTGCTGAGAGTAAAACGGGAACCTGCTGATGAAATTCTGGACGAAGGGATGACGGAGCTCCCTGTCCAGGAGGGCGATCAGCAGGTGGAGAAGATAAAGAAGAAGAAGAAGAGGAAGAAGGAGGACAGGGAGCGAGAGGAGGTGGAGGAGGGACTGGAGCCCAGTGTGAGAGTGAAGGTCGAACCCGTTTTTGTGAAATGTGAACCAGTGGACACTTTGTACAGCGACGAAGCAGAGGGCTCAGGGAAGAAGAAGAAGAAAAAGAAGAAGAAAAGCAAAACTGAAGAGGACTAATTGTTGTTAGGACATTTACTTCTACTTCCCTCCATCGTCTCAAATGTATTTAGCAAGCATGAACTCTTAAATGAGTTGAAGTGATGAAGCTGATCTATTTTGAATCTTTAAGGCCAGTTTTCCTCACATTAAATCTCAGTGATGTGACCTGAGCTGCAGGAAGATGTGACAGGATGGAAAGAAGTTCCAGTTCCTGTCAACTCGTGATGGATTTTACGGCTTTAAAGTCACTCTGTGTTGAGGTGTTCATTTCCACAACCAACGCCGCTGCTTTGGCAGCCGAGCTGATGAAGACATGATAATGAGACGGTGTCACGCAGAGATTTACTGTTTGTTTTTCAGCTGAGGGTTTCAGGCCTGATTTGGAGACACCAACTCTAAAAGCTTTTAAATAAAGGTTTAATATGTGGAAAGAAGTGTTTCTTTATTTTGTCCTACAGTTGGCCGCTCAGACCAACAGTTTCCTTGGAGCAGTGATTTCATCCTGAAGGAATGAGAACCAAAATTGTGTTGTTAGTCAATCTGTGGCCCTTAAATCCAACAACAGCTGGGATGTTCGCCGTTTCCAAAGATCAGAATGATTTCTGATGCTGCGACGTCAGCCAAAGCTGCGAGTTTATTTCCACAAAACGGAGCTCTATTAAACAGACATACATCCCAGAAGTATTCACAACCTTTGAACTTTTTTACATTTTGTTACGTTGGAGATGAGTTTAATTGTTTAAAACTTTTAAATAGAGTGGTATGTATTTGAATTAAAGTCCTCTCTGACACGCCTAAATATAATCCTTAACCAACCTTCTTCACACAGATAGTCCACCTGTGTGTAATTTACCCTCAGTATAAATACATTTGGAGCACTTTTGTCTTCAGCCTCCTTGAGTTTTAGGATATGTTTCTACCAGCTTTGAACATCTACAGACTTCATTTGTTCTCCGGCTGAAGATCAGTCAGATTGAATGGCGAGCATAATTTTTCCATCACGTAAATGTACTTTGATCTAAAGCTCTCCATTGCAGCTCTCGCTGTTTGCTGAGGACCATGTCCAAATGTTTGCTGTTTCCTCTGCATGACTTGTTTCAAACTGCAAACAGGAATTCTTATGAGCTTCTTTCAACAAAAGCTTTCTTTTTGCCACTGTTTCATAAAGGCCAGATCTGTAGACTGTTTTCTTCAGGTCTGCAGTTGGTCCATCATCTTTCCATGTTCAGATGATGGATTGAACAGGGCTCTGTGATGGTTCCAAAGCCTGGGGTATTGTTTCATAACCTAACTGCTTTAAACTTCTCCAGAACTTTCTCCCTGACTTGTTTGCTGTGGTCCTTGGTCTTCATGATGCTGCTTCTTCACTCATTTTCTCTAACAAACCTCACAGAGCAGCTGGAATAATGCTGATGTTAAATTACGCAAAGGTGGACTCTATTTACTAGTGAGGTGACTTCTGTAGGCAGCTGATTGCACTGGAGTTTATTCAGGGGCATCAGAGTAAACACTTGAAAAAACTCACAAATTATAGGTAAAAACGAAAACTTCAAATCCGCACAACTTTGCGTCTATTACAAAAATCCTCACCTCCCAGTTAAAGTTTGTGGCTCTAATTTCAAGAAATGTGAATAAATTACAGGGGTTATGATTACTTTGTTTCCATATTTTTAACATTTGATGCAATGAAACATATGAGACATATTTTTCCTCACAAACCGAAACTATGCAGGCCGGTTTTCACAGCCTGTTACTCATCTGCACAACATTCTGGCATTAACCTGGAAGAACATAAAATGATTCACTTTTTGTTTCCTTCCCGTCAGGAAGATGGCGCCAGAGTCCAGACTGTGGGTCAAATAGATCAGCCTGCACCCTCTGAACAACCTCTCACCTTTTCAACATTTCTTTTAACAGATGTGATGAATTTTCTCTTGGTGTCTGAATGCACAAAGGAAGGATTTGGACGTGTTAGGTTTTGACGCGGCTAGCGATGAATCATCAGATCTTTGTGACACTGAGGTGAAAAATTTCAGGCTTGGCTCTGCATCCCCCCTCCCTCTGCTCCTCTCTCCCTGCTCTGCACCGGAGTATGGCTCTGCTTCCTAATGAGTGCAGGCACCTCTGGTGCTATCACAGCCTCGCCATCTGTAGTACCCCCCCTCTGCACATGCTGCAAAGACCCACATTTATGCTTCCAACCTTGGAAGCACATTCATTTGACCAGACCTTGGTGCACCTTGCAGCTCAAACCTGCAGGGTTTTGTTGGTTTAGCTGCTAGCCACTAAAGCAGAAAGCCACAACTGTCAGAGGCTGGATAAAGAGTCTCTCTGTGAGTCAGATATGTTGCCAGAGTTTTGTGTATCCTTGCAGGTATGTTGAAGGTGTGTGAAATTTTCTTTTCCCCTGTGGTTCAGTATTCAGGCTTGAGTGTCTCCATGCATGTTGTGTAACTGTCTGAGCTCATAGCTTATGAAAGAAAAAAATGTTTTGTGTTTTTTTAAATATCTTTTACGTCCTTCGTATGTGCCAGCCATTTTATTCCAATTACCACGATTTTTTAAACCATTCTCTAACTGTTCTTCCACAATTTGGTAAAGTAGAAACAAAAACATGTCAGATTTCCTTTTAATTGTTTGAGAAGAAAAAACATTTTTGGGTGCTAAACTATAACCGTGTCCCAACCCTTGTGCTGAATGGTAGAAGGTGGTATTTTTCACTTCTCTGCTGAGAAGAAAATATCAGGTTAATTTATGGCTCATCATTATGAATGGGTTCTCATTGAAGTTATTTATAGGTTTTGTCCACAGGCGTCAAACTCCCATCCTCTAGGGACCAGTATCCTGCAACATCTACCTGCGCCTCAGCTTCAACACACCTGAATCACATAATTGAGTCATTAGCTGGACTCTGTAGAACCTGACTGCATGAGGAGGTAATTCAGTCATTTGATTCAGTTGTGTTGGACTTTGGACACATCCAAAGGTTGCAGGACACCTGCCCTTGAGGACTGGAGTTTGACACCCTGTTTAAAATGCTTTCTGAAATGGTTATGAATACCTGCTACCTTCAGTTCTGTATTTTTAATTTTATCAGATCAAAAAAAAAAGATTGAAACTATTTCAATTTGCAGACTTTTAAATGCAGCTACATTAACTTCAATAAAACTATTTAGTTTCTGTGCATTTAAACTTTTTAAATCTGGCAGGAACTCTCTGAATATTCTCACATATTTTAGATTTACTGATATTAATTCTGCTAATGCGAACGCATTAAACCTGAGCGTCTTACTGTTCTTCACCTTTCTGCTATTTCTTCTTTTTCTGTCATGAATTTAAGTTCTCTGCTTGTACAGCATTGGGAAAAAATCCATTTTCAAAAAAGAAGTCTGTACATTTTTTACTGCAATACTTTTCAAAATTGCAAAACAAAAAGAAAATTTAAGATATAATTTGAAAAAACAAAAACATACTTAACGTGTGTTCGGCTTTGCATGTGATGGTGTCACACCTTCACATTTTAAAAATTTAAAAATTTAAACTACCTTCTCGCCCACAGTTTTATTTGCAAAGGTAGACTGTATATATTAGAATGGAGGCATTTCACCTGCTTTGACCCAGAATGCAGAAAGCACCGAGACAAACTAATTCACTCCAATTATTATTTCAGATCTGATTTTTGTTTCCTCTAAAACTGGAACTTAAGCATGTGTTTAACCTCCTGTATCTCCTACAAAGAACAAAACAACCTCTGACAGCCGACAGAATGACGTCCAACAGGTCTTAATGTTACAGCCTCACTTACTTTCTGTTTGAGGCTTAAATTCTTTTAATTTAAGCCTAGAACATTAAGAGGTGAATTAAGATCATCTCTGACATTGTGAAGTCAGAGATGTGTATGAAAAAACTCAGACATTGATTATAAAGTCAGACGTATTTTAACATTTACTTCTTCAGTCTTAGAGGACTTCTGGCATTTTTGGTCCCAAATATCTGAGCAAACTTCAGCGTTCTTTTCAGATAAATTTAAGGGTTTAATAATGTTGTTGTAAATTTCTTATTTTACAATGTCAGATAAATTCTTAGTCTAACATCATAATGTTATGCCTTTAATCATGAAAATTAGGATTTAATTCTCAGAAAGGTACGACCTCGGAGATTATCCAAATTGTTTATAATTTCTGGGGTTTTTTGTGGAACTTTACTCCTCCATGACTAGTAATTCATTTGTTTTTTATCTGCAATGGCCCTAATATTCTGTCACATTATCTCACAATGAAAAACTGTATAAAATCCTCCTGAAACATGTCAGAAGGTTGGAGCATCCAGAGAAAAGTATATTTGAAACATCCCTGTTTGAACAACCTCTCTACATTATTCAGAGTCCTGGGTCCATTGATCTGCTCTCTGCAGGACATCACCGGTTTTCTATAGGATCCTTTGGGAATGGAACACACCCACAGCATTACAGACCTTCCACTATACTTAACAGTGGGAATGAGGTGCTTTTCGGCCAGGTCCACCTGGAGTGTTAGTTGCACATAAGCTCTTTCTCATCTGAGCAAAGCACAGAGTTCCAGTTAAAGTCCCAGAAGCATTAAGTCAACTCCACATGTTTATGTTTGGGATAGTAGGACAGAAAAACTCTCCCAAACAACTTGCTAGCATCTTATGGTTGGTATGAAGACTTGGTGCCACTCTCTTCTACAATTCCCTAACTGTGGGCTTTGGAAATGTTTTACCCCCCGGCCCCCATCCGCCCACCATCCTGCCTCCAACCTAAAAATAAACACACGTGTATTTCTTACTTTAACTCTCTTTGTTTCCAATTTTAAACAGTGGCCCAAGTGAAATTTACCTCTGTATCACATATTCATACCCCAGGGAAACAAGAACTCGTGGATTATTAATTAATTGTTGGACAACTTAAAAAAGTTAGTTTGCTTCAGTAACATTTGTTTCATAGTGATTGTTATAGGTATTATTTTTTGTTATTATGGGTCTGGTGATTTATACAGTTATTTATTTTCTTTATCTTTTAATATATATATTAAAATTAAAGGTTGGTTTTCAGTGTGAGGTTGAGCTACAGTAAAAAAAAAATAATTTATTTTAGGTGTTTTTACAGACTAACCAGGGATGCTGTGAAATGTGGATGATGCAAAACCTCCAAAGTATTTGAGCCTGAGTTAAATTATAAATGAACAATTTACCAATAAAATCATTTATTTTCTAATATATTTCTTATAAAAGCACAGTAAAGAGAAAATATATTACAATTTCTTAATATTATTGTTCCTTGAAGCATCTTTAGACACCTGTTTAAGTAGCAAAACCAGCGATATTTATTAAAAACTATCGGTCCACATTGAACTCGGACAGCATCTGTGATGTACAGGGGAGCTGAACCTGTATTCCTATGCTGGATTGTGTGTGTGTGTGTGTGTGTGTGTGTCTGTCTGTGCGTGCAGCAGCGTGATCATGAAGATTTGTCAGATCCATATCTCATTTCCGCCACATTTAGAGCCTGCTGTCAGCAGATCATCAGATGAAACAAACAGCCGAATGGAGTCCCAGAATTCAGGGGTCTGTTCATGCATTTCTTTTAGCAGCCATCAGTGACTTTTTATACGTGTTTTTCTTATTGTGCTGCACTCGGGAGGCTTCAACTGCTTATTTATGCTGTACACAGCCAGTTCTCTGCACTCGTTCTACTTTCCCTACGAATATGTAATGTTTTTTACTCTGTAATATCCATAAAAACATGTGTGGGTATAAACTGGAAGTAGATATCACAGTAAAAGACACCTGTTTTCTTTTCTAATAAACTTCTTTAAAACTACAAATTCAGCCAGTAGATTTAGCAATTTCAGGAAGAAATCGCTGAATCTATAAGTTGATATTTAAAATAACTTTTACGCTTTAATTGTGATATTCTAATTACAGTTGTAACTTCTTTCAGAGATTTAGAGGATGACCTAAAAATGGCCTCTGATTATGTTTAACATGCATATTTAGTTATATCCACTGCTTCGGACAGAGAGCAGAGGAATGCTGTCAGGAATGGAAAGACACAGAGGTCATAAACTGATTAACATTATTTCTGAAACCTAAAATCATACCTGATTTGCTCTCAACAGTTGCCCCTGATGTTTTTCAGAAGCTGACGTTTCCTGTTTGGTGGTCCAAGCACAACATGGGGTAAGGATTTTGAGGTAAAGCTCTTGGGCTTTTTGTAATTTCTTTGAGCATTGAACGGTCTGATCTCAGGCTGAAGTTGCTGGGATGTTCATTTCTGGGGAGATTGGCAGTTGCCTTGAATGTTTTTTAGTTGTGAATATTCTTTTCTCACTGCTGAATGGAAGTTGTCTTATATCCCCTTCCAGAGTAATGGGGAGCAACAGTTGCTTATCTGGGGTCACTGCCGATGTTTTTCCTTACTGTGGCACTGTGGTAACACGTTATCGTTTTCAAAAAATATTTTTCAATTTAATGCTTCATTTTTAGATAGGACATAATGACAATGTAGAATCTGCTGTGTTTTATGAAAGACCAGATTATCTTTTTTATATCCTGATGCGTAAAACCCCACAGTTAAGAGATGTGCTTTTTTTTTTACCCAAACTGTGACTACGAACAGAAAATGACTGACAAGTTCACAGTGGTTCATCAGGAATGTGATCTAAATACAGGGGTTGGACAATGAAACTGAAACACCTGTCATTTTAGTGTGGGAGGTTTCATGGCTAAATTGGACCAGCCTGGTAGCCAGTCTTCACTGATTGCACATTGGACCAGTAAGAGCAGAGTGTGAACGTTCAATTGGCAGGGTAAGAGCACAGTTTTGCTCAAAATATTGAAATGCACACAACATTATGGGTGACATGCCAGAGTTCAAAAGAGGACAAATTGTTGGTGAACTTCTTGCTGGCGCATCTGTGACCAAGACAGCAAGTCTTTGTGATGTATCAAGAGCCACGGTATCCAGGGTAATGTCAGCATACCACCAAGAAGGACGAACCACATCCAACAGGATTAACTGTGGACGCAAGAGGAAGCTGTCTGAAAGGGATGTTCAGGTGCTAACCCGGATTGTATCCAAAAAACATAAAACCACGGCTGCCCAAATCACGGCAGAATTAAATGTGCACCTCAACTCTCCTGTTTCCACCAGAACTGTCCGTCGGGAGCTCCACAGGGTCAATATACACGGCCGGGCTGCTATAGACAAACCTTTGGTCACTCATGCCAATGCCAAACGTCGGTTTCAATGGTGCAAGGAGCGCAAATCTTGGGCTGTGCACAATGTGAAACATGTATTGTTCTCTGATGAGTCCACCTTTACTGTTTTCCCCATATCCAGGAGAGTTACGGTGTGGAGAAGCCCCAAAGAAGCGTACCACCCAGACTGTTGCATGCCCAGAGTGAAGCATGGGGGTGGATCAGTGATGGTTTGGGCTGCCATATCATGGCATTCCCTTGGCCCAATACTTGTGCTAGATGGGCGCGTCACTGCCAAGGACTACCGAACCATTCTTGAGGACCATGTGCATCCAATGGTTCAAACATTGTATCCTGAAGGCAGTGCTGTGTATCAGGATGACAATGCACCAATACACACAGCAAGACTGGTGAAAGATTGGTTTGATGAACATGAAAGTGAAGTTGAACATCTCCCATGGCCTGCACAGTCACCAGATCTAAATATTATTGAGCCACTTTGGGGTGTTTTGGAGGAGCGAGTCAGGAAACGTTTTCCTCCACCAGTATCACGTAGTGACCTGGCCACTATCCTGCAAGAAGAATGGCTTAAAATCCCTCTGACCACTGTGCAGGACTTGTATATGTCATTCCCAAGATTAATTGACACTGTATTGCCGGCAAAAGGAGACCCTACACCATACTAATAAATTTTTGTGGTCTAAAACCAGGTGTTTCAGTTTCATTGTCCAACCCCTGTATTTCTTCCTAAACAAGATGACTTGTGTGTACAAAAATTGAATTATTTAATAGCCTTTTTCAGTAAAGACATTTCTAGTGGGACTTTTCTCTTTAGGAAGACAGAACCTTGAGGAAAAGTTGAGCGTTCGCACAAAAACAAAAGGGGCTACCAAGCTACAGCGCCCCCCTGTGATGACCCAATGTTGCAGCATTACAGAACATTTTAACAGCTAAAATGAATCTCTAGTTGTTTATGTTAACATACAAACTAATGCAGCACAGCTGGCTGCAGCAGGAATTCAGGAAGGCCGCCTTTTTAAAAGTCCCATGACCCACTGCTGTGAAGACTATTGTCTCATTGATTGTCTAATGTCTATTTATTGGTTTTTGTTATGTGGTATTTAGGCAGATAATGTGAAAATGTGAGGACTGGGCACAGTAAATTTCAAAATGGTCATATCTGAGGGTGTTGCTTTAATATTACTAAACACACTAAGAATTTCTTCAGTGAGTAGTGATTTATAAAAGTGTCTCAATTTCGTTGTACCCCCCTCAGTACAATGATAATAAAGACTATTCTATTCTATTTTAAGGTTTTCCTTGTAGAGCACCAGAGCTGGATTTGAACACAGCAAGCCTGGACATTTTTTTTCTATGTCACAACTTGACAAAGGATAAAAGTCCATTTGTGTTTGGGTGAATGGGTGTCTTCGCTTCACAGGCCGTAACCATCCACCAGCCTGATCTGATTCTGCACTGTAATACATTATATCTAAAAGCAATAGACTGATGCACTTTATGTCTCTGCCATTCCTCTCAGTGTGTGTGTGTGTGTGTGTTTGTGATTTGGTGTTTGGCTGCAGAGCTGTCTGCCGTGGAAGAAGACCAGGATGAATAATAAATGCAGCCTGAAGTTTTGATCCAACGTGTGTGGACTACTGAGCAGCACCGAGGCCTTTCTGTGGCCCGACTGAGACGATGCCAATAATAAGGTGTGTGGGGGTGGATGGGGGATGGTCCCTGTTTTTATTTTTATTTTTTTTGGAGTGTGTTGGGGGATGCTGTAGGGGTAATGAATTGTAGAACATATTCTCGCCTCCTCCGCCCCTCCCTCTGCAGTGATCTGTCTCCCTTCCCGTCCTTTGCCTTCTTTTTCAACCAGCGCGCCTCACTCCAGCCAGCCTGCGGCAATGTGAGTGCTGCCATGGCAACGCGGACCTGCCGAGGACTGCAGCGATGGGGAGAGAAACTTGGAAAGAAGTGAGGGAGAGGAAGGGGGGAGGGTGCAGCACATCAGTGTCTTTAGAGTCCCTGTTCCCTCCCCATCAAACCAAGAGGCGCACACAAACACAAACACACAGCCGCAGTCTTCAGGCTCAGAAGCAAAAACATCACAGAGAATCAAAAATATGCTGCAGAGAAGCAGAAACTCTTACAGCTCCACCATTTCCTACATATACACAATGTCTTTTAGTGTTTAACCCTTTCTCTCTCCTAGACATGGCGATTGACTGAGCTTTTACTGTGACTAACTCTATGTGCCCTCTTTCAGACTCTAACCTTGAAAACCGGCTCAGAGTTTATCTGTTCTTTCTTTCTAGATGAAGCCACTAAAGGAGCTACATCCATTAACATTTATGTTTCCTTTCCATAGAAAGTACTCCTGGATCAGTGCTTCTTTGTTCTCTTTGTGTCTCTGCTCTGTTCTCTCTAACCCCCAGTCGGTCATGGCAGATGGCCGCTCACACTGAGCCTGGTTCTGCTGGAGGTTTCTTCCTGTTAAAAGGGAGTTTTTCCTCTCCACTGTCGCTACATGCATGCTCAGTATGAGGGATTGCTGCAAAGTCAACGCCAGTGACTGTCCACTGTCTCTACATGCTCATCCGGGAGGAGTGAATGCTGCAAGTCACTGACTGGATGCAATCTGCTGGGTTTCCTTAGATAGAAAAACTTTTTATCCAATTTGAATAAATAACTGAATCTGACTGGACTGTTCAATGGTTAGGATTAATTAGAATGTATGTACCTGACTTTTGTGAAGTGCCTTGAGACATGTGTTGTGAATTGGCGCTATATAAATAAAACTGAATTGAATTGAATTGAAATAAAAAATCCTAACCTTGCTAACCTTTCTTTGTTTGGTTTGGCAAGTCTGATTCAGACTCATCAAATTGGAGGGGAGAACGGGGTTGGTTGTCACATTTTTTACATTAATTTAAATTCCAAAACATTGCTATGTTTAGTCATTACTATATTAATGTGTAATGGAAGCCTAAAGTAGGAATTGTTTAACTTTATCATTCTCAAGAGAAATTTGTTCAAAAGGTACACACCGCCAAATACATCTTGTGCATTTGTGACAACCAACCTCATTGTAGGGAAGACATCAGCCAGGAAGTCAAAGCTTGGACACAAATAGGGTCTTCCAAATTGACAATGACCTTAAGCATGCCACCAAATTAGGCTATATTTGTGTCAATGTTGTGGCGTGGCCATCACAAAGGGGACATATCATGCAAAATCAATTTTTTTAGCCTTTAAATACATTTTGTTGTGTACTTGGAGTCTGTAGGAGAAAGGTTGAATTTAGTCTCTCCAGGTGTTGCAGAGATATCTTTATATTCTGTTTGGGTCATATTTTTCAGTCCGTACAGTTTTCTCTATCATCGGTTACGTTGTTTGAACTGTTATGTCACAGTATTTGCTGCGGAATAGCTAAATAAGGTCATGGACGTCCGGCTGATCAATTTTGCGTATCCACCATATGGAAACAACTGAAACAGCAAAGCGGTAAGGTGCAAATAATGGTGAAATGATAAACTTTATTTTAGACATGAATTTATTGTGCATTGATATGATGTCCTGGCCATTGTTCTAATAGCAGTAGCATAGTGCCTTCTCATGTTTTGGCTGTGTGCTGCTTTTAGCTCCTTGAGGATAGAGTGTTTTCAATATCATTATTACATAAACAGTTTTGCATTGTTTTTGCCATATTTGTCTTGTTTATGCACTGCTAGATAATTGTTATCATGCTACAAAAACGGCCGAATGGGTTAAAATGGAACGCTGTATGACCTGGAGGGGGTTGGGGCATATGGTGCTGCATTAGCATTTAAAGAGACGGCACCAAAACAAATTGTTCTCAGTTGCACCTCAGAACAGGTAAAAGAGGAGCCTGTGGGGATACAATAGCAAGGAGTTCAGACCAAAGCATTGTAGTTCCACTTTATATGGAACACAACTGGATGATTTAGGGGCAAAAAGGAAGGATTTAAGTGTGTCATATGTCATACAGTTTAAAGGCAATTCTACCAAATGCTAAGAACATGTTTATAAACTTCTAAATTTGAAAAATGTTATAAAAACTGGCATTTAGAAAATAGAAATCAACTTGGTTATCCTAACTGGTCTAAAACAGGAAAACTTTACTCTGATTAAATGTCAGACAATGAAAATAAATGCAGTCCTATGCAAAAGTCTTGACTCTTCCCACGTCTTCATATTTTCTCTTCCAAAGAGGTTTTCTTCTAATCTTTTAAAGTGGTCTAGATAAATAGTTCTCCAGGCTTTCTGAAGGTCTTTCAAAGGACCTTGGCATTTCTATTTGTATTCAGCCCAGTACCTGCTTATTACACTTTTGTTGAGCCACTTTACTTTTACCAATTAATCATTTGGGCCTCAAGTGCCTTGCAAATAAATATCCACACCCCTTAAACCTTCCCCATTTTTCACTTTATTTAAAATCTGTCAACCTGACAGCTATTAGCTATGCAATCCACACATCTGGTCTTTACGGGAGGGTAACCAAGAAGAAAGTCATTGTTGGAAGGAATACAATAGCAACTCCTTCAGCAGTTTGCTACCAGCCATCTAGGGGACACAGCACACTGGCAAAAGAATGTGCTCTGGTAAAATGGGACCAAAATTTTTGTTTTTGGCCAAAATGCAAAACACTATGTGTCACCCTGAACATATCATCCCCACTGTGAACCATGGTGATGGCAGCATTATGCTGTGGTGCTGCTTTTCTTCAGCAGGGACAGGGAAGCTGGTCAGAGTTAATGTGAAGATAGATGGAGGTAAATACAGGAAAACTCTGGTGGAAAATATGTTTAAGACTCTCAAACACATGAGACATTTCAGCAGAACAATCACCCTAAACATACAACCAGTGCTATGGTGAAATGGCTTAGATCACTTATGTCAAGGTCAGGACTCTGGAGAACTAGACTGCATACTGAGGAGATATTTCAGCCCTTTGATTCAGGTGTGCTGGATGAAGGACACATCTAAAAGTTGCAGGACACCGAGCCTTGAGGACTGGAGTTTGACACTCCTAGTTTAGATCAAAGTATATTCATTTGTTGGAGTAGGCCAGTCAAAGCCCAGACCTAAATCTAATCAAGGATCTGGTGGAAGACTCGAGAATTGATGTTTCATGTCCTTCGTTCAACCTTTATGAGCTAAAGTTATTTTGCAAAAAAGAACAGCCAAAGATTTCAGTCTCTCAATGTGCAAAATAGGTAGAGACATAACTCTTGTCTTGCAATTGTAATTTTAGCAAAGTGTTGTTCACCTAAGGGCAATTTCACATCAGAGCTGCATGGTCTGCTTTAAAAGGGCCAACATGTGGTTCCTCAGATCATCCACTTTGTTTGAACAGGTGTGGTGGCATATCCAAACTGTTGTGGACCAAGCCAGCTAACTGTTATGTGCCTGAATGGTGGGTCTATGATGCAACTACCCAGCAGACCAGAGAGAGGAAGTCAGCCGGTTGTATTCACATAACTGCTTGGTGTCCTTCCACTTCACAACTATGCACTACGTTTGTGTTGGCATGACATATAAAATCCCAACAAAACACATTAAACTTTGTTGCTGTAAATGTGAAAAAGGTTCAAGAGGAATGAATACTTTTGCAACATTGAACTGCTTCTACACTTGGGACAAACTAGGGTTGTGTCTTTCCAAATCGTTAAAATACGTTGTTGCAATTAGGATTTACTGTTTTGTGATAACTTAGTGCGTAGAGAAACCGTTAAATACACTCCTGGCCTTGTACATAATCCGTTGTGTTGCTTAACATACATGCATATGTAAAGCTGTGTGGTGATGCATGTGTCTGCAGCCTCTCAGAAACATTTACCAAGGTACCACAGACCAAAACGTCCACCTCAAGAGTTTATCTGGCTGAAGAAGCAAAAACTGACCACAGTGGGAATTCTATCTGTCATAATATGAAAAACACACCAGATCAGTTAATCTTTAGGAGTCTTGATTTTTTTTAGCATGAAGTAAATGTGATTGGGAAAACTTTTGAGTTTTCTTTTTTCCCCATACTTGTCCAAACCTGGAAAATCCTAAAAGTAATTTCTTTCTTCTTAACACTTTGTAGAAATCCTGTCACTTGTGGACTCTGGGCAATTCCCAAAGAGCTCGAGTTATGTTATGGTTCAATATTCTCTAACAACTTTAAAGAATGACTTGGGAGCATTGCTCGACAAACCAACTCTGAAAATCAGAAGGAGCTGAAATGTAACTTGCTAATACCATCTCCAGAACGTCTGTTTGTGTTGCAATTATTGATGATAAAAAAAATATCTCTGGGTCTGAGGATCTGACACCTGCACAGAAAAATGGAACAAACAAGAATGAAAAACTGCTGTTTGCTCAGGATTTATTGATAAGCTTAACATTACCTACTTACATGTCAAGCATGGTGGTGGCAGCATTATGCTGTGGGGCTGTTCTGCTGCCAGTCAACAGGTAAATGGTTGAAACTTAGACACAACTGGGTGTTCCAGCAGAGCAGGGATGTCGAACTCCAGTCCTTGAGGACCTTGTCCTTCAACTTCAAATGTGTCCCTGGTCCAACACACCTGAATCAGAACCTTCTCATCATGAAATCAAGTTCTACAGGGTTCTGCTAATGACCTGATTATCTGATTCAGGTGTGTTAAAGCAGAGACGCATCTAAAAGTTGCAGGACACAAGGCTTTGAGGACTGGGGTTTGACAACCCTAAGCTAGATGTTTAAAACTTGGACGCGTGTTCCAATAGAGCAACCATCCCAAACACACATCAAAACTAGTTTTGGATTGGATAAAGCAGACTCACATTAAATCTGTCCAAAGCCATGTCCATGCCTGAAAACCCAACAAATTTAAATGAACTCTACCTATTTTGCTAACAGCAGACAAACATCCAGTCAGATAATTACAGAAGCTTATTGATGACTTCAGGAACTGTGTGGCTGAGGAGCACCTTTCCAGCTGTCTGCTCTGTCAGATATGTTGATCAATAACTGGATATTTGAAGCATTTCTTTGCAGACTAACATGCTGGTTCTTTCATGTGCCTCTATTTTCCTTCACATGAGCGTTTCAGCATGTGAGGCTTTGCTGTAGCAGCCTCAGTTCCTTACCGCACCAACAACTTGATTGCATACTAATGTTTCTGTATAATGCATCCCTCTTTCCTCATCCTCCCTGCTAAACATCTTCCCGTCCTTGCTTCTCCCTCCCCTCCTTCCCGTTCTTATCTGTTATTTTCATCTGTCTGCCTTCCTGTTTCTCATCCCTTCCCACCTCCTTCCCTGTCTCTGTCCCTCTCCCCCCACCTCGCTCCTCATATTCAGTGTGGCAGTGATGTGGCACCGAGCCGCTGCGTTATACGCAACCCACCCACCACCGCTGCAGAGACAAACAGGAATTCAATCATAAGGGAGATGAAGATGTGCAGGAAAAAGAAGCAGCCATCAGGAATTTTTACAGTCTAAACTTTTTACATTGAAGCTTCAGGTGCATGTACAGAATAGGGGAGTTTTTAGTACTCCAGTATGACTTCATTATTCAGGATTATTTATCGCCCTTTTTATTAAAGTCAAGATGTGTCCCCCATTTAGGAGCAGCTATTAAAGGTGACTCACCTGGTCTAATTGCAGGAGATTTCATAGTGAAGTACAGGTGAATGCATCTGACTCTCAGCTCTTAAACCATCACAGTTTTATCATAAAATTTAGAAGACATATACAGAATAGAAAGATGCTCCCAAATCATATTTTGGCTCCCAGTAAATGTTGAGCATTTATCTTTCAGAGGTAGAGATCTTAAGAATCACAACTATTTGTACTCTTTCTCTCTGTGGTTAGGATTAACCAGATTGTTTCGGTGAACTATTGATCAGCAGAAACATCTCTGCCTTTAAGCACGAGGTTCTCCACATTCTTAATGAAAGCGGTTTTATTTGCATTCATTGTTTCAGTCATAACTGTTTCAGTCAGACGTTGGAGCGGCGAACGCTCAGCAAGACGGTGCGATTGGCTGCACTGAGAATCTGTTGCTAGGCTCACTGTGAACAAAGCAGTCAAGTCTGACATATGTTATCAAAGCAGCCCTCTTAGCAGCTTGCTGCAGTTGCCATGGAAACCCCAAAGCCAATTCCCCCATTGTTTGGACTGCTCGATACCCTGAAAGCTTTTTTTAAATGTTATTTTTCTAGTAGTCTTGGTACATTTAAGCCTTAGAAACCTGCGGTAAGAGCTGCTTTGGTCCATTCTGTTCATGTGTGCAGAATCTTAGTCCATGCATGGATTTCTGGAACAATGTGAGTGTGTTTCTGTGGCTCTGTAGATGTGTGAAGCTCCTTCACTTGACCTTCACGGCAGATGGAGCCAGAGATGATGTGTGTGCCGCCCTCTGATCACAGAGAAGCTGGAAGCAGCGGTGACGGGCCACAATAAATGATTCAGTTATGATTTATTTATTTGAAAACGGACAGCATGTAATCAGTCAAATTACTATTTTCTTCATCAGAAGTCCATTCCCTGATGCATGTAGATCTCCAAAACGTAACATCAACACCAAATCAGAAATTAAACAAGACCTTGAATTTCATTAATGATCTGCAATTAAAATTAAAAATAATCTTGCATCATATTCAGTAGCAGGTGATGATGTATTTTAAATTTTTAATCTCCTCTATAATTTACTTAGTTTTAGTTTTTAGTTTCAATATATAAAAATCTTTTTCTGAATCAGAATAAAGTTAATTTAACATTTTTGCCTTAGCAGCAATATAGTACAAATTTTACCTTTCGCTTGTCTCCATTAGGGTTTTGACATTTATCTTTTGCAATGAGCTACCTGTATATTTCACATGGAATCTCCAACTCTTTCTATCATCTTTTACGAAATCAAGAAAATTATTTCAATGAACTCTTAACCCTGATCTATGATAGACCAGTGTTAGGTTAAAACATAACTGACAATTTTAAGTTGGATCTTTAGGCTCTTGGTTCCCAGCAGTTTATCACAAAGGCACTTTTCTTTCACCTTTTCCCCTGAATCAATGAACGGTACCAAAGGAAAAACAGTTTTAACGGCAGGAAATAAGAGCTGTTGTCATACCCAGAGAGCTGTGCGCAGGTTGGTGTGTTTTTTGTGCTGTCTCCTCACTTTCTCTGTGCAATAGGTGTGATAGGCAGGTGATGCTGCCCAGCTGCTTCTTGTGAGGAGGCGCTTAAAAGGAGCTGAAAACCAATGGAGAGATGCCAGATTGTTAACGCTGCTAGTGTGGTAATCAGGCCAGCCTATTAGTAGGTTACTGATTCTTTTAACCACTTGAGCTTACCTGAGAATTTCTCTCTGTTGCCTTAGACCTAGTTCCCTTGCCCTGATGAATGGTTCCATGCTCCATGGGTCCTAGGAGGAACCGCTCATGTGGATCTCTGCCAGCCTCTCCGTTGGTCCAACTAAGGCTCCTGGAAAGCAACTTACATCCTCTGCTGGATTATTCCCATTCTACCAACCAGATCAATAACCACGTCCCTCTCATCCTCAGCATCCAGACTGGTCCAGCTACAGAGTTCTCTCCCACTCCCTAGTCTGCTTCAAGTAAATCTGTTAAAAACGTTATCTGTATCCGTAGTAGTTGCTTGCTCCAGAGTCCATTTTCCATCATGAGTTTAGAACAATCAAGGTGATTCCCAAAGAGCCAAAAACCCGGTAACTGAAACAAACTCTGAACAAAATTCTTTATAGGGGCAAGGAGCAGATAAAAGATGAATAGAGCTCATGCAACCCTAACTACAATGAAGTTGGGACATTGTGTAAAACATAAATAAAAACAATACAGTGATTTGCAAATCCAGTTCAATCAATATGCATTTGAATGAACTACAAAGACAATATATATTTAATGTTTAAACTGATAAACTTTACAGTTTTTTGTTGTTTTGCAAATATTCACTCATTTTTAATTTGATGCTTGCAGCACATTACAGCAAATCCTGGACAAAGGCTTGTTTACAACTGTGTTGCATCACCTTGCCTTTTAACAACACTCAATAAGCTAATCTAATACCACACCTCACCAGGCAGGTATTCATAAAACAATAACTGACTGAGACTGAGAGGTGATTGGCTGTTTATCTCTAATAATTACATGGTGCCCCGACTTGTTAGCTTGAATAAAATAAATACTCCAATTTATTAATGATTTGTTAATAATTATTAATTTTAATCATTAACAGTTGCTAATAGCCAAACCAAACCTATTGTTACACAACATATGTGACATAAAATGTAAGTGAAGAATGAATGCATTGACAAAAAAAGATTTAATCTCTAGCTAGCTTTGTCCCACAGTTAGGAACTTTATTTTACTTCATATGGTAAAACTGAACAGTTAGGATCAAATCTGGATGTCTCACCTTGTCTCAGAAGAGCTCTGGGATCCTGTTCCTTCAGTCATTAACCCCAGATCATTACTGAAGATCTGCAGATCAATCACCAAGTCAAACACTTCACCTTCAGGCCTGTCGGCTGGTCCAGTACTGCTGAGGCTGCAGAAATAGCTGCATGCTGTAAAGTCCAATGGGTGTAAAGTTCAACATTTACATTAACAGGACATTAGACTTGCAAACTGTTATTGAACCATTATTGAAATCAGAAGCAACATGCGTGATAGGTTTCCAGGTAGATGACAGAATTACAATCAAGCATCAGTGACAAAGAGAGCCTTTGACACACATACTGTAAACCTGCCTGCTCTCGCTAAAACAACACACCCAACTTTGCAAAATTAACTATGTAGTTCACTTAGTTTAGCTGGTTAGTTGTCATAATGTGGTCATAAAAATGAACCAAAAATACCGGAGAGGACTTACACAAACTTACACAGTGCCTGCGTTAAAGAACATCCACCAATAGTTTGAAGCAGAATATCTTTGTTGTTTTAGCCAAACAAGATATGAGAGATGTGCATGTTCTGGACAGAACCTCAAACCTCACAGCTGTACAGGGTGCAGGTACTACCACAGTTTTACTAAAGTTTTACACTGTACTGTAAAAGTAACAGCTAATGTTGGTTCAAATTATGTCTTTAAATAAAATAGTTTAATCCTTTATAGAATTTCTTTTGGTTTTGCTTTTTTAGTTATGAAGGAAAAACATCTCCACAAACCAACCAAACCCTCTATAAAATTTCGATGACCTTCCTTGCTAAATCACGAATTAACCACAGCTTTGGCTTATTTATACCAGCCGCACCCAGGCTTGATTACTGCCTGACCCATAGAATAAGGAAATTATTTAAATAGAACCTTTCTGACAACATGAAGTAGGCTTAAAGATCTCAAAAAGCAGCACATCCTGACCGGACCTAAAGAAATTCAAGAACAGATGAGAAATAAGTTTTTGACATATATAGTCTAGGAAGGGTTACCAAGCCATTTCTAAGAATCTGGGACTACAGGGAAGCCCACTGAGAACCATTACCCACGAGGGGAGAAAATGTGGAACAGTGTGGCCAGCCTACCTAAATTCCTCCACGAGCGCACCCATGACTCATTTAGGAGATCACAGAAAAACCCAGAACAACATCCGAAGCTCTGCAGACCTCACTCTTTTCAGTTAAAGTCAGAGTTCATGATTGAACTGTAAGAAAGAAACTGGATATTTGTCCAAAGACATCTTGATACTCTTTCAGACTTTAGGAAAAATATTATGTGGACTGACAAGAGAAAGATTTTACTTTTTTTAAGGTGTGTCTGCCTTTACATGTGGTGTCAAACTGACATAGCACAAAAGTTCATCATACCAACAGTGAAACATAGTAAAGGCACTTTGATAGCTTGGAGCTGCTCTGCTGCTTTTTGACCTGGAGGACTTGCCATAATTAATAGAACCCTGAACTCTGCTTCTTATAGTCCATTTAAAAACAGCAACAGTTGACCAAAGAGCTTCACAATTACACCAACAATCACAAATTAGCAAATTGAATAAAACTGTATTAAAAATAAATAAAACAGAGAAGATTTAAGACCTCTAAGAACTGCTTAGTGTCTCATACTCAATTAAAAGAAAACAGATACGTTTTTAACAGACATTTAAATGTTTCTATGATCTGAGCTGTGCAGGAATGGAGAGGTAAGGCATTCTCCAGTCTTGGGGTGGCCACAGCGAATGCTTGATCAGCTTTGCGTTTTCACTTTGGTCTCAGAACATCGAAGAGAAAGTGACTGGTTGAGCGGTGGGCTCTTGAAAGGGTGGGGATGTTGAGGAGATCACGTAGACAGGATGGGGGTAGACCATTTAAAATTTTAAACATGAGCAACTTTAAAATCAATGCGATGACAGACAGGAAGCCAAAGAAGAGATTTTAAGAGGGGAGTTATGTGTTCATGCTTCTTTGTACTGGTTAAAAGACGAGCTGAAGCATTCGGAACTATTTGTCAACACTGCAGGGATGATTGATCTAGCCTGACCTATACATAGTCAAAATAGTCCAGAGGTGATGAAAGCATGAATAATCTTCTCAGGTTTAGCAATGAGTTGTAGTTAAAAAAAACCTTGACTTAATAACAATACATATCTGTTTGTCCAACTTCAGAGTACTGCTAGTGGTAAAGAAACTGCTACCAGTCACCAGGACAGTCTTCGTATCATTAAAGCTGCAGTAGGGAGTTCTGAGAAAACTGTGAACTTAGCCTCAAAGTTTGAACAGGCACACCTTACAGGTCTCTCCTGTGCTACAGCCCTCACTCTACAGGTCCTTCCCCACAGTGAAGTCTGCCGTGAACGTGCAAGCTAGTGAGCAGGGCCACCAATACTGGCGGATAAACAGCTCATATTGTACTATCAGGACATAGTGACACTTCTAACAAATATGTAAAAAAACTAATGTTTACAAAAGTTACCTTCTGCAGCTTTGAGGTTTAGAAAACCTAATCTTTTCCAGGTTTTAATTTCAGCCAGACAATTTAATAAGGGTGTCAGTGCATTATTGCCACTTAGTTTAACTAGCATATAGGTGCGAATGTCATCAGCAAAACAATGAAAATGTATGTACTGCTTCCTAAAGATAGACCCTACAGGCAGTTTGTAGGACAGGTATGACTTGAACCAGGAAATACAGTCTGGGGAGGAACGTGAGACCCTTATCTGATGAACTATCTGCTCTACAGCAGAGAACGTTGCAGGCTCAAAGTGCTGAAGAACAGCTGAGCGTAAGGGAGAAGATGAGGGATCTTTATTCTCATGAGATGATGAGACCACAGAATGATTTGTAACACAATTGAATTAAAAATGATAAAAAAAACCATGAGGTCTGTTGCTGTTTAGAACAATGTTGGACAGAAAATAAATCTTAGCAGCCTTCACAGCCCTTTGGTCCTTTGACAAACTCCAGTTTCCAGTTTATTGTCATAATCGCAACGAAAAAACATTTTTCCCTTCAACAAAATTCCTCCTTTAGAGTATGGTTGCCAGATGGAAGAGAGAAACAATAATGTAAACACTAAAAATAAACTGAAAAAGCAGATGGCATACCAGCAATATACGAATATACAAGTGCAAGTGTGTTAAATCAGCTGCGTGTGATGAGCAGAGGAAGATGCACAGAATAAATACAGTAAGTACAATTACCTACATGGAGATTGTGAGTACATTTAGTACTTGATTGCAGTGAACTGTCAGCAGTTTGGAAGCCTGATGGCAGAGGGGAAAAAAGAGCTCTACAGTCTGGAGGTCCTGCATTTCACACTCCAGCCTGGGTGGAGAAGTGTGAAGAGTACATGCTGAGGATGGGAGTGGTAGATGCTCTGCAGAGAGGTCAGTAAAGTCCTGCTGACCTTTTCTGCTGTCTTCACCACTCTCTGCAGGCGCTTGTAGTTCACTGCAGTAGTGCTACCATACCAGACTGTAATTCAGCTGATTAAGATGCTCTCGGTGATGCACCTGTAAAAGCTTTGAGGATCTTCTGAGACATCCTAAACTTCCTCAGTCTCCTCAAAAAGTGGCTGCTGCTGAGTCTTCTTAACCAGTTGCGTGAAGTGTCCGGGTGAGGTCCTTGCTGATGTGGACACCTAAATACTTGAAACTGCTCACCCTCTCTACCTCAAGCTCCTGAATAAACAGTGGGTTATGACAAATCCCCTACATAATGTCCACTTTTATCTCCTTTGTCTTGTTCGTGTTTTGGGTGAAGTTGTTGTCCTCGCACCAGGGCACCAGCCTGGCCATCACCTTCCTGTAGGCTGTAGGCTGCTTCATCCTCACCAGTGATACGTCCGATCACAGAAGTATCATCCACACACTTCAGGAAGATGTTATCCTTGTAGAAGGTGACACAGACATGGGTGAACAGGGTGTAGAGGATGGGACTGAGAACACAGCTGTGTGGGGTGTCGATGTTTGTGGTGATGATGGCTGAAGTCACAGATTCTGTCCTTTTTCCACTTTCTCTCAGTCCGTCTGCACTGACATCTGAGAGACTGAGAAGTTTCATTTAACCAGGGCTGAGATAATGGTTTTCTGCGTTTGGTCTGTAGTGGAGCAACGGAGTCTAAATTATCAGGGAAAGTGGAGTTAAAGCTGCAAGTTTAAAAAAGTATTTTAAAATTGTGAAAAAAAAAACACTCTGAGGATGTAGGATTGTGTTATTTATGAGTAGTAATTTTTACTACTGATATCATAGTAGAAAGTACCAAAGGCAGGTGTTCTGATAAACAAATAACAGATTTCTAAAACATGTACGTTCCAATCCATAAGACAACACCAAGTCAAGAATGTGGCCTTTTTCATGAGTGGGTCCAGAAACAGACTGCTTTAGATTAAAAGAGTCAATAATTTTTAAGAACACTTTGACTAAAGGTCTAGTTTCACAGCAGACATGAATATTAAAATCACTTACAAATAAACTTCGATAATTTTAAAGTAAGAGTCCTGCCAATTAATCAGTAAAAGGAAAAATAGGAGTGAAGTTCAGTAAATATCAGACTGAATCTGCCGACAGTCAAAACTATTTCGACTGGCAATCTTGAGCCAGAATGATGGTGCACGCTGTGCGGTGGAGTGGTGTGAGCAGTGCGTACACGAGTGTGATTGAAACTTTCTGACCAGGAGCGGTGTGTTTCTGCAAATGGCAGTAGAACCACTGGGAGGAGCCAGAGGAGCTTGATTTTTCTACAGTTTACCCATCTCAAATTCTACTGTCAGGACATAGTGACACTTTTAACGAACATGTGAAAAATACATTTAAACAAAAGTTTCCAACTGCAGCTTTAAACATGCAGGCTTTTTGTATATTTACTTGCAGATATTTATGGTCGGAAAAATAAAAACTGAGATACAGCAACAGAACTTACATTTTCTCCTCACCGTCTTAAATTTAGTCCTAGTTTACAGAGCCAGACTTCCTGAAGTCCTGCCACTTAAATTCATTGGTCCTGTCATAATGTGTGGTGTTTTAAATAACTGTTGCTGTGTGTAAGGTTAGTTATTCAGGTGTCATTAAAAGGCCTTGACGATGCATTGGGGCCCTAAAAATGAAGCTCTTCTCCTCGTGGTTCTTTAAATGTTAAGTGTTCAAAGCTTTTCTCTGGCAGTTCAATACATTTTCTGGAATCTTAGAAGTCAGTGAAACACTTATATATCCAATTATTTAAGGAAGGAAGTTCCTGCATTTCTTTTGGCAAGGATAAAAGAAGAAGGCTTGTGCACATGCAATGAATTTCACTTTGGTTTGGTGTTTTAAATAAAAGAAAAATATGAGTAATGCAGCTTTATGAACATATTTATGGATATGCTTTCTTTCTTTATTTATGAGAATGAAATAATCTGCACATTTCTGACTTTTGGGAAATGTTGTTTTACTTGCAAATCTGCACAGAGATTTATGGAGTCTTTTGAGGTTTTTTATGAATGTTGGCTTACTTGTATTTCTTTACCATACAGATCTCAACCAAATGGCACTCTGGCAGAGATGTATTAAATGACTGAATGATGATCAAATGCATATTATTGCAACAGCTTAACCTCACACTGAAAACAACCCAGCCTTTAATTTGACTACAATTGTTCAGTGCAGGAAAATATTTAACAAATAATTGTTTTTAAGTAAAGCACTTTTAATTATTAAAAAATAAAGTAACTATAGGCATTTTAAGTTGATAAGAGTGTCTAGAGACCATTAATTAGTAATCCATAATGTCCTGTTTCTGCAGGGAACAATATATGATAATGAAGAACAAATTCTCTTCAAAAGGTGGAAAACAAGAGAACATGCCCGTTTAGATAAGGCAGATGTTTGTTGATCTTCGTAAGCCAGGAAATGGCCGCACAACAATAGCTGCTCGGCTAAACTTGCCCATATCTACAGTCAGAGCAATAATAACAAAGTTTAAACCAAGTGTGCCGAGACAAACGATCCTGGTGAAGGAGAAGCTTATCCTGCTCACAAGAAGACGGAAGAGGTTGGTGGAGGTGATGAAAATGATCTCCAGTGCTTCCTGATAGACAGCAGAGAGTAAGATTATGTGACTTGATTGAAAGATTGCTTTATACACGTCTTTACAATGAGGGTCAATCAGGTTCAACAGTTGATCATAAAAAAGAAACTATTTAAATGTTAAAGGCAGCAGAACAAATTGTAAAAATTCATAAGTGCTTTCAAATATTGAAAATGAGTTATGACACTGCATGGAAGCACGGTAATAATTTCAAATATGAAGATCTGAGCTTGAGGTCCACACCTGAATAACAGATTGGGTATGAGAAAAAAATGTCAGTTTTATTACATATAGGTATGTTAACATAACTCTTTAAATGCGTTTAAATAGATGTACAGGGTTTTATTTTCTGTATTTGCTGACCTCCATCTGTCTTTTACCTGCTCTAAAATCCTGCTGTTCACAGTAATTTAAACTGGGACTCTGCTCTAGATATTATATAACTCTGAAACAGGTTAGCATGATGGCAGTAGTGTCACTTTCTCTCCTTATAGTGCGCTTTATTGCTTCTCACACAGTCAGATCATTTAAACCATTCATGTATCATGTTTGTTAATCTAAATGCTTCTTAAAAGGGCTTTAATTTTATCCACTAACTGAATGTTTTGCAAGAGTAGATGTGATGAACTTTCGTTTGCAGTGATAATACCAGCGTATTGCAGCGATTTTTCAGAAAGTCTGCTGCTCCATAAGCTGACTTATGTAAAGGGGATTTAGCTGACGCCGGTTGTATTGCATAAATGGTTCCTTTGTGCTCGGTCATCCTCACAGAAAACCCCACTGCGTCTCCTGGCCTCCATTTTTACAGAACAATTCACATCCAGTTGACCCCACTTTGAACAACAGGTAGCTCAATCTGTATGGACATGATTTCATTTTCCCTGAGCGCTGCATGGCCAGCTGTCAGTGTTCCAGCCTCTGCTTCTTGAACGGGCAGGAGTACGGACCAGGATAAGGATGATGGAAACACTGGGCTACGATCTGAAGCTGGAAAACGTGTTAAACACACGTTTAAAACTATTCTTCAGTTAAAATAAGACCAAACTGATTTAAATTGTGAGGATTTCTTCAGGGTAAAACATTTTTTTTTATGTCACAAGCTTTTACTTTAAAACAATAAAGTTATGGTCAGAAGTTTATATACACATCATCTTGGACATGAATCATATTATATATGATGAGTTATACATACAGGCTCAAATACATACAGGCTCAAATACCTTCACCTGAATCTTTAAGAGGTTGTGCAGAAATTAATTTAACTTGAAAAAGTTAATGCCTACTAACTACTAACTAATTTTATGGTTGGTGATCATGATAAAGTGCAGCTGCTATTTTCTTGTTTGTGAGCAGTTTGACAACATTCATTGGATTGATCACTGCAACATATTTTTACGCACAGCTTTCTGCTGGTCATATCGTCTCATTTGATTCAAATAATAAACTCTTCTATATTGTCAGTTGTTTTCCCCTAGGCCCTGAAAAAAAGCAATTATCAAACCACTGTTACAAAAAGAATAATCTGGAAAAGTTGCTATTGCAGAACTATGGGCCAATCTCAAATCTCCCATTTATCCCATTTATTTAAAAGCTGTGTTTCAACAGTAAAAAACCTTCTTAATAATGAACAGCTGCTTTGACGTGTTCCAGTTAGGTTTCTGTGCTCACCTCAGAACCCAGACTGGCCTTATTAAGGTGTTCAATGACATCCGCATAAATGCAGACTGTGGAAGAACCACAGTGTTGGTATTATCGGACCTCACCGCAGAATTCGTCACTGTTGAACACAGTATATTACTGGAACGTCTGGAGAACTGGGTTGAGCTTTTTGGTACAGCACTTGGTTGGTTTGAGTCTCACTTGAAAGACAAGGACTTTTTTTGTGTCAGTAGGTAACCTTACATCAGAGTTGACTACAATCACATGTGAGGTACCCCAAGGTTCCATCCTGGGACAATATCTACCCCTAGCTCAGATCATAACAAACTGGATAAGTTACCATGGCTACGCAGATAATACACAGCTCTACATTACAATGTCAACAGGTGACTATCAACTTATTAAAATTAGAACAACATTTTCTACTTGGGACAAATTGGGTGATTTGGGATTTTCTACCTTAGAAGTGAGTGATGCGGACCTCGCTGTGTGCAGTGAGAAGCAGTTCACTGCAGAATATCCCTCCTCGACTGACCAAAGCTGAGCTGGGCTCTCCTAACAATAGTTAGGGGGAAGGTTACAGAGTGCCGAGAAGGCTCTGACTCTTGGTCCGGATAGGTTTTAAAGGAATATTCCCCCATTACCCAGATGCGTAATGGGCCAGAAGAGTACAAAGGAATTACCTCCTCCCCAGGGAGCCACAAAATATTAAAATTAATTCATTTTAGTCGGTAGTCCAACCTTTCTTTGCTTTTCTTAACTTTTTTTTACTTATTACCTTTACCTTTATTATGCCACTGCAATGTACTTTTTGTGATTTTTATCACTGCAAACTACTTTTTTAATCATGTAAAGCACCTTGAATTGTCTTGTTGCTGAAATGTGCTATATAACTAAACATGCCTTGCCTTACTGAGAACAATTGGAAGGTCCAATAAACTCAGTGAAGATCTATGAAGGAGATTTACACAAGTTAGGATAATATTTTGGAGACTATTAGGTAGATGTGTCACCACTTCACCAAGGTCAGGATGTTGAAGAACAACCCAGGACCAAACCAAGGCTCAAGGCTGACATGAACTGGAAACTGCTGGAACACCGGTGTGTCTTTTCCCAGTGAAGCCAGTTTTACACTTTACCATGGACCTGGTCAAGAAAGAAGCCCCTGCTCCAAAATCAACATCGTTAGGCGAAAATCTGCAGCCGCCACCATGGCCAAGCCAAATGCCTCCTGAAGAAAAGTTGCCTCAGTTGTTTGGCCACATTCATAAGAGGTATTTTGCATGAGTCAAAATGAGGCTTTCAAAAACAAGACAACATACCAACTGTAAAGCACAACGGTGACAGCTACATGCTGTGGGGCCTTTCACTGGCATTGGTACTGGTGCATTGCACAAACTGAAACGAAATATTAAGAAGGAAGACTGCCTCCAAATGTTTTAACTTCACTTTAGTAAAACAAACCAGCTGAGGTTTTCCAACAGGACACATCAGATACTCCCAAACTGGATCTGAAATCAACTAAAAAAGGTTAACAATTAGGCAGGCATCTTGATTCTGATCCATAGGTAGCTGTGAGTAGTCACATTTTTACATCTCCACCTTATGACCATGTCATCTTTTCAGTTTTATTGCATTTTAGACTGAACCCTTTACAGCTCATCTGTCTGGCCTGGAGGCCTGGGGACAGCCTTATTTCATCTTCTTTATTTCCAAGCACTTAGCCTGATCAGATTAGCATTCAGCTATTAAATGAGCAGAGATCATGATGACTAAAAAGCATTGCAGAGGAATGCAGAGAATCAAGGTTAGTTCAAGTTCACCAAACCACTAAGTCTGTCTTTAATCTCACTTAGGCCTGACATTTATTAGCTTCCTGCTGCTGTTCCTCACGGTGCATTGTTATAATGAGGAAGGGACGGAGGTTGGAGATTAGAAGAGGAAAAAAAGGGGGAATAGGGGAAGCTAAAACAGAAAAAGAAGAACCAAATGTCAGAAGATGAAGAAAAAAGGAAAGAATGAGACGTTTGAGAAAACATGTTTGTTTTTTGAGATCTTAATAAAGAATCACTGACAGCTTTACTTAAAACACCAAATTTTTCCCTTTTGTATGATTTACAAATATTTGTCACTTGTAGCTGTGCAGACCCAGAACTGTTGAAACATGTCCATCAACCATAGTTGTGACTTTAAAGTGAACACATTTACAGCCCAAGCAAATGCTTCACATGTTCCTCATTTCTGTTTGTTCCCCCTCGCCTTGCATATCTTATTGTCTTCTGCAGCCACGTTGATCTTTTGATTTTGTTTCTTCTTATTGGGAGGCTCTTATCAAAGGCACCAAAGTTTACATCAATACAACACACCGCAGCGGATGGAGTTTTATTTCTTTCTAAACAGCTCTCTGAAGGTCCCCCCACAGCATTTTAGTCAGGTTTAGGTCTAGACTTTGACTGGGCCCTTGCCAAACCTAGCTTATTCTCTGTTGTAAATTTGCTGGTGTGTTTGGGGTCATTTTCCAGTTTGAGCAAAACATCAAATGTCAGACAGACAGTCTGACATTAGATTGTATAATACTTACAGAGGAGTTCATGGCTAATTCGAAGACTGCAAGGTGCCCAAGTCCAATAACAGCAGAACAAGCCCAAATCATTACCCCTCTATCATTTTGCTCAGCTGTTTCTGAGGTGGTTGTTTAATTGACTGTGTTTGGTTTTCTACAAACCTGTGGCTGTGCCTTATGGCCAAAAATATCTACCTTGATCTAACTTATCCAAAGGGCATTGTTCCAGTAGTTGTATGATTAATTCACATTCAATTTCTGTTTTTTTTGCCCTGCTGCAATATTCAGTTTAGAGAGGAAAATATTCCTTCTTGAATCCTTCCAGGCAAACCATGCTTGTTTCGTCCTTTTCTAATTGTCCTGTCAGGAACCTTTTGATAATAACAATAAACAAGCCTTTATTTAGCCAGGAAGGTCCCGATGAGATCCAACATTTTAAATGTGCAGACGCACAGCTTTTACATCCTGGCTTCATTTTTGTTCAGTAAATAATGACGGCCTGGAATCCTTGTTGTGGTTTGAACACTTGAGGCTAGAATTTCACAATTGTAGAACCTGATAAACACCAAATAATTTATATCATACCATCATACATAAAACACACAGATTGATAGAGGGTGTACTTTCTTTTTAACATTGCTGCAAATGTCTACCACTGAACCTGTTGATGCAAAAGAAACTCCTTTCAGAAAACAGAATGACATCATCTCACTCAAAACTTAGAAACATTATCCGGTGATTTCTGAGAAAAAGCATATAAAAATAAAATTCACAGAGATATTTTGGAAAACTTAGAATTCTTTGCAGCTTATTGTTAAAAAGATATTAGCTGGACCGCCACAGAACTATATCTCTGGATCTTAAAAACAAATAACAGAAAAAAGCCTTCGTTCTGTGTGTTTTTGCTGTCCTGCTGTTCCTACGTGTAGCAGCCTGAGGCACTCGATGCAGTCAGCCTGATGTGGTTTCTCTCCTGCATACATCACAGAAAGGCTAATGTTTCCTGACAGGGTTCACGTGATGTTTGGGGGCTGGGGGGGGTCTCAAAACAGGTGGATGGTTGAACCCGCAGGGAAGAGGCGCGCACGTCGAGAGGCTTGGGAACACAGTGATTAAAAATGACTGTCTGCTACCTGCAGGGGGGATTTCTCACAGGAAGTCTGTTCGCAAACACTACATCACAATGTTTTCACACCGTCTTTAACTTACTTGACAGCCTCAGTCACTGTTGTATTTACAGTAATGTAAAATAAGCTCACTACTACAGCTGCAACAATTAATAATAATTTTCTGGTACTGGCGGTGAGACTGATCTCCGGTTTATTTTAGACCAAACTGAGGCTTTTAACCATTTTTTTGTATTTTAATTTCCTCCTACAGTAGTGCAGCAGAGAGATTTTAAGTTGCTGAGCTGAGTGCTGATGTAAATTGTTGTATTTCATCAAATAATCATAATATCTTATAACTTTAGCCTGGAAGCTAACCTTTTTTACAGAAACCAACAATGTCAAATCTAAAGATCTGTTGTTGAAACTATACCAAGACTACATGTATTGCTTGATGTTCCTAGGAGGATTTTTAAGTAGAAAAAAAGATGTTTGCTTTTTGCATAAAGATACTAAAGCTGGAGATATTTTAAATGACAAACACAAATTCTGTTGTTATCTAGTCATTTAACTCATAAATAAGAATTGAAAAATTTACATTAGTAGTTAGACAGGCTTCTTGTTAGGTTTCTATATTCCCACTAAATTATTGAGTTTTTCTGAGCTATGCCAGTATTTAGACAGTATATTTATAGCCCCTCGCATTAAATTGTTCCCATTTTTTAAGTGCCATTTTGAATCTTTGGAGAAATGTGTTACGTTCATGAGGGAGCAGAGGGTTGCCGGCTTCTCATAAACTGTCGAGAGACGAATGTGTCCTTGTGGATTTGTGTGATTTGCAGGGGCAGGAGGTGAAGAAAGCTCATTACTGTAAAAATAGAACAACAGCTAAAATAAAAAACTGTCTTTACGCATGTTTTCAAACTACAACTGTGCTAACTGGCAAATATATAGCAAGATTTATTGGTGGCCCTGCATCATTTCACCAAATATGTCATGTTTATCCTCTTCAGATCCCAGTATGAAAACTACATATTTGGAGAAAATAGGCATTTGACACACTGCATGCTCCATCAGGGGATTCCCAAACCAATTTCCATTTTTTTGGTTTTTTGCACATTTTGGTTATGTAAATAAAAAAGTTTGATGTACATTTACAGCAGACCTTAATGGTACAAAATTTAAAAAAAGGGAAAAACCACAAAATTAAGTATTTTTGATTAGATTTTCTAACCAAATGTGAGACTTTACTTGCAGTCTGACAACAGAAACCAGCACCTATCTGAAAGAGATCAAACCTGTTGAAAATTTGGCCACAATAAAAACAAGACATACAAACATCACACTGTTCACCTTTGTCATTACCTGGGTGAAGTCTACGTTTAAGCCCCAAATTATTTATACTCCAACAGATTTACATTTAAAATTCTTTTCATTCAACCAAGAGGTTTGTATCTAATAGAAATTGTGATCAAAAGATAATAAATCAGTGTTGGTTTGGAAAAAAAAACGTTTTTTCTGTTATTTTATTTTATTAAAACTGGTAGATCAAAAATAATTCACATCCTTCCAAAAAATAAAAAAATATTTTTAATAACATCTTAATCTTATAATTGCTGAGCAGCTTTTTGCATTTTTCCCTTGTTGTTTTGATGATTTACATTTAGTAATTAGCTTAGAATCTTTGAGGTTGGAAAGCCTCCTTGCCATAACCCTAATCTTAATCTTTAGCTCCCTCCAAAGATCAGGCCATTCCAAAACATTAACTTTACTTCCTGTCAGAAAACCCGTGATGGTGAGATTCCAAATTTCTTTAACCCTAAACCTGCCATGGGTGTGAATAATTTAGAGCTTACCTGGGGGTGAACGGATGGGCTAAAATGGTTCTGAAATGTTGAACTCAAAAGTTGATTTAATGAATGAAAAGCTCTGGTTGGATGAAGTCATTTTTAGAAATCTATATTGTTATATTTAAGCTGGTTAAAAATAATGAAATACTGATTAAAATGATTGTCTCAGCACCTACATGAACATCCAGTATATGACACATGCACCCCTATATCATGACTAGCTACAAGATCATAAGTTGGCAACCACATATAATGATTTGAGAAAATATAGATTAATTAAAAAAATATTCATAGGATTCATTTGTCATTTTTCAGATAAAAAGTACTTTTAGAAAATAACAACCTTTGGGCAGGTATTAAACATACTTTTCATTAAGCTGACATTTCTGTATTAAAAATGTTTTTATTTAATACAGACATGTATCACACGACCCATTTACTTCAGTCCTCGACGCAGCTATCCCAGGTTCGAATCCCAGCCTCCAGAAATATCAAAACAATAAAGGCCACTAGTGCCGCAGCAAAATCTTGTATGTATTTTTTTGGTTTGTTGTAATATTTTAAATAAATCTTAGATGTCAGCCTCCGACTGTTGATTCACGTTTACTGTTTACTTCAAATAGCAGACAGTAAACTGTGCTTGGCTGCCTCATGCTCACTTTCTTTTACTTACACAAGAATATAACGATGTTTGAGGTAAATGTTGCTTAACTTACTTTGTGTCGCTTATTCTAAAGTTTTACTTGACATTTGTTTTAACATGCCAAGACTGTTGGAATGACAAGTAGCTGCATTTAAAATGTACTTTAGTCCAAGTTGTCTAAAACTGAAACAAGCGGACAAAGAAATTAATATAATGCTCATGATCTACAAACCAGACAACACCTTAAAATGGAAAGTGGCGAAAATCACTATTATATGCTGCTTAATGTAAGTAACTCTGCTTTCTTAAATTACTAACGTGACCATATATGCAGTTATAGTATGCGTTATAGTGTTTACCTGCACACTTTGTTTTTGCACCTGAATTTCACTCTGTGGGACAATAAAGAATATTTCAAATCTCTGTATAGGTTTTACATATGGACAGCTCACATGAAAATATGTTTTTTCTATATGTTTCGTTTTTAAATAAATGGGAAATGTATTAATATGTCTTGATCCATGAGGGTTAGTGATTTGGTATTGGAGTATGGAGTATTTGTTGGTTTATTATTCTTGATAGTAAGATGTTGTGATGTAGGTTCCGGCTGTTATTCATTGTGTTCTCTTTTTGTATTTGGTGTATTTTCCTACTACAGTAGTAGTGTTAGTCTTTTTCTCCTTGGTTTGTAGTTCCTTCTGTGTCTGTTTCAGCTCCCTCTGTGTTCTCTGTGTTGTTACATCTCCTTCCATCGGTTTCCCTACTCTGAACAATACCTCAACTGTCCAGCAGTCCCCTGATTAGACTCACCTGCTTTCCATGTCACTAATAACACCTCCTTTGTTTATAAACCCTCTAGTTTTATTGCTCCTTCCTTCTGTTTAATGCTCCCCGGTTCAATGTTCTTTGCTCTGGTCTGGGTTTTAGTCCTGCTTCAAAACATGACTACATATGCAAAGAGAAACACTTATATCTAAATCAAAATAAATAATTTTTTAATTTAATATTGAGGGGCTGCACGGTGGCAAAAAGGTCCTGGGTTCGATTCCCGGCCGGGGGTCTTTCTGCATGGAATTTGCATGTTCTCCCCATGCATGCGTGGGTTCTCACCGGGTACTCTGGCTTCCCCCCACAGTCCAAAGACATGCCTGTTAGGTTAACTGGTCTCTCTAAATTGCCCTTAGGTGTATGAATGAGTGTGTGCATGGTTGTTTGTGTGTTGCCCTGTGATGGACTGGCGACCTGCCCAGGGTGTACCCTCGCCCATAGACTGCTGGAGATAGGCACCAGCTCCCCCGCGACCCACTATGGAATAAGCGGTAGAAAATGACTGACTGACTTTAATAATGAAGAAGCAATGCAAAATTACAACGGCTCAGCAACACATGAACTGCCAGCCATCTGTGTTTCTGCTGACAGTGGCTGTAGAAACGGGCCTGGTGTTCTAACAATAGATCCAACCCAGCCTCGATCAGTGCTACATCGTGGTACTGTGCAATATGCAAACCTAAGTTTTGCATATGCAAACCAAAGTTACAGTAATTAGGCCATTTATTCAACTATCCTCCTACCAGTGGATTTTCTTTTTGCCATGCTGACTTTATATATCGGTGATAGTTTTTTTTGTATTTTTTGACCATATTGCTTCCCATAACTGTTAGTTTTAAAATGACATATATTATGAATATTTTCAGTTTAAGCTTAGTAAAAATGTTAATGGGGTTTCCACAGATGTCACACCGCATTGCATTCTGGGATTGCCGTTGCTACTTGTGAGCTCTGCTGCAGAAGAGGCAGAGGTCAGAGAGGGAGAGGGAGAGCCCATGACACAATAAGGCTTTTAAACTGTTTGGTTCTAGACGAGATGTAAGACGTAAATATCTTATCTTCCATTGAATAAAGCTGTGTTGGCTATTCAGTGTGTGTTGGGTGTGTTCACTGATGAAGGTCATCCAAGCCATTATTATTTTTCTGTCAGTTTCTCTGTTTTGTTTTTCAGGTTCAGTGTGACCTTTATGGTTGTTTATGCCACGTATGATGACATTTACACAACATATGTGGAAAAATGCTTAAAAGTATAATTTGTGTGGGTGCTGGATGGCTCAGCTGGTAGAGCACCATGTGCAGAGCTGTAGTCCTGGATGTGGTTGTCCTGGGTTCGATTCTTGGTCTCGGGCCTTTGCTGCATGTGTTCTCCTTCCCTCTCCACCTTTTTTCCTGTCGGATTACTGTTTAACGGGACCGAGAAGTAGTGGACCGTGTGGAGATGTAATGGTAAACCAGGCGCCCCATTTCCGGAGGCCCTCATGCCTGCCTGTAATTTTTTGCCATTTTCTTCATTAAAATCTTTAAATCACAGAAAAGCTCCCACCTGCATGTCTGTGTCTGGATTTTTAAGAAAGCCACCACCTTCTAAAAAGCAAAAGCATCATGTTTTGTTTAGTAAATTAACATCTACTTCATGTACTTTGTGAATTAACAATTTGTGGTCCTGTCAGGTGGTCATGTAAAAAACAGGAATAATAAAACTTTAAGACTTTTGCTTATAAAGATTACATTAAAATTTGACTTGGTGACAGAAGAAATTCTAACAACAGCAGAGGCAGTTTAGGGGAGCAAATGTCAGTATTAAAACACAGAATCTCTTTTGTGTTGAAAGTTTTGATGAAAAATCAACATAAAAATAATTTTAGGGCCTTTTCTCAGCACTACGCACCTGCTTCAATGTTTTGTGTATGTTTCACTGAAGAATAAGATTTTGACACAAGCACTGTCAATTGCTTGTTTTTTTTTGTCAAAACCAAGCACTCGTTTTGACAAAAAAATAATAATATTAATAATAAAACAAATATATGACAGGCAATCAGAAGCAGCTGAACACTTGCCTAAGGTCAACAACAAGGAGCAGCTGTACCTACGGCAGCATAATGGCTTTCTGCAATGAAGACAGCATGGAGGTGAACTACAGCAAGGATACTTTAAGGATTCGTTTCAGAGACAGACTGGGAGCAATTGAGAGGATGTTAATGCTGTTTTCTGGACACATCAGGGCGTGTATGAGCTACTAAACTGGGAAGGTTGAGCTGACTGAGCAGTTGACTCCTGGTGAACCAGAATAGTATGTTGTCATTTTTAGTAATTTTGTGATCATGTGAGATGAAATAAGTGTTTTGTAGATGTTTAGAAGAAAAAAAAAACTGTTGTCCTGTGTTATCTTTATGATCAGACACTTATTATTGTTTTAATTAATTGTTTTTACTGGCGTATGCCAATGTAAACAATCTGGCTAGTTGAGTCATCCAGAGCAGTGGTATTTCCAACAGACTCTTAAACCCTGTCCTTTATAACTATAAATCAAATTATCTGATAATTATTTTCCAGTATTTTTTATTATTGTAAGGCTGAATGAAGTGACTGGCTAAAGTAGCCATTTACCACCCAGAGCATAGCACGACTTTTTCTGCTGCATGTTATTCGCCCCTTCATCTTTTCCAACCTAAGTCCAGTCAGAGGGTAACAGGATAGAATGTTCACATCTGGAAGCATGTTTGTCTGCTTAATATGGATTTGTGGTGCATCTCTGAGCTAAAACCGGGATTGACACTGGAAGTGTCCACTAATGACCACTTTCACCCTCTTCGCTACATTCTCACACTACTCTCCAATTTTGCATTATTTGCTGTTATTTCAGCTTTTAACTTTGTTCTCTCTCTTTTCTCTTCCTAGAAGCTACACCTGGCCTGACTCTGTGTCTACCTGTGACACCTTTCTGGAGGGGGGAATCCTCCAAGCTTCTGCTGGCAACAACTTAATGCTCACCCTCTACCGATGATCCACATGGCCCTGTCTTTCAGTGTTTAACCCTTTTAATCTCCTAGACATGGCGACTGACTGAGCTTTTACTGTAACTAACTCTGTGTGGTCTCTTTCAGACTCTAACCTTGAAAACTGGCTCAGAGTTTATCTGTTCTTTCTTTTAAGGTGAAACGACTAAAGGAGCTACATCCATTAACATTTACTTTTCCTTCCCATAGAAAGTACTCCTGGATCAGTGCTTCTTTGTTCTCTTTGTGTCTCTGCTCTGTTCTCTCTAACCCCAGTCGGTCGTGGCAGATGGCCGCTCACACTGAGCCTGGTTCTGCTTGGAGGTTTCTTCCTGTTTAAAGGGAGTTTTTCCTCTCCACTGTCGCTACATGCATGCTCAGTATGAGGGATTGCTGCAAAGTCAACGCCAGTGACTGTCCACTGTCTCTACATGTTCATCCAGGAGGAGTGAATGCTGCAAGTCACTGACTGGATGCAATCTGCTGGGTTTCCTTAGAGAGAAAAACTTTTTATCCAATTTGAATAAATAACTGAATCTGACTGCACTGTCCAATGGTTAGGACTAATTGGAATGTATGTACCTGACTTTTGTGAAGGGCCTTGAGATGACATGGGTTGTGAATTGGCGCTATATAAATAAACTGAATTGAATTGAATTGAAGTGGAGGAAGCTTCCTTGGCATCGGGAGATCTGATTCTCTCTGGGCATTCCTGCTTCCTCCCGCATGTCTGTTAGGTTAATTGGTCCCTGCTAATTTCTCTTGGGGATGAATATGTTTGTGCATGGTTGTTTATCCTGTGTACCCCTTTCTTGCCCTGTGATGGACCCATTACCGTCCAGGGTGTACCCCCCCTCTTGCCCAATGATCCCTGGAGATAGGCATCAGCCCCCCAGCGACCTTGCATGGATAAGCGAATACAGACAATGGATGGACGAACGTCTTAGTAGAATTTCCCAGACATTTTCTCATCTGCATCCTTTAGCTGGAGCTACGGTTTGCAGAGAGGTTACATGTAGAAGATGATGCTTAATCCCTCATCCCACTCTCTGCAGCAGATATTCTGTTTGCTGTTAAAAATGGAAGTTGCCCCCATGCCTCGTGTATAGCATTATAAGCTTTAGGAATTTGCATAAGAATGTTAAACATTGGCTTTAAATGTAACCAGAATATTTAATCTTAGTGTTTATTAAGTAAATATGAGTCAGTGGCAAACTCTGTGGAGCCAAATTCCATATGAAAATGATTTTAGTCAAAGGATGATCCTGTCTGTCACACATGTAAGTTTTAGAAACAGACTCGTTCTGTTCTGCTGTTATGACAGATTCAAGCATGTGCAGTTTCAGAATGCATGACCGATTACTCTTTCTCCCCTCCTTCACACTTGCACTCTCCGTGTTCGCTCAGAGCAATATGTTTAGAAGATTACCTATAGATGCTGTCTGTACCTTCACTGATCTAATCTGTCCCTGTCAGCCCACGCAGCAGCTCTGGATGCTTCCGCCGCAGCACAACATTTAGATCCCACTTAGATCGGACTTTATCCTGCAGAGCTGCCTTGGAGGAGTTTTGTGAATTTAGACAAAATAAGGACGATGGAAATGAGCCTTTTGAAAATTGTAACATTTCATGTGGCTATTTGGAAGTTCAGAAGCTTCGGTTTGGCTTGGTGAAAAACGTCACACTGTCTGTGTAAAAAAACGAAATGTTCTTTAGGCGTAATGTGGTCTGCTGGATCAGATGGTGAATCTCTCCAACATTGTAACTGCACGGGTAAAATTTATATTTTATGTGTGTAGCATTAAGTTTCACCTGCCATCAAGATGGACCTTACCTGCAATCCGGAAACTTCTGTTTTCTCTTTTACAAACATTCCAAGTAGAGACAAAGATCAAAAGCTCTAAAATTGTGTTTAAATGCACAGAAAGAAGTGGAGAAAGCAGAAAATTGACCTTTTTATGAAATTTACAGAAAAGAAAACACAAAAGAGGAAGAGGAAGCAGGACGACTTGTTGTGTCCTGTTAGACACACCACACCAAGCACTGTGTAGGCTTTCCTTTTTTACCGTAGAAAACATATTTATTACAGCATTCAGGCCCCACAAAAAAGGAACAACAGCAACTGCAAGATTGCAGAAATATATTATGTACCATAAAATTGATAAACAACTTACTGTACACACTACAGTGCTTTTAAGAATCATAGCGTTTGCATTGCAGTTACGGCATAAATAAAAACACATTCGGTAATCTCAAACATCTCCGTTAGAAGCAAAGCACTGACAAAAAATCGAGTCAGCTTGAGTTGAAAATGCTACAAACAACATGAATAATTTCTTAGTTCTGCACATTGGTGCTCTTTAAATTATAGATGAGTTAGACGCTTATTAAAAAAGTTAATATTTGACTGCTGTATTGCACTAACTCATTATAGTGTGACTTGTTATTTAAAAATGAAGGACATACCAGGATGTTGGTTAGTTTTCAACCTTAAGATCACTTTGGGCCAGAGATATTGTGATATTTTTGTCAAAATTTATAGTTAATATTTAATCATGCCTATAAATTAGATTTGAAATCTCTTGATGACAAGAGATTGGTTTAATTGCTAAAAATGTTCATTTTAATTTATACTGTAATGCATCCAAGGTAGAAATATCTATATATCTATACATATATAGATATATATATGTCAAAAGTCAAGATCCTTTTATTCAAAAGCTCATTAAAAACACATACAAATTCTATATATAATATATATATTAAAATATATATATTATATATATTATAAAATTATAACACACAAACTTTAAATTTAAATTCAATTTAAAACTGTTTTTTACTCCAGATAGCATCTAACAGAAATGTAGCATTTCACCACATTTTGCAGCACGTCCCAAATATGGCGGCACTCAATTAGATTTAGACTAAAACCACAACCTAGTTTAAATTTTGACACCCCAAAATAAACACAAAGTCAAATCTTGGTCATTAACGTCTCACAGTGTTCCCCAATCTGTGAGTGGGTGAAAATTGAAAGACTTTGCGACTCTTAGACCTAAAACATTTGTTGTTTATGTTAGCAAAAGCTCCACCACAGTAATAACGGGGAACGTAAGGCTTTTGGTGGGGGTAGTGGCAACTGTGACATACATTCATAAAGACAAAAGGACTTCAATACAGACTGGCTTTAACTGGTTCATTTCTGTAAGGATTAATGATATATATTTGTTTATGGGCCGGATTAGTACTTTATTTGTACATCTGTATTAATTAAAATAATGTTTTCCTGCCTTTCCTGATTAAATCTGAATTCAGTCCAACCTTCGTTGCTTTCCCATTTTCAGCTGTTTGTTACATCGTATAGTGCCCTCCGAAACATCGCCTGCTATCCTAGCCCAAAATGAGACAATTCACTGAAGCTGGGCAGAACAAAATCAACTGTACTGTTGTTCCATCCACAGTTAAGCACAAAACTATACATACCCCAGACAGCTTTAAATGTAAAGTTATCTACTTATGTGACCATATTGTTTCTGACTGGAACTCATATAAATGTTTTTGGGTGACCCATCCAGAGTTTTGACTTGAATCTAATAGAAAATCTGTGATGGGATAAGATTAGTGTGATGGCAAGGAGGCCTTCCAAAGACTGGGAGCTCATTGGTTCATAATCAAAGATAAATCATCATCCAAATATCAGTGGAAACGTACAAAAAGCTCATCAGAAATAATTAGAAAGACTTGATTGCTCTAATGTCAAAAAGCGCATTTCCCTTGATTATTGGGAAAGGTATAAATATCATTTGGGATGATATACCTTAAGAAAATGTAAATAAAACTACATGATTACTTTCAGAAGTTATACTCCTTTTACATTGTTCTATCATCTTTTGAGAGATGCCTGTCTGATCAGAAACAGACGTAGGAAAGGTACATTACAGTGGGAATGTTTTACTTGTTTCAGGCTTTAGTTTGTTTCCTTCAGTTTGTTGTCAACCTACAAACCATATAACTATATTTTTCCTAAATTAATCCTGTAAAACAATGGATATACTGTGGAAAACACGAACCATGGCCCATAAAAGCCAATGCTGGCAACAGAGATTCAGGCTACTCATACACTGGAGTCTCTGCAGGAGGATGGTCCTAATTTATGTTCACACCTACTTCCAGAAGACTTCAGAGGAACCAACCTGGAAATTTCGGTGTACTGCTCCATTGGGATGTGCTGGCATTTATTATTAGAGTTTTAATGAATTAGGGAATATGGGAAAAAGTAGAAAGGGCAAAAGAAGTGGGAAGGAAATCAATATGCATGCCTCTTAGAGTAGAGGTGAGCTATTAGCGCCAGTAGCAGCTTTGTTAACGCTGACAAAGACAGATAATCTGCATGCATTAGCCAGGAGGAGATAAAGAGTTACAGTCAAGAGCATAGGCATTTCTTTGGCAAGATGTTTAACTTTGCGATTAATTAAATGACTTTTAGTATCTCTGGTGGCAATTAGGCCCTGTTTTTCCTTTTACTCTAAAAGTTTAGAGTACATGCAGATGCTGGGAGGCAACAGCAGCAGCACAAATGACATCCCAGTGCCCTAGTTTCCAGCTTTCAGGCTGTGCTCTATATGTTGGTCGCAGGCCTGCAGAAGCACAGATAGTTAATCAAAGAAGCTGTCTGACTAGCTCCTCTGGGGCCCACACAGCCGCTTTATCCGTACAAACTTCAGTCCTTGGCAGAAGTAGGGCAGCTGGGACAAAAATATGATAAAGCTCCTCCCCCCAAAAAACTGGAAACTGCAAGAATTATTTGGCATGTAACAATGAATACAAAGATGGAGATCATTGTGAGTTTAACCTTTCTAAGTGCAGTGGGTAACTTACCTCTGGTATCCTGAAAAACCTCTGTGGTTTTGACACAACCTACAACTCCTCTGGGAGTTGATCTAAGGCACAGTATCATCCATCACAACATAGTGAGGAGCTTTCTAACCATCATTCAGGTCAGGGGGAAAAACATTTAACTTCTGCTCATCCACAAGTTAAAAGTGAACAGAAATCCAGTTTTAGTTGGAGGAAGAACTGCTGTGGAGCTTGGAACAATGTGCAGTTCTGTTAAACTCAATATGAGCCGAAAAAGAAGTAGCATTTTATCATTGGCTGGTAACCTCTGGTTGATATACAAACATGTATAAACTGTGCATGTGTTTTTTGTAATTAAAGTGATCATTGGAAAATGAATAGATAATTTAAACATCTAATTTGAACTATTCAATCATATGGCTGCAGCAGCTGGTGCTGATCAGACTGTCTTTGCTTGTTTGTGTTGTTCAATCTATCAGAGTCAAGCTTTTTATGTCAGCTATTTAATTAAAGTTAAGGAGTACTCAGTTACACAGAACACATTCTGCCAGTGAGTAACCATCATCAATATTATCAAGGTTTGGTTGAAATATATTAAAGGTATGCAAAAAGTCTTTTTATTAAAGATACCTAAAAAAATGAAGCCAGCAGGAAAAATGTATTGATGAACTATATTATACCACCCAGGTAAGGTCATCTTTTAATTCCACCACCATGATTCTTCTAACTGAAAGTTATGTTTACATTTTGGCCCATCCAGAACCATGACTTGAATCTGGTCGAGAATCTAAAGAGGTAGATAAAGATTAGGGTGATGGGAAAGAGGTCTACCAGGAGTCTACATTTAATTTCCCTTTGGGATTAATAAAGTAGTTTTGAATTTGAAGAGACACCAGTGGAGACAAGTAAAAACATTGGTCAGCAATTAGCAGAAGGGCTTGGTTTCTATAATGCTAATACTGATTGTTAATTGTTCAGGTTTAGAAAACCTTTTTACATGGCATAAGAAAAGTAAATATATCAAAATGGTTTCACCTTTCACATTGTTTTGTCTTTTAAGAGATGTTTGTCTTTCCTTATTACTGCTACATTTAGCTCTTTAGTGGTTGAATTATTCCTGTTAAACTGAGAAGCTTCATTCAAAATCAGTGTTTAATTTTGCAGTTATTACACAGTTTTAAAATTTTAAAATAAATATTAACCATAGGGCATTGTCAATATCATGGTAATTATCATGGTCATTATTTAAACTTACGCTCATTTTATCCACAATGGCTAATAACAGGTTCTACAATGTGATTCCTTCCCACATAGTTAAAGATCTTAATACATCTGCTTCGTGAAGATGCTGTCTATCATTTTTGGACCATAACAGAGATAAACAAGCCCTTGGGTTGACCTAAACTAATTCTGTTAATAACCTCATTAGTTTGCTGATTAAGATTCTGTTGAAAAAGCCAGAGTTAAATTACAATTTAAAATTGCATTCAAGTAATCATAACAATGTATTACTTTGGTAGCTCACTCCATGCAGCTGTGGACTACGTGACCTCAGGCTTACTACACACCACAAAAAGCATATTGTCACTTCATCCGCCTCCCTGTTGCTAAGCTCAGATATACCGGTTAAAGTCTGCCATTGTTTGAGAGGTAAACATAAATCCAAAATGGAAGACAAATTCTGGGACATATTGAGATATGCCATCAAATGCAATCTCTAAACAATGTTTTAGATTGTTTTCAAAAGAAGTACATATTTGACAAGGAAGTACGTTAAGCTTGTATATCTCACCACTCACCTGGCAACAGGTTAATACTGAATCTAGCTAACACAGATGTACTTTGTATTTGAGAGTGACTGCACGTACATTAAAACTGCAGTAAAAAGCCAAGGGTGTACGTACTAGACGTGTAAAGTATAAAATTTGACATGAATCTAAATAACAGATGTACACACTATCTATAAAGTGTATACTTCTATAATTATCTTGTAATTAAATTATTTGTAATCCTTGGTATTTTAATACATGCATCTATTCAAAGCAAAGATGCAACGATCAGCTTTTTGTTGGCTGATACCGATATCTGGTTTTCTTTGCTATCTGACCTGTTGATTCCCATTTTGGCCCTTCATGACTTTCTCTCTCAGGACTATAACATATATAAACCTATTTTTTAAAACTTAGCTTTTTAAACAATTAAATATAACAAAAAATGACTTCAAAAGTAAGATTATGCCCATTTATGCATTGAAGTTTCTTTAAAAAAAACAAACAATAAAAACAAAACACCCCATTAAGTACAAAGTTGTTGTATATATTGAGGGCACAAAACCCCCTGAACATTTTCATATAAATATGATATAAATACTGTAAAAACTGTTAAATGTTACACTAAATTAAAATTGTAGGACAAAAGAGACCAGACTCTTGTTCATAGCAACTATAAGAGTAAATGTAATCTCTAATTTGTTTAAATTATTTTTAAAGTAAACATTTTTGACTGTTAAACCAAACACTTTAAGCCTAACATGTTAATGTTTTGGACAGATTTCATAAGCAAAGTAATTAATAAACTAATAATTTTTCTACATAACATACAGCCTAAAAAATGTAATTAATATGTAAAGTTTTGCTAAAGGGACAGATGCGTCGAGGACTGTAGCCTCTGCTTTGGGTGCACTTGCTTTAACACTGAGCCACCTGGTGTTCTCTTATCACTCTTTTTCATTAATCTCATTGATTTATATTTTTGTCTTTATTGTTTTGCTGTGTTGTTTTATTCCTTGTCTAACTGTGCAGCATTTTGGGATTTGTATCTGTGAAAAGAGAATCCATAAAGAAACATTACTTAATTACAATGATGTTTGCCTTTGTTCCAACAAACAAGAACGTTTTACAGTAAGTAGTGGTTCCTTGTTTACCTAATTTTCTTCATAACTGTGCAGCCTTTAATATGTTTAAAACGTCTGAACTCTCTTATGACCATTTTAGCAAATTTGTTTTAATTGAGTAATTTTGCAGACTATATACGTTTTCAATTTTCAGCATAAGTCTTAGATGATCTCTTAAGCTTGGTGTTCAATAGAGATGCTTTTTGCCTGAAGTGTGTTTTAACTGGAGCAAGAATAGATTTAATACCTTTATGTATTTTTCAGTTTTATTCTAAAAATACTTAAATTTTTACAGTCTGCTGCTTTGACAATGTTCATTTCCATTCTAATATTTGGCATTTCTCATCTTCCCAGAGCTGCTGGCTTCCCTTAGAGAGTTGCTTGAAATTCACAATTCACAGAAATCTTTGAATTTTTTTTCTTTGCTTTGCATTTTGTTCCCAGCAGTTCAGCCTCCAAAAAAATAAAAATTAAAGAGAATTCTCAAATATTTAATGTCAGTATGAATTTTAACCATCAATAAAATTGGAGAAAATGTAACTGTTTTAATCAGTTCCCTAAATGTATTTTGTCTGAAATAACCTTAATCATCAGGATATAGATTGATCTTCTCACTGGAAGCTGGAGGAACTTCTTTAGGTGGCTTATGGAGAAAGGTATGTGGGAGGAGAGTGACAAGTGGCTGTTCGTACCATGCTGTGAAGTGTGACTCCATTTCCTGGGGGTGGGAGGGGGCTTTGAAACAACAGCTCCAAAAGCAGCTAGCCGCTTAGCCGATGGCATGAAGAGAGTCGAATTGGCCAGAGGTCACAGGAGCTGACGGTGGAATCATGGTGGATGCAAAAGGTGCAGGTGTTGGTCGGATGACTCTGGTGCACAGGAGGATTGTGGGTAGATGGATATGTCATAGAGTTGAACCCTGCCCATTGTTGATCGGAAGGAAGACGATAAACGTTTTAAAACCCTGATTGTCTTCAGTTCTAGTGCTGCTCTAACATGTATAGTCAAGCCCTCTAGAACCCTCAGTGGAAACATCGTACCCAGGAGCCATGCTGGATGAGCTTTGACTCTTAAAACTTACCTCTGAATAGTGCATCTACATCATTATCCAAAGCAAAAGACCCCTCCTGTTGCTGACTCTTCAGACAAGTGTGAGGATTTACTGCTTAAGACTAAAGATGTTACTTTGCTTTAATGATTTATTTTACCCATAACCATGTACAAATAAACAAAACCTTTACAGCTTTGTATGGTCACACATTTAGCATTCATTGGTCCAAAAGCACTCCTCACGGGCGACATAAAAGTTTAGACACCGACTGATTCCTAGCATCGGCATCTTAATGTTGCACTGACGTCACAAATGTACCATCCATTCTAACAGTTTCATTGCAATTAAAATAGTCACATGCAATGATTGAAAAAAATTACATTACCTCATGTCACATAAAAAGTAAGCGAAAAGTTCCATTATTTAGAAATAAGTACTCTTCAGAGATTTGTCTCTCTTTTTTTAAGTCCTACACATTCTGTCAACAGCGTTGTTGGTCTCATTTGGGTTGTAAACATAAGTTACAGTGCCAAGCTTCTTTCAGCTGGCTGCGTACCATCTCTCAAGAGAATTGGTCAATCAATGCTATCAATCAGCTGATCGAGAAGAATTGGTCAGTGGTCAATCAGGGAATAAAAATGATTTTCTCATAGGAGGTTATGGTCGTCTTTGGGCTCAGTTTGGGGCAACAAGACACCAGTGAGAGACTGGAGAACAGACTAAACAGTAAATCTGTGTAAGACACCCTGAGAATCACAACTATTTCTCCTTCATCTGTCCTCCCTTCTTCCTATCCTCTCTTTTTTCTCCCTCTGCTTCTTCCTCTAAGAGCAAATCATAGGCAGGTGGGCGGGGCTTCATCAGTTGGGCAATATGGCTGGTTGGCTGGTTTGTTGTAGTGGAAGCCAGTTGCCATGCAACTGACTCCTCTGTGGTTGGCATGGAAACAGGTTAAGGTGGATTCTGACCTGGTAAAGGTAGTATGCAGCACGTACAGTAGCATGAACAATAGGATGCAGTATGCAGCTCTGGGGAAAAGAACAATCTTGATTTTAAAATAAAAACAATGATTTTAAATGAGTGAAATGGTGTAAAATAAGTGCACCTCATGAAGATTAGGTTCAGCTTATTGTCATGCCAAAATACATTCTAACACATAGAGATTTGACACATCTGCCACAAATGTCTGTCCCCATCCCTTAAAAAAATACAAATTTATTTTCGTTGCACGACAACTACATCTGCTTTCATCCGAAAAAAATTGTCCCAGTAAAACTGTTCCCAGAGGTGGTTTACCCAGAGCAACAAGGACATGTTCTTCGTCACTGGAAGGTTCCTCTGGATTTTGTTTTAAGCTTTAATGCTGTGAGCACCACCAAAGACTTAATTTCATTCACCTCCACGGTTTTGGAGGTAGAAATCCAAGGAACAGACATGTTAAAACTGATAAAACCTTAATTTAGTTGAACCTTTGAAGAATCAAACAACTTGAGGTGCACTTGTCTTGAATTTGGCCGGGCTTTGTTGGTTTAAACCCTTGGCAATATAAAAGTGAAAACACTCTACATAAGCTTTTATCCCCAGATCTGTCAGCATGTAACAGTAGATTGTGACAGTAGTATGTTATCGATGGAGAACATCACATGGGGCTGACGTGGTGTGCAGCAAAGGATGGCGCAGGGGTAGGCGGTAGTGGTGGACAGTGATTGGTTGATTTGGTTGGTCAGGTGACTGAAGGGGTTATGGACAGTCGAGTTGAGTCAGATCACATGATGAGGGTTTGCAGCTATAACGTCAGGAGGTTCCATCAGGGAGCATGGAAGCCTGACAGGTTTTAGCTTTTGGTGGACACTTGACAGAAACACCCACCCCGAACCCCACCCTCACAGAACTAACACACACACACACACCCACACCCACCCACACACACACACACACACACACACACACCATGACAGACATGCATCCAAAGGCAAGTTAGCAGAGCAACACATGCACGCATTTACCACAAAACACAACACGCTTGTTCATTCAGGACACAACACACATCTCTCAGACGAACTTGCATTCGGTCCCACCCCGGACTTGCGATGTGTTACTGTGAAGATGCAGAGTGTGGTGGAAGGTGAAGAATAAGACAACGGAAGACAGGTGATGCTAAAATGAACATTTATAATGACTGCTGTTGCTGTCGCAAAATAAGAATCCTTAAAAAAAAGACCTCATATATATATTAGCACTAGATTGCCCACTTCACTGGTAATCCACAAGTCAAGAAACACAACTCACTAGTTTTTTTTTGCTTTACAAACACAATGCTACAATTACATTAAATATTCAATAATCTTTAAGTCAGTTAATGAATGTTGTTAAAAGCAACCACTAAGATACTAAAAATAAAAACAAAACAATAGTATTAATTCACCTTTTTCCAGTCATTCCCTTTTTTGTTGCGACGTTATTTATTAATAGTATATCAATAATAGTCTGAGAAATAAATAGCTCATGTGGTGTTCTCAGGGCGATGGGGCAGGCAGCATAAATCAAGAGTGGAGCTGAGAGCAATGCAATGAAATGGTGGAGTCGAATCTCAAGCAAATTAGTGCTTTTCAAAATGTTTCGATGCCGAGGCGAAACATGGAGATATGATCTGAGTTTGGTTCTGCAGACAGCAGGATGGTTGAGCGGCATACATTGATCTATGTATGTAAACTACGACTGTATTGCAAGAGCGTTAGCAGCTCAGCCTCCTCTTTTTAAACCCCAGGAGGAACTGCTTTCTTTTAGTAAAAAATTATATTCAGTTCCAGGGGTTTTTCCAACACAGAGGAGCTGAGAGAGTATTTTCAGTGATTCCATAATGATATGTCTCTAACACTATAACTATGGCCTGACAGTAAAACATACTAATGCCACTACAACTCACTGTTAGAAAAAACATCAACAAATGCACATGAACAAGCCTACATCGAGAATGGCTTGGACTAGTTCTCGTGGTTAGTAATTGCTATCTGATGAGCACAGTTTTCTAAAAAGTTTGCAAGCCAACAGGAAAGCTAACAGTGCACACAGGAGGTAAATCAACACTAATAACAACACCACAGGGCAACACAGTAGAACTACCAGAGCCGATTATACAGGCAGACCTAACTATGGGATTCAGGAGTGGGATGATCGCCTCCACGAGTTTCTCTCTTTATGCTGCCAGCCCCTTTCTGCTTAACACTTCTCTCTTTACAGCTTGGCAAAACTCTGACAAAAATATTTACAATGAGAGAGAAAAAATGAAATTGTGGAGAAACAGTTGCTTAGTGTTTTTATCTTTTTTTTGTTTGTCTGCGTTTCCTTTTTCTTACTTTCATGTCTTTTTTTTTACTTGTATCTCAGAGAAATGTCCCCAATGATGAGCAACAAACAAACAAACAAAAAAGAAAAATCCAATCATATCAGCTAGCATTGCACAGTCTCAGAGAGGTTTTGGGGATGGAATGGAGAGTTATCGTCCATACAGTTGGATGAACACAGAAGTGGGGTAGGAGGAGGAGGAGGAAGGTCAATAAAGTTCATGAGGGGGTGAAAGTTCAAAAAGTTCAAGAAGACAGAGGATGGCTGCGCAGCTGACGGTGCGTAAACACTCCCCACACACACCACTGCACGGAGGGCGGTGCATGTGTCGGCGTGCGTGGTTTGGATGTTAAACGACAAACAGAAACAAAAAAATCTTCATTACAAAATGGAGTTTTTGAATCTTTCCCATTGAGAAAAATCAAATGGAGCGAGAGCGAGAGGGGTGGGGGGTGTTGTGGGGGTGTGGGGTCACAGAGAAAGAAAGAGAAAAGAGGTGGGGGCGGGGGAGGTACAGAGAGAGGAGAGAGGTGAGGAGAGTGAAAGGTGCCCCCAACACCATGGCACACAATCAATGGAGTCCAACAGGCTGAAGAAATGACAGAATTAGGAAAGCAGCTGGCATGAGCGGTAGGGCTGTTTGTTTTTTGGGTTGAGAGGCAGGACAGTAGGTAGGTAGCCAACCTGCAGAGGGGTTAATCCTTGTCGGGTTTAGCTCTGTGGGGGGGTGGTGAGAAGGAGGAGGAGAAGGTGGTGGTGGTAGGGGGGCAAGGTGCTGTTCAGTTGAGGTGTCATGAGCGACATCATGTTATGAGGGCGGAGCATGCTGGCTTCATGGGTGCTTCCAGGATGGATGTCCAAGACACAAGAACTACTCAAAGAAACGCTTGGAATGGTAGTAGTAGTCGCTGTTGTCATTTTTGTTTTCCTCTCTGTTCTATTTTGGCACTCGAGAGAAGAGACTCGTGGGAGGCGGAGGAGGAAAGTGTGTGCTGTGAGTGTATGTTTGGGCGAGGAGGAGGAGGAGGAGGAAGAGTGGGCAGTGAAAGTGCAGAAAAAGAGGGCATGGAGCGTGTGTTTTGAGCATGTGTGTGTGGAAAAAGGGTAAACAGGCTACACACAGAAATGGCATTTTGTTAACACAGGTTCGGGTTAAAGCATACAATACAAATCAAAACCAGGAAAGTAAGTAAATAAAAAGAGCGAGAAGAAGAAAACGGAAGAACAGTGATATGACAAATGCAGTCTACAGTTGCTGGTGTTTCAATGGGGACCACGTTTTGGGAGAGTAGGAAGGGAAAAAGAAGGTAGGGTGAAGTCCTTTAATACACTGTGGAGGTTGTTTGAAGGGTGTCAGGTGGTAGGTGTGGGTGAGAGCGGGTTTCTAGAGGTAGGTGGAGTGGAGGGGCCAAAAAAATAGAAGAAGCTATGAGCTCACCTGTCAAGCAGGTTAGGGGTTAAATTAGCATTTCGCTACTCATCACAGTCAGATTAAAACCATGGGAAAAATGATGACTTATTGACTGTCAACAAAGACACAATGAGCACAGGGCTGCCCTATAGCGGACAAACCCAGAGAGAAGGACAGAAGAAGCATGCACATCTAAACACATAAAACATCTACATTAATGCTAAACATCTACAGTAGTCTTACACACTGACCCCCCACTTAGCTTGGCCTGCCATGCAGTGTCAGCAGAGAGTTTAGTGCAAACGTATGAGCAGGAATGGGAACATTGTTCATGGGGGGTTTGGGCCAGGATCCAATACCTGACCCCAAAGAAAATACTTTCTAACTTAAAAACTAAAAAAATGACAGAGAGCATCTGTGGTGAAAAATTAAATATTTAGAATGATCATGCTGAAGCCAATAAAGCAAATAGAGGAGGTGTTAGGATTCAAAGCACACTGGAACTGTCCAGTGTTTCTTTCTTTGGGATCTGAGCCTTGGACTGGATATCAAAGGAGCGTAGACTAGGGATGCACCGATCAGGCTTTTACTGCCGATACCGATTTTCAGTTTTCTTTAACCTAACCTGTAACTTCTGATTTTCATCTAAGAACTAAACAGATACAAATTCATTCATGTTAGCTTAGTTTTTCTTCAGTAATTTAATGTAACATTCACAATAGACAGAGAAAATGTGTTCCAATGTTTCTTGATGGAAAGGATTGCAAGATGATCCCCACTGATACATTAAAGAATAATTTCTTAAAAGGCCAATGGACTGATCACAGGAAAATCTGTAAGCCAAGATTTTTAAAACGTTGCAGGTTTAAAACCAACTGCTACCAAAGTTTAAAACTCTTGCACTGTGCACTGCCAGTCAGATGGCTTAAAAAGGCTACTATAGCATTGACTCACTTTACTGTTACTGTTACTGTATATTAACTCAAGTTATTATACTGTAAGAATGTCATATGGGCCCATGCCTATTCTAACACAAAACATGTTAAGTGTTTAAAGTATGAAAAATGTCAGTTTTCTGTTTTGATGCATTTGAGCAGGAAATAAAAACCCTGCCATAACATGTCAGAGGCCAATAATGTGAAAATCGTCCTGTTCCAATTACCAGATCGGTGCATCCCAAGTAAAAACACAAACTGTCCCAAGTTCAGCAGCAAGGTTTCTGAGGTTTCCAACACACGTGGGATGAGGGAGCTTTTACCTCCTTCTCACACACTGTTCCTGGATTCCTCCAGAACTGTTTAAACAGACTTTTACTATTAATTTTACTATTAATATTACTTCAGATGCTACAGATAAACCAGGTGCATCAATGCCAAGACAAGCCAGAGATCGAGCGTGGGGGTATAAAAGAACACACGGCAGAGTGTGTCGCCGGTTAGTAATGTTAGAGTACAAAACCACACAGAAACACATGGAAGCTCCTGCAGCACGACAGTTGTCAGAAAAGTGAAACTTATGAAATGATGAGAACATTCGTGGACAATCTCTGTCAAGATTTGAAACTAAATCCTAATAAATATATAGATTTGTTTATGTGCACTTAAAAATGTTTTAGTCCAAGCTCGCTCAAGATATCACAAAAGAAAGTCTTAGGTTTGTTCAAGAGCTTTGTTCATATCCTTCTTAGGAAGGTTTAGACAATTTAAACTCTAAAAAACGTTTTCTGTTGTAAGAAGAAAATCAAACATGTAGCGCACATGTTTGGCAGGTTCAACGCAACTGCATGGAATAACAATAACAGTTTGAACGCATGTAAAACAATATCAAAATGCTCTACCCTTATCAACATGCAGAGATTTGTTTCAGAAAAATCAACAACACACACTGCCTATTTTTTATTCAACTGTTTTTGTTTCTTTGAATTTTTTTTCTTTTTTTTTGTCCACGCTTCACTTTGATATCATGCAATATAGACGTGCAAAAAAGATAACATCTATTTCCACAAAATACATTTTATTTTTTTGTTGTAACTATAAAAGGTTGTATTTAAGAATGCTATCTTAGTCATATTTTCTTTAGCACGATGATGCTAACCTATCGCTATATTGATCGGTCTAGCCCCAGAGTTGTAGTGCTGTTGCATTCTGGGATGTGAATCTCCCAGAGGATCAGCTAACACTAACATGGCGGTCCCTTCCTTAGCAGGAAGGACAAAAGAGGACTTTAACACAAAGTTATACTGAGGTGCTTCATCTTAGTTTATCTAGTTCCTAAAAACAAATATGGGAACTTCACCCTTAACGATAAATATGGTTCATTTGGCACTTTTCACATTTTCTTAATATAAAAGGAGGTCTCTTCATACCTAATGTTGTTTTGAGTTGACACGTTTAGAGTTTTAGCTCCTTCAAGACATATTTTGGCACAAAATGAACTTATTTTCAGCATCTAACAGAGCGATATTTTACACTGTCACTTAAAACTAGCTGCTCCAGCTAAAGGACAGGTTCCGATATGTTTTAAACTTGTCGTTGTACATCAGTTATTATTAAATAGCAGCATTTCCACAAATTTCAAAAAGGAAAAAAAAAGATGTACTTTTGTAAACCTATCCAACATCTACGGTTAAATCCAAAAGCTCCTATGCGGCAGACAGAGGTTAAGAGACGGGACAACACGATATGCCGACACGAGTATTGCTTCCAGTACTTGTCACATTTTTATTTCAGTCTCCTAACGTCGAGATAACTAAAATAATATTTTAAGGTTTGATCAATGAGTTAAATTAGAAATCCTTTCCACATTAATCATTTCTATCGCACATGTATTTAATAACTGTTTAAGCACTTTTCCCTCTGGAAGGAGCCAATACTGTGCTGCATGCATGCTTTCTTCATATTGCACTTTCAAGTTATACAGATATTCCTTAAAATCTATTCTTGACTTTAAAACCATGAATCTGTGAAAAGGTATGCCTAAAAGTGATTTAAATGCACAGGTAAATAATAATAAATTGCAGTAAGTTGTTTGACATTTTCACTTGAGAAATTAGAGATGATTTTGTTTACATGCAGCACAGTATCTGTTCACTGCAGAATGGGAGCGCATAATCTTCCTACACTGCGTTTTTTACTATTTACCATGAAATCCAGTCAAACCCCTGACAAAGTCAAAATACTACCTCATGATATGTGTTTGTGGAGTAGGGGATTCCAGCTGAACAATACTTGCCTCCAGAGTCACAAAGTAAAATTCACTGATCTAAACTGCACACTAATAGTGTTTTCTTGCACTGCGTCCTGCCAGCTCTTGCGTCCTCCATAGGTGTGGTCCTCTGCAGCCTCCACTACCCACACAGGCCACAGCAGGACAGACTCAATCTGAGGCATTTGCTGGGGCAAGCAGCAGACATGCATCGATCGGAACACCAGACATAGTCACCCATGGAGCGATGTGTTAGGAGGAGAAGGGGGTGTCAGAATGGGAGTGCACTGGAAAACTGAGGACGGGTGGGAGGGGTGAGGAGAGTGTGGATGGTGTTAGATGGGAGTAAAGAAGCCTCCTTACCAAGTTGTGGAGATTAAACCCTCACTGGCGCTCCGACAGAGAATGACATGTTCGATATCTGGTTTGGGGTCAGATTGTTATTTTCTTTTTTACCAAAGAATCAAAGGTTTTCCCATCCCTCAACAGGCTATTTAGGTAAAAGAAAATCAAACACACCCTCTCCTCTTGTTCGGACCTTCCAGGGATTTGCCTATTGGATCTGGAGCTGCATTAAAGAACTGAAAGTAGATTTAGTAGAATTTGATCCAGTCTTCTTAAGCTGCTGCTGGACACCCAACACTTCCCTAACATCCTGCCCTCTCATCACAAAGGGAACAGGGAGGCGGAATGAACCTGACCTGAACCACAACTGATTGATCCTCTTCATCGACCTAGTCTCTCTCTACTCCTTCAGATATGACATGCTTCGTCATGAAGTTCTTCATATGCATTCTACATATATTTCATATATGTGGATTTTTGTTTGTTTTTCCCTGCCAGTCATGATGCCATCTGCAGCACACATCCCTGACCTCGTAGGTTGGGAAAACTGCTCTCTAGCTTCACAGTGCATTAAGACAAAAAAAATAATTCAGTGTACTCCGATTGTTTAAAAAAACACAACACAAACAAAATATATTCAACACAATAAACACCAGCATCTTCATCTTCATCAGCCTTGTGGGTCTACGTTGGGTGGTAAACAAACAGGAGCTCTGCTCCCTGGATGTCTGTTGAAAATCTGTCATCTGCCCTTTACTTCCTGGCAGTTGGACTAAGGGCAAGTATCAGTGAGGTTATTTATCTCCTTTACTGATATGCATGCTGCCTTTGAAGAGCAAATCTGCCTACAAGGCTTGCAGATTTAGCAGTGGACCCCAGACAAATGACGTTCCCTTGTCCTATTTCAGTGTTTTTCGTCCTACTCAACGATTGTATTTTCTCAGTAGTATGCTGTTAGCCTTTAAGTGCTCTTGCTTGATCTAGTCTGTGGTTTGGAGGTTAAACTAAAGGGGTTTGGAAGACCACACGCCGAGGAGCAGCAGTTCAGCCGAGATTGAGTCTCAACTCAACAGCTCATCTAAATTATTTAATTTTAGTTGCAGTTTTGCTCTGAAGGCAAACTACAACAGGCCATTTCACTACAGCTACAGACAGCAGTGATATTTTGCAGCATGAGAAGGAGTAGCTGAGCAAAACAAAAGGGTATTTAAAGTTGATATAGCTGCACTGCAGTCTATCGTGTGAGTGGTTTAGATATTTTCCTGCTAAATTAGAAATCTTACTGCAGGCTGCGCCACAGATATGATAAATTCCCTTCTGTAGCACCAAATACGGCATTGTAATGTTTCCTTTCAGTGTGTGTGTGTGTGTGTGTGTGTGTGTGCATTCCCTGTTCTGCTCTTTGACTGGATATATCACTAAGGATCCTACAGCCTGGGGCGGCTCTCTTACTGGACATAAATAAGACATATATTACACTATTTGACATTACTATTACTCTTCAGTCCACTTACATGAAAACAAAAGATTTAAACAATAGTCTCATTTACATTCATGTCAACCTGAATTCACAGATTAAAATAGAAGACTGCGCTTTATACGGGCGATATAATTAATAAATAGCGACAATGGTGATGATTCCTGTAGTAATAAGACAATTTCATCATTAGTATTATTATTATTATAGGAGACTACAGAGATGCTGACGAGCCTGTGTTTGCCGGAGGTGGCATGTTCAGGCGTCGCACTACATCATGTCATCAGCATGTGCCAAAACATTAGTGCCACATGTGGAGGGTGGTGTGGTCTGTCACACACCTGCAGGGCTACGCAGGTTGTAGTGTGCGTGTGTGTGTGCGTGTGTGTGTGCAAATAAAGAATCACCCTCACCCTCCTCCCCCTGCACCTTGCAAGATTCACCTTATCCCTTCAACATTTTCCTGGGAAGGGAGGCGAAATCACATGCGGAGCTGGAAGGAGGAAGTCAAGGACATTTCTTTCCTTACACACTTGACTGAAGTTTGCAATCTTGCGCTTTTTCAAACTGTTTAAAGGGGAGGGGTAAAGCAAGGTGGGGTGGGGGGATTTCTGCTGGAGGGGGCAAATTTCCTGGAACAACAACGAAAACCTGTTTGAGGATACAGTGTGAGGGCTAGAGGGGAAGGGTTTGGATCCGTGAAGGATTTAGGAGGGTTGTACCCTGTAAACACCAACCCTCCACCTCACCATACCCGAACCCCCCCCCCCTTCCCAAGCACTCTGTAGCCTCTCAGGCAGTCTGCCTGTCTAAATGGCATTCAGGTCTGTCCACACAATACACAAACAGACAGCTTCATTTACTGAACAAAACAAAAAACAACAAAACAAAACAATAAAAATTCCCAAAAGGTCAAGACGTTAAGTAATAAAACCTTATTTACATTTTACACATTTTTTTCTTGGTTTTTCAGCGTAATAACTCGCTCCCCTCCCTCCTCATCTTCTCAGCACATTTTTGCGTTGAGTCAAAAAACTTTTTTTTTAATATAGAATACTGAAAACACGCAGAAGAAAACGGCGCAAACGATTCCTTCCAATATTCTTTCTCTCCTCTCCTTTTTCCATTCTCCCTTTTGCTTTATTTTTACTCTCCTCCCCCAGGCCCCCATTCCTTTTTTTTTCCTCTTTTCCTCCTCATTTCTCATCAGCTGTCAGGTTTAGCCCACTTTCTGCGGGTTGGTGGCGCGTACCCCCTGCTCGTAGGTGATTCGCTGGCTGATCAGGTACTGTGCAGCCTGTGTGGCAGCCTGGGATCCAGTGATGGTCACCTTCCTGTTCCGAGTTCCCGGGATGAACTCGCCTTTCTTGGAGATCTGGATCCTGGCACCGGTCAGCTCCTGGTACTCCACTAGCGTCTTCCCTCCTTTTCCCAAGATGGCTCCAACAAGGTTTTCTGGGACAGCGATCTCAACCACTTCCTTTGCTCCCTCTGCTAGTTTCTCCGTTGCCAGGAGAGACGACGCCATCAGTGGCGATGCTGCGCTCAAGTAGCCATTGGTGGCTCCTGTAGCAGCAGCCAGGGATCCCAGGGAGAGGCCTCCAAGACTAGCAGCAGGGTGAGCTGCGCTGGTAGATGCATCGCTGGCATATGATGCTAACAAATTAGCTGCGGCCGCTGCTGCTGGGTTGGCATTAGCTGCTACAGCAGCTAACACTCCTGAAGCAGCAGCAGGATTCAGCCCGAGACCCAGAGAGTTGGTGTTGTAACCATAGCTGGCCAGGGTGTTGAGAGCGGAGGTGATGGCGAGCAAGTCATTGCCTGAGAAGCTGGACATGGTGGCTGGGAAGGCTCCAACTCCTGCCAAGCCAGCCTGGCCAAGCAGAGAGGAAGCCGTAGCTGCTGCAGCAGCCGCTGCTGCTGGCATTACCTCGGTGGAGTTGGCGTATGGAGAGCCGGTGGGGTTAGAGTTGGCCACTGGCCCTGTGATGTTTGAATAGGAGATGTTGAGGCAGGAGGAGCTCTGTGGATCTTCCTGAATCTTCTGGATGATAATCTCCACAGCTTTACGGTTCTGCTCAGGCTCACCACTGATGGTGACCACACGCTCCTGCAGGTTGATGCCCTCAGGTTTCTGGGATAGCTGGACCCATGCCCCAGACTGCTCCATCACTGCCTTGACTGTAGCTCCACCTTTACCAATGATAAGCCCAGCTGTACTGTTAGGGACAATCAGCTTGGCCTGTTGAAAGGGGTGGGGGTGGGGGGTTCAGAGCACAGAAAGAGAAAAAAAAGAGTTACTAAAGTGAAAATATTTCTACCACATGTCCAGTACAGCCATAAAGGGATGATATCAAAGAAGCAGAACCGGGGTTAAATCAGGCCCAATTCATACTAATCCAGATATTTTGTATAACAAAGCTTTTCTATACATGCAACCTACGTTTTTGGTGAGGAAACATTTTTATGACACTTTCCAAAGTGGAGGGTTTTAAAAACGGATGAGTATCATTGTGGGCTGGATCCCCGAAGATAATTAGAAATGATGATAAAGTCAGTTCCGCTCTCTGTGCCATAAAAAAATTAAGATCTTTCCTTTTGTCAGATAAAACTTTAATTTAGCCTAGCACTGCTTTAGCCATTATCAGGATGTTTTTCGTTTTCTCTATTTTATGTGAATGTCTCCACCTTGTGGCATTGGTTTAGTGTTAATCCATTTTCATAAGGAATCTTAGCATATTTTATGTTGTGTTACCATTAATGGAGGCAACCTCCCCTCTCTGTACCCTCTGCTCGCCTCACCACCATGGGGTGCAGGGCCTTCAGTCGCTCTGCCCCTCGACTCTGGAACTCTCTGCCCCCTGACCTACAAAACATCAACTCTCTATCACTGTTCAAAACTGGTTTGAAAACCCATCTCTTTAGATTTACCCCATCTTTCTCAACTCTACTTATTTGTATTTTCCTTATTTTTCTTTGATTTGATATGACTTTTTTAACATTTCATTTTATTGACTGTTGGCCCACTTTTGTGTCCTTGAGTGTTCTGAAAGGCGCTTATAAATAAAATGCATTTTTATAATTATAATGAACTGTGCAGAGTTTTTTTTACTGCTGAATAACAGAGAGAGGGGAGGAGAGGCAGAAAGAGGTAAACCGAGTGGGAGGGATGGATGGATGAGACAGAGAGAGTAGAAAGAGGAATGCTAAAGAGGCTACTTCTGTAGAAAAAAATAACATTGACTCCCAAGGGTCAGCGTTGCCATGGAAACACAGCTTCAGTATTCAAAGGGTAGAGAAAGGGAGCGGGGTGATAATAAGCACACAAAGATGCAAACACGCACTTCTCACTGCTGAATGCAGTGCTGTATATCTAAATACAGAGAAACCATGATGAACAAAAATTTTCACAGCATTTTTTAGACATCATGTTCGACCTTTCTTTGAAACAAAACATAACGAAAAACCATCCAAACCTGGCTAAAATCTACCAAAACCTTGTGGTTGATTGAGGGTGTGTAGGGAATTACTGATGAATCTAAAATTGAAGTTTTGAGGCAACGAGTCAAAAAAGTAAGTAAATGTCCACAGTGAAACATGGTGGTGACAGCATCATGCTGTGGGATTAATGTTCATCTAAATATAGCCAGGTTTTTGTCAAAGTGGATGAAATTATGAACAGTTCCAAATACTTGTCACATTTGATGAAAAACCTTCAGGTGTTTGATAGAAAGCTAAAGATGAAGAGAGATTTTAGTTTTCAGCATCAGGGTGAGTCCAAGCATTCATCCGCATCCACTTAAAAATGATTTCATGCAAGGAAATGAAAGTTTGGAAAAAAGCCTAGCCAGACTCTAGAACTAAATTTAACAGAATTTCCTCACGATCGAATACATTTTAGGAACCTCTGCAGGTTGAGCTGGCAAATATTTTCCAAGTTAAGATGAGGAATCCCAAGGAAAAAGGCTGAATCAAAATGTGTTTTAACTTTAAGTAATAGTTCAAGGATGTGCACACATATGTAATCTAGCTGATGCATTTTTTTTATTTTTCCTTCTATTAGATTTATTTGTTTTTCTGTTGAATTATACAGGATGAATGTCAAATTAAATGAGTAAATTGTTTGCAAAGGATTTATTATAATCTCATTGTTTACCTCACAAAAACCTGGCACTCTAACAGGGGTATGAGCATCATTTAGTTCTTTACTGTCCTTTGTACACTGATTTAAGACTTTCCTTATGTATAAATAGAGGTAACACGGATGTGTTTTGTTTGAGGATAAAATTTTAAAGTGGATGAAGGATAGGGACATTTTTGCATTTGTTGCTTATATTTACAAAGCCTAGGAAAGAACACAGCAAATGTTATATCCTGCATGATTTTCAAAATGTAATGATATTTTTGTGGAGCCCATGATTTGTATTTGACCTTCTTGTTTTGTATGGGGGGTAGGTACTTAAATAAAATTATCAATCAATCAATAAATCAATCACTCAATCAATCAATCAACATTACTCTGGTGAATATTTTAAATGTGTTGCAATGACAAATCTTTTGGATCACTAATTAAACTTTTAAACCTGGAATCCTAAAAAAAACCTTTAGAGTATTTGTAAATATTTGTAAAGTATCCCTTTTCTTTTTTCCAATGAAAAATGCATCTATATGTATATTTATATTTATTTTATAACCCAACAACACTAAGCGGAATTAAGCACTTACAGAAATTGGACATTTTAAATGGATATTTTAAAATAATATTTCACTCTTACTTATACAGGTAATCTGTCGGAGATACGTACAGCACCACACGTTGGGTGCAGATCAAAGCAGAACATCTGTATTTTCAGTGTGGAACAGAAACAATCACTGATCTGACGTCTGGATGCAGCAGAACATCTGCTGACGTATGCAGAGAATGACGCACAGCTCTGGTGCTGCTCTGACCTCACACCAGAGATAAAATCTGCTACAACAAAAGAAGCCCTTTCTGCTTTAAGTTGTTTCAAAAATCATTAACGACAAAAAAAAAAAAAATTAAATTGTTTTTTTAAGTATTAATGAAAGTTGAGAGTTTGTGAGAGTTTACTGATGAAGGCCCTGATAAAGGACAGAAAGAGAAAAGTTGGCCTTGATGAAAATTAAACAATCAACAGGATAGTGTTTTTACGTAGAGCAAAGCTATTCCAAATAAAGCATGAACAGAAAATGAAAAAAATGAGAAAAAATTAATTAACCTTGCAAAAGGAACATGCAAAGGCCATTTTGATTAGGTTTTCTGCAACGCCTTTCTCTTTTCTTTCCCTCCACGCCTCTTCCTGTTTGCAACAGTTGAAAGCAGCATGTGAGGCAGCAGCCTAGACGTTGAGGTTTGTTGCCACTTTGCCTCACGTCTCATTATCTGCACGGCAGCCTTGTCTCAGGCAGAGGCTGAATTTACATAGAAATAGAAAATTAGTGAGGGCGGCACAGGAGGGAGCTGATACCAAGAGCAGATTTAAACCCGCACGCAGCATCGCATTTTTCCCCCTCGCTGCTTCAGCTTGAATATTGGAGAATGATCTTTCCCCTGAGGACGTTTGTATGGGAGACGTCGGAGCTCCTCTGTGGAATTAACAGTTTTGTTTGTTGCTTTGTCTTTTCTCTGAAAGCATGAATGGAAGCTGTGGCTGGTTTGTATTGATCAGTTAGTTGTCACTTTCGCTCTCAAACACAGCGAGGATCGTTCAACACGTCTGCTGACGTCCTGCTGCTACGAGAAACTCTGCAACAATCTGCTGCATAGATTAATAAGCAGAGCAATGTGCTAACAAAGTGTGAACTCTACTTTCTGCAGAGCTTCAAGTGCTGCCTGTTTACCAAACCTTTGCGCTCAGAGGAAATCCAATATTAAAGTGTGCAGATAAGCATTTTGTGTACTCATTGCTGTCAACAAATGGCCCCACACTGTTTTTAGAACAATCAGAGCAGCCTACATCCACTTAATATGGGCCTAACTGACTTAGCCTTTTTATTGAAAATTGGAGCAGTTCTTTCAGTAATTTGATTGGATTTTATAACAAACAACTGAAAGATATTTTTAAAAAACAATAATTCATCACAATTAAACTTACTAATGATTCAAGAATTGTAGATTTACACAAGTTGGGAAAGGTTTTTAGTTATTTCTAAACAACTGCAGGTTAAAAGATTATCAGCTCACACCATGTTTTGGATAAAATGATAAATATAGGGAAAAATGGCTGAGGGTGTTTAGGAACAATCCAGTAACAAAGAAAGTCGCTCATAAACTGGAAACTGTAGGAGCACCAGTGTCAATGTTCACACGGAAACCAGTTTTAGATCTACATGAATGGACCAAAAAAGCTCTGGTTCCGAAATCATCATCATCTAGCTCAACTGCTTTTAAAAGCTGCCCACTTACAGAAGCTTGAAGCATTCTGGAGAACAGTTTTATAGTCATAGAAGACAGAGTTTAAACTGCTTAGCTGCTATGACAAGACGTATGTTTTAAGGAGTCAGTGTGAAGCTTAGAAACCTAAGAACACTGTACCAACCATCGGGCAAGGTGGTAGCAACATTGGATGGGGCTTCTTCCACTCTTCAGTGGTGCTAGTGTATTGCATACAGGTCCGAGGACTACCTCCATTTTTTTCAACTTCACCTCAACTCAACAGTTAAATGTTTAGAATTAAACACAGTTTGATATTCCAACAGAACAATGACCCCAAATTCACATCCAAAATACTAGGCGTGGACCAGTCACTGGTTTTAAAAAGCACTGGTTTAAAAAACATTAAAATTTTCTGTTCTACAAGTTAAAGTCACTTTAACTAAATGCTGGAGAAAGTTCTGGAGTTTTGGGTTGAGAACAAACTGTGTAAAGCAGACCTGTAGGTGAAAGTGGTTTGTTGGATGTTTTGCAGTTTAACTGTAAAACGCCACATTTATAAAACACTTTTATTTTGCGAGTATCATTCTGGGCCACAAATGTTATGTTTGAGAGTGATTCTGCAGTAAAATGTCACATGTTTGGTCGCGAGTGGCAGGACAGCAATGCTTCTGTGTCGAGACGAGCAGGGTCTGGATTGATTTAAGACGAGGGATAAAATAAATGAGAAGCCGTGGGAGAGCCGGATAAATTTTTACCCACGGACCCTTTCATCCTCTGCACTCCGCTCTGAAGCACGCACAGTGTTGGTGTAAAGGTGGGAGGATAAACAGTGGTGTGTCTGAATCCCTCTTGGTGCTAATGATCACATCTACCGTCTCTACATCCAACTGATTCCCCACTAATGAAGCTCTCCTTTCACCTCCACTCCTGCTTTGGTCTCCTCTCTCCTTTTTGTTTTTCCATACTCCTGTTTTGACTCCCCTCTGTCAAATTTCTTACATTTTTAGAATCCATTTGCATTCCGGCTTTTAGAAATCTCAGAGTGTCTTCCTCATGTGGTGTCTCATGAACTTTTACAGCTGCAATTTTCCAGTGCATTTACAATAGTTAATTCTTTCCTGGGCTTAAAACCTCAGACTTCAATCTACCACACACAATATGTTCCCAGCATGAAGGGCATTTTGACTTTAAATTACCCACTTAAGCCTGCTTTTATTTAGCTGACAGTGTTTCTTCAACTCGCTCTAATGGCTCCGAACACATTCCTGCTGCGGTGCAAAAAAGGTTAGATGACAGTTTGCACCGTGCAAAAATTTTCTTTCCTACAGAAGTGACTTTTTCCTGTTTTTTGCAGCTCAGATTAATGTTTTTGTTTCTTTTCGTTACACTTCTACTACTTTTGTGTCTAAATTTCCCTTTCTTGGTTACATTTGTGGGGAGAAACCTTTCTGTAGAGGGTAGGAGGTGGGTATTTGGCTTCCATCCAGATGCTGACGAGAACTTCCTGTTTCTTCAGCTGTTTGAGTGAGGTCATAGGTCAAAGTCAATCTCCTATGCATGAATCCACTCAGGCACACATTGCGAAGGAGCAGAGAGGAGAAGTGTTGACTTCAGCAGGGATGTGGGCTTTAGCAGATAAGTCCGAATCAATGTTGAGGGCAAAGCGGGGGTGATGTGAGTTTGGAACTTGGAACAGGTTCAGATTTGGGCTGTTGGATGCTTATGAAGGTCAACAACTGCCAAACGGATTAAATCCAGGTCCAGATTATTTTTATATTACAAATAAATATAATTTTAATACGAGGCACTGAAAATTAGGCTATTTTTTAGCAGTTTTTATTTATTTAATCTTTACATTTCCACGTTCATCTGAGTGTTTAGGAACTTCCAATGTTTTCCAGGGTTTAAATGATGTGACACAACTGGACCTGTTGTTTTAGCCACTGGCTGCAACTGAATAAGGATCTATGTTTATTATAGCATGCACAGTAAGAAGAACGATACAGGGGCTGAAAAGCTCACTGCTGAACCGTAGCTAAAAGTGGCATCTTCTGATTACTAAGTACCTAAAACAACCATTAGATACCACCTACATTCTAGCTAGTTTTGACTTTTATCTGGAACTGAATGCTTTGGTCAAATGAGACTAAGACTGTTGAGTACGGTAGTGGATCTATCATTCTGTGGCCCTTTTTCTCCTTGAACCTTATAGTGCATGTCATAATGGACTTTTTAAGGTACTAGGACATTTTGAATTAAAATTCTTGTGAGCTCTGCCAGAAAATGTTAACAGGTTGTCATTGGGGTCTTTCAGGAGGATAATGATCCTCCTGGAAGACATACAAGATACCTAAATTTTGAGTGCCTTGTTGCTGAAATGCGCTATATAAATAAACTTGACTTGACTTGACTTAAATCCTCTGGAAAACCTGTGGACTGAGCTGAACAGAAGAACACATATGAGAGGACCCAGGACTCTGGATGATGTGGAAAGGAATGTTCAAAGATCCCCCTCTCTGTATGCTTCAACCTGGTCAAATGTTACAGGACCAGCCTGTCAAGCAGACCGTGAACTGCTGTCCTATTAGAAAAAGAAGCTTGTATAACAGCAGGACACCAGTAAATGTTGCATGGTGAGTTTGGAAAAAATAATGCTTCCTTAATGTGAGATTTATTTACCAACCAAAGAAATGTGATCGAGTTGAAAATTGGATTTTTCTTACATTTTCAGTTTGAGATTATGTGGCCACAAATAATAAGAGTAAGGATTTTAAAAGGTTTTTAATGAAGGAAATCAAAATAATTATGCATCAAAACAGGGTATTAATAGTTTCGTTTGAGTTTTCTTCTCGGAAATAAAAAGACAATCCGCTTCCAAAACCATCTAAATCGCTTTCTGAAATAGCTAATTACAGCTCACTCTAAACCTGATATTGGTAACCTCTTCCATAATAGATTGTGGATTAGTCATTTTTAGACCTGCCATGTTGATAATGATGATCCGTATTCTCATCCCAGCTTTGTATCGCGTTCCGTCCAGGTCACACAGCTCCGGAGGTCGTCTCCGGATGCTAACGCAAACACATGGCCAGGGGTGAGGCAGACATACTGCACATGAATCTGTGGCTTTATTTGTACTTTTGTACAAACCTGTGCACTGCACAGTGACAGCTAGGCAAACAATGTCTGCATGTTGTCTGTTATCTCTGCACACAACAACATGAACGTAGAGAGCGACTGGAGGACGGCAGAGCAACTGTTGAGGCTCTTGGAGGTTGAACTTTGAAGTCTTAAGCAGGGGAGTTTAGCTTAATCTGCCTCCAACTGATCCACAGGCTTAGTCGCCTCTCTCTCTCCCCACTTCTTCTCTACCTTACTCACTCTCTATCTCCCCCTTCTTCTCTGTGTTGTCCTTCCTATTCCATCATCCAGGAGGACAGAGATCCCCCCAGCCCCCAAAACAAAGCTAAAAATAAAAGGATGACAGAGGAGACAGGCTACAATGACAGACTGTGACAGAACGTAGTTCTTTTTCTTTGACACGAGTGAAAAGATACACATACAAACGTCTGCAATTTGTAAAATTAATTAAAATCTGAAGTGAAGAGACCAAAAATAAATGTTAAAACGTTGCACATTACACTAAACTCTGGTTGCTTGAAAGGAGATCAGGAAGAATGACTCAAGACTTTTGCACAGTACTGTTAGTGATTCAGTATTTACTGTTTTTTGAAAATAATTACATTTTCTTAAAAATGATGATAGTATGAACCTTAACTTACAAATACTTGTCTTCTGTCATACGGTCACAAAAGTAAACGTGGAGTTTATTAAATTATATTACTCAAAATGTGTGTTCTGATCCGATGAAACTAAGGTTGAGCTAAAATAAAGGATGAACATTTGGAAATAGCACCTCATGTTTAGTATGGTGGAGGATCTGTGATGCTGTGGGCCGGTTTCTCTTCCTCAGTAACAAAGAAACCTTGATACGGTTCTTAGCATCATGAACTTTTTGAAATACCATGAATTTTAAAATAATATACATCAGATCTGTGTCAGAAAACTAAAAAAGAGTCGTCACTAGTTTATTATCAGGATAATGGTCCAAGTTATGGTCAAACCAAGACTAATAATGGTTCTTCCAAGACTATCTCAGTCTGCAGAGCTAAATCGTAGAGAAAAACTGTGGGGTGAGCTGAAGAGAAGAGAGGATCAGAGAGAATCCAGGTCTCTAGGTGAGCTAGATTGTCTAGAGGAAGGTAATGTATGCACAGAAGACTATGAGCTGTTCTATAGACTATAACTGCAAAACAATTATTATTTATTTTAATTTTTTACATATTTTCACCGGGGGTGCCATTAAATGAGCCAATTTCCATTTCTCTACTTTACTGTGGAAACCCACATGTGCAGTATAAAAGGCCTTTAATAGTGATCCTGAATTAACTAACTTCAGAGAAATTCACTGGACAAAAGCAACAGAGTTCGCAGGAGACTATATTTCATGAGGGATAAATACAGGAACATTTTCGTCATGCTTGTTTTTATTACATTCCCTTAGGATGTACGCATTAAACAAACCATGTTTTTACCCTACTGCACAAATTAGAAATGCTAAAGTTTGCTGTTTTTGGGTCTACTTTTGTATAAAAGCAAAAAGATGAACACAGCAATGCAAAAAGTACTGTAAGCATTCACAGATAATAGAAAAACAAGTAAAAGTATCTGGACAATATAAAAGTCAATTTGGATTCTTCTGAGTTCTTCTTTCTGTTTCCTCTATGGTTGCATTGCTCAGGACTGCCCACCAAAACCAGTGAGTGCCTCTTAAGGTATCACTACATTAACCATATTAACATCTGGACTTTGACTAAGCCATTGAAACCCCATGCTTATTTTCTTTTACAGCCATTCTGCTGCAGGTTTGCTGCTGTGTTTGGGATCTTTGTCTTGCTGATGACCCAGTTTGGGCCAAGCTTTAGCTGTCGAACAGATGATCTCACCTTTGACCCTTAAATACTTTGGTTGAAAGAAGAGTTCATGGTCGACTCAATGACTGAAAGGAGCCCAGGTGCTGTGGCTGGAAAAACAAGCCCAAATCATCACCCCTCCACCACCATGCTTCACAGTTGAGTTGACTTAACTGTTTATCAATGCTGTGTTTGTTTCTTTCCAACATGGCCCTATGCATTATGGCCCAATATTTTTTACGTTTCTCTGAGTAGCACGTTTTGACCAGTGGGTGGATGTTCTGGGATGTCTAAATATCAGCTATCTTAAATGTTTTTCACTTGTAAATAATCTTGTAGAATGATGGGCTTTAAATTATTTGGAATTTGGCCTTCATAATCTTTCCCAGATTGATAGGCTTCTACGTTTCTCGAAGGTCATTGTTCACATCTTTCCACCTTGGCATTGTGTTAACCTGTTACCTGAATGCTTCAAACCGGCAAACTTCTAAAACCCCTGATTTACATCAACTGGACTTAATAAACTGCACCTGGCTACTGCTTTCCCTCTTAAATCCTATGGAAGCAGAAAGAGTGCATTTAGATGATGCATAATCTGAAAAGAAAGGCTGAAAAGAAGTAAAATAGAACAAATGACATCAAAACTCCGCTGCAATTCCTGCCTGAGTCTGAGGTTCATATGTGTCCACAGTGCTATGAAATGTGAGTTACAGCAGCTATGATGAAATGCAGAAACTCAGTCCTCTCTGTTGCTGAAGATAAGTGGCACATGGAGATAGAGAGTGAGTGCCGTTTTGCTGACTGAGCTTTCAGGCAGAGGTTGTAAATTTCAGGAGTGATAAAATTTAATATGCAGTATTATGAAATAAAACATATGCAATGTTTTCATACGTGTCTTTTTCTTGAATATGAACATCTTACTGACTACAACAGGCAGCATAAAATGGATGGAAATATTTAGCCATCCTAGCATAGCTCATCTATTCCTATATTTAGTGTTTTGGCCTCCACCATCAGGTCTTTAAAGGCAGGAGTAATAACAAGAATAACTACGTAACTGATAAGTTAAAAAACTGAACATATTTCAACAGTTTCACAAAAAAAATAAAAAACTGAAATAAGACGCTAAGCTGCTGTACAGTTCAGCACTGACAATTTTACAAATGTTGTCTGAATGACATTTCACTCAAAATGAGCCCTACTCTACTTTCCCAAAATGAATGTCAAACTTCCTGTGTAGGGAAGCAATAACAGGAAGCAGGAAACAGGTGTTCATGCAAAAGGTGAAAGGTTAAAGGAAATGACCACAGGAAGTGGCTGGATATAAGCAAATGGTCAGCTATTAAAGTTAAATAAAGTCAAAGTGCTGCTGCAGTTTTCAGTCTGAACAAAAGATCACAGAGGCTAAAAGAATCCCCAGAGTAAGACCACAATGAACCCCCAGACAGTTTACAGCTGATCCCAAGATGCTTGCAACCCTCAAGTCTGGAACGAGTCTACACCAATGACAACGGAGATGGTTTCACTCTCTGAACGAACATGATGGTTCAGTCAGTTGTTGGTGTTTCTATGTGAACAGATCGCCGAGGTTTGCAGAGAGCTTTAACCTTTATACAACGATCACTTATATTAAAGATTAGTTTTAAGGACCGACCTCACAGGTTTTATTTGCCTACCGAATTTGCTTGTGACACACAGGAAATTTGTATTTTTTTAAGCAGCAGATCCTCATGCAGCCTTATGGAAATAGAAGCTTTGTTCCACGGTGCTAAACACAAAGGCTTTAAAACTGAGATAAAAAAGTCCAGGACTTTGGGATAATCATCTTTTCCCACCTTGCAGCTTTACGTATTTATTTTGTAATGATTTAAATGATGGTTGCCCTCCAAACACTATGTTTGTTTTGGAACTTTTGACCACGGTGAAGTTAGTTTTAGGATGGATTCCTGCTCTGCGGATTTAGCGAGGTCTTCCTCCCATTTGGTCCGATGCAGCCAGTCTGATTATGGGGAGCTGCCTTCTGCCTGTATGTGCATCTGAACAGCTGATTTTATGTGCGATTGGCTAATTTAGGATGTTATTAAATACAGCGCCCCCTACCTGCGTGTAATTCAGAAACTGATGTGTCCTTTTTATTTTCAGACATAGTTTATGTAAATTTGTAAATAGTAAAATTATATTTGGGTTTGACCCGCTCCGGCCATTGTGGTCCTTAATATTATTATAGTCGCTCTTGAGTTTTATTATTTTTTCCCTGCACTACCTCTAGGAAAACAAGCTCCTGGTCCCGTGGCCAATCAGTGAACAGCAGTCTGTTCACGTCACATGTAGTTCCTACTCAGCCCAGGTCGTAGGGACCAAAAACTAGGTACCGGTATGGAAAAAACAGTAATGGAAACGTTTGCAAAGCAGGCCGAGTGGAGTGGAGCCGGTGGAAACTGGAAATATATGTCCCAAAGAAAAATACACTAAGATTCTGAAACCGACAAAAGCAACAAACCAATAATAAAAACAGATTCAATGGAAACACATTTCGCTCACCTTTCTGGTGTCTGGCTGCTTACCCTCTGTCCACGTTAACATGCATACTGCACTCCCAAAGTCTCCTGGAAGCAGTTTTGTTCTTAAATATGTCTTAACTGAGGTCTTGTATTATTTTCTCACTTGTTCTTAGAGGGTCCTTTTGTTTATTGCGTTTTATTATATTTTTAAAACTCCATGTCCAGCCTTGATGTTTTAAGTATTTTAGACAAATGATTTTTGTATGTGGGCTGCACGGTGGCGCAGTTGGTAGCACTGTTGCCTTGCAGCAAGAAGGTCCTGGGTTCAATTCCCGGCCGGGGAAGTTTGCATGTTCTCTCCGTGCATGCGTGGGTTCTCACCAGGTACTCCGGCTTCTAACAGGCACGTCCAAAGACGTGCCTGTTAGGGAGGGTTAATTGGTCACTCTAAATTGCCCTTAGGTGTGTGAATGAGTTTGTGCTTTGTTGTTTGTGTGTTGCCCTGGTGACCTGTCAAGGGTGTACGCCTTGACCGCCTCTCGCCCATAGACTGCTGGAGATAGGCACTAGCTTCTCGCGACCCACTATGGAATAAGCGGTAGAAAATGACTGACTGACTGGTTTTTGTATGTATGCTTGTGTTGATTTTATTTACATATTTGTATATTTAATTGGATGCTGGTCTTTCTTGTCGGCAAGATAAATCTACCTAAGAGTATTAAATAGGTCACCTTACCTCATCCACATGTAAGCAGAGGTTTTGTTATGTTTTAACTTGTTTGTGGCCTAAGTCCACACGACTTGGTGGCCTATATTTTGTTTCTGTAGAAGGAACCTCAACAAATCTTTCTAGCGTTGTCCTGACTTCTAAACTTAAGATTCATAAAAGGAAAAGATAACAGTCACAAATGTTTGGCAGAATATTTAACCTAGCATTTCTTTTGCCATGCTCAGGAGTTTCTTCTTTTGATTTCTTTAAGTTGTTAAACATATTCAAGTCATCTATTGGTGCTAGGCTTTCTCTGCAGATTCCTTTGTTTGAGTAGGTTCCTCTTCTTAGATGTCAAAGCCTGTGAGAAGCAGCCGTTTGGATTTTTCTTGCTGTACTAAACAGCAGGGTTGTTTCTTATTGGAACAAAGCTGATAGTAGCCACAATACCTTTGTGTTTTAGATCTTAATTTTTTGGGGTATGTGCAGCAATTCATACCCTCCTTTGAGTCGATTTATACCCACTTTGACAAGAGAGGATTTAAAGTAATGTATTCATAGTCTACTGTAAGTACATGTAATAATGAGAGTTCAACAATTGATGTGGACAGTCAACAGGTTGGTAAGATCACGCTAATTCTGGATTGATAAGAGGTCCTAATCTCAACAATCTCACCACGATCAGTGGAAATAGGGTGTAACAAGTCTTCATCAATTATTTTACTGTTAGATTTAGATATACGTGAGACTTCTACCCAATTAACCTTAACAGTCCAAAAACATGACTGTTAGGTTAATTGGTCTCTCTAAATTGCCCTTAGGTGTGAATGAGTGTGTGTGTTGCTCTTTGTCCTGTATGTCTCTTTGTTGCCCTGCGATGGACCGACGACCTGTCCAGGGTGTACCCCGCCTCTCGCCCAGAGACTGCTGGAGATAGGTACCAGCTTCCCCACGACCCACTATGGAATAAGCGGGATAGAAGATGAATGAATGAATGAATGAGACTTAAGCATTCTAAGAATTATTTATTTCCAAATAAATGAAAATACTTCCGACTAAATTGTTCCTGTGAAGTATTTGTTTCCAGGTGTGAAATGGCAGTAGGAAAAGATAACGAACTGATCCGCTTATTTCCTCCGTCTACTGTTTTTACATTTCTGATCTGGATTTCTTTCCAGATCAGTATCTTCAGTATTTTCGCCTTCCTCTTCCTCCTTCCAGAGTTTTGGGTCCGCTACAACACTTTGCTTGATACCAAAGAGCATTAGCATCATAGACTACTGAAGACAGCATAGAATGTACATATTCTTAAAATTTCATTACACATGCTTTAAAACATTTACTCAAAATGTGGAGAAAGAATTTTAAGGAATGCTTAAATCTAAATTATTTGTTTACATTTTGTGCACTGAGTTGTATGACTATGTAAAATATTGAAATATTTTTTTATGAATGTAGTTTGATGCAAACTTTAAACAATAAAAGTAATGCTGTCCTCCCATAAAATTGTCTCCTCATTATTTCATCTTCGACCGCTTCATAGCCACCAAAGGAATTCGTTCAGCTCATAAATCATCCCCTGTCCTGTTACGTGGCCTTGAAGCGTGGCGTGTCGTCTGTTGGTGTCGTTGCTGCTCTGTTTTTCTCTCTATCAGCAGCTGCTTCTTCCAGTGAAGCCCGCCGTCACTCTGCAGCTGTCGGCTAACAAGAGTTCAGCCCGGCATTAAGCTTTCAGCCACCCACTCTCCTCCGCTTTCCCACTCTGTTTGTCCTCTACCCAGCTATCTTTATTTCATCGTCTCTAACACTTTGTTTTTATTCCCAACCTATTGTTCTCCCTTTTTTCTCAACACACACACACACACACACACACACACACACACACACACACACACTTCTGTTATCTTTTGTCTCTCTGCTCCACTTTCCCCCCGACAGTCCTGTGAGTTGACTAGAGATTCCTGCACCACATGCCACAACAGCCGCTCTCTGTACAAGAAGAACGAGAAGACGACATTTTATCCACAACTGAAACAGTAGACAATCAGAGGTCCACACTGCAGCGGGCACAGATTCATCTTTCAGATGAACACGTGTCGAACCAGGGTGGGAATATCGGCATGGATGTTTGCTTCTAAGATCCATTCATCAGATCAAAGCTAAGCTGCATCGTCGAGAGGACTTGAAAAAGAAAGTCTGGCAAAGTGTGATAAGTCTGTGCAGGAAAGTTTGTTACGCTGTGAAGTTACTCATCCATGCACTGTTTCTAATTCACCAGAACTTAGAAAAACATTTTCCAATGCAGTAAAATCTTTGTATTATTCAGTGTTGGAGCTCCTACAGACTTTTATCCTAGCTATGCACAAAGTATGTCATTTATTTTAATGCTTGAGGTACTTATGTCCAATAATCTTGGAAAACCTCAGTGTCCGGCAGCGTTTAAGAGGTTATTTTGGTGTGGGTGTTTCTTTCTCAGTGTGCATCTGTGTCATCAGATGCTGCACAAACCCATTTAGTTGCCTCTCTGATATGGTATAAATAGCCTTAAAAGCAACAGGGGGATTCGCCCTCTATTATAAGAGTCTAAATATCAGCAGCTATTAGCCTGCCTGTCTCCCTGCGGCTTCTCCAATCATCCAGAACTGGATTACTCAGCTGCCAGTCGGCCTCGGGCTCCAACACTCGGGGTTTATACGCAACATGAAAATAATGTTTACACATTCTGTAAAGAAACTATTTTATAATGATTCAACTTGAACCCAGGGTGCAGTGAACCACAGGTCAAACCGGTGGTAAAAAAATCCGCCCACCAGCACTAAAGCACACTAATTAACACATCATGTCTCATTTGTGTAACCTGTGCAAACACCCTGCAAATCGTGTACTGCAATATTTTTATGCTCAGAAGACAGATTTCCTGTAATCATCAACTGTTGCTTAGAAACAGGAGGCAGAGTTTGGTTTGGAAAAACACAAATGACCCGCGGAGAGCCCTGGCCTCGGTCCTGACCTCCAACTACCTGCCAGGCCTTCGCCCTCGACATCAGAAACAAACTCACCAAACGTCTTTGTAATTACACTCGGCTGTGCATGAACCTAATGTCATACACATTATAATGCCCCTTGAGACATAAACTTGCTTTTTTAGTAACCTCACAGGCTGCAAAGATCAGCTAGAAGATAAAAGCAACCTCCCGGCTTCCTTTTTCTCTAACCATTAAATGTAATTATAATGTACCTACATTGGAAGCCATGTTAAGAAACTGCCTGGCATGAAAACTAAGTTTAGTAGGCTCAGAGTGCTTTTCAGAGATCCACAGCATCAATTTCAGAAAATCTGGCAGCTTGTTAAACACTCATCAGTCAGAGACCAGAACCCAGAGCAGTGATGACTGGACCAATGCCGTGGAGCAAAAAAAGCTTTCAGTATAAAAAATACGACAACATTCTTTCACAGCAGAATCCTGCTACGTTCTATAAAGCCTGGCACAACTGTGGGAACTAAATGTGTGTGTTTGCATCCCTAACAATTAAGCCAGCATCAAAATGTCTTCATAGCTGCAACTTTGGATCATTTATCCTAGCAGTCGATGGCGACTGTGGCTCAGTGGGAAGAGTAGTCGTCTTGGAATCTGAGAGTTCGATTTCAACTTCCTCCTGTCACATATTGATGTGCCCCTGGGCAAGGCACTTAACCTCAAATTGCCTACCAATCTGTGTATCAGTGTATGACTGTGTGTGTTGGTGAGTGCGACTGGGTGAATGTGGCTCTAGTGTAAAGCGCTTTGACTGGTCAAAATGACTGGAAAGCACCATATAAATTCAGTCCATTGACCATTAATGTGCGTACGAGTCTTTTTATGTGTTTTTGCAGCTATAGAAGAATAACACGATTTTCTCTCCTCCGTTTACATCATGTCTCAAAAGGAGACATTAGATGCACAGGGGAGAAATCTTCATCTCTGAATCTGAGAAAAAGTAACCAGCATGCATCACTTCTATTTACTTACTTAATTTACTGTCATTGTCACAATAACAGTTAAAGATAATAACGAAATTTGGTGGAGGATCATACAATTGCGTAGTAAAAAAGTGCTAGTGGTGCAAAATATATAAATAAATAAATATAATATGTAAATAAATATAACTTTATAAGGGTCTAGTAATCAGTGCGGACACAGATGGTAATACAGCATCTAAGGGCAGGATAGTAAAAGGGAGATATACTGTCAAAAGAGTCAGAGGTTTAAGCAGTGTTCATTGGTTGCTGCAGCAATGCAATATCCAGTTCACAGTTATTGTCATGGTGAGATCTGAGATGTGACGATGATGGGTGGGGGCAGAGAAAGGGGGGCTGTCCGTTTAACAGGCTCACAGCCTGGGGATAAAGACTGTGAGCCATTCCAGTGGTCCTGGCGCTTATGGACCTATACCTTCTGCCTGAAGGTAACAGGTGAAAGGGGTCATGTGCAGGATGGTACCTATCCCGCAAGAAGTAGTTCACTCGTGTCAAGCAGCGGGTGGTATAGAGGTAGAGGTTTAGGTACTTTAACAGTTTATGTCTCTGTAGTATTTTTTTTTAGTTTAGCTGTTTGTGACTCTGTTAACTGAATGCTCTGCTCAGCCAGAACCGGCAGCAGTTGGAAACAATCCCAAACTTAAATAATCAATGGCAGCAATCATGAAGAGAGAATTATTGTAAATCATTTACACAGACCAGGATCATGATTGGAGGCCACACTATTTGTCCTTAATAAAATGGCCGGTAAAGGCACTCATAAGAAATGAACCACAATGCAAAGTTTTGTCTTTATGAAAACGGGTACGTTAGTAGTGGTGGCGGACAATGCAATGAATGTGTTACTAATCACCTCAAATGCAACAAAAAGCCTGTTTTCTATTAATTAAACAGTTTCCAAAGACTGCAAAAGAAATAATCTTACTTTAACTGTAATTAAACTAAAATTAAAGACAGCTGGGATTTTAACCAAACTGAATCATTTCATTTCTACATGTTTGTTTCTGAGATTTCAAGTATAGTACTGTTAAGTCCAAAATGATTCATACCCCTGGCTGATCTAAAGTCTTATTTTAATTTTACCCAGAAGTAGTATTACAGTTTTAGAGTGGCCTAGTCAAAGTCCTGAAACTGTGGAAGGGTTTAAAGAAGAGGGTGATGGCAAGGAGGCCTTCCAATCTCAAACATTTGGAGATCATCATTAAAAATAAATCTTTAAAATATGACTGTATAAAAACGTAAAACGCTGCTCAGTTATTATAACGAAGGTTTGATGTTTCCATTGATTATTGGAAAGAGTATAAATAATTATCGACTTGCCATTTTTTAAATAAAATGTAAATACAAACAGATAAACTGATCATTTATTTTCATTGTTTAATTATGTTTTGAGATTTTAATTTCTTCTGATTTTCTTCATTAATCATGTCTGAGTTTGAGCCATTTAAGGCCTTTCAATAAAACATAATTGTAAACCCTAATAGACATGAACCTTTGGATTTGCAGAGAAACTGTCACCCAAGGGATTATTTTCCTGGAACAATCTTTCAGATATGTAATTTTGCTGACTTGATGTTTAATATTTGGAGTTTAGTGAAACTTCAAGGTTAAATTGTAAAACAATGTGAGGAATCATCCATCTATGCCCAACCTACAGTAAACATTGTCAGAGCTGGGGCAGGGCAGCAATCCAGAGGTTAACAGCTGAGAGGCGGGGTACATCCAGGACTGGGCACCCCATCACAGGGTACACACAGGACAAACAACCATGCATGCACAAACACACACACACTCATACCTACAGAGCTACAGCACCAAGGTAATCTAACAGTCATATTTTTGGACACTGTAATTTGGAGCTGAAGAAAACCAGCTCATGCATTTTGACCTTCTTTCTGCAAGAACCCATCACAAATCCTTTTACAGGAAAATTCCACCGCTCTAATAATAAAGGCGACCAGATGGAAAGTTAATTATAATAGACATGAAGTAATGTGAATATGAATGTAAATATAAGTATTCAGTTCACCCACTGTTTACCACACAAAAAGTCCCTAAAAATTCCCTTAGAGTCCCAGGTTCTGGTAAAATAAATGTTAAAATAAATAAACAAATATATATAAATATATATATATACATGTACATATATATGTGTGTATATATATATATATAATATATATATATATATATATATATATATATATGCCCTGGAGATGTGCTATTGATATATGGATAATAGATGTAAGATCCTGGTAGTTATTTCCAGATAGAAGCTTCTGTCAGTCCCAGTTTTAATGTCATAATTTTGCATAAATATAAAGCACACTCAACATCGACAGTCCTGCATTCAGAAAAAATAACTCATCCATCTCATGCTTCATGCTTCATCTGAGCTGCTTTGTGTGAAGGAGAGTAATCCAAACACTTGGTCCCACTTCCTCCTCTGGTGTGGAACTGTTTCCTGCAGGATGTTCAGGTTTCTGGCCTGGCGTGTCTGTGTGTCTGTGTGTGTCAGCCTGCAGTTCATGCGACACTTACAGTTTACTTGTTCACACCTCCGACACAACATCCTGTCCGACTGAATCTCATCTCCCTACTTGCAGTCTATCTCCTTTTTTCTCCTTTTCTCTTCTTTCTCCTTCCTTCATGTCCCTTTATTTATTTTAGCATCTTTCCCATATTTATATTCTTACAAATCTGCTTGCAATCATGGATTTTCCTCCTAATTTGTTCCTCATTAAGTGTTCCTATGACAGAATGCATTTTTAGCGACAGACACATGGAGCAGACACACCTACGTCACTGTTCCTGTGTTGCCTCTCAGGGTTTATGGTAAAACATTTAAGAGGACTCCTAAAAGCCCCTCATAAAACTGTGAGAATATAATTTTTCAATTAAAAGCTGTTCATCTCAAAACCTACTAAAGAAAATGAGTCATGGGCCAGGAAAAGGGTTTCTTGATATTAGGGTTAGAATACACATGTGTATTCTGCATACACATTCTGTATACACACTTGTATAATGAGGTTGATGTGAATGATTAACTTCTTACCCTTGCTTACAATGCAACAGGAGTGCACAAGGTACTGACTTTACTATGAATATCGGACACTTATCAGTCGCACTAGTCTTTGGTTTAACAGAAATTTACGAATACATTTTTTTACACTAAAAACCTGCAGGATTTCATAAAATAAAAACAACTCCACCCATCCTCAGACATCATCCCCCTGTTGCTATAAATGCAGACAAACAGAACACACGGACCTGTTTGACGCGGTCCGGGTTGACGGTGGTCTGAGGCTGCAGGATGCTGACCGGTTCTGTCTTCTGGGTGCTCTGAGGCATCTCCCTCACCTTCTCAGCGATGAAGTCATGGACACCGTTCAGCGCCTCCACCGTCCCCTGGATCAGACACACCCGCTCTGTCGTGCCTGCAAACACAAGCACGCACAGCCGGGTCAGGAAAGGCAACAGCAAGGTTCAGGAAAAAAGGCTCAGGCAACAAGCAGTGAAAAACACGACACAGGGTGAAGTGCAAATATCTAATTAAGTTCAAGTCTCCTTCTTCATTGAGGAACATCTCTAAACACATGGAAAAAGACACCAAACTACTTGATTTAAGGTCAGCTACTCCAGATAATCATGTTGTATTACAAAGTTTTACTAAAAGCTAATGCAGATCTTGGTTTTAATGTAGTTTCCAATAATTATAAGGATGTTAAAAAGATTCCAATAATTTTCCTACAACTTTAAAACCAGCGGCAGGCATCCGACACCCTTTGCTATGAACTGTTGTCTTCCCCTCAGGGCATTGCTTGTCTGTAGGATTTAGGTCTGGGGTCTGAGAAGCCAAGGAAGAAGGTTGACTTTGTGTCTGGTGCGATATGTCCTTGTTGATTTGGCCAAATGTTTTGCGTTTCATGTCCTGGTATCTCATGATGCCTTGCACTCTAACAAGTTTCCTAGAGTCTTTTGAAGTAAAAGAAAGCCCACAGCATCATAGATCCTCCACTATACTTAGCCATGGGCTAATTATATTCTCACTTGACCAAAGCGCATAGTTTCAGTTAAAAATTTAGAATTTATTAAAGTCAGCATGTTTATGTCTGGGATGGTTAGACAGAAAATGTTTTCTCCTGGCATGTCTCCTAAACAATTAGCTAGAGTGTAAATATCACCTTGTAGTTGTTAAGGAGACTTAATGAACCTAAGACTCCATTCTTTGCTGCAGTTCTCTAATGGTAAAATTTTTATATCTCATACCATACCATTCCCTTCTTTGTTATAGTCCTAGTTTTTATTATTATTGCTCTGGATGTAGGTCTATGCAAATATTAGGCATTTTGACATTTCTTTCTCATTTATAAATGAACATATTCTCTTATATTCTCTCGTCGTTCTCATTTTGAACACCTAAGTGAAATCGGCATCTTTGTCACTTTATTTTACTATTCCAGGGCGACACAAAGTCACGATTACTAATTTAAAGTGGTGCAAAAGAGTTTGCAACCTTTGTGAAGTGCAATTTGTGATTTAAAAATATTTTAATTATGATTTTAATTTTGATTTTAAATAAAAGTACTGATAAATAAAGGTGTGCCTCTCTGACATTGCAAAAAAGTTGAATTAATTGCAAATCTGTGGAGGAAGCTGTAACTGGAAACCAATAAATGCTGGATGCTGTAAAAATGGCTGCTGACAACGAGAATCTAGGACAAAGCAAAGCTTCTTAGTCCAACTCAACAATGCTGAAAATCTCTCATCATTTATTGTCTCCACTTTCGTTCTTGTTCATTGTTTATTCCTTATTTTTGCTCATGGATTCCCTCCATCTCCCTTTCATCTCCTGTATTTTTGTTCTTGTCCATCGCTCTCCATCCTTCTCCCCTTGACTGCAGTATTTAGAAGGCTCTGGTCTTATCACAACCCAGCAGCGTGTCAGTTCGTACTTCCTGTCTCCTCCCCTTTCTCCCTCCGCACAGTTGGACCTGCTCGGTTTGGCCCGGTTCAGCCCTCTATGGCTCTGACTAGAGCAGACGGATTGAAATGGCTCTGTTTGTACAAGAGGAGGGGTTGGGAACTCATTGCTTGGTACAGTAAGAGGAATCTGAAGAGCAAAATGGCAACTATTGCTGATGGAGAAACAAAACCATCAGGACAGTGAAGTTTAGGAAGGGGGTGGAGGGTTTTAAAAACGGTTGTTTGTGACAGTAAAAGCTAAAAATAAGGCAGAGCGTTTGTCATTTGCAGATTTTACTAACCTTTTCAAGTTAAATCTTTTTATAAAGCATTATAACATTATACTGTTGTTCCTGTGCTTTCCTATTTTTATCTGCTGGTGACAAACCAGATCTGTTGATAGTGACTGAAAGCCTCCATTCGGTCGAGTCAGTCTGATGACAAGCTTAAAACCCTGTTAGCTAAACTTGGTTTAGTTGTCAGACGAAGACATCGATTGCTACTTTCTCTAATTTACTCCGCTTTCTTTGGAATCACCCTCGCTTAACCATTGAACTGTGTGTGTGTGTGTGTGTGTGTGTGTGTGTGTGTGTGTGTGAGAGAGAGAGAGCGCTGATCCTGAGGAAACTGGGCCTCGCCTCTCACTGACAGCTGGTGCCCTCTGGGTAATCTGCTGTTGTCCAATCAGATGCAAGGATTAACAGGCCATTGTCTTGGCATGAGAGAGTTTGTGTGAGTTTGTTTTGTGTGTTGCTGTTTGAGCTTGTGTGTGTGTGTGCGTTTGTGTGCGTGCATGTGTGTGATAATGGTAGGAAAGGCCACTCTGTCACTGAGGATCATACTGCGGCTGCTGTACAGCTGTGCTTTGGCAACAAAGACCAGCTTCAGCCCATTACCAGATATTTACCCAACGACCCACGAACTTCCATATCATACAGAACACATTGTCACTTTTAGAAAGAAGAAGTTTATGTATCATAAATTTATGCAGAGGTGATTAAAACCTCTGTACTGTACATTATCATGGTCTGTTAAGACACCACACTTGGACCAAGAGAAAACCAGAAATAAAAGATAAATGGTCTTTCTTCTTTTTATAGTCCTAAAGTAAAATAACTTTAAAGCAAGTTTACTTCAGTCAATTTAGATTATTTGAATGCTGAAGAACAGTATGTTTTGGTCCAGGTTTTGGCCTTCAGGTAATTTGTTTCACCCGGTCATTTATCAGATAGGAAAAGGGTCAACAACAATACAAACATGACACTGGTAACACCAAGGGGGAACCAGAGGCAGCAACAGCTACTATGAATTTTCAGGCCTCTACCTCTTACACCAATCAAAGTACCAGTTTAGGGGTTGACATGACAAGCTGCACTAAGTTAAAACTTATTTATTTTTATGTTTCATTGCTTACAATTTTTTTTCTTTTCTGATGTATTTCTTGAATTGTTTAATCTATTTATGCCTATGTTTTGTCCTTCAAAGCACACCACTTTTATATATCCATCATTCAGTGTACCTCCAGACCCTCATCTTCCCTCCCTGCATTTCACAACTACAAAATAAAAGTGCAGAGATTATTTTATGGCTTTTCGTTTCGATGTGCAGCCCCGGTATTTGTCTTTGGTCCTCATCTGACCATGCCTTTAAAACCTTTCTGGAGGCACCTCAGCCCTAAACAAACTTTAGTTGGATTTTGTTGCTCCTCTTCCTCCATGTCAGTGATTGCTCTCAGTATTTTTTTTATTTTCTATAAGTGTTTTTAGGTTTTTTTCCTCGACTGGCTCTGACATGAAATAACTATTTAAAGGAGATTATATTTTTGTGTTTTTTTGCAATCCAGCAAACAGAATTTAAGCTGATTTCTATTGAAGCTGTAAACTTCTTCTGCAAGCTAAAATGACCTTATGGACACCAACCAGGAACTGTGATCAGATTTCTTCGCTGGCTTTTAAATAATAAAAAATGACACCAAAACCCAAATATTCAGAGAGAAAGTAGCCAACCTGACATGGAGCGTTAGGCAGATCTCACACTTGGCTGTGCTGTAATTAAGTTATTTCAATAGGCTTTAATAAAAATTAGGATGATTATGTCTTAGTATAAACTTTTCCTGAAATAAGTCCCCACAGTCAAACTTTTAGTCCTAGACGTATAAATGCCAAAGCAGCGCCAACACAGCAGAGTTTATACATCCCTCAGTGATTTAAAGTGAGCTCAGTTGGTAGTCTGTTCAGTGAGTGCGTAACTGTTAGTCTGTAAGTGCATTTTAGCATTTGCTCTTGTAGAAAAGAATTTCAACTTTGGAGATTTTTACCATTTGGAGACTTCTTTTGAGGTTTCAGAAGAAATTTCTTTAATTTTACTCTGATTATTGCATTTCTAAAACACATTAAGCAAATGGAAAACCATAGCAAGTTAAACACTGATAAAATGTGCATCAAACTGTGATATTTATGTGGACAAAGCCAACTTAGCTTTCTCGGTACAGTGGAACTTGATACAGAGGTGAATGCTTGCAGAGTTTGTTGGGCATGATCCGTTATCAGTAACAACTTAATGTACTGTGAGGTATTTACTACCAGTTAAAGTCCCGAAAAACCCAACAAAAAATCATGCAAGACTGCAGGAGCACAAAAGCACAAGTTATAGATAAAATAGGTTCAGATCAGGAGGATGTAAAGTTTCAGAGAAGAAACACCTGCAGCCACCAAGGAAAATATTTTGTTTGAAGCACATATACCGAACAACTGAATTCCAGTTGATTTGTAAATCTCAATGAAGTAGAAAAACACACACATAAGGTTCAGTTACTGGAGTTCTCTGAAGATGATGGGGATTGAAGATGAAGAGCCTGAGCCAGACATGAACTTTCTGCTCGCGGTTTCCACAGTGACAAAGTGACCCGGCACCTTTCCGTTCAACACCAGCACACTCATCATCATCGTGAGCCAGGTTGCAGACCCTGGCGCTTGTTTTTATTAAGGTCTAACTAAAATGACTCACTCCTTCCTCCTCTGCACTCCTCCTCCTCCTCCTCTCCCTGATGATCAGAGGCAGTGGTAACAGACATAAAGCACAGAGAGCTGTTTTCTGATTTGTGACTCATAGCAACATATGCGGGCCCGGTACGGCGATGCATGTTAGGACTCCAGGATGGGCTCTACTGGAACGCCGTTCTGTGGTTAACACTGAACAAAGCAAGCCATGTGTTGGAGATTAAACGTTTGTCTTTGTTAGATGCAAGCGTAAAAAACATCAGAGGAGAAGAGGAGAGTCTTTGTGAAGCAACTTGTTGGAAGCAATGAAAGAAGTGTGAGCCCATACTGACCACAAAAGGAGAAATTAGAGTTTTCTTTCTGTACCCAAAGGTCCAATTCTCAGAAAAGTACCCTGTAAGCCATGGATCTGGTTCTTCAGCTAATAACTGTTTAAATCTTTTTATTCAAGTAAATGAGTAATCCTTCAAAACCTCATAATTCTACACTTGACCATCTAAAAGCAAGACCATTCGTTTTGGAGCCAGATAGTTGGTTTGCACTGCCACCTAATAGCAAGAAGGCTCTTGGCTTGAATGTGTTCTGGGATCTCTCTGAGTTGAATGCTTTCCATCTACCTCCACACAATTTGGCTTCCTCCCATGGTTCAAACACATCTAACTTAACAGTAATATAGTAATAACTGAACAGTAAAATATTTCATTAGAAGTGGTTAAATTAAAGGTGACTCGCAGATTTTTCCCAGTTTCTCTTCTCATCTGAAAAGCCTCACAGCTGGTGGAGGTTTTCAAGAAACAGCCAATTATTTTTTTACCTAAAAGAATATTGGATGGATGAGAATCTTTTTGCTAAATATTACACTTCCAGGGTTGTAGAATTGCCTTTGCATAACAGAGGGTAAATAACTGTACCAACTTTCCCCACAGAGCAAATGTACCTGTGCCGTGTTCAATTCCTATTCATTGATTTCTCTGTGAGATCCACTAAGGGTGTAGTTAGAGTGGCCTGTAACGATGACTCTGTCTCACTGCCTGTTATTGCATTAGTCAACCCACAATTAACAGCCATGATTCATACTTTCCAGCCTCATCCAGCCAGAGGTGGGAAGTCTTGGCCTCTCTGGGCTTCTGTACATGACAACAAGAGCAAATGACATTAAACGTTTACTTTAAAAGTAAAATGTGGTCCATATTTTTAAGGAAAATTCACTTTACATTTTCAGGTGTCACTAAGCTTATCTGAATTGGAAAAGTTGCAATCATAACAGGAGAGCATATGTGAAGAAAATGTCTGATGCTAAAGAGTCAGTGAGAGAAAATTGGAAAATTTTCAAATCAGACACCAATCAACTAACCAGACAAAACCAGAGAAGGAAAAAAAGACAAAAAAAAACTTTTACCCAATTTAAATAAATAACTAACCTGACTGCATTCAATGGTTAGGACTAATTAGTACCCGATTTTTGAAGTGCCTGAGACAAATGTGTTTTGGGAATTTGGGGTATATAAATAAAACTGAATTGAATTGAATTGAATTGAAAAGTACGTCAGAAAACTTTAACTTTCTCGATGGTTTATAAATGCAGCAGCAAAATGTGATGCAGATTAATCTCTCCTAAAACTTGCAGGTTACTTCCAGGACATGTTTTGTGCTCAATATAACTTAACAGTTGATTTCCTGAAATGTACAGGTTACTTTCTTCAGATTACTTTCTAAAAAAGTCTTTTCGGGAACATGAATGTTACTTTCAAGAACTTATAGGTCACTTTCTGTAAATTCCTTTACTTTCTGTAACTTACAAGTTATTTCTCCTGAATCTTACAGATTACTGTTCCAGATCTTACAGGTTTCTTTCCTAGCACTTACAGGTTACTTTTTATGAATTACAATGACTTACCTAGGACGTGAGTGATGCTGCCCTGGGATAGTTTGCAGGTACTTAAAGTTAAGTGCCTGAAAAGCAACCTTTTAGTTCAGGTAAAGTAACATGTAGATTCTGGGAAAGTTTTGGCTGTGTTATAAGTTCTTACAAACATTTCTACTTAAAACATTTAAGTCTTGCCCATATTACACTCCTAAGAAATTAATTAGTGTCCATTAAGTAGTTTAAGACACTGCCTTTATAATCTGGTGAATATAGGTGGCATATATGTGTCGGCATAATGCAGGGAAGCTTCCATAACTAATTCTGACATACAAAACGCCCTTGCAAGCCATCTGTACTGCTAAAGGATGGCAAATGCACATAAAGAGCACATTGTAAACAGCATTGACTTCAGCAGCCCCATTCCCAGGGAATCCCTTGACCTCCATTAAATCTTTGTCCAGGAATAGAGAAAAATATGCAGTTTTCATTTTCTACCTGAAAGAAGCAACAGATACTGAAACCAACTAAATTTTTTTAAAGTGATTAAAATGTCCAACACAGGAATATCAGATTTCAGACTTAGTGAAATACTTAGTGGGATATTTTTATATTATTCAATATAGACATAAAGTAGACAGTCTGGTTTCTGCAGGAGCTACACTGCTCTAATATGTCAAATTAATTCTGGTAAACTTCTGCAAAGCTTTCCACTTCTAAAAAGCAACTTCCTGGTTGGGACATAGTCTCTTAAACCATTCCTAATAATTAATATTTGATAAAGATCTGCAGAGAACCACAGAGGGCATGAGAAGAGGAGACGGGACGTGATAGAAACACCAGAAGTCCCATGTTCACAAGTACAAGATGTTCATCCCCTGCTGTGCTGAAATGTGCAGCTTTTTCCCTTCCAGCGTGCCTCAGATGGGAGAACATCAGGAGAAGGAAAGACAGTCGATGGGTACAGATACAGTGGCTCGCACATCTTCAGTCACATCAGGGATGTGAAAGGAAGGGATGAAAGACAGGAGAAACCTACAGAACCTAAGAGGGAGTTCAGGAGCATAGCCACCATGGAGATGTCAAAATGGAGTGAAAACAGTGACAGAGCGAGGTAAACAGAGATGTGGAGAGAGACGGACAGACATGGATGCAGAAAGAGAAACCTTTGTGAAACCTGTCACAACAGAGTAATGTCAGAAAAACAGAGAGGCGTAGAGAAAACAAGATTCTGCAAGATGTGTGTGGAAACCTAAAAACAAACACTATGCAGCAGCATGGCTAGAAGGCTCCAAGTGACTTCATGTATGAGTTAAACAGGCTTTTAGATCTGGTGGTCATTCATTATCTTTATCGTGTTATTATATTGCTTTCTTGATGTCTCTGCTCTGTAACTTTATAACACACAACTGAAAACTGCACTGAAAAGGGAACTAAGGAAATATGGAGTGAAAACTAAATCCATGTGCAAGGTTATATACAAACACTCCACCTCTCAGTACAAAATGTCCAACTGGGCTTTATTGAAGCTGACAGAAAGCATAGTGAGATGTGACAGCTAGTTTAATGTAAGCTCATTAAACAGATCTCCTTAGGCTGTGGATGAGCTCAGGTTAACTGGCCACCTTTGATCAGATCGTCTGGATTAGCAGCGTTTGTAAAGGTTTCGTGCTTTGTTGTTGCAGAAAAAAGAAAATGCATGTAAAGACAGAGAGGGGGCGATGAAAGTCAGTTAGAAATTATGTTGTCCTTGCATTAGTTCTCCAGCTCAGACTTTCATCGGGCTTCTCTGATTTCAAGCAAACTTCAGCAGAAACAAATAACATCTTTCTTCATGTAAAAGTCCAGAACGTTCTATAAGTTTGGCGCCGGACGTTGAATCTGACCGCATCTCCCTGAATACAGATATTTAACTCAGTTTCATTCAGATGCAGCAGTCACCCCATACAATTAGAAACAAAACAAACTAAAAACAACTTTCCCCAAACAACAGAGTAAAAAAACTGTGTATCTGCTGTTTGGTTTCTCCACAGATGAGAATTCCCTGAGGGACTCCTCTTAAATCTCAGGATGTATAAACTACATTTAAATTCCCTATGGCTCAAAGCAAAATGTTTCCAAAAGGTATGAAAGAAGACGAGCTGACAATGAGACCAACAGACCAGGAGAAGGATGAATTCATTGACATATTAATAACCCAAAGGAAATGACCGCACAGACCTCAGTGACGTTTTATTAGGGTGAGAGTTTGCTGGAAGAAAAACAGAGGTGAGCAACCAAACACACCCACTCAAGGATAGGTGAAGTCATGCTGGATTCGGCAGGGTACACATACTGCAAGCGGATGGATCAGATTTTAGTTCAGTTTGAATTTATTTATGTAGCACCAGTGCTCATTAATAGTCATCTTTAGTCACTTTACAAAAAAAGGACACTAATTCAATCTTATCTAATTCATTTATCACTGCAGTTCCATTCATTTTATTCCAAATAAATGCTGCAAATTTTAATTGCACACTTAAAAAGACCAATTCCATTTGTTTCATAAAACAAGTAAAGTCTGTTCTGTTAAAGGCAACTAAAAACAGTTTATTACTTGCTTGAAAAATACAGTTTCCAATAGGGTTTAAATGAGATAAATCTGAGCTAGTTCAGTCCTGTTGATTTATAACATAACAATGCCCCAAATCCTTCCAAAAACACTATAACCAAAAACACTAAACCAGCCATTCTAAACAAACGCCATCTAATGAAGTCCTTCTATGACCTTATAGAAATTAAAATATACAATTTATTAAAACCAAAGTACATCCTCGTTCTCTGCCATTATTATCCAACTCCATCTGATTTATTCCTAGTAAATTTTCATTCAATACAATCATTTCCAATTCTTATTTATTCCAAATAAGAATTGAGTGCTTTAATTTAACTTAAATTATGATAATAATTGTAATTCTTTGAGCAGACAACTCAAACCAACAGTTTTTTTTGGTAGGTTAGGGTTACATTTGAATTGGCTTGGACTGAATTAAACTGAACCTAATTCAGCCCAGTTCCAGTCTTGTCCAGTTATGCTCCAGATCCATCCAAATAAGTCCAAATAAGTCCACTTTAATTCAGTTTAGTTACATCTCAGCTGCATCCAATTCATTTAAAAAATGCACTTTAATTTATTCCAGTTATACTCCAGTTTTATCTAATTCACTCCTATAAAAATCAGTCCAATTAAATATCACGCCACAGTACTACATATTTGCCGTGTGTTTTAATATAGTAGGAGGTTACGCTGCTTCAGCATCATCTTTCTAGTCTCTGGATACTGGAAAAAGTAATGTGATCTCCTGCTAAACCAGATGGCTCAATGGCTTTTAGACATGTTGAAAAACTCAGTGACATGAGCTTCACAGCAGCACATATCTGGTACTACAAGGAAATTTCTCCAAGTCCACCAATAACAATATCAATCAGTCTCTCACTACAGACCCACTGCAAACTCTATATTCGCCCTAATGAAGATACACTCAACTCAGCATGACGAATGCTTTGAGTATTTAGTGTTCCCAGGTGAGTGATGCAGCTCCAACTGACAGTAGTCCGAATTACTTTCTGATTAATTCAGCTAATAATTATTTGACCACTTGGAGGCATCATAGACTGTGTATAAAGCATTGAAGAATCATCCCCAGATGGTCAGGTACTGGAAAAGTAAAATACCCCATGCTAGCATGTGGCAACATAAGAAAAATCCATCCTGTTTCTCATTCATGGGTCATGGGAGGGCTGGAGCTTATCTCCAGCCAGAAGCAGGCTCTACCTTACACTATTTCTTACAACAATAACAGCGTTACTATTAGCCAAAATGTCCAAATCGCTGAAGAAAAATACTAGTTTAATTCAAACCAGCTGAGTGAAAGAAATTGAGATCCTGATCCATATCACAATCATTCCCATTTCATTTAATTAGGCCCCAGGAGCAAAGCGCTGCAACCTTTCACGAACTCCTCCTAGGGATTTGGAGCTATCGGCTTAATATGTGATTAATATGCATTTAAGGCATTGGGGATTAAAAGTTATCGAAATCGTGAGCTTCTGAGCATGTTGAAGGGTTGGGGCCAGGCCTCGAAGTTGCCTTCTCGCCAAAAATTTTGAACAGCTATGACTTTCAGTTAGATAGACTGAATTAGACCAAGCCTGGTATTATTGATCCCTCTCAGGTGACCAACAATCCTATGTGGTTACATGATGACATCATTAAAGCCACGCCCCCTGAAAACAGGAAGTAACTTTTTTCACTTGGAGAGGTCCCTCTCTGACCCTCTTGACCCAATCAACTTGAAAGTGAGTCAGAAGGCAGATAACAACTTGGTCTAACTTCGTTTGGAGCAAAGAGGCTGCACGCTGGAGGGTATGGCGCTGGCGAAGTTTGACCTTATACCATGGCAATACGTTTGTCTATAATTTCCAAATATATCATCTGATCTGCACCAAGTTCAATATGACTGATCCTAGTCCAGTCACCAAAAGAGATCTAGTGAAATGTTTGGTGGGCGTGGCCTATTTCCTCCACAACTCCCAATAGAAGATATTAAGAAATCAGCCCTAAGCCATGCTTGGTCTGAGGATTGTGATATTTATTACCCATATGTAAGTTCTCAGCACCTACAAATAAGTCTCTTGGAGCCTTGGTCCAAACTCCACAGGTCCAAAGTGAATATGGTTGATCTTTGTCAACCCCCAAACAGCTCTCCTGGATTACAATAGAATTTGGATCAACGGCGCCCCTTAGGAAACTTCAAATGCTCTATATACCTTGGATACATTTCAATTTTGATATACGTCATTGTGGACCAATGCTGAGCATGGTGGCACAGTCAAATAATGACATCACTTTAGCCCCGCCCACTAACAAGCAAATGACAAGTTTCTTAGCTGATTCACCTTCCTTGACAGTCTCTAGGAGTTTTAAACTTTCACTAATAAGCCATACGAATTTTGGATTACAGTTCCAAAGCACCACAGGAAGTATTCATTATTTCTTCACCACCAGACAGGAAATGAGCGCAGATTCTGTCAAAAAGGTCGGATTTCGGCCAAACTTTGACTGCTTCTCACCGGAGCACAACTCTGCATGACCGACGATCATAAGAAAGCTTGCTCACAGTGCCACCTAGAGGTGACGTGCAGAATTGAGCGCCAGGCCTGTCTGGTGATGCCAGGCTCCTGCGGTCACAACACAGGCTGAGCGGCACTGAGCTGCAAGAACCTCCCAATGCTGCTTGCAGCTTTAATTATATTTTCTTGTCACTGTTTACACTGGTTTAGGGTGAAGGGGGTATTCATATATAGACAGATAGATCATAGAAACATGGTGAATGTCCTCCAAGCACACACTCCTTTATGCAGCTGGGCAGATGTTGGTGATGTCATGAAAAGTTCTTCCAAAAAGTGAATAGCGTGAAGTGAATGAAGTGTGTGTATGTGTGTGTGTGTGCGTGTGTGTGTGGGTGTGTGTGTGTGTGTGTGTGCAGGACTGCATGTGCTGATGTAATCAGGCACAGTAAGGAAACTTGGACCTGTTCTCTTCTGCAGTCAACCAAGTCATCATTAAAGAGAGAACAGGACAAAAAGAAGAGGAGGAGAAAGTGAGAGAAAGAATGAAAATTACGGAAGGAAGAACAGACAGATAGGAGGAGAAAAGGTTGGAAAGGGCAGTTAAAGGAGCAAGGAACTGGAAGACAATGAGAATTTTTAAAGTGAAAGAACGAAGGCAAGAGTAAATATGGACAAAAAAGAGCTATTGTAGATGTAAATGTGAAAGTGCCAAGAGTTTATCTGCCTCATAAGAACTTACAGGCATGTATTACACACTCACCTACCCCCACCCCAGGCTGTAACATTGTTTTACACCAGGCAAACTTATGGTCAATTAGGAAGAAACTCTATTAAACTCTGGACTTATTGCATACAGCCAGCCTGAGGGCAACTCTACTGGATTTTACTGCCCTAAAGAAAATGACAAGAAAAACAAAAGTGTTCATCTGGTATCCTGATATGATGAGGCAGAGGAGAGAACGCCCCCATGTCAAAGGTTTGTGTCCTCCCACTTTATTGTAGCTGAAGAAAAGTTCGTGGTGGGGAAGAAAAGCAAAACAAAGATCAGAAAGGGATTTGCACATAAACAAACAATATGACTTAGGTCAAATGTTGTGAGCATCATCCCACGAACTTCTCAAAATAGTTTGCTGGAATATTGGCCCCTTCCTCCAGTCAGAACTGGTGTAACTGGGTCAGGGTTGTAGGCCACCTGGTTCACCTTAACCGTATGCTTAAGGTCATTTCCTTTAGAAAGACTAATTTGTGCCCAAGCTTCACCTTCCTGTCTGATGTATTTAGAAGTTTGTTATTGCCACATAATGCTCTTTCTTCATGATTCAAATGGACGCTTATAACATGATACTGCCACTCCTTACCTTACCACTGGGATGGCATTCTTTCTCTAGTTTGTGCATTTGCAAACTGTAATCAGTTATTTTATGTTGCTTTTGGTGTACTGCCTTCTTCCTCACCGAGTTGATCAAGACTCAGCACACAGCATCAGTTATAACAGCTAAAATGCACAGATCAGGAAATTTGGGTTCTATGAACTGAACAACATTTCTAGGATTAAAGGTCTAATGTCTCAACAGGATCTTAGGAGTTTATCTTTAGTTGAATTAATTACTGCAACAGCGTCTTCACAGATCTGCCTAAAAGGGCCATCAGACAGCTGCAGCTGAACACTGGTGCCGACTTCCTCACTAGAACTAACAAAGTAGAGAACATCAGCCCAGTTCCAACGTCCTTCCACTGGCTCCCCGGACCTCAGAGAATATACTTTAAAATACTTCTGTTAATACATTAAAGATCTGTTGCTGTTGTATCATCCTTCCAGACCACGCAGGTCTTCTGGTCAGGTCTACTCTGCATCGTCAGAACCAGACCCAAACAAGGAGAAGCAGCATTCAGTTCTTCTGCACCACAGTTCAACTTGTCTTCTCGTTCCTCTATTATGGCATTGCTATGTATTTTTATGTTTTCTTCATTTAAAACACCTTGAGTTGTCTTACTGCGGAAATCTAATCTAAATAAACTTGCCTTGCCTTACGTTTCAGGCCATGTTGGTTCAGGACTCATTTTGCTGTGGATAATGTCTTTCTTACAAGATATTTTGCTTTTTATCTAGAGCTGATGTGCACACTTTGCACCAAAATACAATATATTCATCTTTGGAAAAGAGGACCCGTGTGGTTGATGAAAGGTCAAAAGGCTGGACATTCCCATGCTGTTTATAGTCGTTAAAAAATCTTTAAACAGAGGAACGGGACATCTTCAGGCTTCAGGAAACTCTACCCAAGGATGAGTCAGACTTGTGGAGGTCCACAGCCTCTCTGATGTCTTGGATAATTTCATCATCTTCCATAATGTCACAAAAGGAAGCAGTGTGTTTGAGGTGTTGTGAATTCAGAAATCAGAAGCTAACAAAGCCATGACATGTTCTGCTGGGATTCCCTAATTAATTAAATGCTCTGTACTCTTTGTGTATGTAGGCTTCTGGATATGAATATAAAGAAACAATATGAAGAAAAAACATCCTAAAAACTGATCTCTCTCCCTATTCTAAGATACATAAAATATTTAAAATTTTAATACCAATAATGCATTAAAAATCTGACAGTGATTTTAATAAGTTTGTCTTTTTATGTGCTGTATGTAAATAGCTAATTGCATAAAATACCAGAACACCAAAGAGCGGTGGAAGTAGTGAAACGTTGCATTAAATACCTGACGTGTTTTTATGATTATATTGTTAATACGATGGAACAATGAAACAGTAAAAACCCAGCTTCCTGTCAGCCCCTTTCCTTTCTGCCCTCCCCCTTTCTCCCTCTGCTCCCTCATTCTCCCCCACCTCCTTCCTCTCCTCCCCCTCCCCCTTTATCTGTCCAGAGGTCCGACAGTGGCGGAGTGCCTGAGACGCGGGAAGAATAAGGCGACCTGCTCTAAAGACTAACAAAAGGAGCTGGAAGAAAAGGCAGGAATTCCTCTGAACTGATGTAACTCACTTGGAGCTGCTACTTGTCCAGTTTTCCCTCCATGTTCTCTGCTTAGCTAATCACTCTGTTGGTTATGTGCATGCTTCATTATCATCCACTTGTGTTTATATCTTTATGCAACAGGAACACAACATTTAGCCCTAAAATAAGGCATAAAGCTGAAACTTCATTAAAAGGAGGCATCAAAAACTTGAACTTTGTGACAATTTTGTTTTCTGTTCTGTATGTAAAATTCAATGTAGGTTTAAATCTCGGTATATTTATTGTATTTAATGTATTTAGTGTTGTATCATGTGACCAATGCTTTGTACCAGCTTTTTCTCACAACTACTCTCCAACATGCACCCTGTTTGCCTCCCTTCACTTGATTCCCATCATCCCCCTCTCCTCCCTCCCTTCTTGTCTTCACTTCCTTGGCAGCACAGCCCTTGTTGCCCAAGTGACCCGGCCCATGCCGAGCAAACAGCTGAAAAGATGCCATAACTGGCCTCTCCTCTGATTTTCCCCACATTTCTTTCCCCCTCTTCGGCCTCCTCTGCCTCTCATCTGCTTGCTAATCTCACTTTCTTCTTGTTTTCTCAGTCTTTCTACCTCCACTTCTCGTTCTTCTCTCCCTCGACTCTTATAACTGTGTAAAATAGAAATCTGTGCGGAAAACCGTGTTTGTATGATGTCATAGTTCGATGGGTGGAGTGAACCTAGCAAACATTTAAGTGAAGCAGATGGCTGACAGGCAGGAACATGTTGAACATGCAACAGTGTAGTGTATTGGAGTAAGCTCATTCTGTCATCTTTCATCTCCCAAAGAGAGAAATAGCCTTTGTTAGATTTTAACCAAATATAGAGACTAATAAAAAAAGATTTAAAAAAAATGAAAATTGTCTGTGGACATATTAACATGAACACATGATCAAGGATTGGTGGCAAAATAACCTTCTCAGTTGCATTTTGTAGCTTACATGCAAAAGGCAAGTTTAGTAAAAAAAGAAATCTCAAAGTAAATATTTTTAAAACAAATGTTTAGGAGGCTTTTAAGAAAATATTTCCACCAAAAGGACTCTCTATCTTGAACCAGTTTGGTTCTGGTGTCTTCAAACTTTGGTACCAACACACATTTCCACCCATTTTGGGAACCAAGCTCGTCTCATCAACAGCATCCGCTTTCCTTCTATGTCACGCAACACAGAAGGCAAAAAGAGAACATTTAAACACCACAGTTAATACAGAAAAGGATAATACGCCACCATATCGTTTCCAGCTTTGACCTGCCCACAGGTGACATTACGGTTCACGCAAAAAATCAAGTATTCTGCGTTGGTTCCAAGTTGAACCATAGTTCGCACCCTGGAACCTCTTTTTTCAGTGAAAACAACGCCAGTTTGAAATCCTGTACAGGAACCAGAACGGCCTCTGAATCACTGAATCATTGAATCATTGGTGGAAAACGGGGCATTTGTGAATCCCTACGTTTACTATCAAGAGCAAATCCTCAAACCCAACAACAAAGGCAGATAAACACAATTTTTTGTCTATTTCTGTTTGGAATAAATTAATCAGATGAAATATGTCAAAATATGGCTACAATTGTTTTTTTTTAAGTTATTACAAGACAGTCAACAACTTTGTTATGCAGCTGGACTTAGAAATCAGAACTTCCAACTTCTAAATCAAGAAAAATCAGCAGAAATGCAGTTTGAATACAGAAACAACAAAATCCAATATGGCTGCTTCATTCATTGACAAGCAGCTGCAGTAATAAGTACCTTTGATAGTTTGTGTCTCCTTATATCAAGTTTGGAGTAATGTATTTGTTATTATGCTCCTCCTAAGATTTTTGTTTTTGTGGAGAGCAAACAATCAATGTTTTGTCCCAACATCAGCGGATGCTGGTCATTGTGTCTCGTTGCCCCTCTGTATATTTGCAGTTTTGCTCTTGTTGTACCTGACTAACATTTTACCCTCTTTGACAGCTGATGATTTAACGTACTTGTTCTGTAATCTATTGATGATCTACTTTAAGGAAAGTTCCATTAATTCCAAAAGAGTTTCCATCCCAGTGGCCCTCAAAAAGAGTACACAGCCCTGTAAAAAACAGTTTTTTGTGTCGTATTTCAAAACGTTTTCCATATATTTGAAATTTATCCTGAAACTTAAAGACATATTGTAAGACAAACTGAGTTGCATGTTTGCACGTCCATAAAACCTATGCTTTGTTAAATCGCTTAGTAATATCAGCATCCTACATCTTTTCTTGACAATATTTGCTAACCTGTCCTTGCAAAGGTTCTCCAAATCTATCATTCTGTGAGGACCTTTTTAACTTGTTTACCAAAACTTAAAGTTTAGTCACTTCAAACCATACAACCAGAGGTGGGTAGGATAGCTACAAACTGTGGTCAAGTAAGCACTACCTCAACCATTTTCACTGAAGGAAAAGTAATAAGTAGATTGCCCAGATATAAGTAAAAATGTATTTGGTAAAAAGGCTACTGAGTAGCACTGTTTTGTGAAAATGATGTAATCATACAGAAAACATATCTTCTACTTAAAATGAGTAAAAATAAATCACATCATTACAAAATAACAAATTTGGGCAGAAAAACACACCTTTCCATATCTCCAAAACAAAAAACTTTTGAAACCAGCACTTATAGTAGTTCATGTACACATGTTAGTAAAGTACAAAGTACTTCCAGAGAAAATATCTACTGTTTACTGTATATTCACCTGACCTCCAAATGGCTCAACAGGTTCAGCAGATCGAAAATAACGTTAAAACAATGAAGCTTGTTTCTGAACAAGAAGTCAAACATTTTTGGTTAAAACATATTTGTCCGTAATTCAAGGAAGTAACTAGAGGAGGCAGAGTAGCCAAGATATCAAGATAATAACTAGTTACTACCCACCTCTGCATAAAACACAGTGTGTCCCACAGTGTTTTAAGAGATTTTAGCCTTGTGTGTTTTCTTTAAAAAAAAAGAAAAAGAATTATGTCTTGCCAATCCTATTCCTTAGTGCAGAAATATGGAGAAATTGTTGTCAAATTTTGAACACAGCCAGTCCTCGTTTAAAATTCCTGCAGATCAACCAGTCAGCCTCTTGGTAGGGCTCCTGACCAGTTTGCCTTCTCTGGAATTCTGCAGAAAAGTCCAGTTTAAGTTAAAGCCACAGTTGTTCCACATGTTCCCCAATTATTGGTGGCAGCCTTCACTCTTCCCTCATATAAATATAATACTGCTGATTTTTTTGTACATTTCTCCTGACTGATACCTTTGTACAATGAGATAATGTTGATCCTTCAGAACCTCTCTGCAAACTGTACAGAAGGGTTAAGCCCATATCATCACACATGCATCACCATGCTTCTCAATTGGCATGAGGTGTTTGTGCAAACAGGCTTTAGCTGAAGGATGCAAATGACCAAATGCCAGATATATCTTTCTAGGATAGGTGAACTTTATATCTGCTTCATGAGATTCATTATAACTGACAAGTGTGACATCAAGTAGATGCAAAAACTGAATCAAAAGGTGTTTGAGCACAGTATTTGTTTAAGGGTGGGCACACGAGTGCAACAAAGTTTATTGCTGTTTTTTTCTTTTTAAAATTTTTTTACTCTAATAAACTTTTCACTTGTCTTGTACTAGCTAAAATTAACATTCACATAAAGTTTTGAAATCATTTATTATGCTCTTATTTTGTGACATCATAAGAACTTGGTATTTTAACAGAGGCATGTACTCTTAAGAGGTACTGTGTCTGCACTATTTGACGTGCATAAACACACGAGCATACTATTCTGTTTCCCGTGGTGACAAAACACCAACGTAGGTCTCTGCATATCAATTACTCACACTACATGCTGAAAACCTGGTGCCTGCTTCCACAGGTGAACAGGTGTCACTGAAATGGTACAAAATGGACGGTTTACAGCGGAAAAGACTGGAATGGGCAACAGTTGGACGAACGTGGTCCATTCAGGTCTTCCCTGGGGATTACACATGCATATTCTCGTCTCATGCCATTAAACGACGACATTGCAAGAGCCCTTTTACACATTCACACACGTATGGAAAGAATGCAGATTCACTCACACAGTCAGTTCTGCCACCCAGCTCTCTAGAAAGATGCACATGTCACCGTGTCACCACAGACAACTATATATACACACACCTAATCACTCTCTTACTCATCTGTCTTACACACACACACACACACACACACACACATGGCTAGTTTGTGTCCTCTGAGAACTGGTGAAAGTAACTGGACCTCGTGTGAATTCCTGTTCCAGCCAAACGAGTTCAGCACTGTCCTGATTTTACACCCTTGCACATACTCGGATGCAGACACCATGAAGGCAGAAATCTTTCTCAAATGCACATTGAGTCATTGTAGCAACATAATGAAGTGGCGCAGAGAAAAAGGAAAGAGGGCATAAACATTCCTGACTTTGACCCCTGACTTTCACCTCATTTGGTTGCATTTCTTATATTTTCATCCTTCATGCATCACCTCATCGCTTTCTTTGCTCAAACACATTTTTTAACAACATTTCCTCTTAGAAATTAAACCAAACTTGAGAGGTTAAAAAAAACAACCATAGTCTCGTGTCTCAGAGTCGACTCCTTTTTCAACCATTATGCCCCTTCTGCTGCCCTTCTACACACAATGCCTTTTGCTTTGGTGCCTCAAAGTTATCAAAACAGTCCCTTCAGCCACTCCTGTGGTGTGTTTGTAAGCATGTCTGTATGTGATCATTTTCCATGTCTTTTTAATTTTTTTTGTGTTTTTTGTGTTACTTTACTGTTCTATTTTCATATTTTTGAGTGTTGTTAATGTGCTTTTCCATCTTTGGCTTTTGTTTGTGTGGGTTTTTGTGTGTGTGTGTGGGTGTGTGTGTGTGTGTGTGTGTGTGCGTGTGTGTGTGTGTGTTAAGAGAACAGAGTCAGCTGGTCTAAGCCTCCTTGTCCCCTCACTGCAGCCTCAAATCCCCCCCAAATCCAACTCTGCTCCCCCGGGTGACTCCAACCGTCCTGTTTCTCCGTCAGCTGCCCCATTTCTGCTGTCAGCATCTCTCTCTATCCGACTGTTTGTCTGTTTTTCCCTCACACTCAGTAAACCCTTTCTAGGACATTGACCTCCATTCAACATGAACTACTTAAACCAAAATTATACCTCATTTAGTTCACATTGTAATACCAGTGATGAAGACTGGATCAAAAAAAGTAGGTATTTATGCAGAAGACCAAAAAAGGAAACATGTTTTGTTTCCTTCATCATGTTTCTGTTCCTCTGAGACCATTTTGTCTTTCACATGTAAGGGCTATTTAAGTGTAAACCCTGCAAACACTTGTTTAACACATGATTGAGGCTTTATGAGGTAGGGTTTTGTGCAGAGGAGATATGAGTCTATTAGCTTATGCATATACTCATTTTAGGGCTTATCTGTTAGGCACCACAGTTATATCTGATGTAATGTGTTTCATATGATATCACTATTAGCGGCTGTGGACCAACACAGTTTGGGATCATTACCCTCCTGGTGACCCAGTTTGAGGCAAGCTTAGACTCTCAGACAGACGTTGGAGTTCATGGTCCACTTAACAACTGCAAGGAGCTCAGGTTTGTGTTTGCAAACAAGTCCATATCATCACCCCTCCGCCACCATGCCTGGGAGTTGGTTTGAGATGTTGGTGCTTTTATGCTTTGTTTGGTTTTTTCCAAAAATGCTACTGTGCATTATGGTCAAGCATACTTTGGTAACTGTCTGTCAAAAATTTAACTTTGCAAACCCAAGTCATGCTATAGTATTCTTTTTAGAGAGAAGAAACTTTCTTATTGCAAGCCTTCAAAACAATCCATACTTGTTTCCCAAACGTTCCATCAAAAACTTTAGCATTCAACATCCTAAAGGAGCCCCATAGAGTCTAAGATGGAGCTCTTGGGTTTTTAAGTATTTCTTGGAGCATTGCACAGCCTGACCTTGGGGTGCATTTACTGGGGCATACACTGATGGCAAGATTGTTGGCTAGGAACATGAAATGATGGATTACAAATTTGGAAATAAAAATGGTCTTATAACTTTCCCAGAATTATGGGCAACAATAGCCGCTTCTCTATTTGTATTGCTGATGTCTTTTATTTGCCCTTGCATTATTTCAAGGCCAATATGTGTCAGCCAGGGCAGCAAACTGACAAAGATCCTGCCTTTTCAGAAGTGGGCCCATTTATGATGAATTATTTTCCCTCTTAGATCCTATGGAAGCACCTAGTTTATCCCATGACTATGTTGGCAGTCAGAGGCAAAAACAATCCACCAATACAGAAATAAAATAGTTTAGTCGGACTGTTGAGTTCTGTTTTTTTTTTGTGGGATTTACCATTGAATAGCTAAAACAACAAAAAGCATAAAGCCATAAACAAGGTATCTAAAATTCTACATTATATTTAAAAAATATAACACCGAACATTATAATCTCCTTGATAAATTAAACACTATAATTAACAACAGTATCACAGTGCAATTAGTATGCTAATGTCAGCTTATACTTAATATACCATGTCTTACATTCTTTAAAAGACTAGTTCAGCTTTATCAGTTTACATTCCTTTTACTTCCTGTCATTTCCCTCCTCTTTCTCTCAACCCAACACACTCTTTTCTTGTGACTCACCCACAAACACAGAGCTAAAGCAGATGTCTGTCAGAGCATCTGTGGAGTCTAGCTGAGCGGCAAGATGAGAATACCTGTTTCACCTCATGGGCGTTTTCACAGCTTTGCAAGCACCGGGTGTTTGATATTGAGCAGAGCACCACCCCCTCCCCAAACTCTCACCTCATGACATCATGTAATGCAGCCTGTAGCGTCAGCCATGCTCTGTTTGAGTTTTACTCAGCTGCAAAATAATGAAGATAAAACTTACCTCCTGTTACATGCAGAAACACACACACACACCTGCTTTTATTCTCTGAACCTTATAAGCTCTGTTATGCTGATATTTGTTTTACATTTCCGGTTTGACTGCAAAGACTAAACCTTCCGAGTTCCAGAAATTAGCCATCAGTGACTGTGGCTTGAGCCCGATCAAACTCTGTTCTTTCAAACATGTAAGAAATATTACGACAAGTTTGTTGCAAAATTTTGCAACATAACCCTAGAGGTTCCCAACTGTTTTCAAGAACCATCTCGAATGAAACCCGGGTTCAATTCCCTTTTGTGTCAGAAAATGCCGTCCGGCGTAAAAACTCTGCTAACTCTGTACGGACTTGTTGTGGCAACCCCTGCATAAGGGCTCATACACCAGGGAATTAACCCACACACACTCAGTTGCATGCACTCTGAACATTTACTCAACAAAACTTGTCATCCATGGAGACCAGCATGCCTGGTCCTTTACATCATCATCATACAAATCTGCTCCCCATTTGCTACAGCTGGATCTGCAGTGTGTGTGTGTGTGTGTGTGTGTGTGTGTGTGTGTGTGTAAAAGAGCATGTTTCTTGTCTTATTTGCACGTCTGAGATCATGTTTGTTCAGACTTATGTGAGCCTGGCTCTGCCGTGAAGACACACAGCATGAGAAACTGAGTAAAAGCGTAAAATCCACCATAACATCCACAGCCACAACTCACGGCTGCAGCTCATTCCTGCATGTACTGACAGTAAACCCGCCTGAGATTTTCGTCCAAAGTGACATAAATCAACATTGGAAAGCAATAAAACTCTGGCTCCAGAAGATGCCTATTACTGTAATTCAAACTAAAGTTTGACACAGTTAGAAATGGGATCTATAACCAAATAGAGGTCAGGCTGCTTTGTTGTAATCCAGTAAGGTCCAACATGAGAGTTTTGTCCAAGAAAAGGTTTTCTAAGACAGATTACATCACCAACAACTGTTTTTCTGTCAGGAATTAAATGAGAATGACTAATGCAAATATTTACTGATGCAGAGTTTTACATCCCATAATGAAAAATATTACATTTCAAGTTTATGCATTTGCCAAATCAAGATACCAAGATGTTAAACTGCAATTATTACCTGAAATCTAACAAATATATTCAAAAATTTAATAAATAAAACTGAAGAAAAACTTGTTTTTACTCCATGAGATTTACAGAATATATTTGACAGAATCTCACGTTTGAATCTAGGTCAAATATGCTGAAAAGCGTATTATTCTTCTGCGTTCTTGCTTGTACTTGTCCTCCTCCCTATGACATAATTTAGATTGAAGCCAAATAAAACAGCACACAGCCTGGGAATTCCCTGCCTTCTGCACTCTGCTATGGGTTTTAACAAACTGACCAAACCACAAGCAATGCACAACAAACATACCTGAAATATATAAAAAATGTAAATATTGACAGCAAAGTATGCAAATGTCAAAACAAGTATTCACATGTGCACAAAAACAGTGTCATTGGTTTCATAAATCATCTCTAAAAGCGTGTGTGTGTGGGGGGGAGGGGGGGGGGGGGGTGGGGGTTTAAATGAAATTGGAGGCCCGAAAATTTAAAAAATTTTTTAAAAAAATGCATTTTTATATGGGCTGTAAAAATTTTGGAAAACAGCTGGCCCGTGATTAGAATGATTTTTTGGGGGTTTTCATTGACTTACTGTAAAAGTTTAAGTTTTTCTGTAAGGTTCCTAATTATTAGCTGACTGATGATTCAATAAGCTACATCTATATTATAAAGAAGAAAAGGAAACCACCGTAATGAGTTGCTATTTTTTGTCCAAGAAAAAAAAAAATTTTCGTTTTTTTAACCCAGAAACATTTACAAAAAAATCCTGTGAAAATGACGAAATTCCCCAAAAAAAAATGGGATGTTTTTGGGAGGGAAACCCCGGGGATCCATTCTGTGGTTACGGGGCATCAGAACGTATCTCTTTTTTATTTTGTAAGTGGTTTAAGATGTGGTCCCAAAAAAAAAAGATTGAAATAATAATTTGGAGGGAAAAGAAAAAAAGTTTTCCAAAAAGCACAGGGGGAGGAGTTTTCTCCATGTTTTGCTTTGACCCGGGGCCCGAGTAAGTAGGTGGAAGAAAGGGCAAATTTGGGAATCCCGCTTTAAAAAAACCAATTAACGTCCCTGTCTTCCTTATCTAAAATGCCTCCCCCTTTTTCCAACGAATCCCGTTCCAAAAGCTGGAGGGATATATCAGGGCCATGAAAGTGCAAAACCCTGCAAAAGTGACCTTTCCCCCGGGGTCTGTGGGTTTTTATGTTTTTTCTGTGGCCCCCTTTTTGGAAATTTCAGTGACGCATGGGGAGGGTGGGGTCTGACTGGAAGTGTGACCTCATCTGTATTAACGACAACCACATGGAACGCGGTGGTATGATTTACGGCAACAGACAGCTGCAGACTGGAGGTAGATGAAAGCAGAGTTGTACAGAAAGAGGCTTGAGTTCATTGATGAGATGAATCACATGGAATAACTGATAACTGCTGGAAGAGAATAAAGTGTACCAGAGAAGAGTTATTTAAGGTGAAAACTGTAGAAATAATAGAGAATTAGGATTAAGTGTGCAAATGATTATTTTTCAGTATCTTTGTTTTTTCCTATAATAATCCACAATAAAATATGCACCAAGAAATTGACTGGAATTGGTAAATGTCCATGTTATCGGCCCTGACTGCTGATTGGCCACTTGTAAACTCAAAAATCTAATCCTTTTCCAGTCAGTAAACACATGATACCAAGTGCTACACTGCTTGGAAAGGACTGAGGCAGACAACTCAAAGTTTTCTATTTTTGGGACACTTAGGTGTTTAAAGGTCCGCAAACTTGTATTTTCTTACGACATGTCGAGACCCTCTCGCAGCCTGAGAGAGAGCAAGGCTTAGAGGTGAAGAAATGGTACTCTGTTTTATCCTTTTGAGCTTTCAACCTCGGTTTGGTCCAAGCATGGAAATAGAGAGGTAAGCAGCCTGAAGATAGAGGATCTACACTGTCTAAAATAAACACAGAAATTGCTGTTTTTACATTGCTAGTTGATTCAAGCATGCAAAACTGCTAATAAAAGATGCTAAAAATAGTTCAAAATAATAAATCTTGAATCTTTGCTTTAAACGTTTCTTAAAATCCTGTTTTATAGCGGCTGCTCTCTCAAATAGTGATGTCGGCTCATCTGCTCCTAGTAAAAATAACTGATGACTGCTAATGGGCAAAATGGTAGAAAAATAATGCTTTAATTGTTTTCCTAAATTGGAATCAGCTAAAATCCCTATCAGCATGTCAAACTTTATAATAACAAAGGATAAACAGAAACTGATCCATGCAGCTGTACCTACAACACAACACAGCAAGGTGCTATTTCTGCTGAACTGTCTAAGCCAGACGCCACATTATTAAAGAAGAACTCACCCATCATGTGACCAACACTAAATCCTGTTTGGCTGTCCAACCTCTGACCAGAAACACAACAATCACATCTGTACCGTACATGTAATTACACCCCCTGGTCTCTGGGCAAGCGGCGTGTTCACTCGCCAGGCTGAGATCTTCATAATTAAAGTCCAGCACATGTGTCAGAGAGACAATATGACAGCTGATGGCTTTGTGGGGTGACTGTGGGGTGAGGGGCTGTGTGTGCGGGTGAAGGGGGTGACCGGTGTGCTGTGGAGTGTATATAGTGGGTATGAGTTGGGGGGAGGGGGGTGGGGCTGTATGGATGGCTTGAGAGGTAAAAGAAGAAACTGAGGGAGCTTTCACTGGAGGGATTAAAAATAATGGAACTGGGGAGGGATGGGGGCGACTCGAGGCAGCTGTGAAACCAGCTCTTTTGTGAAGGAGGGGTGTGCCTGTGTGTGTGTGTGTGTGCATGCGTGGGTGTGTGCGTGTGTAACAGAGGGGTTTAGGGGTCCCTAAAGGTTACCTTTGTCCCTCTGCCAGAGATTGGGGGTCTGTATGAATAAAAAAACAGAAAAGCAATTTCACAACTGGTTCTCACTGGCGTTTATGAGGTTCTTTGTTTGCGGCGCTCACCTTGTTCCTCCTTAAAGCCACTCGTAAACAAAAAAGAACCCCGGAGTAGGGGGACCTTAAAGAGCACCCATCTGTGTGAACATGCGAGGCGCTCAGAGATATTTACCATTTTACACCCTTTAGATCTGACCCCTTTGACCCCACAGATGGAAAGTGTGATTGTTGCAAAGGTCCAATCAGATCAGAGCAGATTTGCTTCAATGTGCATGAACTTGTTTTTGATTAACTGCTTCTGAATTGTTTTCCTTTGATATAAAAAGGTTTGTCTTCGTTGAATTATCTTTGCTAAATGTGTTCCTTTCTGACATAATGTCGCCGGTGTCTTAATGTCTTGCTAGCACCTCTGTGAGAAAAGCTTTCCTTAGTGTCCCAATGCATTCGCAATTTATGACATTATTAAAAACTGACACACAAATTACAGCCGTCGACTTCCTACCAGCGCTGCTTATTTCAGTGACTCTCAAGGACAGAAGGCAAGAGGACCTGGAAGCTGACCAAAAGGGGAAGAAAGACGTCTCTCTCCGTCTCTCACACTCTTACACCTGCTAGGGTTGAGAGGAGGGGGACGGGGCAGGCAGGGGAAGGAGGCGGGGGCGCTCCTCCTAAAGGAGAGCTGTCACTTTGATTCTCATCACCAAGGCAACGGGTGTACAGTCCCACAATCCTCTGCTTTGTCTGACGGGGGGTTGGGTTAGGGGTGTTTGTGTGGTGCTTGCTTTGCTCTGCCGCTGCAAAACTGCATTAAACGGACAAACACCAAGGCCCGGTGCTATCGTCACGGCAGCCTGTGAAAGAAAAATCCCCATGGTGACACGGAGACAAATCCAGCTATGTCTGCTATTTATGGGAAAACAGAGAAGAGGCAGTATTCTGCAACCAAACTAGCTGAAATTGCACTGCTTGGATGTGTGTGTGAGTGTGTGTGTGTGTGTATGTGTTGTCTCTCCACATGATAAACAGGTTTTTGAAGAGCAACGATGCTTAGCCAAGCTCCTCAGTGTCTCACTACGAGAAGCTTTGTCATAAGAACTGACAGTCAGGAGAAGCTGGATGACGGGAAGGTAAAATAAAAGAGACACCCATCAGTTAATGTCTGCTGACGTAGTTTCAGCCCTGAGCATTGTTTTATAAACCCAGCCATCAGTCACTTCCAGAATGACCTGGAGTTGGAATGGGGTCATAACAAAAAACAGCCAAAAACCTTTGCTACTCATAGCTTCATCTATTGCTTTTTTTTCCCACTCTTCAGTTATTAGTTAGGAATTAGTTTACAATAACTATTGCAGCATTTTATGTGTATTCTTGCAAATACATTGGGTTGTGCAGTAAACTGAGGTAAAATGTTCCAGGGACAAGTAAGGTTTTATCTTTTCTGGAAGGGAAATGAGATTTCTACTGGGAGCTGCAAGAGTGGGAACCTTATGTGTTGCACAAGCAGTGGCTCCAAAAGGAAAAGTGTCTGACTTGAAAACTAGGACCGTTGACAGTGAGAATCATAACTGCCCATCCCACAGAGGAAACAAGTCATTTTTTATTACATTTATATGTAATAAATTTACATTTCCTAAAAAAGGAAACAATAACAAATGCAGATTCCAAGTTAATCAAAAAATGGTTCATAAGTATAAGTTTAGTGTCTGTGTCTGCAGTGCCGTCAGTTTGATGTTGCCATGAAGTGAGAGGTTGCAAATCAATAAAGAAGCCCCTGATGAAACATTGACGCCTTCAAGCTTCATTGAAATTGCTGCTGCCCACACGCAGAAGCCAAAAGTCTTGTGGAGAAAAGTTTAGTGGTCCGACCAGACATCGACTGAGCTATTTGGACACAAGAACAAGAAGTATGTTTGCTAGCTAGCTGAGGCTCAAACCGGAGTACATTGCATCATCTGTCCAGCATGGTGGTTACAGCATTATGCTGGGGGAATGTTTCATTTCCAGTGGTGCTGGTGCATTGCACAAATTAGATGGAATAACAAAGAAAGAGGCCTACCCTCAAATTCTTTCATTTTACTTAAAATCAATGCCAAGATCAGTGGGTTTAAACAAAAATTACAAGAAATTATATTGTGATTTTTTTTACCTGCTGTAAAATAAACAAAGAATATAATATTTAATTAAAAAAAATAAAATTGCCAACTTTTTGTAGAAAAGAAATGTGTAAATCATGGTAGATCCAAAACTTTTGCACGTTTTCCTTATTAAATAAAAGGCATCTAGTTCACAAATTAGTTTGGGCTTGGCTGAAAAAAAAAACAGGAAAAAATGTGGTCTACTTTTAGCAATAAAAAAAGGATTTGGGACACTGAAAACACTTGCTATATTTAGCCAAGTTTAATTAATGATGCAAAGTAGATTTCAGTTCACTAAAGTCTGCTTTTGAGTAAAAGTCAGTAGATAAATGTGTTCCTATTTCCTATGAATTTAAACAAAATTCAAAACGCTTGGTTATTAAAAGAGAAATACTTTGAGTTGTCCCTGAAATTCACCTTGTAAGATTTTAATTTGTTGGTAATAATGTTGCTCTAATTAAAAATAATGCCAGAAATCCCACATATGCTTTATGTTTTAATAAGCAGCTGTTAATATAACAAGACTACTGCATGCTAAGTAAGCTGTTCTGTCTGTTGTATCAACCTTAGTTGGCTACACAGTGTTGCTAAGCTAAAAACAGAAAATAGCCAGTAGCGCACATGAAAGAACACCTTTAAAGTTTCATTTTATGTTGCAAAAAGAAAAGTATAATTTTCACAATATTTTCAAACACAGATTATGATTTATTGTGTCCACTTTAATCTGTAGAAAATAACAAGAGAAAAAATATTTTGAGTTTAGTCAAAGGCTGAGATGACGCACAAATACAAGCACTCGTCAAGGTAGCTACATTGTTAGTTGGATGCAACCCTCTCTGTTAGCTGAGCCTGGAAATGATCAAATTGAGTAACTTTATGCAGAACACTGTCAGGAGAACATTAATACATGCTGATATGCTCAAACAGATCAGAGTCCAGATGTATTCATGTTCTCTCTGGTGAGACAGATGGGGACACCCTCAGCACCCCTCCTCCGTCCCCGTTCTCCCTCCTGCTAGCTTGACCGGGGTCAAAGAGCCTATTGTCATACACAGCGCCTTGCTTTGCCTATTGTCCACGACAGTTGGAAACCTATAGAGCTCATGCAAACCTCTGCACAGTGAACTGTTCCTCCTCCTCTTTTCTCCTCTTTATTTCAATCTCCCTTTGAGTTGCTCCTTCCCCCTTCAGCCTTCTTTATGTGCTGACTAGATTTATATCTTTCACACACACACACACACACACACACACACACACACAACACACACACACACACACACTGACACAGCTGGATCAGCACAAACACAGAATAGCTAGCATTGCTCTGTTTACTCATATGCAGTAAATTTTTTTCTGATTTCCCAAAGTGAAAACCTGCACAGCTTGCAGTTTTATAATAATGGCCTAACAAATCCAGAGCTTTATCTAAAATCACATAATCCTTAATCTGATTATCTACAAATTATATTCTCACAATCTATTAGACTTTAATGCCACTAAAAGATCATATGGAAACATAATGGAAACAAACGCAGCGATGAACCGTCCAGATTGGCTGTCACATTCCCGTCTCGGAAATGACTTTTCCAGATCCTAAACAGATCTGGATGGAAATCAAGTGCATCGCTGCACAATGTGTTTAGCATCTTAAACCTGGAGTCCAGCAGTGTCTGAGCAGAGTTTCCCAACCTGCCGGTTAGACTGCAGGCCGGAGCGGAGCCTGGGAGCGGCGGTGACACCATCACCCACAGAGACGCTCCTTGGCTGGGCTCAGGAGTGGCAGGCAGTGCCGTTACAGTGACGCTGCAGTTTGAGCGGCTGCAGGGCGCCATGATGCTGAGAACGGCAGGCAGGTGACATCTCTCTAGCTCTCTGTCTCACTCATGCACATGCGCACAGTGTGTTTTGTCCTGTCAGGTCTGCGTGGCAAGTCTACACATCCCTTTTCTGCTCTTTACAAAAGCAAGGAAAACATGGAGGCCGCACAGCATTGATTTAAGCTTCACATTCAAACATGAGACGTTCTCAGTTTACCATTAGTGTTGTTAGCTTCTGTTGCAGAGCTGACTACTTGGCTGAATGGCAGGAAAATTACAACAAACAATAGCTGCTGCCAAAATATTTTAACTATCATCAATGCGTCAACAATCAATGTGGCTATTTTGTTCACCAAATCAAAAATAAAACTGTAATTCAAGTCTGTGTGTGTTAAAAATAAATATGTTGGATTCTGAGCTGCCCTCTGCAGATCGGGACTATTCTGTCTGTTTGTATCTAATATGAAAGAATCAAGCTCACTGATGTGGATCCAACTGTATCCCATTCATTACAGCAGCTCTAGATGGAGGTGTGTGTTTGATTTATGAAGCAAGAAGAAGATACACTAAATCAGATGACTTTCAGTAGCTGTTTCATTTTTATCTACAAAAACGCTTCCATGCAAGTCTTTAATCTTGTATAAACTGATATAGGAGGTTTAAGATTAACATTTTATTAAACCATTTTATTCTTTTATAAGCGCCTCTAGGGTGTTTTTTTTTCTGGAAGTGAAATAAGATTTCTGCAGGGGGCTTTAGAGGTGAGTACCTAATGTGTTCCATGAGCAGTGGCGCCTAAATGAAATGTGTCTGACTTCTCATGAAAACTTTGATTAGCAGCATTGAAAAGGCGGATCATAACTGCCCGTCTCAGAGAGGAAAATATTCAACAAACTGAGCCAAATCTGAGGATGTTGTAGTGTTGACAGCTTTAAGACGCATTCTTACAACGTGGCCTGCCTACTTTCTTACTGGATCCAGTCTTGATAAAATAAAGTCAATCAGGAAATTAGGACGTTTCCCTCTGGAGATACCGTTTTGTCGAGCAAAACTGCCCTGGTACATATAGGTAACCAGCTTCCCCTTTGGTATGCCTGACAGGAAATGTGAAAAGACTGATTCTCAAATGTGAGCATTCTCACTGGAGGTTTGAAATGATATGAGAAGCTTGGAAAATGTGAAAACATCATTAAAATGTACCACAGCTGATATGCTAAGATTCAACACACCGTGGCTTAGTGACAGAAATTAAAAAGTTGGTGAAAGAATCTGATTTGAAGTTGGAACACAGGAGCTTCACATAATCCCACAAAATTTTAGAAAAATCAAACTTTTAGTTTGAGCAAAAAGTGGAACAAAATCTCACAGAACACAGAAAGGGTAGTTTTGAACAAAATCCCCACTTACAGACCTATTGGTACCTCTAACAACTCCTATAAAAAAAAAGGGAAAGCATTTTTTCAATTTACACTTTAATTATGTAATCTATCAGTCATTTAACTTTAATTTACTATTTCATGATATTCCTGGCCATAAACATGTTACACAGAGACTCATTTATCTTACCCACTCTTAAAAATGGAAAAACAAGGGAACATGCCATTGATGTAAGTCAATTTTCCAACACAAATTAGAGAAAACATGACCTGGGAACAGTGTTACATTTAAGTTTAGAAATATATATATATTTTATCAAGCTAACTAATGTTATTTCTGTTTATGAACAGTGACAAACATAGCAGGATGACGGCCAGGGTTTATCTTGCCACCCTACACATGGACGTAAAAAACTCTAAAACTCACTGTTAGGAAAGCAGCAAACACTAACATTTTGAAGTCTCCATAACAACAGACACGATCAATAGACAAACCAGGTACTTTCTGACCCTACCATCACAAACATAAACCTCTGGAGTTTGCTAAACTCTTCTGGGATTTTAACTAGAACTATGTGGTTTGGTCAGATGACTCTAAAGCCCCTTTTCCACTAGTACCCTCTCAGTCAGGTTTTTAGTGTTGGCCATTAGGTACTGGTACTTGGTACCATATTCTTAGTATCTACACAGCAGTGGTTACAAGCGAGCAGAGTCGAGCTGAAATTGCAACATCAGAAGACTACCGGTCACTGATTGGCTAGCAGGTGGCATCACTGGTTGAGTCATGAGAGTGATTCTGTTACAAGAATTAAACACAGCATTTTAAAAAACTAGCAACAGCAACCGAGCTTCAAGGAAAACGGCAACAATGAAATCAACACGGTGGTCCAACGACGAGGTGCCGACATTTTCGTGCTTGGTGGCTGATGGGAAAACACAGAGGTGGCTAGACGGTGGTTTGTTGCATCCAAATCATGTCACTTTTCAGGTCACCTTGCTATGACAACCCCACCCACAGTGGGGCGGTACTCTATTGTAATGGAAGATCCGAACCATGCAGAGGCGAGTAGAGCTAAACGGAGTGAAGCCAAGAAGGTACTAAGGGCGAAGATCCATAACATAGCTCTTAAGTAACAAACACTGTGGGTTGGTCTAGCAGAAAACAAATATATGTGATGCTAAGATTCTGTAATGCTGTGGGTCCGTTTTCTTTCTTAAAGGTTCTGGAAACCTTTTTAGAGTGCAAGTCACCAAATATTAGAATATTTTGCATAAAAATATGGCCATCTTAATCCCCAGACCGGGATGGTACTGGTGATTCCGTAAAACCCACAAGAATTTTTTGGTGTGAGATTATGCTGCTGCAATAAAAGAGGAATTTATTCTCTGGCTTTTTAAACATTTTCACCAGTGGGAGACTTACTGGTCCCCCTGCATGTCTCAGACTGGACTGAAGTGAAAAACATGAAGGATAATGTTGCATCTAAAACAAATGTGTGGTGTATTCTCTTGTCTTGTGTTGACTTTGGGACATTAAAACTAAGCTGCATGTACGCTGTACACACACACCGATGCTCCAAGATCCGCAGTGTTTGTCGGTGGTGATCATCTCAAGTACAAGTGTGTGTGTGTGTGTGTGTGGGTGTGCTAATGAGAGTTAGTAAAAGTGTTTGAGAGGGTTTATGACAATCATCTTTTACTGACATTAAAGCACCACTGCCCGGGGCACACATCGTCTGAGACACTCACACACACACTCACACACACACACACTCTTGTTTTGCTATATGTAGTGAGGACCATGTGTTGACTCCCATGTGTTGACCATGTGTTGAGGTCCCATTTTCAACCCTTTCTATGCCCTAACCCTGACAATAACCCTCAACCTAACCATTACCAGTGCATGCCTAACCCTAACCTTAACCTAAACTCAATTCACACCTTAGTCCTAAACCTAACCGTTAGCAAAAGAGGTCGTGAGGACCAGCAAAATGTCCTCACTTTTGTACAAACGGTCCTCAATTTGATGTTGATATCGGAAAATTGGTTCTCACTGTGATGCCAAAACAGGAACACACACACACACACACACACACACACACACACACACATATACATGCTAAGGCTGAAAGTAGTCACAGTTAGAGCCTGGCGCGAGTAAGAGTGGAGATTCTTGCACAAGTAGATAAATAAATAAAGAAAAACACAAATGCACACTCAGCTCAGCATTGATCTGTGGGTAAGTCGGCCATATTCCTGCAGTTCTGTTTACCGTTTCGCCTCGCTGGGACCCTAAGGCCTGCCTTATTAAAAGTCTGAACACAAAAGGCAGTAGAAGAAGAGACAGAGAACGCTCTAAAGTGAACAAAAAACCAATATTGATCCTTCCCTTCTTCATTTTTAATGATCAGTTTTGCCGGTAAGTCCAGCTGCTAACCAACAAGAAACAAATGCCTGGATGGAAAAATATTAAAGAAAGACAATTCAGGGTGTGCTGCCCTGCGATGGACTGGCGACCTGTCCAGGGTGTACCCCGCCTCTCGCCCATAGACTGCTGGAGATAGGCACCAGCTCCCCCGCGACCCACTATGGAATAAGCGGTAGAAAATGACTGACTGACTGACATTTCAGGGTGTCAGAATGAAAAGTTACTCAGAATAGCATTTTAACCTGACGTACGTAGTGCAGAGTTGTCCAAAGCTACTGGGCTTGTAATCGAAAAGTAGAATAAAACATTTCCTTTATTTAAAAGTAAAGTTTAAATATATTTCTTCTTTCCTAAACCACACAAGAAAGTTTTTTCAAGTATGTTCACCTGGAATCCTTGCTTTTGAATTGGTTACTTTGCTTCTTCTTCTTCTACTTCTTTGCAAAGACTTGCACAGCTAATATTGCGTTTCAGTTTAACACTGGAGCTTCTGCTTTTAGATGAAATATGTATGATAAAAGATAACTGCTAAAATCTCATTCTGTTCTGTTAGCCATTTCATATGAAGTGACAAAGTGTAGACTTGCGTTGACTTTGAGGAGGTAGTCGGAGCTGCATGTCTGTGGAGGTATTAACGCCACTCTGGATGACGGGTCTCATTCTGCATGAGTTCATGTTCAATCTGCCAGAGTTCAGGGTTCAGGTCCCGGCGGAGCCTCAAGACACAGAAACACACTCAAGAAAGCACTTAAGAGGGAAGCAATAAGCTTCTGTCACTTTTAATTTGACCTTTACAGCAACAGTGCATTCTGTCTGATGGAAAAAGAAAACGCAAAGACTGAAGCCTGACTTTTAATATTTCGAAATTTAGCAAATATCCTCTCTTGGGAGACAGGAGACAGATCTAGTTGCCACAACAATCAATGCACAAGCGAACTGTGATAAATTGTTGCCATTTTACAGAATCAGAATCAGGTTAGGAGGTTACCTAGAAAGAAAAGGATGCAGCCATGCAGCACTAGAAAAAGTCAAACCAGACGTGCATCATCCAGAGCTGTAACACGTTTATCTGTAATAGATTTGCTTTATTCTGGAGAATGTTTTCCACATTTGAAGTTTTGCAGTGCAGCATTATTTCCCAGCCAATCCAACATTTTTAAATATAAATATGTAATACAGTTTTGAACTTTTTTAAAGTGACTTAATTGTGAAATAAAATCACACAATCCTATGATTGTGTTCAGCCTCATAAATTGTGCATTATAACTTTATTTTTGATTAGGACAGATGGTTTTGCAGTTGATGAAATCCAACCCATATTATTATCCCTCCACCACCATGCTAAACAGTTGGGCATTTGGGCTAAAAAGCTGTGTTTGTTTTTCTCCAAACATGCTGCTGTGCATCATTTCTAGACATCTCTACTTTGGTCTCATTTGTTTAACAGAAGCTGTTCCATAAGTCTTTTTGTTCTTTTTGATGCAGCTTTGCAAATCTAAGTCAAGCTGTTGAATTCCTTAAAGGGAGAGGATACCTCTCCTCCAGACCTTTCAAACAAACCTAATGTTTTCACTCTTTTTTTCATATGTCAAGTCAAGAACTTCAACATTTTCCATGCTAACTAAGGGGCCTGCAGAGACAGAGAAATTTTGCATGCTCTGACTTCATTTGTTTGAACATACCCTCCTGGGAAGATTTACTGCCCTCCTTAATGTTTTCTACTTGCTAATAATCTTTTTCAATGGTGTCTTAGGGACTTTAAAGTGCTGTTGTCGTTCAGCCTCATAAAGTCAGTCCGGAGATGTAAAACTCTGTGCTTTGTTTTTGTCTTGACCGTCCAATTAGTTTTAAAAACATGTGGATATTTGAATTTTTTCAAAAGTTGCCAAAAGATTTCTGTCTCTCATTTGTGGCCCTGGAAGGGTGTGTTGCAGCTTGAGTCTGCGTCTCTGCGAGTGAGTCGGAAATATGATGGTCCGTCAGTCAGCCTGCATGGCTCTGACTGCTACAGACGTATTACTCAGATGCTCTGCTGCTGGCTGATGTCAGATGCAAACAAACTACTTCAGATGATTTTTACAATCATCACAACAAGCAGAACACTTCAGGGAATTTCCAAATGAAAATGTAATTCAGAAAACCTCAGAAATGTAGCTGCTAAAGTCCGGTCACAGGCCTATTGAGGGGTTTAAAGTCTGTCTGATCTCTGATCTCCGCTGCGACGCTCCAACTCAGACAGCAGACTCGTCAACTGGCAACAATTTTTATGCATTAATTTGACAAATTCGGACAACTTCAAAGTGGAAATTTAATTTAGTGCAAATCATCCCCCCACAACTGATAAATAGCAGATAACTTTAATGAATAACTCATTTCATGAAGAGAGGAAACGGATAACAAACAGGAAATTCATTACTGACGCAGATGTTTGCGTGCGCATGTGTGTGTGTGTGTGCACGCATGTGTGTCCAACCTTGTGTGGATCAATCCTTGACGGAACAACAAAATTGTTTGTACATTTTGCCCGGTCCACACATGGAGAAGTGTGTGTGGGTGTGTGTGTGTGTGTGTGTGCAATATGTAATATTACAGTTTTCCATCTCCGACTCTGAGAGCTTAGAGCTGCATAAGAGGCTTTGAGTGCTGAAACGAGTAATGTTGATCGAGGCTGGATGGAGCGTGTGGGCGTGTGTCCGTGTGTCAGGTGTTCGGTTAGTTTGTGTGGCCTTTTGCAACAGATGTGTGCAAGTTTCTGTGTGTGTGTGTGAGTGTGTGTAGAGGGGATATTAAATACTGGAAACTGCAATCATGGCGTGGGATTACAGACTGAGCTCTGAAATGGTGGCAGAGGACGGATAGAGGAGATCCAGAGGTTGAATTTGGAATTATTTGTTTTAATGGTAAAATGATAATGTGCACACATTGTTTACCTAATTTCTTTATATTTTTCTATTACATTGTCTTATCTTTTTATTAGATCTTGAGCATTTGTGCTCCAGGATTTCTGAACTCCAACCAAAACCCTGGTTGATCTTCAGAACTTATGAAGAGACATAGATAAGACTTTAAAAACATTAGAACATGGCATGGTGCTTAAAAGCAGAACCTAGAGAAATATTCACTGCTAGAGATGTGATGTCTGCCCCCTTTTTGGTTCCAGGGTCTTGATGCTTTCATGTGTGATTCTGCCGAGATGCAGGTTTATCTCGGCTTTAATGAGGAAGTAATCGGCTCTGTCTCCTTTGCAGCTGTGCAAACGTGAGTTGAATTAGACCCTGTGGTCCCCGTCCTTCAGGGTGTCTCATTAAGCATTTTGGATGCAGATCAGACTCATTAAAGTGGCTTATCCGTGGTGATGCAGTCACCGCAGCAGGAATGTGTTCTCCTCCGGGAGGATACTGATACCGCGTCGCGTCGGCTCCGTCTGTGGAGAAGTCTTCTTTAAGTTGGTTTGTTGGGGCTTAATGTTACATAGTGGGAGATGGTCTATTATCTCCCAGCAAACAAACTTTTACTGGATGCTCTGGTAGCTTGTCATGCAATGCGCTTTTATTTTTACAAAGAAGAATCAATGCAAAGTGGTTTGATTATTTTACAGCTAAATCAGAGTTGGAAAATAAAAGATTTAACTGTACAACTAAAGCTTGTCGTAAATAAGGAGATTTCTTATTGACGAAGAGAGGAAAACAGTTTTGTTTCCAGTAAGCCGAAACGTAGCGTGCAATTCAGAAGTCAGAAAGATGCCACTAAGCTTACTTCAAAGCGATCCACACAAAACAGTTTTTAGCTTCGTCTCTAAAAAACAATGCAAAAGATTTTCTTTCCATTTCTCTTGTGTCTTTTTGGTTTCTGCAGTTCCATTAGAGGGCAGCTATAAAGCTACAACACGATGAGGGGGTGAATATTTTGGTGGCATCAATATAAACTCATGTCCAAGCTTAAGTCTGTCTTCATGGGTTTGACATCATGTCCAGCCTGAGGTCAACACCTCAGCAGAAACGAGCAGAGGAGTGGCGATGTGGATCGATTCTAATTATAAAACAAGTGTCACCAATGAATATTTGATGTAAAGTGACGATAGCTCTATTTGTTCTCTGGTCAAAGGGATAACTCGTCATAAGTAGCTGCTGCCCACCTAGATGTCTGTTACAGGCAGCAAAACACATTTGACTGAAGGACTTTTTACCCCATTTTTAATGAAATTGGTAAAATGTTCTAGCCGGAGCAAAATTCAAACCTACACAGCCACTTCAAGGACATTTTTTCATCTTTATGGTTGTTTTGTTTAAAAGACTGCCTAAGCCTAAAATACTGTGCCCTCAACACCGTTTAGCACCTCCTAACAATTCTTATTAAATAAATGCTGGCTGCCCAAAGACCTACATTCATCCTGCCACCACACACAGGGAGCAGGAGGGATCTCCAGAGCTCAGTATTAGAGGTCTCTGTAGCAACCATTAGATGCTATCTACATGGCAACTGGTTGTTTAGGACTCGTGTCAGGATAACCTACTACCATCATCAATGTTGAGTTAAACTTTACTGGGACTTCCGCTGGAACGACTTGCTTTGTTCAGAGGAGCAATACTGAGTTTTTGAGCAACAAACAACTAAAGTGGGACTGGAATGAAACAAAGAATCAATACTTTCAAAGCACCTCAGACCCACCCTTATGTATGGTGGATACTTGTAACATTTTAAGGGAGAAGGGCATAAACCAAAGCCAGTGATTTGCAAACTGATTTTACTGTTAATTAATGAGGTCTTTATTAATTAGCTGATGAACCCAGTTACCAGAACTGGTCACTGGTGAGACAAGTAATAAAGAAACTGCACACAGAAACTGGACACTGGCAAAGTTAACTGCAAATAGTTTGGATGCAGATCAGGTAGAACTGATTGTGATGTCCTTCCTTTTTTCGCTTTGGTCGGGAGAGAGTGAGAGCCAGACAGACGGAAGCTATATTTAGAGGCGGCACTGCCTTGTACTGTATGGGTGTGTAATAAATCTGTTGTGCCATAATAGTGATCTGTGTATGTGTGTGTGTGTGCTTTAAGGATGAATGGTGGCCTGTCTCATCCCCCACCCCAACCTCACCGATGCTGCGGCTCTCAGCTAATTGGTCGTCTCCTTAAGTGCTGCTGCTGCACTATTCTCCAGATGGGATGGAGGGGGAGATGGAGGAAGAGGAGGGGATGAGGAGAAAGGAAGTGCGAGGAGAGAGAGGAATGATTGATGGCAGGGGATAAAGAAGCTGCATCGAAAGGATGCATGAAAAAGGGAAGGAAGGACGATGGGGTAATAAGAGAGTGGAGGAATGTAAGCTGAAGAGAGGATGAACAGAAGAGGTCATGTGTTTTAAAACATCCCCAATGTTTTGCATCCTAATTTGTTGAATATCTTTCATAGTGCAATCTAAATATGCAAAACCAGTATATGTAATGTATTTGACATGTGCCGCAAAAAACACTATTTCAGTTTTCTGGTTTAGAATAGTAGAAACGTTAAGTCTAAACCGATGACCTCATTTCACAGAGAAGTTTTAAGATTTCTGTGATAAAACTCAGCCTGCAGTCTAGGACAAAAAATGTTCTGGTTCATGTGAACTAATTCATGCATTAGCTGTAAAAAGCCAGTTTATTTAGATTCACTTTCTTCTTAACTCTGTTTTGACATCTATCTATGCTGCAGTAAAACTATTTTTATTTAACTGATTATCTCAGTTGTGCAGAGGTACTCCTGTTTATGCAACAATCTGGCTTTCCAGGCCAATACAGATTTGTTGATTTTGTTTTTTTCCTAAAACCTTTAAGAGGTTTTATGTTATATGAAAAAAAAATATGCTGCAGTTTGTTTGATTAAGGCGATGCATTTAAATTAAACATAAAATGAAAGAATTACAAAATAATCCTTTTTCTGCATCAAAGCATGTCACTAATGTATGTGAGTAAAAAGTGCATGCTGTTGATTAATGTGTTTCTAGACTGAAAGCAGTGCAAATTAGTAATTGTCCACCAATTAGAAATTAGCGCAATGAGAAGCTTTTATTTTGAAAATGCATACTGTGAAACAGAAAAGCTTTCCTTTCTGTAAAATATTCACTTTAGATGTTTTCACCTGCTAAACAACATGTGTTGATTTTTTCTTTAAAACAATTTCAGAAACATTGTTTTGTGAAATTCTGATGTGGAAACTCAATCTTCATCACCCATTCCACAGGGTAGCCTCTTTAAATGAATCTCTACATTTTTTAAATTTTCAGGGGAAATGAAGGTACTTCTGAGTGAATGAAGGTGGAGAGTGTAAGGAAAAACACGAGGATGAGGAAGAGGAGGATAATCGATGTTGTCTGTAGTGACTGAGAAGACGAATGAGGAGTTTTAGGCCAACACGCAGCAGTAACTCTTGACTCTTTTCATCAGACAGCCTCTGTTATTTCCAACACACACTCACAGATGGACCCTTGCAGCAGGTGGGCCTTTTGATTTGTTACCCAGGAAGAACCGCGTCTCATTTGCATACAGATGCCCCCTTCAGAGCAGAAGAAGGGTTTATGTACACGCACACACACAGCTCTTTCTGTCCCTCCCTGCAGACCGAAGCCCAGACAACACTCTCTTTTTCTTTCTTGCACTCATCTCCCTTCCTCCCATCCTTCTCTTCTCGTCGCTTCTTCTGGGCTTCACCCAAACCGATCACAAGCCACGTCTGTGTGCATACAAATATTTTTGTAGATTTACTTCCTCTGCTTAAGTGTGAAGACATACTTTGGATTTATATGCTCATGCAAGTTTTCTTCCTTTCTCTTCTTTGTGCATCAGGAGAGTTGTGTGTCAGTGTAGTCGCATGGATGTGCACCCATGCGTGCTTGTGTGTCTGTGTGCATCTTAGAGGCTCTTGAACCCTGCATCTGCTCTGGCTGGCAGAGCTTCCAGGAGTCTCATGGGCCGATGTCAAACAACAGCCGCTTGTTTGCAGACCTTCACGCTGAACCGATGCACAAATTCAAACGCTCTTAAACACACACACACACAAACAGAAAAGAGAGCTGGGTTTAAAGCATAATAAATTCTTGGAGACAGCAGGATAAAGTGGAAGCATCAGTACAGCTGGACTGAGAAGAAGATGATGTGCAATGACACTTTACACAAAAAAATATTCACTTCTTTCAATGTTTTTTTCCACGATGTATCAAGCTAAATTCCTGTTTAAGCCAAAAATGCAGCTTGTCTCATTTGATTTAAAGGAAAAAAAAACAGAAACCTAAACTAAATCACAAATTTTATAACTCCTAAAAGTCCAATGGTTGGGCCAAAAGCTGCAACTTACCCCATCCCAAAAAAGACATTAAAAGTTGGAATAAATATAAGGTGGGGATATGAAATTGAATCAGAACCTCCACCGACATGACAACAGCACTCTAAAGCCACTTCACTAAGCAGAAGCACTTTGGCTTCTAAATGTTATAGTAGAGAGAAACGTTTACATCAGAACAGTACATTAAGGTTGAGCAAACATATTTTAAAAACGTATTTTTCTGTTACCTGCCTTATCTGTCACAAACACCAAAACATAAATGATTTTTATATTTCAGAGCATTTTTCTTAAAAACAAGCACACAAATATAATAAAAACCTCCAAATATCTGCATCAGTAAAAGCTTGTTTTGATTTGTTTTCCAAGCAAGTCTGCTTTTGGCTGCGGATTGTAAAATAATTTGTTGCAGATGCCGTCAGGCATTTCTGAGCTTTTAAGGAAGAATTGTGAGTTTGTAGTTTTAAATGAAACCAAAAAACATTTTAACCTAATTATCTTTCAGTTGCACTCCACTCTAAATTCCTCTCTGCTTCACGTGGACGGATAACAGGGACACCTGTCAAGTTCATGGATTTAGTTTAGGAGCATTCATGTCTTGTGGCTTGAAGAAAAATTTAGCTTAGCAGAACATTTTCAGAAAAATGGCACAAACATTTAGCCATGCAGTTGTAGGCCCCCCTCCTCCTCCTGCCTCCACAGCCACATGTCACATCAAGGCATTAGGAGTTTAGACAAACAGGACGTCTGATCCTGTAATCCTGATCTCTGCTGGTGTGTGTTTGTGTGTGTGTGTGTGTGTGTGTGTGCATTTTATAACTCATAAACTGAACATCATTTGAGCAGTGCCAACCATAGAAGTATTCATCCATCCATCCATCCATCCATCCATCCACCCATCCATCCACCCATCCATCCATCCATCCATCCATCCATCCATCCATCCATCCATCCATCCATCCATCCACCCATCCATCCATCCATCCATCCATCCATCCATCCATCCATCCAATCCATCCATCCATCCATCCACCCACCCATCCATCCATCCATCCATCCATCCTCCATCCATCCATCCATCCATCCACCCACCCACCCATCCATCCATCCATCCATCCATCCATCCATCCATCCCCCTCCCCAGCAGAGTTTGTGAACCTTACCCGGGTAGAAGTCTTTGGATTTTGACAGTTTGATGGTGGCTCCAGTCTCTTTCTGCAGCTGAACGATGGTCTGGCCTCCCTTCCCGATGATTGAGCCAGCAGCATAGCTGGGGATCAAAACCTTCAGGAAGTATTCGCCTTCCTCTGCGGCAGGAAACAGGAAACAGGAAGTCAGAAAAACGTCTGCACTGAATGTTGGCTTTGTTACAAGTTAAGCTAAAAAAATGTAAATGCTTTTTAAAACCTTTGTCCTCATGCATGCCTTCCGTTGGAATTATTTTCCTCAATTTTTTTTACAACTTTCTGCTATTTTATAGACTTTCTTTGAGATCGTTTCATGCTTCCTCTCAACTGACCATCCGAGTCTTCTCAAAGCTCCATAAATCCACATCAAATGATGTCTGTTATCCATGACAACTAATTATTTCCATAATCAGATGATTCCTCGCCAGGGTTTTCTTCCCTCTTTCTCCGCACATCCATTTGAGCAAACCTCTAAACGCTCTATCCAGATTGGTCTGATCTAATTTCATTGTGGGATTTCAGGAATCTGGTCCTCGTCATCATCTTTGCTCAAGTTGAGGAACACGCTGCACGACAGTAGTACTATTTAACCTAATCACATTCAAACGACGCATGGCATTACATACTTGTCACGAAATGCATGACTCGGACTGTTTACAGGTCTGATTTCAGCTAGATCAATTTGATTTGTAAGGGAAAACCGATGTGTTTTATCAAGTAGAGCATTGAAAAGATGGTGGCCTTGCAAAAGAGACGTTCAGCCACAACAGAGTTCAAATTTTCACCAGCTTCTCCAGCATCATTCTTCAGTTCTTGTTTTAGTTTAGTTTGAGCTGCCCACCCTTTTTCACACCTCTATCAGTTTCCAAAAAAGATGAAATCTGAAATCAATATTTGCATTTAGCTAAAACGGTGTTTTTTAGAGATAGGGTGAGGAGCTCGGCCATTCGGGAGGGGCTCGGAGTACAGCCGCTGCTCCTCCACATCGAGAGGAGCCAGTTGAGGTGGCTCGGGCATCTATACCGGATGCCTCCTGGACGCCTTCCTCGGGAGGTGGCCCAGGGGACGCCCCAGGACACGCTGGAGGGACTATGTCTCTCGGCTGGCCTGGGAACGCCTTGGGCTCCCCCCGGAGGAGCTGGAGGAGGTGTTTGGGGAGAGGGATGTCTGGGTGTCTCTGCTGAGTCTGCTGCCCCTGCGACCCGGTTCCGGATAAGCGGAAGACGACGAGTACGAGTAAAACGGTGTTCTAAACCAGATTAAATTTGCATATTTTAAATCCTGTCTAGCATGTCCAGATTTTTCCCACTTGCTCAGTAAACTTCCAAATGGATTTGCATTTCCTCTTCATTACCTTCATTATCCTCCAGCTACACTTACATGTAAAGTATACATGGCTATAATGTGCAAATTACTAACTGTCCAATAAAAACGAAGTTTTTCCCCAAACGATTTTTCTATTGGTTATTTTTAAAATGTTCGTCAAACCACTGTAGTAACTAAGCCAGGGTCTGCTGCTGTAGTTATTCAACCAAAAGAATACCAAAAACCACAGAAGAAAAACAGAGCTTGGCTTAAATTGTTGTTTTAAAAAGCCGTGTTAGCTGTCACCATGAAAATCCAACTTTGGTTCAAGATATTTTCACCCTGGAGAAAATGTTTTGAAAAATATGTATTTGGACATTATAAAATGCTATGTTTGGGGGATCCAAGGTAAAAATGATAAACCATTGTATACTGAAATACCAAAGTACCACAAGAACCACACCTAAAACGGCGCATTTCACCCATTCGCTATTTCATAATTTAATTGAAAAATATTTTATTTGATCTACTCTTAATCAGGGGTCAAGATTTGTGATATTTTTTATGGGAATCAGCTGGCCCAAACGGGGATCAGAAACATATTTACTGGAAATAGCATGTAATATAAAATCTTCCCAAAAATATTAGAAATTTTGTCTAAAATTATAGATGAGGTTTGAGATTTATCACCATTATTAATCAGCCAGGAAGGTTTATCCATAAGAAGAAAAACATTTGTTTATTAGTAGAAAATTAATGTATTTGTGGAACTGGAGCTATCTTAATAGAGTAGTTAGATTTTCATTTTAACTCAAAAGCACCATCTTTTAAAGGAGTTTTTATAAAAGTAAACATGTCAAATTAAATTTCAAGGTTTTTGGTTTTGGGCATTTATTTGATGCTCTGGATAAAAAGCAACAGAATTTGTCCCCCAGATTTCTGTGAAAATTGAAAAACTAAAACAGAATCTGAACAAAACAACAACAACAAAAAACATAAGCAGAAGCCTTGATGGATTTGGTTCCATTCATCAGCCTATTTTAAAAAAATAAAGAAAGAAAATAAAACATCCCTTCCTAAAAGATCAGCCTTTGGTTTTAATTTCAGCATACTGTGAAAACTAATAGCAGCTCTCCAAGGTTTCTCCTCTTTCTTAGAGTACTTGGGAAAATATACATTTTCTGAATAAATGGAAAATAATTGTGCGTTGCAGCATTTTATGCAATGACGGTGAGTTGCTTTGCAGCATTAATTAAGGCTAAACAGTTGGTTTAAATATTTAAATCAAACTGTCAGCAAATCTAAAGGATTAAAACACTATTTCAATGAAAACAAAATGTCATTGACCCCAAACATCAAAAGTTTGCATCATCAGCAATGAACTCTAACTAATAAAGTAAAACGAAATGTTTTAATAAAAAAAATTGGATTACAGGTCACTCTGAAAGAACTGCCTAAGATCTATTCTAGATCGGATTTTAGTTTCTCGCTGAGCATGTTTGGAGGCTTTTCTTTAAACTGACATCGGTCTCTTAGCCTTGCAGCATTTAATATATCTAATAATCCAGGACACATAAACTCTGGGGATAGATTAAAAATAGGTTTACAGTAAGGGACACACTTTCTCACTGCTGTTCTTTTGGCTCTTATTCAGGTGCACAACTGAGGACTCAGGAGCACATCATTACTGGAGCATCGTGTTTTCATTTCAGGTGCACCAACAGAGTCTTAATAATACTAAAAACATCATCTGTTCCACCTCACTATATTTAACTTTCATTAGCAAAATGCTGTGTTATTTAAGTATCAGAAATCTGGATGTGAAAGAGAAGGATACAAGGTTGAAGAAAACTTATTTGGAGAAAATAACATCTTAAAAAAGACAGATGATTTTCTATTCTGTAAGCCATTTGACTTTCCCAAATTCTAAACAGACTTTCAGTGATGCAATGTAAGATCTACACAGGGATTTTAGCACACATTGCACACACAAAGGTGTTTCCACTTATTAAAGTTAATTAGACTTCTTCTGTCGTAGTTGTCTGGAAAGATTTCTACTTAAAATATTTAGAAAAGTAAGAGTAAGGTACTCCAAAAATGTCGAGTTAATGTCAAAGACTTTCAAACAGTTTTGAGATTAAAACGTAAATGTTTATATCATTTAAAAGTAAGAAGCTGGTTAGTGCAACTCATTATTAAAGCATCAGGCTCATTCATAGCTCTTATCAACTTAGAAAAATCTATCATCTATTTAACTTTGTCCTTTTCTGTGCCCCTTTTAGTCATTACTTGCAGTTCAAAAAGAGGTAGATTTACAAATGTTTGCCCCAGATACTCAAACTTGTACCTTTAAAGTAGAAAAAGATCCCAGAAAAGAGATGGCCCGTTTCACACCACATAACTATGCACGTTAGTGAGGGATCACCATGGAGTTGCTGGGTGGGTTCAGGCAAGTCAAAGCAAACAACCACAGGAAACCTAACACTCCCCTGCCCTTCCTTAGCTCCCCAAGTGATGAAATACAAACTGCAGGAAGATGAAGTGGAAAGAATAACTATCCTAACCTCGGGTTACCCTGTGGGAATCCCCCCCTTTTTTAAGAGATGAATCTAAGCCTGCAGGCAAGCTGCTTTCAGTGGGTTTGTTTCTAATTCTATCTGGAGCAACAATATAAATGTGAAAAAACAGACATGCTGATGAACTTCTGAAACCTCAGCATCTTCTTCGTCATAACATCGTCCACCTGCTCTTTGCTTCTCCTACTCACTTATTTCTCTCTTCTTCATCCAGAGGAATATTTGAGTTCTCTTTCGCTCTATTTCATACTAACAAACCATTCAGAACATGCTTACCTAGCATTCCTGATTTGTTTTACAATGTACTATTTATCCAAACATAAATAGAAGAGAAACATATTTTGACTGATTTTAAGGATTTTTGTGAAATATTTGCACATATTTAATGCATTTGTCACATCACCATTAAAATGAGCGGTGCAAGTTTTATCTTTGAAATAGAAGCTCTACCTCAACACTGTCTGAGGTGACTGATGCAAAGATGATGTAATGTTTTTGTGCTAAAAGCATTTCATAGATCCTCAAAGCAGCAGTTTGCTTTGGAGCTTAAAGAAGTCTCAGATTGTTGTGTCTGTTTCATTTTTCTTTTCTTACTGCTCTTGTTTTTCTTTACTTTCCGTTTTCCTTCCTCCTCAGCTCTCCTCCAATTTCCTCCACACTTCTCCTCCTTCCAGTCCCATATCCTCTTGTCTCTACAGTGACCCACTTTGTGTAAGAAGCCTTGAACTGACCTGCTTTAGATAGAAAGCTGGCTAATTATAACACGCTCTTATTAATAAGGCAGGGGAATTGGTAAATACGAAACACATGCACGTGCACTCATCTATACACAGACAAATGCAAATGCACGTGTGCATCAGCGAGCAGATAAAGAAACACAGTCTCTGAAACACTTCCTCCGCAAACAGATCGTTTCCGACATCTCATAAACAGGCCTGCTACACCTCAGCACTGTGACTCATCATGTATGTAAGGAGATGTAATACATGAGTCATGTTCATCACTTTAGTTGCATGGTAACACTGTTACCATAAAATACTTAGGAATGCTAGTTAAAACTAATTTAGAAAGAGGATTTGTTAAGTATTATTCCACCTGTCAGTTGCAAATTCTAACTGTGGGACACTTATACTCCGAAAACTAAACATTTATGTGATGCTTCCTGAAAATCCAAACATAATAACCAGCTGGATTCTCTCATTTTAAGGCTAAGCTAACTTTAAAATCAAATTGTGATCAAGATGCATTCACTCATGTAATTACAAACCGCTTATTCATAAATGATAATTAAACTGAAAAGAAAAATAGCTATGTATGCATGTGCAGCAAATCTTTTATCGTGACAAAATAATATGTATGTATATCATAAAAAGAACAGGAAAAACTCCATATTTATGTTGTTACAATTAGTTCCTAGTGCGTTTTCTTTCAAACAGCATGATGGAAGGGCCATTTCTGGGGTTTCCTACAAGTCTCACCTTTGGGATCTACTTTTGTGATATCAATGGAAAGCTGAGAGCTATACACAAGCTGTTAAAAATATAGCGTAAAATAATTTGGAAGTGGTCAAGATTTAGCCACATCAAACAGCAACTGAACAAACATGCAAAGGTCTGATTTTACAAGCTATGTGAAACATTTCTGCTCTTTCTTGTTCAGACAAAATGTTATAAACCAGTGTCCTATATCATGCTTATAAACTATGGTATCTGCTGAGCTAGTAGAGTAACGTATGGTGACTCAAAACAAAACGAAATCTGATGAAGGATTTAGGGGTAACAAAAATAACAATGGATGACACTACTCCTGAGTTGTTTCGTTTGTAAACAGACATAATAAAATGCTGCTATAACCTTTGCTAACTACTGGCCTGCAGTTTGACTATTAGCATAAATAAGCTAAGAAACAATTAGTAGTGCTTTCATTTACTGTAGGTAGCTTTCTTTAAAGTACTTTCTCAAGAGGAGCAGGAGTACACTGAACTCAAGAAAAAGCCAAGGAGGTGAATTTATACGAGTACCTAAAATTAGCATCAATGAGATTAGCATAAACATTTGTTTTAGATGTCGCACACGAGTACAACACACATGTGAAAAACTTAATCTTAAAATAATTCCCCCATGTATGATCAAAAGTGACATAGTACCATGGCTAGGCTAAACTAGTTAAAGTTAGTACTCCAGCAAAACTAGCATGCATGGGCTGAGCAGTGAGCAGCAGTGCTCTTATTTACAAGGCACCCTTAAAAGCATCACTTCTGAAATAATTGCTCCATGTCTTATCAAAAATAAGACATTAGGTAAGCTAATAATTACACGGAAGTAAACAAAATTAGCATGGGGGGGTTGATTAGCAGTGCTAACAGTCACTTTTAAGATATTAGGTTACAGTCAAATAGATTTTCCACTGAAGCATGAGTACACACCGCATGTGAATTACTACCTTTAAACTAATGCTTCCATGTTTTTTTTATCAAAAAATGATTTAGTACCATAGCTGGGTTAAGGTTAAGCAAACAATGGTTAGAACAAGACCAAACATATCAGCATTAATGAGGTGAGCATCGATTAGCAATGCCTACGGCCACTTTTAAGAGGTTAGCATTCTGTAAAATAGTCTTGCAAGAGGATGAAAAGTAAAAAGCACTAAACAGTTAATGATTTAATTTTTGTGCCCGTGCAGCGAGTTAAGATAGAACAAAACATAGGTTTTACGAGTAAACTACTTCCAGTGTTGGTCTTCAGAAATTAAAATGCTGTTATTTAGTATTTGACATAATTTCAACAACCTGTTTTGGCAATTTAAAAATTATTAGTAATGATGAACATGTAAACTGAGAAATGAACAGATAAATATGAGAAAAATATGTAAAGGGCAGAACATAGGCGTACTGCGAGTAGTGCGGACTCCGAGCGTACCAATTTCCTATATTTCTAGTGACCAATTCCTACATTTCCCACACTTTCTGCCATAGCGTCATCGGACTGGGAGGCAGAACTAATTTGCCATGTAGCGTTCGAAAAACAAAAAGAAAAGAAGGTGGTGATAAAGACCATTAAACCACACTAGGGACAAAGAAGAGGAATAGACATGTCAGTGTGAGGCATAGAGTGGCCATGAAGCTGCTTATACTCGCGACCGGCTGCTCGGAGCAGTGTGTCACATATAAAACAGCTCAATGTGGAGACTTTTTCCCACCAAGCAGTTTATTGTGTGGCACCACGTACGCAGTAGTAAATATTGAGCTTTGCATGGACATGTCCAGCGGACGTCCGCGTGGTCCGCGAAGTCACGTGCGACTATGTTTTGCCCTTTACACATAAAGAACAACTTTACAGTAAGTTTAATCTAACTAAGACACTAGAAGCTAAAATGAATACACTATAATGACAAATCTGACTTGCAATTTTACACTTTCCAACTCTTATATTGTATTTCCCAATTTCCACCAATTATTGCAGCTGGTTTTGGTTATTGCTTTTGGTTTATTATTGAAAAGAGATTCAATCAAAGTCGAACAAGCACCAGAGAATAAATCAAACTTTCAGACCCACAACTTGCTAACAGCTACAGATGCCGCAGAGACATTGTCTTTGCCAGAGCCACCATTAGGTCATCGAAGACTTTCATTTAAAGCACCTTAAAATGCAGTACACTGTGCACAACACAGCTAATCAGCACACCTGCCTGGAAACACATGTGGATGTCACAGTATTCTTTTATTCTCTTCACTTATTGTTTATACTTCTGTGACTATATTTTCCAAACTGCCAGATTCTCTGTGGCCGTATTGAACCACAAACACAAGCACGCTGTAATAGTTATGAAAATAAAGTTATCAGACATTTGCTCTGGAAACTACTCAATTAAAGTGGTGGTTTATGACAAAACAGAGTATATGTGTGTATGTGATGTGTAGATGTGGTGTCTGCAGTTGAGTAACTACAGGGTTTCCCACCGGCTGCTGTGATGAGGGTCTTAGTTTTCACTCCGCCGAGCATCTCTCACACACAGGCATGTCCCTGCAGTTACACGACACACAGGAAGAGCCCACACTTCCTTTAACAAGTAGAGAATTCACAAATAGCCTTTCTTTCAGAAATAAAATGGCCACAGGCTCGTTATGAATGGAACAAGTAACATGGATCCATTGAGCTTAAAGATTGATCTCCAAGCACTCCACCCTCTGTGTGTTTAGACAAAACTGCCAAAGTAAATGCAGAGTCCATGAAGCTAGAAAAAAAAATAACTGTGGCATGTTTACCTTTTAGCCTTTGTGGACGGTTCGACAAAAAGAGGTTCTGGAGCTATGGCGTTTGTTTACAATGATATAAAAATAATAAATCCTTCTCCACCACGTCATAACTGGATGTGTAAATAGTCCAATCTGTTGCTAAGTCCCCCCCAGACCCAGCAGGCCCAGAATAGGCTCTCCAACGTTGAGGGGGATTGAATGCTCAAATCCTAGGATCTGGTGTCCTCAGGCCTGTAGAGGCCAAGCAGGGCGGCTGAAGATCACAGCTGCCCTCTCAGCAGACTTCTTACTTTTTGCCCTTCATGCAAACAAGTATTTAGTGAATGAGATATTTTTCTGTTAAAACGATTTTTTTAGATGTTTCCTTTTCTCCTCATTTTATTTTTTATTAATTTATCCATTTTTCAATTTGATGATAGATGCCTTTGCTAAAACCTTTTTTTTAATTTAGTATCAGATTTTTTTCAGATAGAAACACATATGTTTGGCTTTCAAACTGATGCAGTTAAATCAAAATTAATACAATCTTGAAAATAACAAGGCCTTGGTGGAAAACTATTATTTTAATCCGTTTGTCTTCAATAAACATTTTATATATCAGACGTTGACAGATGGTGCTTTAATTGTTTCATAAAGAATCGACAAATACAATTTTTCAAAAATGACGCATAAATAATAAGCAATTTCTTGAACAGCTGTTATTATTTAATTTTTGCACGCTGATTTACCAAAACACTGAATAAAATTTGATTTTCATTGCAAAAAATGTCTTAATACTCATTAGATGTGGTTAAGTAAGAAAAGGGTGGATAAAAAACACACATAACAAATATCACAATTTGGTATGAAAAACTAAAACAAATGGAACAAATGTAAATATAAACTCCTGGTGGGAGGTAGAAAAGTCTTTAACAATGTTAGCAGAGCCTCGGTTCACAATAGGGGGGTTCTGGAATGGAGGCTTAGAGCTCTAAGGAGTTGGAAAATATTCATCTCCCTTAACAGGGAGAGTGAAAGGGGTGTGCAGGCTTTGTCTAACATGCCCCCCCCTCTGCTCCTCTGGTCTTTTGTTGAAACACACACACACACACACACACACACACACACACACACACACACACACACACAAACACACGCACAGGCGCGTGTAAAGCTCTCCAACAGCGAGGCTCTGACCAGCTGTCTATGTTCTAAAAGATGGCCTTCGTCACTCATAAACAATACGAGCTAGCAGAGAAAAGCAGGCAGCAGGAAATGTTTCTGTTTCATTGTTTTTGCCGCTCCATTGCCTCATGTCATTGATTTAGTTATTCAGCTGTACATTTATGTTTGAGTGAACAAAAGCTCAAAATCTTTAGATAACAGCAACCCTGAAATTCATTTGACCTTTCTTATAGTCAGAGATTTAAAGAAATGAGACGGCGTCCTTAATTCTACTTTAAAAATACATTTTTAACCCAGTACTTTTCCTGGAGGGATTGAACCACCAATGCTTCTGTAATATTTTTATTATCTAGGTGACATGTTACCTAGATTACCAAATTACACTTAAAACTACTAACCCTAACCCTACATGTCAGTCTAAAATGTTTCCACCTAACTGAACCTCATACAATTACTCCACCTAATTTTCACAAACACAACAGTGTGAAACAAAAAACCTAAAATTACAACATTCTGCTGCGGAATTTTTATTCGAACAAAGGCTGAGGGAGAGCCAATCAGATTCACTGAGAGTGTCTGCACAGAAAATCAAGCAGACATGGCAGCTAGAAATGATAGCTAAAGTGTTCACTTTCTTTCCATCCTGCCTGTGTGAGTGTGTGAAAATCAGTATTGTTCGTGAACCATTGTAGAGGTGGGGGCCCTTCCAGTCACCCACTCTCCGTCGGCCCCTTCAGCACTACCTCATCCATATTCATCGCCACCCTGCTCTCCTCACCTATCAGCCGCCAGTTAGCTGTGACCGACTGGTCGCTAAGCCAATAGCGTGTCTCTCTTTATGGGAACGTCACCAACCTCTCTGCGCCTTCACCCCACCCAGTACAATGCCTCCTTTTTTTGTAATTTGACGCATTGGCTTAAAAACAGAGATAAACGGTAGGGTGTAGGAGGAGGAAGAAAGGGAAAGATGCATCTAGTTATGCTACCGATGGCGGCTTCGCATCGATCAGCCTAGGAAACAGTTGCCGGGTGAGCAACGTCAGCGGCAGCGGGCGATTGATGGGAGCGGGTGGTGAGGGACAAAAAGGATGGAAGGAAAAGGTTGAAGGAGGGTGCAGTTAGAGGCATGATTAGGATGGACGAAAAGGAAGAGAGGCTGAACGAATGAAACAAGAAGAGGGGAGAGGCGCTAGTCGAGGAAGCCCAAAAGTGAACAAAACAAGCGTGTCGCAGAGCAAAAACACAGTGTTTGGCTCTTTGCTCATTGTATATAGCAATCAATTCTGTATATTCACTGAAAAAGCATCAAATCAATACAAATTCTGCATTTATTTAAATATATATTATTAATAGTGATGTAATTACAGTGTAATATCATGTAATAACTATTATATTAACCGGTACCTGGTAGTAACTTTTGATAATGGTTAAAAATATGCGATGCAAAACTTCTTGTAGAGATGAAATTCATCCCTGATGCTCAAACATTTAGTTTCAAAGAAATTTTGTAGAAATGAATGATTATTGATGTCATGTGTTACTGTGCTGGTTTATGAAGAAGGGCTACAGAATACCACATTTCCATTTATTTCACGGCTGTAGCACGCTAAACCGAGGCCTAAAGAGGCATAAAGAGGACAGAGGAAAGATTTCTGCTGGAGCTCTACTCAGTAAACAACATTTTTACAACAAAGACTCTGCCTGGCTCACTTTTATGGCTTCTATTGGGTAACTGTTCTCAAGGTGTGGTAGTAGGACCACTTGTGGTTCTTGAGCTGCCTTTAGTGGTCCTCAGAAGAAATGTCCGTAACAGATTTGCCAAGATAAATAAGAAGCCAATTAACCATGTATGCTAAACAATAACTTGGAGCTACTAACCAAAACAGCCAATAGCATAAGTTATTCATGCACGTTGATCTTGGCTTAGGAAAAGCGGTGCTAAATAAGAACTCCCAGTAGAAACTGAAATGGACAGAAGTGAGAAAGGAACAAGTGCTGGTGGCTAAGCTGAGAATGATATCATATCTGTTTTTACCGCGTAGCAGTTGTAGGGTGGAATACCAGTAGGATTTGCTAAGTATTGAGCCAAGGTGTCAGGGTAGCCACTCTGAGCAATGCAGTGGGGTTTTTTGCAGAGTCAAGTCAAGTCAAGTCAAGTTTATTTATATAGCGTTTTCAGCAACAAGGCACTCAAGGCGCAATGTATTGTTACCAGGGAAAAGAAAACAATAATAATCAACTGTAACTGAAAAACTGACGGCAGAGTTGCGATTGATAATTTTGGTGTTTTTTTTATTTTTCCATTGCATGAAAGCATTACTAAATGATACGATGAAGTAAAAAAAATATTAAATTAACTATCATGTTCTGCTTTAGCAGCACAACTGAATGTAGGTGGTGTTTGTTGCTGTGTGGAAACCAAAAAAACTGATTTAGTTTAAAATGCACCACAAATTATAGAGTTTTAAGTTTATATCTCCAATCGCTGTTCCGCAGTATGAACTGCTGACTGATTTAGTGAGATTAAACCACCAGAAGTGCAGATAAACTGTTTATCACTATAGGTTTCACCATGTTTTAAACTAATGACAGCCATATTGGATTTTAAGGCTGTGGTTGGTGAGGTAATGTCCAGCTTTGCCACTTGGTATTAAAATCATAGCGAGCTTTTCTGTTTATTGGGAATTTCAGTGCTTATGTAACACGATTAAAACATGGAGCATCCTTTTGTTCATTTTTAATAAAATGAGCTGCTGTTTTAAAATTATTTTAATTACAGTGTCATAGACTGTTTAAGGTCATTGTGGATATGTCATAAAATATTTGTTTAGTTTTTAAGGTGGACTGATTGTTACCCATGACTTTAAGATAAGCCTTGTCCTTTATTTTATCCTTATTCATGTTAACACATCTATCTCACCATCTTTTCTTGTTAAAAGATTACAGATTACCATGTTTTTGTATTGTAATCTTTAAATATGTTGCTTTCTATTGCTCTTGGTAATAAGTACATTGCCCTACTGTAACCACTGTGAGTTAATAATTACATAATTACATGTTTTTTACATGTTTATTACCTTACTGTTATTATTGAGCTGTGATGTTAAAAATAAAACACACTCTGCCTCACACTGCTGTTTGCTTCTTCCAGACATCGGATCAATGTGAAGATCCCTGCCCTCATCCGAAGAGAAAACCCAAAAAACAAAAGGTCCAGCTCATCGTCAGGAACATCAAAAAATAAATAAATTAAGATCGATATCATCAAAGACCTGAAGTCTCACAGCCAGGACTCAGCACACAGTATGAGCAAGTGTATGCTTGGTGTGTGTGTGTCTGTGTGTGTCTGTTCATACTGCAATCTATCATTTCCAAACCCTCCTTCATCTCCCTCATTAAACTTCAGCTCTGCTTTTTGCAGGTAGTCGAACATAAAACACAGCAACACCTACACACAGTACACACACACATGCAGAAACCGTCCAGTCTGTCACTTGGCGAGGGCGTTTCAAGCCCCCCCGCCTCTTTCTTCCCAACAACAGCCAGCCCATCCATTTACTAAATGAATGTATTACATCTTAGAGGAAGGAGAGGAGACGTACAGACAGAAAAAACAACGATATAAAATAATAAAACTGAGAGTTGGACCTCGAATATGTTCGTATGTCCGCAAACTGATCCCTCATCAGTTTGCGGACTTGCACATTTAGACATTAAACTTGTTTTCAGTCCACTTAAATGTTCTATTCCTAAAATGAAAATGAACAAAGGATATAAAAAGGATTCTGTTTATTTGTTTGCGCTTACATAAGACTTATTAATGGCATATAAAAGCTGTTTTTTTTCTCCTGAAGCTTACATTTGTTTTCCAGCTGAAAGAGTGCTAGGGGGACCAAGGTTCTGCAGCTAAAAGAGCAGTTCTACTGTTTTTTTTCTACAAACTGGATGCTGTTGTGGATTAAAATGGTACCTTTTGCAAGCTCTTTGTGTCTTATGGGTGAGAGTGTGTCCTAAGCATAAGGGAAATAGGTCAGAGCATTTATTTTTAAACAGACGAGAAGCTAAATTTTTTATTTAAATATATGCATTAATTAAACAGACTTGATGAGTTTATCTTTTTCTCCATCAGTTCCAGCAAAATAAATAAATAAATGCAGTCCATCTAAATTCTGCTCCATTAATTATGGAATCATGGGAAGATCCTAAGTTATGTAGTTCATTCAGTTCAAACTAGATCAAATATTAACGGTGAGCTGATTAAACGTCTCTGATCACATGTGCAGGCTCCATGATGAGAGGGAAATCTGAATTCCTTTAATAGTGTATGTGGGGGGGGACTGCTGTGTCCTGCTTCATGGGTGAGGGGCAGCCAGGGTCTGTGAACACATGAGAATGGCTGAGGGTCGGCGGATTAGCCGGGCTTGGTGAGAGTGGGGGGATGTGAGGCGAGCGCCAGCCACAGCAGCTACTCATTGATCTTTTCCGTCCATAAGATCTGCTTCAGCTTTTTTTTTTTTTTTTTGGTGAGCAAGTGGGATTCATTACCTGCGGGGGGGCGGTCCCACGTTGTTTGGTTTCTACTCTCTGACAGCTGACCGCCTTTTTTTTTTTATTTATTTTTGATCAAGCTTTGATGCAAACCACACTGATTGAACAGAAATATTCTGTCTCTACGGCTGAACTGCAGCATATTCTGCGTTTTTAGTTCAAATACAGATTGATCTTTCTGAGAAAGCTTATTTTTATTTTCTTTATTTTCTAATCCTGTTTTTACCCTTTTACAATTGAAAAGGAGGAAAATTTCATTAGAGGTGCACTAATCAACTGGCCAAAGATCAGAATCAACCAATTTCCCCATGATCAGCTCTGATTGTTGATATACAAGTCAAATATTGAAAAATAACTTAAAATTCCTAATCGCTATATGTATCAATAACTATGAATTCTTAAAGGTTTTTGGTCCATATACACATTAGCAGGTAACAGCAGGTACTTAAATGCTCTTTATTTAGTTAACAAAAATCAGATGAAGGGTAGGGAAATATGCTTTGGTGCACAACTGTAGATAATCTTCTCATACTTCATTTAAAGAATCTGCAGCACATTTTTTTCTGTTTTATGTGTGTTCTTGTAATAAACAATTGCTCAAAATTGAAACTAGCAGACCATAAAGAAAACCGAAAATTGGTATCAGCCAATAGAGCTACAAACCAAATTATATTATTACGGTTTCTGCAAATTGAAACTGTAATAAGGGACAGTCATGTGACTTTTACTCAATGGTGCATTTTTATCCTGCTAGGGTGAACAGAAGATGACAGTTTCAACAATACATCAGCAGATGATATGGCCAGCATGAGGTCAAAGGTCATCAGCGGTCATCTGTGCAGTTATGTTGAACATCATGAAATAAAACAAACACTGGATCTGCATAAAAAAGCATGGCAATGGATGTTATGGAACTGAAAACATACAATACATACAATATAAACAATATCATCATGCATTACTCTGAGTAATGAAAAGAATGAAGGCGCTCAGTGTAACCTTAAATCCTATTTAAATGTCAGACTTTGTTAAAAGATCCTACAATTGTTGAAAATCTTGCTGAAAGTTGCCTTCAGGAAAAAACAACACACACACGTGTTGTTGGAGTGTTAACAGTAAGACTATAAAAGAGGTAGAAGATCAAAGTCTGTCTTACCATGAGTCTCAGTTTCTTGTTGAGGGTATACAATGCCTTCAGATTCAAATAGGGGCTGCAGGAAGGCCACTACGAGAGAGGAAGCACAGGGGTGGGGAGTGTGTGGCGTAAACTAATCATTCAGAGAAACAACCAGAATTATGAGCTCTAACTTTAGATCTGCACCCTGAGTGCAGCTTCATGAATATAGATAGAAAAACTACTATGTGGTGAGTTTGTTTCCCTCAAATCAGCGACCAACAATAAAAACAGTTGCAACATCTTCTTTCATCTCACGTTAAGCACTTATTTAGGCTGATCTCAGTAATGTAACCCAGGCTGTAAAACGTGGTCAGACTAATGATAAAGACACAAATCACTAATTCATATTAGAACATAATACATTTAGAACAGATGAAAGACCCAAACACCAAGCTCCGACTGCTGTTTGTTTCCAGACTTAAACATGTGGCTGCCTGAAGAAGTGCTAAACTGACTGTGGTGCAGGCGTCCTCTACGCCTGAGTAAAAGTCATCATCATCCCAAGCTTTTCATTTGTCTAAATGCACAAGCTGGCTGAGTGTTATGCAGGCAGCAAGAAGGTTCCCAAGGGCCCCGGCTGTGGGTTTTTACATACAGCCTAGAGGAGGCTTTAGTGCTCTGAGTGCTACATTAATCTGCAGTTAAACACCGCCGGCTAACCTGCGGCTCACCCTCCCTCGGATGGACTCTCAGACTGTTACTAACAAAGATGGCGGTCGGGGTTGTTGTAGGCATGGGCCGGTTACCGGTATCAAGCTTGCTAAGGGTTTATGGAGTTACCGTTCCTTCCTGCGGTTTTAAAGTCTTTTGAATGAGATGCCAGAGAAAGTGCCTGAGTGAACTGAGTTTTTTTCTGGCTGTGTGGAGCACAATGGAATGCTCCCACACATGCTGCTGCACACTGCTGCTCAGCTGGCTCAAGCAAGGCTCCTAGACCTTTGCCTGGCTTACAAGAAAGTCAAATTTGACCTATTGGAATAATTTACCGCTAATATCAGCTTGCTATAGGCTACTTGTGTTACATGATAAAGAAGAGAACAGCATCAAGGTATAATAATCTGCACATTAAACATTGTTTACTTGAAAAAACGCTACAAAACTTGATTATTACTGTAATAATCAATGGGTTATATTATTTTAGCAGCAGTAAAAAATATTTTTTCTGTTTTTTTAAGAGATCATGTGATAAACTGTTGTTTTGAACTTTTCTGTTATTATCATGAAACCATATTTTTACTCAAAGTTTCCCTACTGTGAGAATCTCACACCGGCCCATGCCTAGGTTCTTGAAACAACCTAAAATTGCCTATAAATGAGGCGCTGTGCTCCTTTAAGACTGTGCAGAAACAGTTCTTCTATGATCATCATATTGTGTTGAACAGATTCAGTTAATTTCGCAGAATCCTCTTTAGTTTTATGTCTTGGAGTTTGTGATTAGAAGTGCTGTCCTGTGAAATCTGTGCAAAATAGACAACTTATTTTAAGCAGTCTACATGCATGGAGCTTACCTTTAATAGTTTAAATGTATGGCAACATATTAATGGGATATCTTATGATTTTTAAACAGGAGCTCTGTCAAAAAGTTATGAACAGTTAATATTTTACCTGCAGCAGAAAACTCTCTATGGGGTTTTATTCAGTAAAATCCAGATCTGTTGATCTCAGACACTGAAGCTATGCTAAAGGCTAATCTGAGATGTACGAAAAACAAGGCAAACTTTTACCCTCCTGAAACTACTCCAATCTGAAACATGTATGAACCTTTACCTCAGCATGTTAGCATTGGGCAGTTGTTTACAAAGATACTGATGATTAATTACAAAACCGTAGGTTGGAGGAGGTGTACGAGTGATCCTCTTCCTGTGTAAAACAAGTGATTAGAATGGAACATGTAAATAAATTTCTAGTCAGAGTAACTGCCTGTAATACCAATCAGGAAGAGGAAAAATTTAATAAAATAGTGTTCACTTAAACCATAATAAAAATCATGTTTTGACACCGCTTTCCTTTGACATCAGACAGTTGTTAGTCTGACCAGAAATGCTCTGCATGTACAGGAAGATAACTGGTGGGGTAACACCCCCTACCTCCATTTTCAGTGAAAATTATCATGAATATCTGGGTAAACAACTGCCCAAAATGAATGTGAAGCTGGTCTAAAGGTTCATAAAACAGCACCGTGACGTTTTCGAGACTGAAGTTGTTCTAAAATGGTAGAAATCCGCTTTGGTCTTAACCCCTCTTGGTCTAGCCATTAGGTCCCACCCCTAGAATTAATTACTCTGGATTCATATCAAATTAACCCACCTAGAGTGTTATCTTCTACAAGAAAGATGTTATCTGCTTATCAGTGAAGATGCACAAAAAACTGTCCAGAGATCATAAGCTGACAATTGACCCCTGATGGGCTCTGATTTGGGATCAGCAGGTGAAATACTGAAACATCAGAGTTTATGCTTACTATTCATTTATTTCATCAACACCAAGAACTTCCACTGTTTTTGGTTAGTTATGCAACAATCTACATTATGTCCTCTGATGCACTTAAAAGATATATAAAAAATCTGATTAAAATGGTAAACATTTGCTTTGCAGCATAAAGGGGATAAACCTGTAATTCCGCCATTTTTGTTGCATTTAAAGGTAAAACGTTTATCAAAGGACCTGCAGGACATATTTTTATGTAGTATAGTTTTTGGAGAAGAAAAAATAATTACTCAAAGTCAGAACCGGCAGATCAAACCTCAAATAAAGCCTAATCGGTGTATTTCTATTTTGTTTTGACAGAGCCTCAGTTTAAAAATATTGAACTATCCCTTTAACTCTTACTCACGTTGGTAGTCTGTATTTAAAGAAACATTTCCCTGGAATTTGCGGAACCTGATCTTTTTATGCTAGTATTGCATTACACCTGTGCGGTGTATCGAGAAGTCTATTAAAAGTGCATTGTATGTCCAGAATGTCCATGATGGAGGGGGTGCATGGCCAGTTTATGCTACGGATGGTTGTAATGCCAGGTGATGGGGATGCTTGGCGCATGACAGCATGTAAACAAAACCCAAATGTGGTGATTGCCATGGTGACATATTCCATCCAGTTTGAGGATAATGAAAAAAAACATAATCTGAATATTAAACTGCAGCGGAAAACACAAACACCTTCCTTAAAGAGGCACTGCAATAAAGAACGATACACACAGCTTGACTGTCGCAGTCTGAGCTGGGCACCTCTTGTTTTTCACCGACTTGCCACAGGCCTGCTGCTCCTATGAATCCGCTTGTGTAACTGCACACACAGCGCGGTGACGGTGGCTGATGTGGGAGATTACTACAAGGTCATCCGTCGACGGGATGAGACCCTGCGATCGAGCACAGAAGCCAAACCTCTTCACCTGGCTTTCACTTGTTCACATCCTTTATATTGGCCCTGCCATGGCCGCCTAGTTTCCTCAGACGCAGTAATATTTAATATGACAATAATAAAAACAGATTGGTTTAAAAAAAAAGGCTGAATCATTGGGGATGTGCAGGGGAGGAAACCGAAGGCTTCCCTCCAAATCCCTGCGCGCTTACCCTCATTGTTTCCTTCCCATCAGAAGCGGCGACCCGTGATTATTTTAATGCTGATGGAAAATGATTGCCGCTCACGAGTGCGCGGATAAAAACATCCCCTCTCAATTTATAGCGTTTCGTTACAAAACACCAATCTTTCTGCGGCAGGTTTTTTCCCACTAAGTTTCTATTTACAACGGTTAGGATCAACCTGCTTTCCCGTTTCTTTCTGTCATGTTCCCACATTCACTCAGGTTTGCTTGGCTTTCCAGCATCCCCATCTCTTACCTCCCGTGTTTGTGCGCTTAGTGCTGCTGGCCTCAGTCGGGGTCTCCAGGGGTCTTTTACGCGAATCCGGGGGGTCGGACTCCATGTGTGGTTGCTGATTGTGATGGTGAGGATTTGAGAAAATGCCGTTTTGCTGTACAGCTCCGCCGGCCATCATTTTCGAGCTCGCTCTTAGATGCTTAAGCTGCGTCTGCGCTTAAATCCCCGTGTTTTTCCCTTTCTCCGCTGGTCTTTACGCAGCGCAGCCGAGCAGATGAGTCCAGGGAGAAAGCGAGAACGCTTTAAGAATGGGGAAATACGCCTTTTTTCTTACGGACGGAGCAGGTTGAGCTGCGCGTTTCTCTGCGCTACAGAGAGATGCTGCGCAGCGACGGAAAGATGGTCGGCTCAGACAGGGAGAGGAAAAAATCCCAAAGCCCTGCGGATCAGCTGTCCTGTGGGAAAATAAAAAAATCTATCTTCCAGCAACCTTCAAATATGCGTGCTAGGATATGTGTATCATTCCAGTGCAAGCAGCTCTCATGTCCGACAGAACAGGATGATGTCGCTCCTCTGCGAACAATGAATAAAACAACAAAAAGAAAAACAACAAAGAGGGAAAAATCAACCGAGCAAGAAAAAAATATAAAATTGGCGGAGTGATGATAATATATAAAAAAATCCGATCTAGTATTCGGTGCGATCTCTCTCTTCTTGTCCTGTCCTGGCTCCAGGCGTGGAATAAAGACACCCCTGGGTGTCGGCGGGCGGTGAGAGTCCGGAGACGCGGAGCTGGAGGAAGACGCGGAGAAAGAGACGTTTCGTTCACTCGGTGAAGATGCTGCAGTCTTGCGTTCAGAGCATCCCTCCTCTGACTGGCTGCTGGAGGAGGCGCAGGGAAGCGGCTGACGACACTGGGCCTAGTGATGCATTCATGGCTGCTCGGAAATTAAGGATTTTCACCCTCCGTAGCTTTCACTTAGGCGTCTTACTCGTTTTAGGAAATATGCTGCAAGTTTTTGATACAAATCAAGTAATAGTAAAAAAAAAAAAAAAAATACATTAGGTGTTTTTAAATAAACGTTGGCAAAAGACTAAACGTTTGAACCCACATGTATCTCTATGAATTGGAATATCACGAAAAACTTTATTAACTTCAGTAAATTAAATCCAAACGCAGAAACTCATATTACATTGATTCACTAAATTAAAACTTGATAAATTTGGCACCCAGCTAAAGAAAACCCAAAATCATCGGATACTTTTAGTACAAAGAGTTACATAAGACTGATACAATTATTTTTAATATACAAACGTTTTGTCATGCCATATTATGGCCTACATAATCACGGGGAAGCCTGCTAACTTGACAGTTGTCCAGTAGACAGTGACAAGGACAGTCAAAGGTCAACGCTAAAAAAAGGTTTGTTCTTCACAGACTGCTTTTTCCAGGAATAACAGGATAGTTGAGTGGAAGGAAAAAGTGTAGTAGAAAAAAAACAAGGAGAACTGCAGCTTGTAGAGGAATGTGAAACAAAGCCCAGCGGGTTTTAATGCTTGAAGAGCACTGATTCCAGCAGATGTATTCAGGACATAGGGCAAGACCACTACAAACGCATCCTACCTGAGCCATTGACAAAAAGAGACTGGATGGTTGCTTAGTGGTCCAAAGACATTTTTCCAGATGAAAGTAAATTTTACATTTCACCTGGAAATAAAGGACCCAGAGACTGGAGGAAGAATGGAGAGGTACAGAATACAAGCTTCTTGAGGTCCGGTGAGAAGTTTCGAAACTAAGTGATGATTTGAGGTGCCATGTCATTTGCTGGTGTTGGTCCACTTTGTTTGAAATCCAAAGTCAGTACAGCTGTCCACTAGAAAATTTTAGAGCACCTCATTCTTCCTTTTGGTGACAAGTTTTTTAGAGATGCCGATTTCATTTTCCAGCAGGACTTGGAGCTGGCCCACACTGGCAGAGGTACCAAGAGCTGGTTCAATGACCATGGTATCCCTAAACCCCATAGAGCAGGACTGGCAAATCCAGTCCTCAAGAGCCAGTGTCCTGCATGTTTCACACATGTTCCCACTTAAACATTGATTCACATAGGTCATTTTCCTGTCATGTTCTGCAGAAGGTTGCTAATGAACCATTAATTGGATTCAGGTGTGCTGCACCTGGGAAACACCAAACCCAGCAATGCAGATGTGCTAAAGATTGCTATTGGACAAAGCTAGGCTTCTTTAACTTAACAGTGGGAGTGCTGAAGTGTATTGATGCAGTAATTTATGGAAAAAGAGGCCAGACCAAGTAAAAACTACATATACTCTATACATGTATCAGGTGTTCTCATTTTCGACGACACGTAAATGCATCCTGAGCGAACCCATGAGGGGAACAGAGCGACGCCTCCAGTGGGACGCGATTGGCTCAGGTCGCGTTTCTCCGATAAGAGTATTAGACAGACGATATATTCATCCGAGGAGGGTCACATGATGGAGAGGTTTTGAGTTTGCAACCGTAGCGCCAAAATGCGATTAGGCAGTGAAGTTGAGAGGACGGTCTTCAGCAGTACCTGTCAGAACAGAACTTCAGATGCACATAGAAACTTGAAGGAGGGCTATAACAATCAGATTAAACTGTTAAATTTCATGGAGTTGGTTTAACCCGTTGAAAGTAAAGAGCATAAATTATTATTTGATGAATAATAAAGGAAAAACAGACAGGTAATGTTTGTTGTTGCCTGACTGAGCAGATATTTGTCCACTGGCACAAGGCCGACAACAGTGACCCTCATGTCAGAGTTCAAAAAAGCACGGTCATGCAAAATATAAAGAAAGAAAGACAGGAAATGAATTCTTAGAATTTGATATGTTTGGATTGGTTTTATGCTCAGAACTTGACAAACGTTACATTCATCCAGCATGCATCACCTGTCCCTTTGGCAGCTGTATGACCCACCTGTGTGCGCCGCTCCTGACATCTCTGCGTTGCTCTGCAGAGCGATCCTCCGGCACTGTGAGCTGTCTCAGAGAGCTATACCCGCCTCAGAGTTTCTCCCTCTCTCTCACACACATTTCACATATTCTCTCTCTCGCACACACTCACAAATACATTCAGGTCCCCAGCTCTTCCCTGTCTGTGTCCGGTGCTCTATAGATGCTCTATATAACCCTCTCAGTCTCAGTGATGCCTCCTGTTCATTGCAGTCAAGGTGACATTGTCCTGCCTGTGCACACACACACACACACACACATTTGCACACATGGACAAACACACTCTCAGTCAGGCACAATGAGCAGCTATTCTCACACCATTTCGCATTGCCATGAGAAACACACTGCCGAGTCTCTCCCCAGCCCTGGGAATATGTGGCAAATCTAAGGCAGATGGATTCCAAGCTGTAGTCTGCAGCAGATTCTGCACCGCAGATAGGCGCTACCCAGACGCACGGAAGGCCACGGGTACCTGGCTGCAGGAGTGCAGGCTGAGCGTAGCACACTTTCAGCTTGACAGATGCATTTATACGTTTGGCTCTGGTGCAAAATCTGTTAAAAGGTTGGAGTTTTGAGGGTTCCATATGGCCGGTTCACCCTCATGGAAAAAGTGAAGTAAGCTTGTGAGCTGTAAAGCACACAGAGCTGCAGCATTCTTTAGTTTTTATTAGGCTGGAGCTACAAGCAGATGTTAGTAAGAGATTTGCTTTTTTGGCGACAGACACTGAGCCCCCTAAATGCATTGAGGACCTCTGAGGGTTGCACTGAACTCTACATGCAAACAGTAATAGACCAGTTCACAGTAATAAGTCAGTTTTCCTACTATGTCATAATCAGCACGCGAAAAGCTTCAATTTGGCCAACAGAAAATGTTCTCCTGGGCTTCACATAAATTTCCTCCTCATGGAAACAGCCAGAGAGAGAGGACACTCCCCAAGTGATGGATCTGTTACTTTGGAAGCGGATGTTGGAATTCCCAGTTAAGTCTCCAAAACACAAGGCTGCAAAAAGAGTGACGAGATTTGAACTAACGTGGACGGAGACAAAAAAAATAATCAAAATTTTCAACCCTTTATGCCAAAATCTGTCTAGTTGTGTCCGTAATTTCCTCTCTGATGGTTTGAATCGGAAATAGTGTTTTGTGTGACACGTTTTCTCCGAGGATAAATCCTCCTAAACAGCAGTAACATGTTGACTCCGGTGCTCCCTGCAGAGTTTGATAACATGATGCTTTCTGGCGGTTGTGTTCACGCTGGATTCACAGCATCTAAATGGATATTCAGGGTGTAAACAAAAATCAGCTGTTACAAGAAAAAATTAAGGACTGCTGGCGCCACCTTGTGGTAGTCTGTTGGAATGGAAGCGACTGAAGTATAAACTGGATTTTCTAGTTTCCCTCTCCCATGCTATACATTGGATCTCCACCTTCACTGGTTTTTATGTTAATGGATGGTCTTCATGAAGACAAGTGTAACAAATCAAGATTAATTTAGCTCAGTGGGTGTTTGAAAAAAAAACAATGCTTATTGTCCTGGAGTTGCATGGATAAAGAAGGAAAACAAAAGGGATGGCAGATAGCAAGATTAAATCTTTAAATGTCACAGTTGAACAAAACCTAAAGTGCCCTAGAACAGAAGAACTATAATTCCCATGATGGTCTAATTATTTAGGCTGCAAGCACAGAAACTTGGCAGAATACTGCATAAAGACTTAAATTGAACAAGGCCTTCCACGCTTTAAAAACAGCAAAATAATGGAGGGGCGAACAGATGTACCTAGAGAACATTAAACAGGAACTCCACAGACAGAATAACAGAACAAGGACACAAAAAATGAAAGTCTAACAAGTACAGTCATCTAAATGTAATTAAAAAAAAGATAAACACAACTACACTGAGAGGAACGCATAGAATGGATTTTATTCTACATGCATTTTTGAGTGGATCTTACCTGATTTTTACATCTTTAGATTGTAAAAGTGACTAGTTTTCTGAAAGAAATCTGTGTTTATTAAGGTTCATTCTGTTTGGAATCAAACCATAGCGGTGAATCTTCATGAGTTTAACAAGGAACTCTTCCAAATATTCATGTGTAACTCATTTTTCTCTTACATTTAGTATTAATCCTATAATTTATCCTCAACAACACCCTGTGGTCCAACCATCCTTGGTATTCCATCTATCCAAGGTTCTGTTACAGGGTCACAGGTTGGGAAACCCAGACACCCCTTTCTGCAGTAACAATCTCCAGCGCATCATGGGGGATCTCTATGTCAAAAGGATCTATTAAACCTCCAACAAGTCTTTGGTTCAATCCCTCCTCAGATCCAGAACAGCATGTGATTTGTCCAACAACTTAAACCCAGTTCTTGTTGTAACTTTCTCACAGTGTAGTTTACTTATTTTTCTTGTATATTTTGTTGATAGCTGCACAATCACTGTTATTGTTATAATCATGTTTTTAACTGCTGTACAGAACATTGACGTTTTTTTGTCCAACTTTAGCCATGCCTTCATTTTAACTTCTTTTTTCATTTTGGTAATATCCTGTACATTAAAGTTTATTTGACTTGTAGTGCCTGTCTTCATGCATTCTCTCATGTTTAGTGTGTCCTCGTAGATTCATACATTGACCAAACTGTGATTTGTTAAATGCTAATGTCATAAATGTTAAGATTCGAAGGTGTTTCCAGCTAAATGTCTTCAGCAAGGTGCGGCAAGGTTCCTTATTTCTAGATGGCCTCTGGTTTTAAGAAGAACCAGTCTTCTCCACTGCTTCATGCATGTTTGTCTCTAATCTGCGCTAAAGGAAACGCTTCATGTTACGTCAGACTAAAATCACAATCAGTCTCCACTAACATGTAAGTAAGGACTTCTCCCCAAGGCACCTTCGCCCCCCCCCCGCATCGTCAACTTCTCCATAATTGTCCCTCAGACAGGAACTCATTAAATTATATGGCAAAAATCAATGAAAAAAATCAAGCTAAGTAGGATGCTCAGCCACTCAGTGAGATTGAAAGCAGACCAATGTGATGCTGTCATTTTTGTTAGGGTCTTTCAAACCCACTTGTGCCTCCTTACCGAAGATTTGTGAGTGAAACTGAAACAACCTGACTGCAAGGAAGAAAAACGGATTACAGTTGTGCCTTTTTATTAAGACTTCATTACTTTTAGCGTCAGCACATGTTTATTTTTAGAACGTACCCCTGCAGTGTGCCAGCCGTCTGTAGAAAATCTCTTTTGTGATTAGTGACTTACATATTTTGAAAAGAGGCAAAAAAGATAATATCTGAAACTTTTGAATTATTTAGTGCTATCTTAAAATTACACAGACCAGTTTAGCTAAACTAACAAAAAACATAAAATTTCACTCACTTCTGTAGTCATTTAAGCTATAACTGTCAGGATCTGCCGGTGTTTAGGTGTTTGTAATTTGAGTTTTTTGTCTGTTTTCTCTGCGCTTCCCTGTTTAACAGTTGCTTTTTTAGTTCATTCAATGTAGTTTAGATTCATGATTTATTCTTGTGTTTAGATGTTTCTGTTACTTTCCTGGACTCCCTGCTCATCTGTGTTGAGTAACCTCCATCCTTCGGTTATTCTGCGGTCTCTCTCTCACCAGCTGCTCTCGGTTCCTGCTGATTAGTTCCCATTATTCATCGGTCCATTCTCCGCCCTACCTCAGTATTTATACTCTCTGATTTTCATTGTTCCCCCGTGGTTCCTCTTGTCTACTACCTACTCCATGTCCATTGCCCTGTCTGTCTTACCTTTTGTAAGTTTCCAGTTTATTATTATTACTAAAAGAATCTCTGCAACTCACTATGCTGCTCTTGAGCATTGATCTGCACGTTGGTCCAACCAAAACTCAGCATTATATGACAATAACATTTATTACTACATATATATTATTATTTATCAGCCATTACTTTACTAAACAAGTGAGCCAGTAAGTAAAACTTCATGTAGCATCTTTTAAGACATAAAAATAACAAATTGCTTTACAATAAAGAGGATATCCCAAGTTCTAACAATGCATACAAACAAGATAAATTTTGTGTTCTGACAGAGATTGGCTTTTGACAGAGATAACATGGTCCATCAATCGCAAGTCCAAAGGAACAGAGTTTCAGAGTCTGGGGGCCACTGAACAGAATGCTCTGTCTCCTTTTCTTTTCCTCTTAGTAAGGAGAACCATCAGAAACACCTAATCAGATGACCTCAGGGACCTGCCAGGGACATATGGGTGTAGAAGCCCTCTGATATTACCTCAAGCCTGTCCATAAAGAGCTCTCCAAGTCAATAAAAGAATCATAAATAGCAGTCTGAAGTAAACCGCAACCCAGTACAGATTCATCAAGACTGGAGTCACATGTGAAAACTTGGTGAATTTTGTCAGAGGTCTGGCAGCAGGATTTTTAAGAACTTGCAATCATTCTGAGGTGGTACCATAGCATTGCAATAATCCCAATGTGAGGAAACAAACCCTGAAAAATTATTTCTAGATCAGGACGTGAAACAATGGAGCTTAGCTTGGCAGTATTTCTCAGATAATAAAACAGGAACAAACCAGAGAGCTGACATGTGCATCCAAAGTAAAATCTCTGTCTCATGCCAAGACTCTTACTGAGGATTTTGCCAAAGAACCAAGAGGTCCACGTGTTTCCTCTTTTCCCAGACTTGCATCTTCGTAATACAAAGATAATTATTTCAGTGTTGTCTTAATTTAATTTACAGGTGAGCTTCCATTTCTGAAATCAACTCTGGATAACACACAAACAGGAGGCGGCTGTACTGATAAAAGTTGTAGGTGGGTTCCATTATGCTAAAATTGGACAGATGGTGGCGTAGGTGTGGTGGAGGGTCCGAAAGGTGAGCACTCATCATCTCATCACTTTATAGGTCTGCTTGTGTGTATTTGCATATTCCACAGATTTACACTTTATCAGCTGACCTGAAACTGTTTGGTTTTACCATCAGTGAATTGAAGTTTAATGTTGCATCACTTTTTAGCCACTGTGGATAACTGCCAGCCCGCCGCGTGGAAAGATGATTATGGTGTTAAGGTTTATGGGAGAGTGAAGAGAAAAAGACAGATAATTAGCTGGCCTGGTAAGAGACTTATCAAATGACTGCTATTACATAAAATGCACTTGATACATTGATCACCATCAGTGTGATCAGCTTTATAAAAGCAGGGATTCAGGCAGTTTGTTCTACAAGTGTGTGTTAACACAATGCCAACGAGGTAAGACTTAAGGCAATGACCTCAGGGAAGCAACTACTTCTGTCCATCAATCTGGGAAGCAGCAGATTATTTATAAACTATTTAAAATCATTAATTTTTTGTAGAAAACAATCATGGAAAACAAGAAAAAGAGCAGCATGACCTAGGTTTGCAAAGTTGCAGCTAAACAACTTCAGGAACAATATCCTTAGGGCAGATGAGACCAAAGTTCAGATGTTTCGCCATGATGCACAGTGCCTTTGGTGGAGAAAACCAAATTCGCCATATTTGCGTAAACACATCATACTAAGCACAGTGGTGGAGAGATGATATTTTGGGCCTGCTTTGCAGCAACAGGACCTGGGCTTCTTGTAGGCATTGAGTTAACCATGACCAGCCTGAAGAAGAATGCAATGGTCCAGTCAAAGTCCAGATCAGACTGAAGTGCTTTGGGGGGACCTTCAAAAAGCAGAAAATGAACATCTGCAAACCTTAATGATAGAGACAGCAGGCAGTTTCTCCATTTTATTATTCAGCATGTTGTGCTTTTCAATAATTTCAGAAACGTTTTGTTTGTTATCTTCCTCTTCACCCACTAGATGGTGCTATTGTTCACACTTAAAACTACCTGAACGCTGCTCAGGTTCAAGATCTGGTTCGTTTTTCTCTATTACACCAATGAGTTACACCATACACAGACTTTAATAGATAATTTTGATTTATTTTCAGATGTTCTGCAACTTTATACATTCAAAGAGATATTTCCCCAAAATATTGACTTTAAAAAGCTAAAATTGCCTTGTTGTTCAATAGTGTCACTTGTACTTTTGTCCTGAGTGTCTAATACTCAACACTTGATAATTACTTGCAAGAAAAACTTTAGAGTGTGTAACATCGTCTTGCTTAGAACAAAACTTTTTCATCTTTTTGCCATCTTTTCTACCTGTTTTATCCTGTTCACGCTTACCAGGGGCTGGAGCTTTTCCTAGCCTTTACTAGAAGAGAGGTGCAGCACATACTGGTCACCAGTCTGTTTCACTTGTACAAAAAGAGGATGACAACAAGGCCTCCATGCAGCAAAGTGTCATGTATTAAAGGAGGAAAATGTAGAGAAGAGCAGCATGGTAGTGGAAGGTTTTCAATTCAATTCTATTTAATTCACAAATACTTTACAAATCCTAAAGGGAAATTAGATACTTTTGATGATAAAGATCACGAAAAGCTTACAGTTGGGGCATAAGAAGAACAGTTGCAAAAATGTTGAATGCAAAAGAAAAACTCTTGGAGAAAATAAAGTGTTTTGTAGAGTTACCACTGGAATTCCGATTGAAGAAGATCTGGAGAAACTTGAAAGAAGAATTCATGGTGGTGAAGTATGGTGATTAAAACGGTGCTAAAAACAGTGACTGTTGAAAGGATTGATAGTGTCTTGGTGATTTTAGAGTTTTATGGTAATGTTCTTCCCAACTAAACAAGAACAGGATTGATGAGTTTTCCTATCAGGCCTGTATCCCTCATCTTTCGTGCTGTTACAAATGCCAAAGATATGGTCACATTACGTTGGTGTGCAAAGTAAAAAAAAGATGTGGAAAATGCGGAGGAGATCATAAGTATGATAAAAGTGGGAATGGCACAAAAGTAAAAAGTTGTAACTGTGGAGGTCAGGATAGTGTCACTTACAGAGAATGTGAAGCAAGCAAAAGAGCAGCAGAAATACAACAACTTAAAACTGTTAATAACATCAGTTTTGCAGAGGCAGCAAAAAAACTGCAAGAAAAATGTAACAGTTCAAGGAGGTCAAGAAGTTTCTTCGATTACAAGACCTGGGCCATGTCAATGAAGAATGTCGGGAATAGAAATTACAATGGATAAAATAATGTTATTCATGGCTTACGTAATTAATTGCACTGGGGACGCCCCATAGATCAACCCTGTTTCCTGTCCAGATAGTCATGAATAAAGGCCACTAGCGCAACAAAAACCTTAAAAAAATGATTTGCACTGATCAAGTAAAACAAGAAAAATCAAAAATATAGTGAAAGGTGCAAAAAATTCCTAACTGTGAAGGATCTGTCTTGGGAATTAATAAACAAACGGCTTGAGACAGATGGGAAAATGGGTGGATGAAGAATATGATTATAATCTTCAATGGAACACAAGGAGCTTCATAGCAAATGGTCAAGAATTTAAAGGATGTATAAATTATTTGAAAAGAAAATCTATTATTTGTTCCCATGAAACATGGCTTAAATTAGAGTTTTTCGTTGTCCGATGAGCTAACCCCTCCCTCCTACTTCCATATTTCTAAGGGGATTGCTCAAGCCAGCTCTCCATCCAACGGGTCCGGACTTCCCTAAACCTGGAAGGTCTTACTAAGCAGGTTTACTGGAAAATCTGGGAAATGACTAACCTCTAACAGCCTATCTTTTCCAGAAGTCTCACCCTTCTTCAACTGGTGGTTTGGACAACTGAGTAGCCCAGAGCAGTTATCCACTCCTCGACATTCACTTCTGTTAACAGCTGCTCATTTCCTATTTTACAACTTGCTATTGGTATATGGGTTAGGTTGATTTTAGTGGCTCGGCACAAGCCCCAAGGGCATTGTGTCGGGATCTGGAGTTCCTGTTTGTATTTTGTGCCTGCTATTAACTTTGCTTCGCCTCTAGGTGTCGCTTGTGTGCTGTTGGGTTGGACAGGTGTTTCTCATCTCCTTGATCAGGCTGGGAGGTTTATAAAGAGCACGCTGCCAGCACTTCCACGCCTGAGTGTTTTGCCTCTGTGGTACATTCTACTGGCCAAGCGTATGATACCCATGAATTCTCCAAGCTTTGACTTATCAGTTTTGTCCTTGCCTATTTCCAGGTTCTGTTTCTGTTTCCCTTTGGGATTCCTCTGTAAGGAATGGATCCAAAATGCTTCTCTTTGCAACAGGAGTTTCACCTCCTCTTTCAGGTGCAGGCACCACTTCTAATTGGATGTTAATAATGTATATATATTTCTGTTTGTGAAACCACTTTGTGCAGCAAAGGAAGAGAAAATCATAGGAAGAAAACTGTACCATGGTGGGCAAGAGAATGTGATTTTTAACCTTGAAGGAAAGCTTTTAGATTGTTAAGAAGAAATCAGAACTTTCAGAATTGTATTGAACATATGAAACGTTACAAGCTCCTGTTAAAAAAACTGCAAAAATCCTCCTTGTGTGCAAAATATTACACTGGATTAGGCATGTGTTATCAGACTTTTATTTTTCTTTAATCAACCCTTGACACAGGGTCAGGAACAAGCTAAACTGGTTGATCCTGCGTTAAACTGTAATATCTGTTATCATTTTATGCTCTCTGTGTGTTTCTTAGTCCTGATGGTTAGGACTGGGTTTGTCTTTTTTATGGGGTGGGCTTCTTTTCGTATTTTTTTATGTAAAACTTTCAATAAATATATGAAACATAAAAAGAACTGTAAAAAGGCAAAAGGCAGAGAAACAAACATGTAAATCATTTAGGGAAGGATAAAAAAGAATAAATGGAGAATATGGATACCCAGTTCTGAAGGATGGAGATGTAACTGCTGTTACAGAGGAGGAGAAGACAAATATGTTGGTGCAGAATTTTGTTAAAGTTCTGGGCAAACATTATATTAATATCACTCACTGAAAACAAGAATGGTTATTGCTTTAGTGGTTACATCATTCTCAACTGAAAATAAACCAAAGCAAAAACACCATCAGCACATAGTTTTAGGGCTCTCCGGCAAAACTGGGAGAAAATTGAGAAATTTTGTTTATAAATAAGAGATTTTTGCCTGTCTCCCTTACATATGATAGGATCTGATTGTTTTCCCTAGCTCATGCTGTTTACTTTGGATGTTCCCCTCTGTGCCTACCAGCCTACACTGTCCCGTCCCATTCTGAGGACCTCAGACCTAACCTTCCTGCTCCTGCACAAACACTGCAGCTCTGTAGGGGTAAAACATCAGGACAAGGTTGTACAGCTCACTGTTAGTCCAACAATAAATGTCCATTTGATGCACACTGACCTAAATGTATCCTGCTGAAATATTATTGAAATTAGGTTCCTTGAGCTGGTGTCTGTACACACACTTCAGGCATGTTCACTGCTTTCCAAAACCAATATGAGTAAAATAGAATAGCACATGAATTACACCCATTAAATCATTTTCTGGTCCAACATACACACACCCACACACTCACATACACTCATTTTAATCCTCTCTTTCAACAGGTTGATGTGTGAAAAGGTTTTCCTGCCTTTTCCAATAATTAAAACTATATAAAAATACTGTTATCATATCCACAGAGCTGTGTGCAGGTTGGTGTGTGTGTCTCTCCTACCTCCTCTGATTACATGGTCTGACCGGCAGGTTCATCAAGGCCAAAAAGGAGGATCTAAAAGAGGAGCGGATTCCATGAGGCAGATGCCAGATTGTTTTGCTCACATGAGTGGTAATTAGGGTCTCTGCGTCTTTTATCTTTATGCTCCTAGAGTTTCTGACACCTTCACTGTCTCTCCTTCACAGTGTTCTGCTCCTGGTCTCCAGTGGTGTGTTTCTTTGTTTCCTCCGTCTGCTTGGAGAACTCTACTCAGGACTCCCTCCTTGAATCTCTCCACCGTTCCTCTTGGAACCATATACCTGGATTTTCCATCACTCACCTGCCTGTCTACCCTCCAACCTTCACCACTCCACCACTCCAACCTGGAAATAGGACAAAGATACAATCACTAACACACCCACTCATCAAACTCCTGCAGACTGCATAGCGAGGATATAGTCACCTCTTCCTGGATGGATCGCCATCTTCTCCTGTGCCTGTAAGAAACCTTTTCTTCACTTTATTACAAAATCAATTTTAATCTTCTCAGATCCTAGAAATTTACCACTTCTCCTCCTAGTGCCATCCCAGACAGCAGCCATTTACCTAAATGAATTATCTCACTGCACACATTTATCGCTAAATCTTTCAAACTATCTTCTGGTGTCTTTGATTACTGCCTGGTGAGGTCTTTCTCCTTAACAATCATGACAAGTATAGTTCAAGAGTATGAAAACAGCTTTAAAGGTTAATAACAATATTAATATTGATGCTAAAATGTGTGAAGAAAGACGCTTGTGGCATAGATTCGGTCCGATTATGTAACAGAGGGACTCTGGCCCTCTGGACTGTGATGTAAAGCAAAAATTTGACACGCTGTTAAAGTTCATTGTCGTAACATGATCCAGCAGCATTGTTTGGATGCTGACGATAACAGTTAAGCTCTGTAACCTGATCCTTTTCTTCTGGGTCTCTGTTCGTCAGCACCCTCACACAAAACGCTGACCCGATTTTGTGCGGAGCTGTCCCGCTGGATAACGTTCAGAGGAACCAAAGGCCTGCCCCAGTACAGAGCAGCAATATGATAGCACTGTAAGAGGCTTCAATAAAGGATGAGAATTAAAGATCCACCTCTATGTAGAGCTGTTTCTAAGGCAGTTTGAGAGGTCCTGACCCAATAAGAGTTAAACAACACAGGGTCCCTAACTAAACTGATCAATTATTCATATGCTAATGAAATAATCTGTTGAACAGAAAAGTGCAATCCAGTTGAAGTACCAAAATAAACGCACTTTGAACTGGGTCAGTACATCTTGGTAGAACACTTCTGCTCTCCTTGTTGTGCTTGTGGCAGGCGTGGCAATTTGCTGACCCTTTTCCTTAAGTTGTTGTCCTTCTTTTCCACCTAAAAGTGTTTCTGCGGCAGCTTCCATCACTGTTTGATCATTTCCCAGTCAGTGGAAGGCTTTTTGTGTTTTCCTAAAATCCCCGGTACTCACAGTGAACCTTCGTATGCTCGCTGTGGTGTAAGAGACTGCGTTATCAGCCGAGTAGCTCGCTCATACTGTCCCCTCAGTTCATTTATTCTCCTTGTCCTACTGTCAGACCCAGGCGGATAGCTTTGGTTGAAGTTCTTATGTTTGGTTTCATAATGTCTATTTAGATTTCTGCTCTTCATTAGTCCAACTGATTAAGAACATCTAAGGCAGACTGGCCTTACACCCTGCAGAAGTTAAAAGGAAAGCATATGCTTATGTCCATTCATCTGTAAATGTGTGATTTTCATCGTCCACTTTACATATTTTTAACAAGGCCATCTTCTTTTACTCACTCATCTATGCACCAGCAAATCATTGTACTGTCTGCAAGTGTGAGCTCCCAAGATAGTAACTTAACAGCCATTAACAGTAACGTGAACAGCAGCACAGCGCACTACACTGATGGCTGGAGGCGTCAGCTGCGAGTTGCGTCTGTTCAAAAGTCAGACGCGGCAAACAGATAGGAATAAAATGTCTATATCTACCAAACATAAGCACTTCAACCAAAGCTGTCCACCTGGGTCGGACAAAACACAATCTGGGTCCGGATTATGACCAGAGTCCAGGGTTTGGGGACCCCTATTCTAAATCATTTCAGATGGTTGGAGCTTACAGACAAAAGGGCCATTCCTTTTTGCACAATCTCTCTAGATTGAACAGAGCCCTAGAACCTCTCTGTTCTCTTTTCTTCATCCCAGCAACAGGTTTTCTACACGAATTAGATCAGGGGACTGAGATGGTCATGCCAGAAAGTTACTTTCATGCCTAGAGACCCATTTCTATGTGAGAGTCCTCACTTTTTGTTTTTTAAATACATTATAATAACTTCATCTTTTATTATTTCATAATCTCATACTGAAACATTTAGAGACATCCAGCCTTTAATCTAATTACTATTATTGTAGGAAAAAAACTTTGGGAAAAAAAACTTGTGGGAAAAAAACTAATTATTAATCAATTCCTGTTCACTATGGTGTAAATATGAAGTGACATAGGTGAGCATTTCATTTTTGAAAATGGGAAAGACAAAAGCACATGCAATTCACATATTGGAAATGGCAACAAGAAAATAGCTACTGACCTAAACTCATCTACTAAGTTATCAGGCTCCTCTCCTGTGGAACCAGCTCTCAGTTTTAGTCTGTGAGGCAGACAACCTGTCTACTTTTAAGGCTAGGCTTAAAACGTTCCTTTCTGATAAAGCTTATAGTTAGAGTGGCTGAGGTTATCCTGAGCTATCTCTGTAGTTATGCTGCTATTGTCATGGTATGTGGTGGAGCAGGACCAAAATGCAGACAGGAGGACGGGAGCCGCATGGGGAGTTCACAACATTTATTAATAACTGAAAAACACTAACACGGAGAACGCAGGTAGGGTAACAGGCAAAAACACAGAGACGTGGAAACAGGGATGTGAGCAGAAGAACACTGGGAAACAGAGAGTATAAATACAGGGGTGGGGAGAAGAATGATCCACTGAACGCAGGAGACAAATCAGGGAGAGAATTAGTAGCAGCTGGTGGAAGGGAGCCTAAAGATTACTTAGGGCTTGACTAACACAAATGAGCAGGGAGTACAAGGAGGCAACAGAAAACATCTAAATGAACTGGAGCAACTAAACAATGAGACTTACTAAAGCACATGGAGGAACCAGAACTAATAGGAAAAAAAAAAACTGACACAAGAATCCAAGAGAGTAATCTAAGCACAAGGATAGAATGATAAATCTAAAACAACATGAACAGTAACTTGAACACAGACAGGGAAGTGCAGAGAAACCAAAAAAGAACCAAAACACCGGCAGATCCTGACAGCTATAGGCTAGGACAAAATATCTAAATATCTATCCCTCACTCTACTACATTCTCGTACTACTCTCTGTGTTATTTGCTGTAATTTCGGCTTTGAACTTTATTTTTGTCAAGGTTTGAGGAGCAAACTGCAGGGAACTGAGGGCAAATGTATCTGAAGAAAACTAATTAACAGGTAAACCAAAACTAGATAACAAAACTCAGGGAACAGATCTAAGGAAACTATTAACAAACATAAAGTATCCTGACAATGTTCTCTTTCTGTTGTTTCTCTTCCTAGAAGTTACACCTGGCCGGGCGTTCTGTTTAGCTGTGACACCTTCTTGGAGAGGGCCATTGACTGAGCTACCACTGCCAACAATTTAATGTTCTCTTTTTACAGATGATACACTTGCCCCTGTCTTTCAGTTTTTAACCCTGACACAACTAAAGACATCTCAATTCACTTTGCATGGCAAAGAAAAACTATTTTAAATGTATTCAAGAAAATCCAGTGTGGTCCAGTTCAGCCAAATAAAGTCAAATTCAGATGCAATTCCAATCCAATTCTAATCAGGTCCAATATCATCCAATTATAAAAAAAATCCTGAGAATCCACAATTTAAAGAAATCCTTTATCCTGACATGATGACACAGGTTCTGCAGGTTAGTCCCCTCCATTTGGATCAGTTCTGGATGCACTCTGGGTCTGACCCCACCTTCTGGGGTTCCTCAGCAACACTACCCGTCCAGGATTTCTTCTAAAATATAGGTTTATTGTCTACGTGCGTCAAAATGGATGGCTGTTATTTCAACATTGGTACTACCTCATGTCTTTGTCGAGGCCGGCTTTACGCAGGGGCAAGAGGGGGCAATGTCCCCTCAAACAAATCCCCGACCCCCTCAAATCAGTTCTCAGTCACACAAGCACAAGCCCCCACCTTGAATCTCCCTCCTCCTCCTCCACTTAGCCCTCATGTAGTGCTAGACTGAAGGGGAAAACGCAGCCGCCACCACACTCTTAGACAAGTAATGTCAGAAGATGTTTGGTGCAAAATTGGCCACAATGCTTAACATTATAGCGCTGCTGAAAACATCACGCAGCTTCTGGCCCCATGTTTCTTTAAAAAAGGATCGGAGAGGGGGTATTTCAGCACGACAAATGTTGAAAAAAAGCATAATATTCGACCCAATGTTAACATTAACTACCTAAAGTAGGTTTGTGATTTGAAAAGAAAGGCAGGTCTTAAGTTGGGCTACATGGTGAGTTATACTAATATTGGTAATGTTATGTTATTAATGTAATGTTTTAACTCTGTCAAAAAACAGTCAAATAATGTTTACTGTTTCAGTGAGTCTCTTTTGACTATGATGCAGAGCAGAACATTTATTTATATCATTTTCACATTTTACAGCATAATGCCAAGAAAAGCGAGGCTATAAAAGCATTAATATATCCTGTTTTTTATTTTAATTGAATAAATAAATCTGGCAATAGATGCCCTTTTTGGCTTTAGCACCTGCCTCCAAAAATGTCTTTGCATGACCAGCACCAGCACCAGGTCCAATTGGGATGTGGTGCTGGTCTGGTTTTAGCTTTTTGGATATTTTTTTCCCCCTTCAGCCTGATGCTGTCTCTCAACATCAAGTCAAAGCCGCACCTCAGTCTATTTTAGATGAACTCTAAACAGTATTTTGGGCTTTTACAATTGACCAATATAATTTCACAGTGACAGTTGATTAACCAATAAGCATCACTTATTGATGATGTCAAGTTTAACAGATTCTCTTGTTCAAAATAAATGACCTATTGATATGAGTAAAAAGACACAACATTTTGAGATTTTAAGATGTGAAGGTTTCTACCTTTCTGCCACACAATGATAGAATGATAGAATTTTCCCATGATTAATTTCTAAGAACCCTCCAAATGTTATGAAAGCAGCACAAATTTTAACAACTTGCTCAAAACTATTTTTATCCAGCCCAACATGTTCAAAAGAAGCCCAACTGGGTGGAAACCAGTCCAGTCTGGCAAATTCACAGCACTACACAGTGTACCCTAATCCCATAAAGGAAATACTAATCAACAACAAGAATAAACATGCCGGAGCATAATATGTATGCATGATGATGCCTCCTTCTGCCTGCCCCCTAATATATGCATGCCTAGAACCGGCCCTGGTCTTTGCCATCAACATCTGCATCCCATTGAAAACTTTTGCCCATCCTTTGGGGATGTAAGCCAACATTCAGCCTCAAGGAGCTTTTGTACCCTGTTGTTGCACATCACTACAGTAATTTGCCTTTTGACTCTTGGCCCCTTGACCCATGTGTGGATGTAAAGGAGGGTGTTTCTGTCTGACATGACCAAGGTATTTGAACATGTCTGTCTTATGTTTGTAGGATACATCCACGGTTGCTCTAAAGTATTAGTTTCTTCTCTCACTTATTTCTTTTAGTACAAGGTTGATGTTCAAGAAGCAATTATAATAGTGTGTGCATAGAGAAGGGATATGGATGCCGTCCTTGGAGATTGTTGTTCCAGTGTCTATGCAAAGGTTGGATTGCAAGGGTGAAGTGGTGAGCCTTGGTGAATGCCGATGAGATTGATAGTTGGAGAGATTCAGTTGTCAATGCAAAATTTAGCCTCCCTACTGGGAAATTGATTTATTTACCATAGATAAAAGAACCCCATTTTAAAAAAAACAAAACATAATACAGTAAACTGCACACGAAGAAAGAAGAAGAACAGAAACAGAACAAAACAGCCCAAGTGTAATCAGTCAGAGTCAAAAAGTGCAAGGTGCAGTAAAATAAGCAGCAGACCTTATGGTTTTATGATATTAAATATAAAAATAGAAGTAGGTACAAAAGAGACTGTGTCTTGGTCTTCCCCGCAGGGACTGTATACCTTAGTGAAGAAGTTGGAGAAGTTAAAGAAAGGATGGTCCAGACATGTCAGAAGTTGCCATCCTCCCCAAAATCTTCGCAGTCAGTATAACTATTCTTCTAAATCTGGTTTTATTGTCCAGAGACCTATTTCTACACCAGGCAGTGATACAAAACCTTAAAATATATTCAAAAGCAGGTTCATCATCTCAGATGAGACTTTAAAAGTTGTCATCTTCTTTAAAAAGCTCAGCCATAGTTCGATCTTTTTTGCTGGGAATCAACAGACAGAGCATTATCCAGAACAACCCACAAACATTTAGAACTGCTCACCGAGCAGGTTCAGAGTAAGACCTCCTAGAATCCTATACCTTGTATTTTATTTTTAATGTGTTGATCTTTAAAAATGACTCATCCCACCAGAGTTTGAACTCAGCCACAACTGAACCCCGGTGATGTAAACGGCTTTTTAAGGTTGAGCAATATTACGTCAACCGTTTAGTTCTGTTCTCTGTGTTTCTCCATCAACATTTCAGTCCATTTGGATGGTATTGGTCATGCTACATTGTTACAGGAAGCCTCTTTAACCTGCATGACGGTGATTTGAAGACTCGGGTCAAGTACATGCTTAGAGACCTGCACTGTGTGGCATACGAGCTGAACTGAACATTAATATATACACTTTTGGACTTCTCCTTTGGCTTCTAAATTTGTACAGGTGTCCTGGTTGTTCAAGCTTAGAGAAGTTGGTTGTTATATCTTGCTGAAAATCTCATTTGGGAACAGTGATCATCCTTATTCAAGCAGCTTCCATGCTTCTGATGAAACATTGTTGGAATCAGTTGCCTTCCTGTGGCCCATTTTTTAAATTGCTAGTTCTATTTTGTGATGACCTTTTCCTCTTAACAGAAAAAAAAAACTAGTAGAGCCAGACTCAGGGTGAGCAGCCATTTGCTACGGTTTGAGCGGACAGTAAAGTGCCACAGGCAAACACAAAAGCACCAAGAAAGGTGTACTTTCTATGGGGACAAAAAATAAAGGGAGTAATAAGGTAATGCAGAAACTGTGAAGCCACTGCTTGTTAGGAGACCTTGTTTCAAATGGCCAAATATCCTTGCCTGAACTGAAGTAACCTTGTAAAAAATAGAAACTCTCCTGAGAGAAGAAAATAATCCAGTCCTTCCTAAAAAAGTACTGCCCTATATTACAAATCACTAAATGACCAATGGTAAACTTTCCAGTGCTAAAAAACTGAGTTCTACTTTAAGTCTGTTTCTAACTTTTGTTCCGGAGAAAGACTCCAGAACAAAAGTCAAACATTGCTGCACACCCAGGACTGCCTCGCATTAATCTTTCAGTTTGTGACTCACTGCTCGATACTGGAAGAGAAACTGTAAATCACAAAAGCAGCTCTCATCTTCATGTGTCCACCAGTCTTCTTTTTCGCTGCAGTCAGCATGAAAAAATTGAAGCTTTAGACTTTTATAGCATTTTCTTTTATAAATATAGCCTATTCTTATCTCATTATTCATTACCTGTTCTTGGATCAATTGTCTGAAATATTTGGAGATATTTTTTTTCTTTGAGTCTTGCTTATTTATGTTGATTATGCTTATAAAAGCAACCCCATGCTTGCCCTACACAGTTTGAATTCTTGATTACTAAAAGCATTACGTTAACAGCATTAGTTTGCTTCATTAAACCAAACAATTGTGTGTGTAATTCTTTGGTTGAAGCGAAGTCGGGCAGCAGAACAAATAATGTTTGTTTTTCTAATCAACCAGAATCTTCCACACATTGAAGTAAAAAGCAGTCAGAAGCTGATTCACAGGACGTCTGACTCTTGTTGGTGAGAAGTCAGTGAAGCATGTGAGGACGCCAGCTGTTTCCTGCTCACTTTTCACCAGTTTGAAAACTGTCATCGGATCCTGGCAACCATAATTTACGCTGTATTTTATAGCTTAAGTGTAAGAAACACATAAAACGTTTTGCAAAAGTATTGTTACTAGAACTTTAATGACGACTGACTCCTACTGCCTAAACTTTAATATAGAGTTGACCCATCCATAGCATCTATATGGGCTTCAGGTCTTCTGTCTACATGATTTTAGAGTGTATTCAAATGAACATTTTAATATTCTTCCAGGAGATCATGGCTGAGGTCAGGCACTGATGTTAGATAATATGCCCTGGTTCTCATCCTCTGGTCCAGTTCATCCCAAAGGTGCTCTGTTAAGATGATATCAAGGCTCTGTGCCAGTCAGGCTTATCCCCACTATACTCACACTTCCAAGTGTTTGTAGACCTTGCTTTGTGCACTGGAGTGCAGTTATGTTGGAACAGGAAGGGCCATCCCCAAGTTGTTCCCACATAGGTGAGCAGGTTCTTTCACAGGACTAAGGGTCTATATCCATCTCTAAAAAAAGCAAACCCCATATCATAATACCCCCTCCACTAAACATCACACTTGATGTAACACAGTCAGGAAATTACAGTCCATCTGGCGCTGACAACCCCAGAATCGTCCACCAGATGTGAGAGAAGCGTGAATCATCACTGCAGACTATCCTCTGCTCTAGAGTCCGGTCTTGCTGTGCTTTGCACCACTTCATCCAATGTGTTGCATTTGAACCCTATTCCATGAAGCTACCGACGTTGGTTTAAACACGCTGTGTGCCACAGCTCGCACTGTGGTCATCTGAGATCTTGTGAGGCCTACCACAACCTGGCAGAGTAATGTTTAGTAGTGAGGACATTTCACAATTGTACTTATACTACATGTGGCTTCCTATTGTGGTACCACGCTCAAATTCACTGAGCTCCTGAGAACCACCCATTCTTTCAGACTGCTTTTAGGAGCAGTCTACATGCCACGGTTTCTGATTTTATACACCTGTAACTGTGGAAGTGATTGGAACACTTGAATACAATGATTTGAAGGACTGTTTGGGTGCTGTAAATAGAAGTGCTTAGTCTAATTTCTTAATCAGGATACAAACCTAGTCCCTAAAACCAACTAAATTCTAATTCAACTAAAGCTTTTTAATTTTCCTCACCTTTAAATTCTCACATTTTTGCAAATATCTTGACCCTAAAGGCTGAGGAGCACAACCAAGTTTCAGAAAACATGAATAATGTTATGTAATTTGCATTTCTCTCTTTGATCTCATTCATCTCCCAAATAATCCACTTCTCTAAGCAAAAGGCTCTGTGTGACTCAGGCGGATGAGTTTGTATTTTCATTGAGCGGGGTGAACTGCATGTGGAGAATAAGGATATAAATACATATGAAACAGGTTATTGAGACGTCCTTTTCCCCTGATTAAAATGGGATGATTCAACTTCATGCATTCGATTAATATTTCTAGACAACAAAATATGTCCTGCCTGAAGTTTAAAATGTTACAGAAGCACAACCCTTTATCTAAGCACAACTTTACAATGCTACGTAGTTGTGCAATAGCTGTGTAAATGGTTGAATCTCACTCCAAATAAGCTTTTTTTGGTCATTTTTAAAAAAGCCATTTCAGTAAAAAAGTACAAAAGCAATCCACAGCCACCATTAGAAGTTCTGCTAGCACTAAAGAACAGTCATGGTTCCTTACTTAAATAAATTTAAATAAATAAAAAGAAACAACTACGAGGATGTCGAATGCTTTTCCAAACACCATTAAAGCATGCCATTCAGAAATTAGGCTCTTTTGTTCTTAGCTCATGAGGCATGTTGCACGTATAAAAACAAAGCATTGTGAGTGTATTTTTTTAATCAGATTGTGCATTTATCTGGGAGTTTCAGTGACTGGTGACCTGCTTTCTTTGCCAGAATGGAAATACAGCTGAATGAATGACTAATTAGATTATAGCACATGCCTTAAAATAGGATTCTAGGTCACCATTGTGACCAAAATGGTAGGTGGGTGCAACAGCTCACTTTAATGCCATTTGGCATTTCCAGAGGCTTCATCTCTTTTAGATATTTAATATTTTTTCATAAAGCGGGTTTTGGTAGGACCAAAGTGCAGAGAAGTAGGCTACTCCAGAACACGATGAACGAAGGTAAGAAAGGTTTAATTCTTGCCCATACGGAATCCAGGTGACAGGTTAACAGACCAGGACACCGGACCAGACATGATAGCAGGACGTGACTCAGAGCTAACACTGGGTATCAGGAACAGGAAGTGATGGCAGTTTGCCTTTGGACCCCTCCAGAACAGGACCAGAAACGGAAACAGGAAGTGAAGGCAGTCCGTTCTCGAACCCCTCACGGAGCGGAACAGAATGTGAGGGCAGTTCGCTCACAGACCCCTCCAGAACAGGACCAGGAACGGGAGTCGGCAGCAGTGACGATAGTGACGATGGCCAATCTGGGGCGAAGCCATGAGCTGAAGCGTCGCGCCGAGCCTCAGTGGAGAGGTGAGCGGAGGAGTGAGCAGGAAGTCTCTGCATGGAAGCGGCGTTTTCCTTCAGAGCTTTCTGACGCTCGGCCTTGATTGAGATCTGAGTCAGAGGATCCTGGGGGAAAAAAATCCATCCATTCCTCCGGCCAGACCTTCAGTCTATTTGCGATCTCCAATCTCCTCCATGGTGAGCTGGGAGACATTGCAAGGTTCCAAAACAGCCTAGCAATCACCTCTCCTCTCTTGAACTCATTTTACAGTCTTCTCGCTTAGTCCATTTTGGGCTGGTTCCTTCTGTCATAAAGCGGGTTTTGGTAGGACCAAAGTGCAGTGAAGGATGCAAGGAGACAACAAATAAAGGTAAGTGCAGATTTTAATATTTCCCAAAACCAGACCAGAACAGAGAGTCACCAGATGTTAACAGGAACGAGGACAATGACGAGGGTAAGGGGAGGATATCTATGACGAGGATCCAGCCAGGAACAATGAAAACAAAAAGGCATATATACAAAATAGCAGGGGGAACCCATGAGAGACGAGACCAGACAAGACCAGACAGACAGGGAAAACAGAGACCAGACCAGGAAATAACCAAAACACAAACACGACACATCACGGCATGACATATATTAGTTAAATGAAAAGTTTAGTACCTGTTTTTAAACCTAACAAGACATGGCCATCCACCTAAACTCACAGGCTGGACAAGGCGAGCATTATTTAGTTCAGAGATGCAGCCAAGATTCTCAGAGTGACTCTGGAGGAGCTTCAGAGATCCACAGCTCAGGAGGGAGAATTTGTTTACATGACAACTTATTTGTGCACTGCAGAAATCTGGTCTTTATGAGAAAGTGGCAAGATGAAAGTCATTGCTGAAAGACAACCTCAAGAAATCCCATTCATAGTTTACCACAAGCCATGTGGTAAACACAAGCCATGTAAAGTGAACAGCAAACATGTGGAAGAAGAGGCTCTGTTCAGATCAAACCAAAACTCTATGTGTCCAGGAACTAACACTGGCCATCACCTTGGCCACATCTTCCTCTCAGTTAAACATGGTGGTGGCAGCATCATGCTGTGGGGATACTTTTCTTCAGCAGGAACATGGGAACTGGTTAGAGTTTAGTGGAAGATGGTGAAGCTAAATAAAGGACAGTCCTAGAAGAAAACCTGTCAGAGGTTCCAATAGCAGAGGTTCATCAAAGAGAAGATTCAGTTTCAAAAGATTCAGTTGTTGTTGTTCTCTGTGCTGCTTCGTCCTGATAATTAATCCAGTCCTCTTTGAGATGACAAATAAATTATTACTGCCCACATTTTTAACAGTAACAGAGATGGAAAAGGTATATTGCAGGTATTCATTTTTAGCCCAATCATCACCACCATTATTTTCATGTCTGCTAAAGTCACTAAACTCAGCTACTGTCTAGTAAACAATAATCACTTCATGTATTTCTTTATTTTGGGTTCGATAAGAGGAAGATAGAACCATTGAGTTTTGTTCAGATGAACAATTCATTGCTTTTCTTCATCTTTTAGGTTCAATGGCATAAAAAAGATTCAGTCTTCTACTACAGCCTCACTCCTGCAGCTGACACAGTCTGTATGCTCTAGTTTTACTTCTGTTTCTAACATGCACACAAGCCAGCCAAACTTTGTGGAAAAAATGAACAGCCAGTATTTATTTTGCCTGTAGATAAATCATTCTCATAACCAGGTGAGGTGTTTGTAATGGCATTGTGGCCTCTGGTGACGTCTATTTATAGCTGAGGTGACCAGTGGAGCATAGAGGACGAGGAACAATGTTCCCTCTAAGACTCTACGGGTTTTACTTTCTCTTCCTTATAACATGAGGGCATGTGTGGCTGCTCTGTCCTTTCTTTCTTTTTTCTTAACATACATGCCTTAAAACCCAGATTTTAAGACAAAATCCTTATTTCTTTTCTTTTTGACACAGTGTGAATGCCTTCTTCCCCATGAGAACAGTTTGTAAATATACTGATTCCTCTGACATGCAGGGTTACAGTGGAAGAGACAGACCACACAATCCAGACAATAAATGCTCAAGCCAACATGGTAACCTCACTGTTTTACATGTGGTTACACCGATGCACACAGAAAGGCACAAGAGCACGCTGTGCCCTTGAAGTTGTTAATTAGCCGTGCAGCTGTGTGAGTTTTGACAATGTGAAGAGTGAAGAGGGTGACTTTGCTCCTTTTTTCAGGTGTCTAACAGAATAGCACTGGCAGTGTTATGCAGACCTTTAGGTGTTTTGTGATTTGTAGCAGTTCAATCTCTCATTTCACGTCTGCTGCAGATAATTTTTGTCTGTTTCTTGACGAAGTAGCTGCAAAACCATCTATGAGCTGTAACAGCCAGATTGATCCTGATTTATGTGAGAAAACAAGAAAGAGACACTGTAAATACAATTAGATTTTTTTTTCCAGAAAACATTTGACAACATCTACAATGCTGTGGTGTCAAAATCCATTATGAGATTGTAGCATATCTGTAGCATAGAACACCATGTCCAGATATCGGAGACATTCATTAGTAATTTGTCTCAAATAAAGAAATACATTCTATGGAGCCGTTTTCACCTCTTGAGTCAAACAAACAAATAGCAGATGCAAAGTTTTCTCTCCATAATTTATTTCTCACATGGACAATGTTAAATAACTGTGACACATCACAAAGCTTGCCACCTTCTGTTTTAATGGCACATACAACACCAGCTAGCAGAGAGTATGCAAAAATTAAACCTCACAACATTTCACAGAACTAATGCCAAGTAAGCATTATTGCTGTTGGGATCCAATAATTTTTATGACAAATTGAAGATGAAACTGCATTTTGGGGACTTCTCTGCTTCCATAAAACCAGTTGGCTGATCTGGAATCATGTCATCCTAAAGACACTGTTGTTATTGGCAAAGCTTTGGACAGTGTAAACAGATGCAGTACTGAGACGTAATCAACGTGAACCATATGATAACAGAAACCTCTGACAGTAAAGAAAAACAGAACAATTAAACGTTTTAGGATGAGACTATTTTCTAGAGGCTGTCTCTGCTCTGTCAAACTCTCAGTCTGCAGAAGCTACTATGTTGCAAACATATTGGTCACTTTGTGTTTAGTTACCTATAATAACAAACATCCTTCAAGAAGGAGATAATTTAGTGATTTCATATACAGTAAGTAAAATAGTAAAAAAAGGATTTTTTCTTGCTAATTTTGTAATTATTATGATCAGAAGCCTCCTCTGCTTCTACTCTTAGTTTTCCGGCACACCTTTTTAAAAAGTCTGTGGTTTTTACCAGCAAGCCGTTTCCTCTTTAATACACAATGTTTTTTCTTGGTAAGTTAATTTCAGCAAAACTGAAGCAAACCAATCAGTCTTACCTATTTCTGACGTTTGAAACTTGATTTTATGTGCGGTTTCGTACATTAAAGGAAGAACTGACGTCATGAACATCAAGATGTAAACACTATGAGATAAATAATTTTTCCCTTTAACGTCATCTCAGTAAAATCAGAACTGTGTCAGGTGGAGTAAATGAGACTGATTTCATGATTAGCAAAAACAGCACAAATTTAAATGACAGCCCATCACTTTCTTAAATTAAGACTTCTGAGTACGTTTAAGAGACAAGCTGGCACATTGTAAAAAATGACTGCGGAAAATGTTGTGGTAAAAGGTGTGTCACCACAACTAGAAGTTTGGTGACACACTGCTCTTACACTCTGCTCTACTGCAGTTATGTGAACTAGTTACTCTTTAAAAAGGATTTGTGAGGCACTTTCAAATAAAAAAGAGGGTTACATGTAGCTTGTTTGGTTTCATTTAAATTAATTTATAAATATTTATTTTGTTTAACAAATAAAATTCTGTATTTTCAGCTGTTATTTTAATCACTTTGGAGTACATAAAGATTCTGAGCAAGGCATCAATGTGGTGTGAAAGAAAGGAACTGGGAAACCAGTGAAACGTTAAAAGAGTGAAACTTTTTTTCATTAAATTTACATGAACGTGTTGACATTAAAACATTGTAGTCACAGAGGACAACTCTAGTAGAATGTGCTTCAACAAATGTTCAAAATACTTCCTCCATTACTGACCAGTTAGATTTAAAACCAAATGACTAAGATGCTTTCAGTCTGCTGACACCACCTGAGACTGTAAACAGTTGATCAATTGTGACCTAATCCCAAAAAACAGTAGCAATAAATAATACAGTCCATACTTTCACAGAACTTTTAAGTTACTTTCTGAAATTTAAAGGTTATCATCCAAGAACTTCTATGTTGTTTTCCCAGAACTTACAGCTACTTTACTAAAACCTACAGGTTACTTTCCATTACTTGTAAGTAGGGATGGGTACCTTTCACATTTCAACCGATGATACCGATACTCGGTACCTGGAAATTGATGCTGGTACTCAACGGTACCGGTTTTCGGTACTTTTGCGTGTGTTTATGTGGTTATAAATGTTAATTCGTTTTATAATAAAATCTCAAAAATTTTCAATTGAACATATTTATTGGATGAATGAAGTTGTTGCCGTAGATCTGAGGCTGACGAAAGTTGTCTCTTCAGTCTTGACAAAAATCTTGTGCTTAACCAGATCAGTGTATATACACACACACTCAGAAGAATATATAAATGGTTAAATGGTTTCCTCTGGATGCAGCCTGTTTAAACTGGCTACATATTCGACAGAACATTCTTACGGAAAAAAAACTCTGAAATGTTTATTTATCTTCTACCTACTGTATTTATATTATGTCTATATCTATCTTTTTTTCTTCATCTTTAACTGTCTCCATCTTTCTGTCTTTTTATCACATCTTTTATCTGTTTCTGTCTCTTTTCATCTTTCTTTCTTTCTTTTCTCCATCTATCATGTATGTATTTAAGTACCAAGCTCAGTCTTGCAGATCCAGGGGGATAATTTTACCTCCGACAGCCAAGCCAGGTCAAAAACTTTTATTGGGTGGTGACTGGACTTTTGTGTCAGGGGCAGGGCTTGAAACACTTCGGCTATTTTGTGTACTTCTACCTTCGCCATATGTACCAGGAGTAGGAGAGTTAGTCCTGGTGCTGCTCGCAGGAGAGGAAGTGCTACCATCAAAACTAAATTTGGCGCTTTTTAAAACCGCAGATATCCTTGCCTGCTTTCTAGGTTTTTAGCAGCATGTTTTTCTGTCTGCTGTCAGGAACTTGTGTTCACCTGCTTGCGAGCGCACGTAACTCTGTGTGTCAGGTGATGCAGAGTATGAGGAGTGTGTTTTTGTCCAGCTTTTCTCAAGTTTGGCCATAAAAAGTAGAGTAGCGACGACGCAGGCACAGAAATCCTTCATGACGTGATCCATTAAAACGAATGACATTAACTGTTAAAACACACTATTACTACAGGCCGTGATCCTCTTGGGGAGAGTGTGCGGTCTGGTTGGCGGGTCGCCTCCCTTGAATAGCGGTGGGGAAACGCTGCAGGAGCTTCCTCAGATTATAAGTATTCCTGCTGCTGGCCTCGCACATTGAATCACAGATATTGCAGCGAGCGTAATCTGCGCCGCATTTTGAAAAGTGGAGCCATACTTTCGAGCGCTTTTTATCAGCCATGCTTTGTTGACCATACCAGCGGCTACTGACATCATTACGCTCTTGTGCGTGCAATGCTGTGTATGTCCGGCATGGAAAATCGCCCGCTCCACTACTCCCTCAGTGTCACAATGATGTGTTTAGGTACCGAAATAAGGTATTGTTTGATTCTTACGTGAATCGGTACTCGGTAGTACCGATGAAATGCGATCGGTGCCTATAAATGTACCGAATTCGGAACCCATTCCTACTTGTGAGCTACTTTAGGAGACAAAACCAGCTACTTTCCTGAAGTTAGAGGTTGCATTTGGAACCATGAGGATACTTACAGTAATGTAGAGATTACTGGTAAACTTCAGAGGATACTTACAAGCTACTTTACAAGATACTTTATGGAACCTGAAAGGTTGCTTTCTTGGAACTTACATGTAACTTTCAGAACTTAGAGGTCACTTTCTAGAACGTACAAAAAGTTTTGTTTGTGCTGCTATCATTTAAAAGATACTAATAAAAGTTTCCAGAGGTCATCTAAGGTCAACCAGCGCCTCCACATTTATGAAATCAAACAAAGTTGGTGTCATTAATTTGTGCTACATTTATTCTGATTTGTTGCAGTTAAAGTTTTCATTTGTGCTGCATTTGTTTTAAAGATATTAATGAAAGTTTAAAGGTTAGAACTTTGTTACATTGCTGCTAGATCTTCACTACTGGAACCTAGATGTTATTTTCCAGATCTTAGAGGGAATTTTTGTAAACTAACAGATTGTTTCCCAGAACTAAGAGTTTATTTATGTGGAACTAAAAGACAATTTTCCCAGAATATAGAAGGTACTTACTTCCTGAAACTGGTAATTTTCCTGGATTTTGCAGATTACCTTCCAAAACTTGCAGGGAAAGTTCAGGGACAGGGCTATATTCTGGTGTGATTCTATTATTTTTCTGAATTTTGAGGTTACTTTCTGAAACCTAAAAGATCTTTTCTAGTAACATACAGGTGAGCAAAAGTGCAAGTGAGGGCTGGAGAGGTGCCTTTCACGTACCAGGGAAATACAAAGTAAATTCCAAGCAGTTATCTATGGGAAGGAAACCCTTAGTTCCAGAAAGTAACCTGTAAGTATAGTTAACGTTACATTTAAATTCCAGGAATGTAACCTCTGAGTCCAAGGAAACCAGGAAAGAAAACAAGAAAGTATGAACTGTCATGTTTTTGGAACCAAATATTCCTTATATCTCACATACATAGTACATACTTACCAAATGTTTTCTGCAGCAATACTGGTCGAACTCTACCACTCTGTATTGCATTAGCACAAAGGTTATGTGCTTTCCAGAAAGACCAGTGCTGATACAAATGATCAGATTCTAAAAATGTATCACATCAATTAAAATTTATGGCAAACTCTTAATAAGATCCTTTTTTTTTCTGGCAAGTCAGTCCGCTGTTTGTAAAATTTGCTGCCAGGTTTACTTGATTTGTTTAAACAGATAAGCCACAAATGCTGCTAGGATGGTTTGGTTGAAATCTGTGGTTCCTCTGGAAAAGTACTAGAAATTCTGTTGTACTGATGGAGTTTGCATGCAATTGATTGCATGCATGGCTAACCTGGGTGCTTCAACAAAGAGCAAAGATGCTTAGACTACAACACACAGAAGAAGCATGACTTTTATCACTTTGTGGTAAACATGCTTCTTTAAATTACAAATCACTGTTTGCTGTCATGTTCGTGTTCACATCGCTGATGTGTCTGATTTTAAGAGCATGCATCGTCTAGCATTAGAAATCAGTGAATGCAAAAAATTATACGTTTTACTGGAAAACGCTACAGAAATGAAGTTTTGGTGGAAATTAAAACATTTCAGGATTTTACTTAAATATCTCGTTGAACAGAGATTTATTTTCTGCTAACATGTACATTAAAAAAGAACAAAATGTGGCTCAAGTTCCAAAGTAAGACTCTTCTCTAAGTCCTTCTGCTATCACAGTCTGGAAGTTGAGGTACTTCATAAGGCTTTATATTTCCTTAAAAATAATGTAACAATGACAACATTTCCAAAACCATTACACATTATTCAAATTAGCAAACCTCAGTAAGAATTCATGCAGCAAAGAAATCCACCAAGAACCGGGTATGCAGAAGGTGGCCTGTTTGGAAGATTTCTGTTAAATACTCAAAGACCTCTTCATAACTTCATAACTTCAGAGCTTCAAAACTGACTTCTGACCAAGTGAGAAAAACAAAATACAAAAAAGTATAAATAAAAAGCCAATTTACTTTCAGTAATCTGGATTAAAGATGTTGGTCCACTCTAAAATAAAATCCACTGGATGGACTGTTAATTTCCCTTCATGCTGATAACATTAACTTTAACAACCATATTCTGCTCTGCCCCTGTACTTTGGAACTAATAAAATAATTCATAGTAGATGTTGCAGTGTAAATTGCTGAAACATATCAAAAACATTGATATCAGCCTGAGAAACTACCAGTCTGGGCACCGAAATGTCCAGCTGGGTTGGAAAGAGACAGCCCTACTTTTAAACTCATTTTACAAACACATTTAAAAAAAATCAAAGACAATCTGGTTGTAGGAGCAAAAACCAACTTGATGTAGAACCAAACTGTCATCTGGTGCTAATTCCAGGTCAGAATTCACTTACTATGCGTGTGCTAACAGACTAACCGCTAACAGTAGCAGTTTGAGGTGTTGCATACTGTATCCTCAGTTCACATAAATCTCATTTTGGCTTTTTAGTGGAAACATGGTCTCCACGCATCGACAGCCTCTGAAACCATCTGACTTTTCCCAGTCGTAGCAGAGAAAAATCGCCCCCTAGACTTGTGAGGATGTACTGCTTTGCAGATCTGGGTGGTTTGAACCAGTTAAAGCTTTCTAGAATTCACTTTTTAACAGCAAGGATTGTCATCTGTAGACATTCCTCCCTCATGGCCAGGAGTTCAGTCTTGTAGCTGCTTGGCTTTCCCCCATCAACGTACACACATGATGGTTTCTTAGTTGAAAGAGGCGTCTCCATGGTGACTGAACCAGCATTAAGTATGTCAGCATGCGATGGTGAGGATGAGGAGCGCCTCTGGCATGCTGTAGACATTATAGCCGAGAGGGCACGACTAACATCGTGCCTGGCACCCTCATTGACGAAACAGTACAAAATGGGGTCAGCTACGCAGTTCAGGCTTGTCAACGCCAATGCTACATGGTATGCAGCGAACAAGGTCTCCTCTGAGCTACAGTCACAAGGCTTTCTCAGAAACATGACACTGCGCACCAAGAGGAGTGTGTGGTATGGTCCAAAGCACAGCAAAACTATGAGAATTAAACTCAAAGCCAGTCGCTGGATTTTAGCTTTCTCCTGACGCTCTGTTGAGACGTTGCATCGCACCGCTGCCAGTATCCCTCTGTAGGCGACCAGCATTGCTGTCCATGGTGTTAGAAAACCAAGAAATGTTCTGTAGAGGTTCATTCCCGCCACCCAGTCCTGCATTGGATATTTCTCAAAGCAGAAGGTGTGATTGAACCGATCCTGGAAGAGTTCATCATGGAAGAGAGGAGCAGAGTTGGCTACAATCTCAATGATCCAGACAATGGCACTGACGAAAACAGCTGCAGGAAGGAGAGAAGGAAAAATTAGACACTGCCTTAACTTCTAGTGCTCCATTATGCTGATACTTAATAACAATGATTACTGGATGTAGCCATAGCAAAAACACAGTACATCATCTTTCAGTTCCATTTCAAACACGACCTGACCTAACCAGGTTCTAAAGATGTTAATCTTACTTCGGGTGTACAAAAACACTCAACAAATTCCACACTTTCATTTCTAGTGAAGAAATGCAAAATGGAAGGGCAATGTGTGCAAAAACCTCAACATGAAACATTTTTTAGAATCTTCACAATATTGATCTGCAAAGCTTTCCTAAGGGCCCAGACTGGATTTCAGGTTGAAGTAGGGACTCTGATCAGTGCATTGCAACACCTTGATTTTTTTCTTCCCAGGCATTCTGTAGTAGATTTGCTGCTGGGTTCTGGATTATTGTCTTCTTGCAAACAAACATCATTATATTGTTCCAGGAGTCTTGTGGTCCTTTAAGATGCAGCTCAGCAAACCTAGGTCTTGTTGCCATGATCATTTTAAAGCGTTTTCTTCCTTCAACCCTTTAAAACAAACTAATTTCTTCATTCTTTTCGTTTTAACTTGTAACATTTTTGTCACTGACTGAGGCCTTTTGAGTCTGAGATTGAGCTCTTGGGTTTTCCACACTTTGACTGCTCATTGTCTGACCCTGGGGTCGATTTGCTAGGATGTCCACTCCAGGTAAGATTAGATTGATTTCTAAATAAATTTTTTTACATTTAAAAAATCTTTCTCTCTTTAGAATCAAGAATTTTAAAGTTTTTCAGAAATGACCCTTTCCAGACTGCTTAACAGCAACAATTGTTTCGCCAAGCTCATTGCTGTCATCTTCCCTTTTTGGCATGGTGTTATTACACACCTGTATGTTTGCCAAAATGTCTGCTTTTACAGAGGTTTTCATACTGGTGATGATCAGATGATAAATAACATTTTTCTATACTGTAAACCATTTGGAAGCAAAGATGTAATTGCTGACGGACTTGGCGATGCTTAAATTAAGCTGTGAGCCTGACTGTATCTCTCCTCTCCAAGGCAGACAGCCTGGTTTCAAACTACAAACTAGGCCCCCTTCCCAATCCTGGGCCCCATCCGCTATCCTGGGTCTTGGAGAACAGACACCACCTGTCAGGGGGCCTGATCCAAATGTTTGAGAAATGAATGGTGCCTGTTTATTGATTGTGTTTTTTTCTTGCAGTTATGTGTGCTATGTTGTGTATTCTGTGTAATTTTTACCAATTTTATTTCGTTTTCAATGTATATGTCCACCTTGTCCTGTTTTGCTATTGACCACAGCTGCATGCTATAGTTATTACTCCCCTTGGCATGCAGTATATAGTAACATATTTATTTTTCCGTTGCTAGAGCCTTGGTGTCGTGTTTTGTTATCCACCTCTTGTCATGTTTGTCTCTGTCTTGCAGATTTTCTATATTACTTGCCTCTGCAGTTAACTTTATATAAACCAAATTTCCTGTTAGTCTTGCAAATGGTAACTTTAGAACTAAACATTCACTTTTTTTCAACTGTTGCAACATTTGGAGAACCAAATATCAAAAAAGCAGCAAAACAGATTGAAAATATCTGTCTCCGTTTCTTTATTAGTGGCTGTCTTGTCTTCAAAATAGACTCTTAGCCAAACTCGACAATCAGTGTAACTACAGACAATTTTTCACTAATTTGCCTTAAGAAAATCCTACCTGTCTTGATTCGTCGAACCTTCACAAAGCGCATTGGGTATGCCACAGCCAGGTACCTGTCCAGCGATATACAGCACAGAAAGGCAATGCTGACATAGATGTTTGTGTAGAAGATGAAGCCAAACAGCTTGCAGCTCTCTTGCCCATGAATCCAGTCATCGTGGTGTAGGAAGTAGTCTATCCACAAAGGAAGGGTGATAATGTAGAGGAGGTCAGCCACCGACAGGTTGATCAGGTAGATGCCAAGCTCATTGCGCTGACGTACCTGAGGGAATGCAAGGAACAAATTTATAGATAAGAGGTGCAAATAAAAACAAATACAATGGCAGATTGCTAATAAATTCTCAAACAACTTTTTATATAACCGTTTGAAACAATCTTTGTTTTAATTAGCTGTAAAGTATTAAGTTTTGTGGTTTAGCAGTAGGACCCAGGAACAGGCAGGAACATTGGAGCAGCAAGATGAGTCGAAGAATTTAATAAAAAATTATTTAAAACATTTACAGTAGGGCACGAGGAGATCAGGACATTGGATACGGGTGTGACAATCAGGGGATGTGTGGAGAAGCTGTGGCAGAACGTAAGCAGGAAGGCTGGGGAAGGGAGGCTAATTAACACAAGGAAGCTGATCTAAGACACAAGGAAACACTAATTCAGGGAGAAAGACAAATACTAACCTAAATACTAACCTAAGGGGAAAAAACACAAGCAACAGAAGACAGGAATGAACTCAAAGTTAAATACAAAGTAGTACAAAGAACTAATAGGACTAGAACTAACCAACACTTAATGAACACAGAGAAATGACTTTAATTTAGAAGTGGTCAAAATACAAACACAAACCAAAACCAAAACCCAGGAACATGTGTCAATCGTGACAGTAAAGCAAATTTAATGAAAGGACGCAATGTAAATCCCAAGCAACAGATATAGTTCGAATTTTGGCACATATTTTGGCGCATCTGTTGGTACATATACGTAAGTCTCTCTCTCCCTGTCATCTGTCATTCTTTCTGTGCCTCCTTTTGGCCAAAGTGACAGCAGACATTTTTGCGTCCCAGTGAGCACCTGAATTTCAAACGTGCTAAATCCACACGCTAAAGTGCGCCCGCTTTGAAAATCACATTGCGGGTGGTAAGGGATGATGTTTGCATATCCTCCTCCCATGAATTTCCACATTTGGGTCATTATCATATATGTTGTGCATATTCATGAAGGTAGACATGCAAAAAGGTTTGCGCCCGCAGTCCCGCTGATTGTGCACACGCAATACGATTACCACCTCGTTTGTAGATCAGCCTTGCTGAAGCAAACAGGTTTGCCTGCGGTTTTGTACATGCAAATCTTTTGAAGTTCAGGTCCATAGGCAGCTCATATAAAGCAAACATAATGATCTTGTCTAATTGATTTTGTCAAGTTATTATATTTGTGGCTTAATATCTACTTTTTTAATTCACATAGGTTAAAGAAAATTAATATTTTTTGGAAACTATGGCTTCAATCTTATAAACTTTATTCAAATAGAATTGAGATTTTTGTTTAAAACTCAAAAAATGGGTTGCCTAGTGTGACAGACTAAAAGTTTTAAGAAGGGCACTGCCCGACCTCTAGGGGGCAGTGTCTCAGAGTGGTTGTGTTTGTGTTACAAAGCAGGATTCTGAATTGCACACGTGAAAATAAACATCAACTTAACTTCAATGGATCAACTTGTCAATAGACTAATTTTTCTGAACTTTATAATGTATTTTATAAGAACCCCATGACCGATGGTGTCAGAAGTGGGATTTCAACTACATTTGGAGACCAATAGAAATGTCAGAGTTCCACTCATTTTAAAATAGCTTAGCTGTTAAAACTGAAAACTAAATGTTCTGATCATCAAAACCTAACAATAATGCTGAGTTGTGTTGCAGTCCCAGATAACTAGCCTCATAGAGTGAAAAAAACAACTGGTCTTAACTTGATGATATTCAGTCAGAATTTTAGACTGATTATGCTTTGTGTCAACTTAACATATTTTCGTTGGCCTCATCTGCACATAGGGCATTATTCCAGGAATCTTGTGATTTGTTCCGATGCAGCTTTGTAAACATGGGTTGTACAGCCATGTTTATTTTAGAGAGAATAGGCTTTCCCCTTTAACCCATTGGAAACATTCATACTTATTCAGTCATTTTCTAGCTGTCTTATTATGATCTTTAACATTTAACAACCTGTCTGAGGAATGAATAGTCTGTGTTGGATTTTTTTTATTTTTTCTGAGCATTGCATGGTCTTATCTGAAGCTATATTTGCTGGAACATCCCCTCAAGGGAAGACTGGCAGCTGCCTAATGTTTTCCTCTTCGTTTTCTCTCTGCAGAATGATGGACTTTAAATTGTTTTGAAATGTCCTTGCAACCCTTGACCAGAATGATGGGCAGCAACAGTTGCTATTCCAAGGTCATTGGTAATATCCACCATTGTGCATGACAGTTTGTATGAGGTGTTTGTGCTGTTATGCTGTGAAAAAAATTAATGGCCAAACATCTCTACTTGAACTTCATTCAACTCAGTTTAATCTGTGGGAGCTTTATTTAGAACTAATTTTCCTAAACGCTGAACTTCTGCAAACTTGCAAAGCATTTCTTTTCAGCTCATCGGTTCCAATAACAGCCATATGTTTATGTCTCTTTCAGTTTTTAAAGAATCTGAAGACTCTCAGCAGTGCACTAAATGTTACCAACCACTGAGACAGGTTAATCAGAGTTAAGACGGCAGCATGATAATCATCTTGTGGTGCATTTGTGCCTTCACAATCAACCTCGCATAAAGCCATAAATTTATCCCAGATGTTGAAATTGAAGACAAACAACAATTTGAATGAATAAAAGTCAATAAGAGTCGTTCAGGCTGCTGCCAAAGCAAACTGACAGTCTGTGGGAAATATAATTCTGGATGTGTTTGATGCTTTATGGGAAAATATCCCCAGGGTTCTGATTCTATCTAGCAAGCAGTGTCAGACATGTTATTTGGAAATTCAATGTAGCTGAAAGGCATCAGTGCATGTAACTCTTCAGTAGGCCTAGTCTAATTCTGAACTGTTTACTGTTTTCAGCTAACTTGACTGTTGATTCCCGCTTATCAGGTGGATTTCTGAACCTAACTAAGAACAGCATTGAATGTTAATGTCAGTAATGCATTTGAAAAATGTGTTCTTCTTATATATAGTATAGTGTAAAGAGTAAATTCAACTTCCTATTAAAAAATAATGAATTGAAGAAATACTTATAATCCGGGCTGCATCTATCGGCCAGCAGGAAGTGATAGTTAACACCTCATATGAGAGGAAGATGTTACTTCTTATCTTATTGCTGACGACAGAATATGTTTTACCTTTTTATTGTAAAAAATTATGTATAATGTGTTTATAAGGGTGGCTTTTCTGCGGCTGAGAAAAAAGTGGCTTGCCTTCTTCAGGTGGGAGGGGAGTGGAGCAGTTCAAGTATCTCGGGGTCTTGTTCACAAGTGAGGGGAGAACGGAGCGAGAGAATGACCCACGGATCAGTGTGCCCGCCGCATGAACTTTGGGTCATGCCTAGATCCCAGATACAAGTGGTTCAAATGAGCTTCCTCTGCAGGGTGGCTGGGCACTCCCTTCAAGATAGGGTGAAGAGCTCAGCTATCCGGGAGGAGCTCAGAGTAGAGGAGCAGAGCGGCTCCTCCATATCGAGAGGAGTTAGCTGAGGTGGCTCGGGCATCTGTTTCAGATGTCCCCTGGATGCCTCCCTCGGGAGGTGTTCCTGGCATGTCCCACTGGAAGGAGGCGGTTTTAGAAAACATTCTTCCATCTCATTACCAGACATACACAGCCCTGGGAAAGTATTCACATCACTTGATTTTTTTCTGATTTTATCACATTACAGTGAAAAACTCCATTGTATTGGGATTTCATGTGATTGACCAATGCAAAAGAACACATACCTGTAAAGAGAAATGAAAATGATACAAGGTTTTCAAAATTCTTTAAAAGTAAAAAAGAAAACATGAAAAGTTGGTATGCATAGGTATTTAGCTCCACCAAACTCAGATACAATAATATTTTGTGCGACCCATTCTCAGAGGGCAAGGGACTCTGTTCACAGAGCAAGTATTACTTGTTTGCTCCCCAAATGTGGCCTATATAAAGAGTGGAAAGAAAAAAATCATAAGAAGCCCTCTTTGTCACAAGCCATGTAGGGGACACAGCAAATACGTTGGATGGTATTAAAATGTAACTTTTTGGCCTACATGTACAATACTATGTGTATTAAGGTGGACTGAGCTTAACAAAATGTGATCCTGGAAAGAAACCTGCTAATTATTTTAGAGAAGAGAAATTAGAGAATATTTCAATGTCTAGATTCAGAAACCTAGTGGAGACATTCCCAAAGTAATTTCAGCAAAAGTGGGTTCTACAAAGTATTAACTCAAATGAGGTGCCTGTAAATGTAGAACCCATTTTTGAGATTTTATTTGTAAACAAAAATTGTAAACCATAAAATGTTTTTCTTTCTATGTTTCTTTCAGTTTTGCTCTACTTTTGTGTTGGTGTTGTGATTACGATGTGAAAAATGCGAAGAGGTTCTAGGGGTTTAAAAACGTTTATAAGGCGTTGTTTTTTGTTAACTTTTTTTAATGGAATAAAATCTCCTCGAAATTTTTTCGAAATGAAAATTAGTTTTTTCTCTGGTGCACAAGCATTTGCACGTGTCAAAGTGTCAACATAATTCTGGTAACTGAAAGGTGAAAGCGTTTGTTTAATCTATTAAAATGTTTGGAGGTACTGGTGTGGAACAATCATTCTGAAATGTTCAGTTTTACAACTGATTGTTCAAGAAAGTTCTCGATTGCTTAAAAATATTCAACACTCCAAACAAAAACATTTAAAAATTATAGTAAATCCAAAACAATGCAGCAAGAGTTCTCATGCAAGTACGCACGTATGAGCATTTCACATCCATCCTATGCTCCCACAAATGGCTCCCAGTCCATTTCGGACCCACTATAAAATTATTCTGCTCCCCCATAAATGCATCAGCAGCCATGGTCCGTCTTATCTACAAGAACTAATTCCACTCCAAACCTCCACTTATGTCGTCCAGCGGCCGGCTCCTCCAGGTCCTCTCTACCAGGCACAGAAAAATGGGGGACAGAGCCTTTTGCTCAGCTGCACCCCAGCTCTGGAGCAGCCTACCACCAGAGCTAAGAGAAGTGCAGAGTCTGGATTCTTTTAAAGCTGAACTTAAAGCATTCCTATTAAGGAAAACATTTAATTGCTAAATATCTCTATTTTACTCTTGTGTGGTTTTATTCTTGTGTTGTAGCACTCTGAGATAACTTGGAATGAAAAGGGGCATTGTAAATAAAATGTGTTTTTATTATTGTTGTAAATATCTGATAGGTGAAACCCCATTACTGTCCAAATAATGGACAACTGAGCTACCATTTATCTCAAGCCTTAAAATGGTTTGTTGATGCTTCATGACTTAAGTTAAGTTAAGCTCCGAACAACGCCTGAAGCAGGGATACAAAAAGCCGTTCACTGTAGTGCACTTTTGGTTATTGGTAGTTAAATGATGTGTGTGTGTGTGTGGTTTATAATGTCTGCATAAGCCTCACCTGCATGTATGCAGCCCACAGGGCCATGCAGTTGGTCGGCAGCCCCAGAAGGATGACTATGATGTAGAGTGTGGGCTGGAAGAACAGGTCAATCTTACTGTCCACATCACAGAAGGAGATGTTGCACATTGTCTTTTGTGAAACTCTGTTTGGTGTGTTCATTGGTGTTCACCTCCTTTCAACTCTTTGATTTTGTTCCCTGTGTAGTTTTACTGTATTCCAGCTCCAGCGACATGACGACTCCGATTTCCTGCTCAGCTCCCAAACTGCAGTTAAACGAGGAGCAATCAAAGAAAACGGAGGCCATACAACCGGGGCATTTCATGATTCCTCTTTTCTAAAGCACGGTCCTTGTCGTCCGGAGGCCTTTGTCAGTCATAATCCTCTCTCACGCTTCACAGCCAGTCCCTGTGTCCTTATTTATAAAGTAAAGGAGAGAAGAAGAAAGACAGGAGCGAAAAACAAAATGTGGTGGGATGAAAGTTGCCTTATCGACACGGTGACGAGGCTCCTGTGCTGAGACAAGACCTCATCAATCTTTTAGATATTAGAGGTTTGCCAGGTTCTGCTGTAAGGGGGAGAACATCAGTGGGTGTTTGGTCGTGCCTCAAGGTCCCGATGACACTTGAAACTCCGGAGGGAGGGTCGTATCAAAAGACAGGGATGACTTTACAGACCATCAGCATTCTGATGATGACACACCATCCATTCATTCGGTGAAAATGAAAACCTGCAACAGAGACAGCCAAACCATTAGATTACTGGAAGCTAAGATTAAAATAAAATATTTAAGCTCCATTTAGTGCCTACAGTATTTTAGAGATAGAACGACCTGATTAAGTTTGTATAGTAGCTTGCAATGACTGTTGTCAAAACTATTTTTATTGTGTGCTAATTTAATCAGGAAAGCAGATGCATCAAAAAAGGCTTTATTCTCAGCTTACACCCCAAAAAAATTTTAATTTCTTGTTGCATGAGCCTGGGAAGTGTGCAAAGACAACCTTCAGGATTGGGCAATTACATAACTGTATATATGGAGGGAGGTGAGAGAGAGAGAGAGAGAGCAAAGATTGGAGCTCAGTTTCTGTTTCACCTCTGAGACTTTCATCATTCACCTTGAACCCAGCAGCTGTTCATACATACTGGATTACTCCCATATAGCTCTCATGAATCCATTTACTCATGTATGTTGATGTTCAGTGTTGAAGGAGGAGTAAAGTAGGTCGACAAACTGAGCAAAAAAGTGAAGTATGTCTCTATGGGTTTTACAAGCCAGCAAGAGTAAAGCAGCAAGCAGAACAGAGAGCTTATCAAGGAACGTATCAGTCTGCAGGTCCAGCAGATTCACTGATCAGGTCCAGCATAAAAAAGCTGTTAAAATGTCTAGATTATTTCATTAAATATATTATAAGACTGACTGATGCCAGACTGTGCATTAATCATCAGCAAATAATCTCCTGCAGTTTATATTTTACTATCACACATTTATGCTGTCTTAGATTAAGGATGAAACTTCCTTCTGGAAACTTTTTGCACCAGTTTAAGAGTGGAGCTCAGTTGCAGCTCTTTGTCACTTAGACAAAAAATTATTGCATATTAACAAAAAAAAATAGTTGAAACTGAAAAACAATAACGTTGAAACAGAATGTCAAATTTAATATTGAAATCTGAAAAATATAAAATGTATTTAAAACAAAGAAGTGAAACTAAAGTTTATTTCAGTTTGAAAAAATATTTTACTCAGTTCTTTCTTGTTACATATTCTTATGTTTTAAATATTTTTTTGTCTTTGTTTCAGTTTCAGATGTTTTATTTTGAGATCCAAATCCATGTTTTCTATTCTGAAATGTTTTTTTTTTCCCCGCTTTCAAGTTATTTCAAATCTTTGGCCCGATCTGCCGAGGGAGGGGAGTGGCAACATGATGGACAACACACCCCACATGACTGAAGTGTCCGCCCATGTTGCGTTCATTAACTATAAAGAAACAGTTTCGTGGTTAAGTTTCCGATCACATATAAACTGTATTGTAAAATGACATAAAATACTGAAAGATCTAACCTTTTCAGTGTGCTGTTCACATGCAACGCTTAGTGGGAAAGTATTTAATCTTTAACATGACTGTCAGCAACACTAAGAATTTCCTGCGCCCACAAAGTGTCCGCAGCTATGTTTCTCTTCATTATGGACGCCCCGCTCCTCCAGATGGACACCAGAAGCCTCTGCTTTTTTATCAACATACTGCCTGGTGTCATACTTTATGTAAACCCACAGCAGTGATATAAGGTGAGACGGATGGAAGAAGATGTTAAAAATGTTCAAAAATGAAACAAAAGAAACAGGCTGGTCACGTTTTTAATGGATATCCTCAGATGGGTTTATTGTGAATAAAATGTAACTAAGTACCAGCTAAACAACTCCCACTTTGGTTAAAACTAACTGTTGCACCCAGTCATGAATGGAGCTGTTTCCTAACATACAGCAGCAGCAAAGCAGCATTAGCAGGAGAAATGATATCATCTACAGAACATTCAGTTGATGCCTTTGCGCTGAAACCATAAACAGTGGGTTTAACAGGTCTATCTGTTTAATTTGGTTAGTGTCGCAAATTTGTTTAGGAAAATCCAACAGAGTTAGGTTCTAAACAGTTGTTTCCCTTTTTTGCATAGAAGCAATTTACTCAATCACTGCTCAGCTTAGGGAAAGCCTCCAGCAGCATGTCTACTTTGACCTGATGAACCATTACCAGATGCCTTTCCCTTTTCCCTGGAGTGAACAAAACTTTGGGAGCAGCATTTGTCATTGTCACAACATTTTCTGATACAAAAACTATCCATAATGATAAAAAAATCCTCTTATTTTTAACATTGTTCAGTTTGGTTTTGTATAGTGTGGTTTTTATTCATCTCAGAGCTGGTACACATGCAAGCTGGCACGGCCTCAGTCACAAAACTAAAACCAATGTACATGTATTTCTCCACATCTAGGCAAAAAAAATATAAAACCATTTTAAAATGTCTTAATCACATAGTGAGAGATGTATAAAAAAGGGAAATGGTTGAAGATGCTGTTTTCTTCAGGAGGATACTTTCAAATGATTCCTAACTTTCCCAACAGAATCAAACTTCCCAACTTGACAGTCCTGTATAGAACAATCCATGAGTCCAGTGTTAGGACTCCAGTGAGTCCAAATTTTTCTTTTAAGGGGGGAGGCTGAAACATTGTGCTTGACAGAATTCTGACCCAGATTAATAGACACTTGCATTAATGCTGGCTCTGAGCCTTGTATGATAAGTTGTTGATGTATTTATTTTGAAATAATTACGTTATTCTATATCTAGTCCGTCTTCCTTCATCTAAATAACAGAACATAACAGACTGACCCAAGAAGGATATGAATTGTTTAATCTCCACAAAAAATGATCTAAAATCTCCATCCTCCACCTTTTTATAACCAATCATTAGAATTTAGTTTGACGTCATCCACTGTATAAAACACATATGTACTGTATGATCATTGCTGCCTCACTGGCATATCGTGTGCGCCTTGGTGAGTGCAGGAGGTTGAACAGAGAGAAGGACCTTGTACATCCGAACCCTTAGACTCCAACTGGAAGAAGCAGTTTTTGTTTTTAAACTCAACAATTTGGACCCCCGACTTGATCTGACTTGACATATTTTTGATCCATATTGAGAAGAGATTCTTTTCTCTACTTCCAAATGTACATTTTTTACATTTCAAATGATCAAACCCTAGTTTTTTGTATCATATTCTATTCTTTGGCCTGTTGAAGTTGGTTGTGTGTTCTTTTCTCTCTGCACTCCTGCTCTTTGATAACGATTAATATCTTCTCTTCATGCAGTCATTACTGTACTCAGAATAAATGTTTCTGTTTTTGTCTTTGTTGTGTGCTAGATCTTCATCATCTCCAACTCCCACACAAAGTTAGTTTAGACAAGTTTGTTTTAAAATGTATTTTCTGGTTAAGTTCTGTTCAGTCTGCAGCTCCATTAGATCTGTTAATTAAAAATGTTCTGTGTTTTGTAACCTCCTGCCAGAGGTGGGACCAAGTCATTGTAATGCAAGTCAAAAGCAAGTCTCACGTCTTTCCACCCAAGTCTCAAGTAAAGGCATGAAAGTCCCAAGTTGAGTCTATAGTCAAGGGAAGCAAATCTTAAGTCGATTCGAAGGCCTAAACTTTAAATTTCGAGTCTTAAACATGTCATTTGACCAACTGCAACAGTACAAAGCAGTTCTTGAAAAGACAGGATGGAGATTACTAAATCTGATTCAAGAAATGTATAAATCACACAGAAGATAATCTGAATGGAAATATTTCATTTAACCAATTTGGATCTTATAAATTGTCATGTAAAAATAAATAAAACACACCCTCCATTTCTGCTACCTGTATGACCCCCTCTCTTTTCCAATGGTTATGGTCAATCTGACAGAGAGAGGTATCCCAATCGTTGTGGTTTTTAGTATAACAATGGCCATCAGTGGGCTCTAGATGGACAAACTGTCTACTTTTAAGGCTAGGCTTCAAACTTTCCTTTTTGATAAAGCTTATAGTTAGAGTGGCTTAGGTTATCCTGAGCTATCTCTGTAGTTATGCTGCTATAGGCATAGGCTGCTAGAGGACATAATGACCACTCTCACCCTCTTCGCTACTTTCTCAAACTACTCTTCAATTTTGTATTATTTGCTGTTATCTCAGCTTTTAACTTTGTTCTCTCTCTTTTCTCTTCCTAGAAGCTACACCTGGCCTGACTTTGTGTCTACCTGTAACACCTTTCTGTAGAGGGGAATCCTCCAAGCTTCTGCTGGCAACAACTTAATGCTCACCCTCTACCGATGATCCACATGGCCCTGTCTTTTAGTGTTTAACCCTTTCTCTCTCCTAGACATAGCTACTGACTGAGCTTTTACTGTGACTAACTCTCTGTGCTCTCTTCAGACTCTAAACTTGAAAACTGGCTCAGAGTTTATCTGTTCTTTCTTTCCAGGTGAAACGACTAAAGGAGCTACATCCATTAACATTTACTTTTCCTTCCCATAGAAAATACTCCTGGATCAGTGCTTCTTTGTTCTCTTTGTGTCTCTGCTCTGTTCTCTCTAACCCCCAGTCGGTCGTGGCAGATGGCCGCTCACACTGAGCCTGGTTCTGCTGGAGGTTTCTTCCTGTTAAAAGGGAGTTTTTCCTCTCCACTGTCGCTACATGCATGCTCAGTATGAGGGATTGCTGCAAAGTCAACGCCAGTGACTGTCCACTGTCTCTACATGCTCATCCGGGAGGAGTGAATGCTGCAAGTCACTGACTGGATGCAATCTGCTGGGTTTCCTTTCCTTAGATAGAAAAACTTTTTATCCAATTTGAATAAATAACAGAATCTGGCTGCACTGTTCAATGATTAAGATTAATTGGAATGTATGTACCTGACTTTTGTGAAGTGCCTTGAGACGACATGTGTTGTGAATTGGCACTATATAAATAAACTGAGTTGAATTGAATTGAATTGAATTGAATTAAATAAAAGTGTTTTTAGTACATAGTGTCATTAAACCTAACTATAACATTCACTGAGGTTTTGCAAGGATTGTATTTATGACATATTAATTACACCTAAATAATATAGATAAAGAATCCAACTGCTTGACATGAAGAGGAAGAGGGGACTTTTAAACATATTTTTGCTTTGTTTTATTTTTTAAGACAAAATAAAAATATTTTGATTAGAACTTTAAGTTTGACATCACAGCTGTCTTAGAGTATGTTGCCCTGGTCCCACCACCCAAAACAATGGCCAAACATTTATGGCAGCTCTGGCATCCCACAGTAATGTCAACACATCAGCTGGCAGCACTTTCTCCAGGGCTGCATTTAAGAATCACTCTAAAACAGTTGCTTGTGTCTGAATTTAAAATTTTATTTAAAGTACCTGAACTTTATGATACAGAGTTATGCTGCTCACCATGGACCATGACCCAAATCTAATGCAGCACTCCTTTCATGATAAATTCAAAAAACCTGATGTGCAGTAATGCCATCATCAGGGAAAATGTTTTTTGTGGGAAAAAAAGTTGGGTTTTTTTTCTGTAGCATTTGAATTTTGCATCACTGTTTTGGAACAAAAAAACTGTGGAGGGAGAACGCAGTAATACGCATTTATTTGGGTAAATAACGATGAAGAAGCCATTTCTACAGAAGTACTGTGGCACCCTGACTCAGTGTTTATTTCTTGAATGCAAGTCTTAGGAAAGTTATGTGAAGTCTGTCACCATAACTGTAATGACAGCAATCATATATACAAAAACAGACAGGTTAAATGAGGGCTGTTCAACAATGACCTTGACGTCAAAAGACTTTGTTGAGGAAACATCTACTTTGATAAAGAAATCTTTGTATATTTAAAGAATAAGCTGAAGCCAAATGATACTTTATTATGATTTTGATAATTAGGAAACAACAGAAAATCTGATTTTTCCCTTAAGCCTTATCTTCACAGCCAAAGACTAAAAGTCCACCATAAAGCCCATCTACATCCATTTAACCATTGTTCCTCTTATCTAAAGTCAAGACAGAAAGGTCAGAAGTCTCCCCTGCAACACTATCCTGCTCATCCTGGAGGATGCCAGGCCCTTTCCTGACTAGAAGGATTATATGGTCCCTCTACAGCAATCTGGGTCTGCCCTAGGGTCTTCTCCCAGTGGTACATGCCTGGAAAATGTCCAAAAGAAGGCACTTATAAGGAGGCATCTCGAAGCCCAGACCACCTCAACTGGCTCTTTTATTGCCAAAGAGCAGCACTGAGCTGGATAATGAAGCTCCTCACTTTTCTTCATTGGTTTGGTGGTTCTTTAATGTAGGTTCTTTCATGAAGCAGATCAGAAGTCAGCAGAAATTTTGTTGCCTTTTCTGCTGCTGCTTCAGATGCATGCCATCCTGGAATCTTCATTTTTACCAGTAGACAACGCTATAGAGAAAATCCGTCCATATTTCACAAGTGCAAAAGAAGAACATTCCTCATCTGCAACTCAAACTACATAGTTTGACATTTTAAATGTAACTTTTAGTTTAGCATTTAGTAATAAACATTCCTTGTGTGGTTGTAATCGGAAATTCATATGCCTGTAAAAATGTATGTGCTTTCAAACTGCCAAAGCAACAGAACAGGACTGCATCTGACAGGGTCTTTGTTGTCTTCTTTCCCATGAGACACCATTTTATGAGGACAACAATGGAAGCATCATCGGTAACATAAATTCTGAATAGGTCTACAGGAGCCTCATTATACCTGCTTGCATCTTGGACCTTGTTCTTTTGGCCATAATCCACATTTCATGCCCATAGGTGAGGACTGGAAAAGAGACGGACCTGTAAATGGAGAACTTCACTATTTGGCATAGGTTCTTCTCTACCTGAAGACCCCAGAGGAACACTTTTACTACAGCAGACAGAACCCTGACCAGTTTATTCATCTCTTACTATGTTCTATTATCACTCGTGGACGAGAACACCAAGACACAGTTCACACTGAGCCGCAAAATGCTCCAAAGCCAGCTGAAGGTCATTGCCCAAAGAGGGCAACATAACTACTTCATCTGCATTAAGCAAAGATAAGGTAACATTTATGTAACATTAAGATATGTATCATATGTTGTCTTGTATCATAAGGGGATATACAAAAAAAAAAGAAAACTCAGAGAGCAAAGTGTACCAGAGTCAAATTCCTTGTTTGTATGTACGAACTTGGCAATAAAGCTGATTCTGATTCTGATTCTACTGATTTCTCTTAGCTTTTGTAACTTTACCTTTAGACAGTAACGTAGATGCACAGTCAGTTGTTATACTCCTGTTACTGCTGCTCTTTAAATAGTTAGTTATGTGCAACAATACCAGTGGTGCTATTATGCATCATCTTCCCTCTCAACAAACCCATACCTGTTGAGTGTTTTTTCACACTGAGTAATACAATGTGTTTCTATTTTGCTTAGTTGTCATTTTGTTTAGGGATGTGGGCATTATGATTGGTATCGAGGCGGAAACACAACTGTTGGTGATAACATCTGATGTAAAGGTTCTTTCTGTTTGTTTTTTATGTCAAACTCAGCAACCTTTCTACAATCATTAGATTTAAGTTTAAGCAGTTAAACTCTATGTGACCGTTATAAAAACACAGACTGTCTCGGTTTGATGTAAACCAGCTGAACATGAGCAATTCTACCTTCTGTGGCTTATTTTTGAAACCCCAGACATGCTTGTGATGTGACTCAGTGCAATCCTCTTAATAATACTGTTGCTCTTGCTTTAATGAGTTTGAACAGATGTACAGTATCTGTCCTCAACACAAGCAGCCTATTCACTGCTTTGAATGTTTTACTGCTGCCAACAGGGCTTATTAGAAATGAAAATCCTCAACGTGTGATACTAGGTCTTACATAAAGAGCCTCGTTTTTTGAATTCTTGTGTCTGTTCTAGTCTCTGTTTATTCATTTGACTTAGTGTTCATCTTTACACATTTAGAAAGTTATACTATACTGCTTTGATGTGTTTTTAAAGGAGTATTACAAGTTGCCAGCATCAAAGTTGCTTTCACACCTCTTAAACCTTTTCCCATTTTGTCATGTTACAACCACAAACTCAATTGTATTTTATTCATTTTTAACAAATAACATCTGAAAAGTGAGGCTTGTATTTATATTCAGCCCCCCTTTCTCAGATTCACTCAAATAAAAAGTAGTGCAACTAACTGCCTTCAAAAGTCACCTAAAAAGAATTCCCCTGTATCGAATTTAATCTCAGTACCAATACAGCTATATTGCGAATGCCTCAAAGAGTGCCTTAGAAAACAAGTGAACAAACATCATCATTAAAAGGAAGGGGCACAGCAGGGAGGAAGAAAAACTGGCTCAGAGTTTATGGAAGAGTGATAAGAAGAAAGCTATTGTTGGAAAAAAAAACATTCATAGGACAATCTGCTTAAAAAGTGCCACAACCTAGGCAGAGGGAAACAGCAACCACGTGGAAGTGGCTGTTCTGGTCAGATGACAGCAATGGTTCACTCTTCGGTCTACATGCAAAATGCTTAGCGTGGCACAAAACTAATGTTATCCTTCAACCTGAACACACTGTCCCTATTTGGGAAACATGTTGGTGGCAACTAAAGATGGTTCTTAAAGGTGTTGCTGATAAATACAAAGGTAAGCAATACTTTTCACTTTTATTAGTAAGACAAGGTTTACAAACCATGCCTACGTTTCTTTTCACTTCATAAATACACACTACTTTGTGTTAGTCCATCACATAAAATACATTGAGGTCTTAAGTTATGTGTAAATGTTCAGAGTATTTATCTCAGTGCACAGAATAGACTCAAAGATCACTCAAACTTTTAAATACATTAAATACATGTTTTTTTTAAATGTTACCTGTTATTTAGGTAGTTTTTCATTCATTTCTCCTTTTCTGTTCTATCCATCTACATATTAACAAGCTTTTTGTGTCAGTATTCCTTTGGGAAAACATAAAAATGGTTTGTATTAATAAAGTGCAGCTCTGCCGAGTCCAGCTGACTGCGATGGAAGGCTTGAGGCCACGCTTCACAGCAGAACAGCATGCGTGCACGATGACTGCCTCGATCAACCTGTTCTGTGCAGTTGGGTGTAAATTACCAGCGTTTGATCTACTGCCAGAAGAAATCAGTTAAAGGCAGATCTGTGCCCTTGCAGCGACACACATGCACACACATTGTCACAGACATTTCAATGAATAGATGACTTGACTTTTGTTGCCATAACTCCATTAATTTCACACAGCATCAACTCTTTGGCTGATATTTTTATGTACATATATCACAGCCTAAAGTGGACCTTTTCAAAAAGCAGAGAAAATAATTAGGCGTAACAAATAATCCAAACATTAAGAAATACAAGAATCTAACAAAAAAAGTCAAAGCAAGCTTGTGAGTGTAAAGACAGCTGCTGAAATTGTAGCCTGATCAGTTGGAACTGATGTCCACTGTCTTGTTTTGGCAGCTGGAAGTCACCCAGTGATGGCAAAAGGGACCCAAATGCAGGCTGAAGGTAAAGCTAATGCAGCAAGAGATGTTTAATGATAAACAAGGTCCAACTTACTAAATAAAAAAAAACATGGCGGTGAACAAAAGTGGGAACAGGAACAGATGAAGTTCAGTTGTCCTCAAAACACCCTCGAAGAGCACAATAAAAGGCAGAGGGCATATTATCCACAACCCCTACGAAACTCACAGGAACTGGCAAAGGCAGGTTGTCCCACCCCTCCCTGAAGAGCAAAAACACAGAGGCAGACCTTCTAGAGTTTTCTGAACAGTTGTGGCTAAAGCTGACATGAGATGTAGCAACATAGACGTGGAAAGAGGCTTAGGATCTGGTCCATGGAGCTATACAGTTCTTGGACTCGAAGCATGAGGTGGGAAATTCTGGACATAGTAAAAGTAATGGAACCTTCAAAGATCGAAGGGAAGGCATTGCAAGCCAAAATATTTAACCCTAAAGAAACGGATAAGCAGGAGCCTTCAAGATGTATGAAGAATTGACTTTGGAATATCATTATACGCATCTGCTCTGTATGCACTGCAGATCTCTGTTGCTTCTGTAGCAGTCTTTGCTTAGTCTCACATCCAAGACTTTGAGACTTGAGTTGATGCCTATTCAGTTTTTTGACACGGATCTGAGAAATACATTGCTCAGCAGAATCTGAAGTAACATGTTAAGGGATGGTGCACAATAACATAGCTTGTATTCAAAGCACTGAATGAATTTGAAAAACCTATTTGGAGACTGCAACATTAATGCAGCCCCAAGGAGAAACCCTTCACACATCTTATGCGTTGCGCAGGTGAATGTTTTGATTTGTAAGCTACACCCCTTTGGTTCCGTAATCTCAGAGCATGCTGCATAGGCACATACTACCCATGATCTTGATGGATTGACTTGTATGATGTGAAAGGACAAAGTGATCTGTAAAAAGTGGTGTTAGATGTTGTGTTAATTGTGGAACTATGACCTGAAAGGGGCTAAAGTGTGTTGATTTTGGTTCTCTGGTCCTTAGAGGAGAGGTGTCTACCATTGAACCTCAGAAGATAAAAAGGAGCTGGTCGTTCAACTGTCCAAGACTAAAAAGTTGCCAGTCAGACCCTCGAGACTAAAGATATATTCCACTTGCCAAAAATAGTAAAGATTTGTGCTTTCAAAATGAGGCTGGAAAAATAGAATAGAAATGAAACTCAAAAAGAGTAAAATACTGAGTGGTTCCGTTATGTAGTCAGATCCTTCTGTTTTAACTTGGCAACGTGGACCCAAATGCTGGATGAATGGATGCAGGTCGATGCAGCAGAAGTTGTTTAATAATAAACCAAGTCCAACTTGCAAATTACCACATGAAAGCAGCATGCAAAATTCAAAACAAATGTAAAACAGGTGAAACAGAGAGAGTGGAGAGAACATGAGAGAACCTGCATAGAAACAGAGATGACAACACAAAGTACTGACTTGTAAGAACTGACACCAGGGAGTATGCAGGAGTGGTACTGGGTCTTACTGACTGAGATGTTAAAGTTGTAAGAGGTGCTGTAAAACAGAGGTGCTGACTGAATCTAAGTAGAGGAATGGCTGAACAAAACAACCACCATGAAAGAAACAAAGATACCAGGGAAACAGAGCACAATATCTTTAGCTAATGGCACCATCTTACCCTATCCACATCATCCTCTCTTTTCCTTCACCCATGAATCTTCTCTGTGGTCTTACTCTTTTCCTCATCCTCGGTAACTCCCTATTCAGCATCCTTTTCCAATACCGTCATATTCAATAAATTAGAATATGCGTTCCAGGCTTATTATTATGAGGCTTATTTGTCAGATTAATAGTACGTTTTAAACATAACAACCTTTAAGCAGGTATTAAAAATACTTTTCATTGAGCCCACATTTATGTATTCAAAATGTTTTTTTTTATTGGTCTGATATAATAATTTATACTTAAATGTTGCGTTTTCATTAACTGTAAGCAGAAAAATCATCAGAATTAACAAAAGACTTAAAAACATGGGTCGCACTTTCTACCCCTGTGCCACTGCCGCGCCCCTGAAATGAATAAACTTTATATCAGTAATTTTGTTACTTTTTGAATATAACTGTATATTGACTATCAATCCTCTACACATATTCAATTGCCTTGTCTCCAAAATTAGCTTTAGCCATCCATCTGAATTACTTATATTTGCTCCAGTCCATTTTGGGCACTCCTGCCTGCTCTCATTTATCAACTGGTCCATCACCTTTGGAAACAAAATCATGGTTAAAAAAATCTATTCAAGGAAACAAAAACTTACTTCAGCACTTAAAGAGATGCATCTACCATGAAGTATTTAGTCTGGACCAAAGCTATGATGTCTCCAAGTGTTGCTTGAAGCTGTATACATTTTTCACATTGTTTTATAGTTTCTATAACCAAAGGTTGTCTTAGAGCATTTGGCAATCGTTGCGTTTGAATATTTTGGGTAGATTTAAGCTTTTTGGCTGCAGCAATAAAAGCTTTAGCATCAGAATTAATTTGTTTCAGGTCTTTTGGAAATCATTGATGTTTTTCTCCCTCTTCTCGATCATTTCCTGCAGTGAGGTTGGCAGTTCAAATGCAAAGGTTTATTTAATGGTCACACAGCAAATGTTGCTTAATAACTATGAGAATCTTAATATAAGGCAACTTTGCCTGAAAGAGCTTTAACTAAAACAAAAAGATAGCAGTGGAATTAAAATTTGTATGGTTTCAGTGTCTAAGAAGTATTAATATTTTACTTTATTGTTCCAATATTTATTCCTGATATATTTCATATGTAAAGCAAACAGGTTTATAAAGCCCGCTGATAGAGCGGTGTGTTTTGGTGTGTTGTATATTGTTCTGTGAGAACAGGAACAACTCAGACTGTAAAGGCAGGAAGGGAGAGGACAAAAACAAGAAGCTAACTCTATCTTTAATGGAAACATCAGGGTCAGCAAAAAGGTCAGGCTTTAGATGTGTTATTCAACAGTTTTGGAGGTTTACAAAGTTTTTATTTGAATTTTGCCTACTTTTTCATTCATTTTTTGTCCAATACGGACCATGACAGCTTGTTGTGCAATATGTTCTTTGATTAACAAATGACAAAAATGGGCAATTGGAGGACAAAAGAAGACATGTAGGACTTAAAGAGCTAGCAACAGCAGAATAATATCTGAAAGTTATGTCTTTAAGTTATGTCTTAAAGGAAGAAAGGTCTAGCAAAGACCTGAGACAAGAACTGAAGGATTGATTATCCTTCAGTTTAAACTCTTTGGGGATCACCTTGTTGGTGCTTAATTGCAACATTCCCTCTTGTCTTTTGTATTTTTTTCCCAATTCACCTAAAAAAATGCAATCACTTTTTGACACAGGCTGCTGACAACAAAAAGCCAACTTAAAATTTACTCTTTTCTAAGTGGTCTGTTGTTTGCCAAGGCAAGACTAGGTCAGAGTAAAGGGACTAAAAATAATGTAAAAAAACATTTATCTGAAACTGTACAAGTATTGTAAGAAATAAGAGAAAGATTTGCCAAATTACACATAAAAACTTTAAGAGACCCTCACAGAGAAAAAAGAAACGACACAGATTTTAAAATATTTCAAAAAGGTTGTCTGTTTTGAAAAGTAATTCAAAGACATGAGAAAGGATTGATAACTTTTGCACAGTTCAGTGTCGTTGATTTATTTATAACTTCGCAGTCCAAGCACTTTAAATATGTGTTGTTGTATACTCAGTTTGGAATCTGACTTTTCTCATTTGGTATAATAACACTGTGAGAACTAAAGCATTAATTAAACCAAACTCACAAGCATCACAGAATCACACCTGTAAATGACTACTGAAGATTTTTATCTTGCAAACCAGAGGGCTGCACAATGAATGAAGATCTATTTGAGAAACACCTGAAGGACAGCACAGGTTGTATCAATCTAAACTATCTTCATAAAGTGCCACCTTCTAACTAAATATTTTTCTGCACATCACAGACATAAAACTCAGACTAAAAGCATATTTATATGTTATCAAATGACATCTTTTTAAAGTATTAAAAAAGTTTTGATTCTGTTAAATACATTTTGAATAATCAAACAATTCCAACAATTGGACAAGCAGAATTTAGTCTCTGATGTAAATGTCAGATATATCATAATGCAACATATATAGTTAGACTATATATTCTGTTTGTCGTGCCACTCATGAAGCTGCAATTATACAGTAAACAAATGCAACACATACTTGTACTTGTCTACTTCCGCTAATTCGAGACCGGGTCACATGGGCAGCAGTCTTCCCAGACTTCCCTTTCCCCAGACACCTCCTCCAGTTCTTCTGGAAGGAGTCCAATGCATTCCCAGGCCAGACGGGAGACATGGTCCCTTCAGCATGTCTTGGGAGTATCTCATCCACCCCTAAAGCCTTGCCACCATGGAGTTTTTTAACCAACTCGATGATTCCAGCCTGGGTGATGAACGACTCTGAATCAGACTTCCCAGTCCCTGCTTCCACCAGGGAAGGTGTCGGCAGGGTTGAGGAGATCCTTGTACTCCTTCCACCGCCCGATAATGTCCCCCGTCAAGGTCAGAATCTCCCCACCCCCACTGTAAACAGTTTTGGCAAAGCACTGCTTCCCCCTTCTGAGGCAGCGGACGGATTGCAAGAATCGCTTCGAGGCCAACCAATAGTCCTCCATGGGCTCACCAAACTCCACCCAGGAGGTTTTATCTCTGCAACCACCCAGGCTGCAACACGCTTGGCCTCACAGTGCCTCTCAGCTGCCTCAGGAGTCCTACAAGCCAGCCAGGCTCAATAGAACTCATTCTTCAGCTTAACAGCATCCCTTACTGCCGGTGTCACATCGATAATAGAGCTAGAGAACATTGTTCACTTGGACTTGATGTCTCCAGTCTACCCAGATTCTGGAAAAAGCTCTTCCAGAGGTGAGAGTACATTCCTGACCTAGTGCTCTACCAGATGTTACCAGCAGACCCTCACTAACCACTTGGGCCTGCAGAGTCTGTCCAGCTTCCTCCTCTGCCAGTGGATCCAACTCACCACCAGGTGGTTATCGGTAGACAGCTCAGACCCTCTCTTTACCTGACTATCCAAGACATGCGGCCGAAGGTCAAAAGACAAGACTACAAAGTCGATTATTGACCTCTGGTCCTGGTGCCAAGTGTCCTGATGAACATGGTGTTCGGTATGGACACTCCGTGACTGGCACAGAAGTCCAACAATGAAACACCGCTAGGGTTTAGATCAGGGAGGCCATTCCTCTCAATCACACCCCTCCAGGTGTCACTGTTTTATACCACGGGCATTGAAGTCTTTCAGCAGAATGACAGAGTTTCCGAGAGGGGTGCTGTTCTTCACTCCAAACAAGAACGCCAAGAAGGCCGAGTACTCCGCACCACTGCATGGCCCATAAGCTGAAACAACAGTCAGAGACCTCTCCCTAACCAGAAGGCACACGGATGCAACCCTCTCATCCCCCGGGGGAAATCCCAACACGCGACAGCTGAGCTGATGTGCGACAAGCAAACCCACCCCAGTAGGTAGTCCCATACTGGAGGGGAACTCTATGACTCCTGGTCAACTGTAAATACGGTCTTCCCCCCTGACTGTATTGATCATAGCATAAAACTATTTTAGTTCTATGTTGTCTTCTAAAGTTATCATTAACGAAAAGTGTTTGTTAGCACTACTGCAATGCAGCAAGAAATCGCGGGTTTGAATCCTGGCCTGGGGTTATTTGCACAGAGCACGCATGTTCTCACTGTGCATGAGTAGGTTCTCTTCATGAATTGCGGCTTCCTTCCACAGTCCACAAATTTAATTGATAGGTTAAGGTCTCTCTGATTTGCTCTTGAAATGTGGTGTGTGAGGGCATGGTTGTTTGTCCTGTGCACCTACTAGAGCCTAATGACTGCTGTTGAAAGGTACCCCCTGACCCCCAGCAGGTACAGACAGCAGTTGTATATAGACGGAAAACTTTGGATTGTCACATGGATTGTGTGCTGCTGTGTGACGTCTACATTCTGCTTCAGCGTATGACTGTCGCTTTGGGGTTATGAAACTTTCAGACTGAAGTCTGATGGTAACTGTGTTTAATTAGTAGCTTGAAAGACGACGCAAGAAAAGAAAAAACTGATTTCAGCAAAAAATCTGAATTGAGCATGAATAAGACCTGCAGTGTGAATGTAGCCTAAGACTGGCCACACAAAGTACATCCTTTGTTAAACCTGCTTCATGATATAACCTTCAATCCTAATTGTGAACAAAATGATTCTACTCTGAAGAGTAATTTCTAGTAGTTAAATCAAAAAGAAGAGTTGTTCAGCCTAATTGACCTATTAATTGAAAAACAAAATGTGTGTGGTTCTGTGCGGTGTGTAAAGTTTCCATCTACATTCCTTTAGACCAGGGGTGGGCAAACTTTTTGACTCGTAGGCTACAATGGGTTCAAAAATTTGAGTGGCCCGGCCAGGAGAGGATGACTGTAGTATTTGTGTGAACTAATATAAATGACATTTAAAAGCCATAACATAAAAAAGGTTCTGTCCTTTAATAGATAGTCAAGCATGGATATGCAAGGCTTATTGTTCCAAATGCATTTTTTTCACAACACAGTAGAGAAACTCATGTTTGGCGGGCCGGATTAAAAACCCAAACAGGCCGTATATGGCCCGCGGGCCGCGGTTTGCCCATGCCTGCTTTAGACAGTAAAAAGTAGAAGCAGGAAGATGGTGAGTCATGTCATGGACTTCTAAAAAACAACTGTACAATGTACACACACCCAGTCTCAGGTAATTTTACTGCTTTTAATCACCAAAAAGCAGAAAGCCAACTGAAATGTGGTACAAACAGCATTCAGTCGTGTTTTCTGCCTGGAAGATCTTTAAATATTTGGTCAATTACAGTACAGTGGACACTTAAGTACCAGGGGAGTTTAAAGGAATTTAACACTTAATAAACATCAGCACATCTGTTTTTCTAATCCTGCAGTATTTCAAAGCCATTTCAGCGAAAGCTTCTTAATTGCAAAAGGTTTTTTTATTATTCTGTTTTTTTCAGATTTAATTATTTTAACTTTGCATCTTGTGGCAATTTTTCAAAGCAAATTTACATTTCAGGGTCATTCTTTTGGCTCAAACTGCACTGAAAATATTTCCTTTCCCTCCACGTTTTAAGTTCTCTCTCTATTCCTAAGAGTCTCTGATTCCCTTTTGAAGTCGGCTCTACAAGACGAGAACCTGAGCCTAAGCCAAGTTGTCAAAGCACTGCAGAACATCTGATATCATGAGGAGCGCCTGTTCCCCTCTGGGATTAGCCCACCCGGATTCCCATGTTCAACACCTCACCTTCTGAACTTTGATGGTGCTTTCTAAAATTTTTAATATTTTGATCGGATGCAACTTCTGTGTGGTTTCACTCGTTGATGAGATCTGGAGAAAGTCCACTTTCTGAACCTAATGAAACGAAACAGAGGCCATTGACTTTGACCTTTACGCAGACAAGTAAAATATATTCTGTACACCAGAGACCCAGACTCTGTAATGTTCCCACCACTGTATCTGTGTCCATTGCAACAGCCGACACTTTGGACAACTAGGGATACTTTTTTTTTTAATCACAACTATTTCTGTTTTTCTTGCATGCGTTATTTTATTCAGCAGACACACAAAAAACAAGCCTTGCACCAGTCACCTCACAAACCCTTGTCGTGCAGCTGCCAGGCCCGGAGTTGGTGGATTCACCAGCGGCAAAGTTTGAATTTGAATTAATGATCCCTGGGCATTTGGGATTCTGTAACTTATTTAAATAATTAGCTTTAATGGCAGCCTGATGTACAAGACGTATGACTCTACTGTATTTACTCTGAAAATAATTGGTTATTTTCCAGTTTCTTTATTTAACAACCGCACTGAACCCATCAAGGCCTTTAAGACATTTCAGAAAAGGCCTAAGGGGATTCAGAAAGAAAAAAATTACTGTGATTTGCTTATAGAAAAAACCTAATTGGAAATTCTTGGCTGCTGTCAGGAGGCAAGGCAGGGCGAGTTTACTTATAAGGCTCCATTAGGCAATCCAAAGTGCCTGACAGGGCATCAAAAGAAAAACATAAGAAAAATAATAACAATGCAGTTAAGCATTGCATAAAAGAAAAAGAGTAAAAAAAAAAAAAACAATATTAAAGGCATGAAATAAACAAATGTTTCAAACAGGTCATTAGATGGTTTGATCAAAAGCTGCAACAAAAATGTTTTTTTAGTCCCAATTTAAAGGAACCAAAAGTTTCTACACCTCTCAGGTTTTAAGGGACTTTGTTCCAGTGTAGCAGAGCATAAAAACTAAATGCTGCCTAACTTTGTTTAGTCCTGGTCCTGGGAACACTAAGTAAGCATGTCTTTAAAGACCTGAAGGGTCTGCATGGTTCAAACTTGACAAGCAAATTAAAAATGTATTCCAGCCCAAAATTATTTAGTGCTTTATAGACCCAAAGCAGAAATATAAAATCTGTTCTTTAACAAGCAGGATCCATTTCAGCAATTTAACAACTGGTGTCAAGTCATCAATTTTCATATCAGAAGGCAGAGTTGGTCTGCTGACAAAAAGCGAGTAAAAAATACCTTAAATATGTTTAAAACTACATGAAACTTCTTCAACTTTATGAAATAATTTCATAGCTTAATGCTTTGCCTAAACTCAAACTACATAAATCAATTTTGTTAGAATCTAAATAAACAAAGTTATATCTACATTATATTTACATGTCAACGGAATGATGGAAGTTTACGGGCTGCTGTATTTCTACTGCACCAAACAATCTCAGTCAAATAAGCAATGACCAATGCTCCTATTTACAACAGACTCCACCTAATTATAAGCTGAGGGCAGATTTAGTTTTTCCTTAATCTTCATCCTTTACAGATGTTTCTCTGAAAGTTTAACTCTCAAAATTATTAAACTTAAGTTAATTGTACCTTAAGTACATTAGATCTTTACATTAATATGCCATAGTTCTTTAGCCTTGGTCCCAGCCTCTGTTTCCACCTGGGAATGCGGGACGGCAGGATTGAGGAGATCCTCGAAGTACTCCTTCCACTGCCCGCCCGGGAAAATGTCCTCAGTCACTGTAAACAGTGTTGGCGAAGTACTGCTTCCACCTCCTGAGGCACTGGACGGTTTGCCAGAATCGCTTCGAGGCCAACCGGTAGTCCTTCTCCATGGCCTCACCGAACTCCTCCCAGGCCCGAGGTTTTGCCTCTGCCACGGCCCGGGCCGCAGCACGCTTGGCCTCACAGTACCTGTCAGCCACCTCAGGAGTTCCACAAGCCAACCACAGCCAATAGGACTCCTTCTTCAGCTTGACAACATCCCTTACTGCCGGTGTCCACCAATGGGTTCGGGGATTGCCACCACGACCTTACAGCCACAGGTACGGGCGGCAGCATCGACAATAGACGTGGAGAACATGGTCCACTTGGACTCTATGTCTCCAACCTCCCCCAAAAACTGGTCCAAGCTCTCCCGGATGTGGGAGTTGTATACATCCCTGGCCGAGGGCTCCGCCAGACATTCCCAGCAGACCTTCACTATGCGCTTGGCCCTGCCAAGTCTGTCCGGCTTTCTCCTCTTCCATTGGATCCAACTCACCACCAGGTGGTGATCAGTGGACAGCTCAGCCCCTCTCTTCACCCGAGTGTCCAAAGGTCTGAAGGTCTGAAGACATGGCAAGAAAGTCGATCATCGACCTCCTGCCTAGGATGTCCTGGTGCCAAGTGCACTGATGAACACCCTTATGCTTGAACATGGTTTTCATTATGGACAATCCATGACTAGCAGAGAAGTCCAATAATGAAACACCACTCGGATTCAGATCAGGGAGGCCATTCCTCCCAATCACACCTCTCCAGGTGTCACAGTCGTTTCCCACGTGGACGTTAAAGTCCCGCTGCAGAATAACAGAGTGCCCGAGTCCCCGCTCCAGAACATCCTTCTCCATGCCATTGATTACTGTCGCCCCATTAGCCAGCCATAAGCCAGTCTTAAAGGATGTTTTTAGACAGGCCTAAAAAAATTCCTCTGCATAAAGCACCAGCGCTCTCACATGTATGACTCATATGTGCACCACTGCTACAGAACCGATGAAGCGGTGAAGTTACAGCAACGTTCCCATTTATGACACAGCAGAACACTGTGAATTCCACCCTAATGATCTCAATGAATGCATCAAAAGCTATGCATGCATACTTCAAAGATGTAACACGACTTGATTTTCAACAAAATGCCCTTAATTTCCTCACAATTAGACCAACTTCATATGTATTGCTCAAATTGCTACAAGAATATTGCATCTCAAAAAACTATATCATCAAGTGCTTTAGCTGAAAGTTTCAGGTGCAGTGAACAAGACTTCATCATGTCCAAGTGAGCCAAATGAGCTCCAGGTTGGTTCTACAGAATCATGCTGCCATGACTGCAGAGCTTGCTTAACACTGGAAGCTGGTGGTTTAAGCACCTCTGGACACACAGTGAGGTAAACACGTTTTTCTCAATGGACAGCAGCAAATTAGTGCAGTTAGTTCCTGGGATAAATTTTGTGATGATCCGTGGATTTTTCAGCATAAAAAAGTACGATGTTTCAAGGCTAACATGATAACAACGTGTCTCAGCAATCAGAACATTCAACATTAGGATGTGGTCACAACTCCCCAGATCTCACCCATACTGAGAACCTGTGGTCAGTTCTCAAAATATAAAAGCAAACCAACTGCAACAAACTCCAAGAAGATAAGGATGGGTCACCATCAGTCAGGATTTGGTCCAGAGGTAGAGCCCAGCATGACAGAGAGCCTTTGCATGTAGTATTTGCTCATAAAAAATCTAGGAAATTAAAGAAGGATTTGCGAGGACAGGTTTGACCTTTACAACAATAGAGATGACAATTAGCTTGAATATTTCAAGCAATTAAATTATGCGCCTCAACCTATTACCTGCATTAAGTAATATATTTAGTAAACTGGAAAACTCTTGGAAAACTACTACCTGAAAAGCATTAATTTTCTATTTTGCTTGCCTTAGTTTGCAACATATTTAGAGCAGGAGATGTTCACTACAAATACTCCAATATTGTTTCACTTACTGACACATCCCAAGATAGAAGAGTTAACCAGAATTTTGTCTTAAATCAGCAGCAGAAAACAGACATTGTTTGAGCTGTTTACCAGTTAAAATGCCACTAAGAGGAACATAAAGATCAAGAGACAGGAAAGAAATAAAGCTGAAACAAAAAGGAAAAAATAAGGAAGGCAATCCCAAGACAGAGTTTGGTTTAGATAAAATCTTTCCTGTCTGATGTTGTCAGCAACTAATGAGGAATTGTGAGTTTTGTTTCTACTTGAGGACACACAAAGCAAATGCACATACAAATTTTTGTCCAGTGAGTCATAAAAAATGTTTCTCACTCTTTAGATTTAAATGGAACAATCCATAACTTTGAGAGAGCATCAAAACATCAGATTTCATAACATTTTGAAAAAAAGGCATCTTTATGGTTTCCAGAGTCACTGAAAGGTTTAACAAGGTGTTTCCTGTAAAGTTTATTCTCAGATTTTTAGACTAGTAAGATAACATTTATTTTCTGCCTATATTGGCTGCTCATTTCTTCATTATGTTAAGCAGTGTTCCCTAATCCAATTAGATTAAAAGCTAACAACGTAACCAGAAAGAAATAACAAAATGCACTGAGTTCTCCTTCAACAGACTGAAGCAAAGAATCTGCTCATTCACGGTCAGCAGTCTCCAGATGGCTGAATATAGTTTCTTGCTGCAGGGCGTATGGGACGATGTGCTTCCTAAACACCTCTCCATGTAATTCCCATGTGCACTGTTACTGAAAAAGAAAAAAAAACATTATGCCCTAATAAACCCAACCCTCTTAATGTTGAACAATAGATTTTCTTTGTTTTCATATTCATTTAAATCTCATTTGCAAATAGGAAATGACGCTGCTGTGAAAGAAAAGCCATCTGGACCTGGCTGAGTTACAGTCCAGTTCAGCTCACTTAAGAGCTACTTTTATGGTGAAGTGTCCTGAAAACAATCCAAAAGCGTGAAACATTTAGCTGTTTAGATGAGGACAACAATGTCTTGCAAAAGTATTCATGCCCTTTCAATCTTTTTACCTGACTTACCATGTAACACAGACAAAATGAAGCATGGTTCAATACATTTTCTTTCACAAATATAAATCTGAAAAGTGTGACATGCATACGTATTCAGCCCCCTATAGTAGCAACCAGTTGCCTTCAGAGGTCATCAAGTGATAAATAGAGTCCACCTGTGTGTGCTTTAACCTGAGCATAAATATAGCTGTTCTGTGAAGGCCTTACTGTACCTTAATCCACTAAAGGGCAGAACCCACCGAGCAGTTTATTGTGTGGCAACACGTACGCGGTAGTAAAAATTGAGCTTTGCACAGACATCAAGTATACACGACTATGTTTTGCCCTTCAGAGATCTGTGAACATCTGAGCTCATCAGGCAGGAAAGCCAGGCAGGGAGAGCACTAACTAAAGAACTAGCCATGCCATCTGTGGAGGAGCTGCAGAGATCCACAGCCCAGGTGGGAGAATCTGTTAGTTGTGTACTCCACAAATGTGGCTTTTTTTTTTTAAAAAAAAGGCAGGAAAAAGCCATTGCTGAAAGAAAGCCATGTGAAGTTGTTTGTAGTTTGCTACAAGGCATGTAGGAGACACAGTGAAGATGTGGAAAAAGGTGCTCTGGTCAGATTTTCACTTACGTGGTAGTGGCAACATCATGTTGTAAGGATGCTTTGTGCAGGAAGTTTCAAGTTTTTTTTAATAAAAAAACAGGAACTGTACATATACTGATAAGCAATTAACAACATAAATGTGAATTTACAAGACTGCAGCCAGAGGCTTACTCTTTAGCCATTGAATATTTTGATGGTCCCTAATAAACAAGAGCAGACAAATGAACAACATTAGTTTGCAGTGTGGTGACTGCAGCTTTGGTCTTCCATTTAGCATGCATTTAAGTGTTTGGAAATAGGAGGAACAGAGAAGCTGGTCAGAGGTGATGGTAACCACAGAAGGGCTGAATACAAATGATACCAAACGCTCAGATTTTAGCATGTTAAACGTTTGAAAAATTAAGGGTCTTTTGCTTCCATTTAATATTTATAAATGGCTTTTTATTGTTCTGTCACATAAAATCTCAATATACTACATTGAAGTTTATGGTTGACAATGTGGTATGAATCCTTAAGCAAAGTGGTTATGAATACAAAACTTTCAAATAATTACATTTGAGCCATTTGCAACATACCTTTGTTGAAATTTTCAGAAAACATGTATATCTCTGTCATATCTCTGTCTTTGTTAATATGTAGTGCATGCCAGTTGCTAAGGATAAACTAAATAAAAGAGGCATATTCAGGAAACTAAACTTCCCCCTCTGGATCCAAACAAAATTTTATGCTTCATAGTTGCCTAAACCCATCTGTTTGCTCTCCTCATAGGTGGCTCCCCTGAAGCCTGATAAACAGATACGACAGCGTTCCTGTGATAGTCACAGTGATAGCCCGTTTGGCTCTCTAGCATAAACACTCTGCCTGTGACAGGCTCCGATATATCTGCTGTGTCGTATGGTCTCAGTCCACTGGCCCAAACATTGGCGCTCATGTTACACGGGTGGAGCAGAACTGCAGCAATGCCTCCTACTACAGTCCTCCACTTTAAGCTTGTTTGTTATCATATTACAACCTATTGTTACGTTTCACCGTAATTATCATGATGCACAGAGAGGAGGCTGGAAACAGCAATTTAAAATGAGGAAACAACTGTTTTTAAGTAAAAACTGAACCACGACATCACTGCAGTGCCTAACAATTCCATTATTTTTTTCCTCATAGATATGTGAAGATCTAAAAATATTTATGTAAAGACAGAACAAAAATCTGTTTAGCCGCCAGCACAAAAAATGTTAAAATGTTAATTATTAATGTTCTTTTTTTGGCAAATATTCCATCAACAGCCTTACAACAGTTCAGTAAAATGTGAAAAAAAAATGTTAAACTGCATCACTCCAGTGTTATGCTAATGATGTACTGAGTAATGAAAGGATAAAGGTTGGCATTAATATAAAATTGCACTCTGTGCTTTAAAAGAGGATATCTGCATAAAAAAAACAGCTTAAGAGAATGTGTAATAGTCAGGCATGTTTAGATTTCTCAAAAATGAAAACAAAAGGAAACATTTAAGAAGAATTGACATGTTGAAAATCTTTGTTCTTGTGGTGATTAGCCTATTGTAAACTTAAAAAAGAGGCTTGTGTTGAGCAGTTATAAGTAATATCTCTCCTAGACCAGAGTGATCTCAGATTGGAAAATCATTTAGAAATTTTCACGAGTCAAGCAAAAAACTGCTTAGAGTACAAGCAATTCACAAAAAAGATTTAGAAGTTAAAAAAAAAAACTAAACTCAAATCTGTCCAAGAAGTCAAATCAAATATTGTATATTTTTCACAAGGGAGAGTTGTTGTGAACACCATGGGGTGAGGGAGTCCAGAGTCCCACAAACATACATCTACAACAGAAACCTCCATACATTTCAGTGCTTTATACGTATAGTCATAGGGTAAAATGTTTGTATTATTTTCAATCCAGTCCTGGAGTCTGGACAGTTTTTGCTACTCTTGAGCAAAAAGGTTTCAACACAACGCCAAGAGGGAAAGACATCAGCAATGAGTTTAGAGAAGAGCCTTGTCCTACTCATCAGTCTAGGAAGGGTTATAATACCACTTCCAGACAATTTAAAGTCCATGATTTCACAGTAAGCAAGACCATTTGTAAATGGAAATCCTTTTAGACAGAAACCAATCTTCCGAGGGGACATCCCAGTAAAATCACCCAAAAGTTGCAAGGCAGCACGACAAGTAGAAATGTTAGGCCATTCAAAATGCTGCAGCAACAGTTCTGATAAAAAATTAAAAAGAGAGATCATATTTCCCCTACTTTATCTTCCCTTCATTGGCTCCCTGTTAAATCAAGAATAGAATTTAAAATTCTCCTCCTCACATATAAAGCCCTTAATGATCTAGCTCCATCATGCATCAGAGATCTGATTGTTCCATACGTTCCTAACAGAGCACTTCGTTCTCAGACTGCAGGTTTACTGGTGGTTCCTAGAGTCTCTAGAAGTAGAATGGGAGGCAGATCCTTTAGTTATCAGGCTCCTCTCCTGTGGAACCAGCTCCCAGTTTTAGTCCGTGAGGCGGACACCCTGTCTACTTTTAAGGCTAGGCTTAAAACTTTCCTTTTTTGATAAAGCTTATAGTTAGAGTAGCTTAGTTTATCAGGGAGGGAGCCTTCCTCCCTCCCTGTTGGATGGAGTAAGGGGGAGTCAGGTTTAGCCTAAACCGACTCAGTTATGGTTGAGGTGCAAACACACCCTCCATTTCTGCTACCTGTATGACCCCTTCTCTTTTCCAATGGTTATAATCAGTCTGAGAGAGAGAGGTATCCCGATCCTTGTGGTTTTTAGTATAACAATGACCATCAGTGGGACCTTTGTGGGGTGCCTTGAGACAACATTGTTGAAAATAAGCGCTGTCTAACTAAATAATCTGAACTGAAACTTTCTGTGTAGTTATGCTGCTATAGGCTTAGGCTGCTAGAGGACATAATGACCACTTTCACCCTCTTCGCTACATTCTCACACTACAACTTTGCATTATTTGCTGTTATCTCAGCTTTTAACTTTGTTCTCTCTCTTTTCTCTTCCTAGAATCTACACCTGGCCTGAGTCTGTGTCTACCTGTAACACCTTTCTGGAGAGGGGGCATCCTCCAAGCTTCTGCTGGCAACAACTTAATGCTCACCCTCTACCGATGATCCACATGGCCCTGTCTTTCAGTGTTTAACCCTTTCTCTCTCCTAGACATAGCTACTGACTGAGCTTTTACTGTAACTAACTCTATGTGCTCTCTTTCAGACTCTAACCTTGAAAACTGGCTCAGAGTTTATCTGTTCTTTCTTTCTAGGTGAAACGACTAAAGGAGCTACATCCATTAACATTTACCTTTTCCTTCCCATAGAAAGTACTCCTGGATCAGTGCTTCTTTGTTCTCTTTGTGTCTCTGCTCTGTTCTCTCTAACCCCCAGTCGGTCGTGACAGATGGCCGCTCACACTGAGCCTGGTTCTGGTGGAGGTTTCTTCCTGTTACAAGGGAGTTTTTTCTCTCCACTGTCGCTACATGCATGCTCAGTATGAGGAATTGCTGCAAAGTCAACGCCAGTGACTGTCCACTGTCTCTACATGCTCATCCGGGAGGAGTGAATGCTGCAAGTCACTGACTGGATGGAATCTGCTGGGTTTCCTTAAATAGACAAACTTTTTATCCAATTTGAATAAATAACAGAATCTGACTGGACTGTTCAATGGTTAGGATTAATTGGAATGTATGTACCTGACTTTTGTGAAGTGCCTTGAGACGACATGTGATGTGAATTTGCGCTATATATATAAACCTGAATTGAATTGAATTGAATAATGCACATCTTCATAGGAAAATCCAAACATAAGCATAGCAGCTCACACAGTTTACATCAGCTGCCTAGTACAGTGGTAGAAAGGTGATGATTTGGGTTTATTTAAGCGTTTATTTACACAGCAGAATAAAATGGCCCAGTCAAAGTCCAGACCTCAATCTGACTAAAATGATTTGTTGGGACTTAATCAGGGAAGCGTAGCTTGACATCAAAACTCCACCCTGTTTTTTCAGATTTAGATATCTGATTGCTGTCTACTGCAGGTGAGATATTGGCTGTTCATGACTACTCAAGAAAATAATTGTAATTGCCCTCAAAAAGACATGAATAATACCTAAAAACAGATAATTTCAAAACGTTTGGTGGGATCGTTAGTATAAAAAAATATTGCTGAAAGTTTTAATTATATTTTACACACTTGATATTTTCCTAAATATTTCTATTTAACAGCAAATTTTACAGCTAATATATTTTAAAGTTAATAGCTCACACATCTGCAGGTGGAGATGAATGCGACAGACTCCATGATCTCCCCTAACCTTGCTTAAATCCTCTGCTAGAGGAAATGCTGACAGATCGTTGTCACCTGCAGGGTCACTGTTATTACAACAATCCATCACCGGCCTAATCCATTTTACAGGTGAGTCACAACAGATGGGGACCTAAGATGGGATTACAGCAAAGATGAGTTGGTCTCTCTGGACAAACCAGACTGTATTATTAGAAACTCCCAGTCTGCTGCAAGGTAATCAGTTTTTGTTAAATCTTTGAAACAAACGAACTGCCGCGACATCTGACTTTAGCGCCCCAGCAGGAACTGAGTCATCAGTCTGTCCCCTCAGCCGGGACCAGAGCATGTCTCCAAAGCAGACGAAGCTGCTGTACATTGTGCTTTATGTTGACCTGCAAGGTGACTGTATAATGTCGAGCTGTCATATGTCTGTGTGTGGTTTAATAGCCTCGGAAGGTTTTATTCTCACAGCAATTACAAATGGTCTGCACTGTGATGTAAACATGTCAATCATTTCTTAGATCATTTGAGATCTTTATAAACAAAAACAGTGAAGCTTATTTATATGCTTAAATTTTTCAAGTCTGTAAAGATTGTTCAAGTCAGATTTAGCAGATACCTAACGGTGCACCAAGGCAAGGAAGCATTTTAATATTAGAGATGCCAGACGTTTATGTGTAGTCGTTCGCCAAGGAACTGCTACGTAAGACATCCTGTTCAGATCTATGAAAGGGAAAATAAGGTAAAAAGACAAACTTCAAACCAAACCCCTTTTAGCTGTGAGGCCTTAAATTATTAAACACAATTAAAATCTTGTGACACACAACTAATTGACAATATGGGATGTTATTATGGCCTTTTCAGTACTGTGTTTAAACTGCACTGCTGTCTAAAATGTCTTTGTAGTAGTTGTGGTTCATTTGCCAAATATCGTCAGAATTTACATCCCCAGATTGTTCTTTAACATAGATAAACCACCAATAATTTATAAAATTCTAATTTTATTAGTGCACAAAAATGGCATTTTTAGGACTTTTTGTTATGAACACAGTATAGCTGTGCTTAACATGGGTTGTGGTGCAACACAGCATGAAACAACATAAACCCTGATAGTGCCTCCTTGGAGTTACTGATGTTCACTGATGTTCTGATAGCTCTGTAGAGCAAAGACAGGAAGCACCACCGACAATGGCCCCGCTGCTGTTTGTGTCAAAAAACCAGGGTTAAAATTATTATATGAAATAATTTGCTATATATTTTGCTGTGTACTCCATGAATTTATAAACTGTAAATTGTTTAATATAAATAAAATACTTTAAAGATTGAATTTTAACAGAAACTTAATAAATCTTTACTCATTAAAGTGGTTGAAAAGGTTAAGTAGAAGAAGCTAAGAAAATGTAATCTAATGCTACTCTTAGCTACTGTGTTTTTAATAAATCATGTCTTTAATAAACTCTTTGAATGTGTGTATCCATGTTTGTATTTTTATCCACAGCCCTGCAGCTCATGTGCTTCAGCAGCTAAAGACCACATTTGCATCACGGCTGAAGCTGTGTGATGAAAAGACGTTTTTTATCTTCTGAGTTAAGATTACTCCTGCTTCAAAGACATCTAGCTCCGTGGTGATTTATTGTTTACCCTCCAACAGCATTGCTCCTAACCCTGACTGACCTTGTGGAGTTCAACATGTTTTAAAAGTGTTGGAGGTTGAAAAACATGAGCCTGCATCTGATACGAGTGCACAGAACAGTTATAATAAGTGGAAAGCTATTCCAGTAAGTGAACAGCTCAGCTCCCCGCCCCAACATATTCATGAGAAGACAGGCACTCATGAAAGATTTGAGATATGTGGTAGAGATAACATCTCAGTTTTTACTTTCTTTTTAACAACAACCTAAGCTAAAATTGCAATTAAAGATGCCATGCAGTAACAGTCACACTAATGACCCTGAACAGCACTTTAGCAATCTCTTCTTTAGAGCCACAGAGACCCTAACAACCCCTTTAAAAGAATAATTTGGTATTGCTGCACACTATAAGCAACAGCTCGATCTGCGGGACTGGGATTATAATTTTGCTTAAATGGGCTTAACACTTAAGAATAAAAAGTTTACTCATTGTCGAACCAACTGTAACAAGGATGACTAAAAGTTAAAGAGTGTTTTCTTTAGAAAAACAGTTCAAAACTGTACATTTGCTGACTAAACTGTGTCAGTTTACTTGAAGATATGGGCAAAGAAATGACATGCATTTTCCTGAACATCAAGACCTTTGACCTATGTGTGTCTCTTTTGACGGGTCCCATTTGTATAGTGGATGAGTATTGTGATGAATGGTGTAAAATTCACAACATTGTACTGCGCCAGGATACACCTCACTTCTGCTGGCCATCTGGGGATGAATGTTTAGTGCTCTATGACTGCAAATGGTCAAAGAATTATTATCTGAAGTAATCATAAAGTAGGTTGTAAAGCTGGAGGCAGTCAGTCAATTGACATTCTGAGCCTGCAGCTTACCAGAGGAAGCGAATCTCAATGCAGTAAGGAGCATCTGCATAAAGTAGCATTAGATCAGGTAACAATACTATTGGGTCATTGTTGCAAAATTTGGGTCAGTTTGAGTCAATAGCCACAAATATAACGTGGTGGATCTTATACTGCAGAACAAATAAAGTAAGTAATCGAAGAGAACAGATACATTGTATCTAGTTGTAGATACAGTAGTTGGTCATTTTAAGCACTTCACATTTCTGTAGAATGACTGACACAATTTCCTGCTTTAAAAAAAACCCAGAAATCCGAATGATTCTCGACATAGCAAGTGCATAATATCAGATGACTCAAATAGGAATGGGGAACCAAAATTCTCCAAACACTGTATGTCCATGAACATCATTTAAATGGCTATTTAAGGTTGGCCAATCCTTGTCTGCATTTAGCCCAGACAAAATGGTTTAAGATTGGACTGTTTTTGGCTCATAAATCCTGTCTAAATCTATCCTGAAAATAAAGATGCTAAAATTCAGGCATTAGTGATACATTTGATCAACCCAGACCATCTTTCAACTACATTTAGACGTCTATGGATGGATGACATTCTACATTTTGACCATATTTTCATGTTGTTCACGTTATTTTTTCTGTCCATTCAACATGTTCTGCGAGGATAAAATCCCTAGCACTAGACAGTAATCCGCATACAAAAACAAATTACTCTCAGTCAGTATTTTCACATCAGATCACCAGAGACATGCAAGCAAACAGAGCTATAGCGTCAGTAAAAATAACCGGGACAAGGTGTGTTGTTGTCAAGGTGCAGCCTGAACACAGTGTCTGTCACCGGAGTGCATCTGAGACAAGATGACAATGGTGCTGAGAGCAGCAGAGAAGAACAGCAGCCACAAGATTACAGCTTCCAGCCCCTCATCAGATGCCAAGCTGAGTCATGAGAATGAAGCATCTGGACCCACGATGTTATTATGTGGCGGCCTTACCTCTTTGCTTTCTTTGTCAGTGTAAAAGACACAAAATTCTAAAAAATATTCTTCTGGTTATAGTAAAAACTTTTTTTCCCAAGAGATCTCAAGACCACAACAGACACTTCTTTTCATATAGCTCTTCATGGAGAAATACAAAATAAAAAAAGGTGAAAGAAAAGTGTGACGACAAGACATTTTTGGGAGATTTCTAGTGGATGGGCAGGAGAGATGGAAAAATATGTGTCCAGTCTGCTGAAAGCTGAGACATACTGCAAAAATGTCCTCAAAACACTGACAGTGGATGAAATGTAACTTGTCAGGGAAGATGTTGAGACTCTAGCTGCATGGTGCTGTTTAGGTTTAGACTCTCACATCCCAATAAGATAGGCCAGAGGCAGGAATATGAAGTTTGGAGATCTAAATTTGTGGAAGTTGCATGTTCTCTTTTGTGCACGCATTACTTTTCTCACATTTGTAGGACAGGCTCCAAAAACAGATATGTTAGGTCAACTGGACATTCTAAGTTGTCCTTAGAAGTGAGTGTGAGCATTAATAGTTGATTGTTTTCATGTGTTTTTCACAACTACGTGATTCATGTGTTAATAAAATATCGACCTTTCAAGGATGACCCCCACCTCTCTGCCCATTGGTGGTGGAATTGGGATAGGACCCGACGCTGGATGAATGTATCGACGTGGGAGAACCCTGGGAAATCTTTTGTCTCTCAACACAGCCTACACTCAGGAATGTATCTACCAGGTACTATGTAAGGAGGGTACCCTACTGTAACCACGTCTGAGCAACAATAAACCAAAAAAGACAGAAAGATAGTGGAATTGATATTATGGGCAGATGTGGACAGATGATTCAGGTGGAATCCAGTGTCTGTGATGTTATGGACTAATGTGGAACCATTAGTGCTAGTGAGACTGTTTACCAGCATATGTTTGAAGGAATGCTAAGTGCTTAAGTAGAAGGCAATGAGAGTTCTCCAGCTCTTTGTTTAGAAGCGTTTTGGATGAGAGGTGAAATAGCTTCATGACACAAGAGAAGAAGTCCAGTTGCTTTCTACTTAAGCCCTTAGGATTGCCCTGTCCTGGATGAATCTACAGCAATGTTTGAAGGAATGGTTGGAGAGTCATAAAGACATGGAGGTTTTTGCTCATTTCCGCAGGAGAATTCAGCAGGTCTATATTTCATATTTTACCAACACTTTGTGCATCTGTTAAAAAATCATTTTAAAATTACCTTCTGTTTAAGATAACACTGACTTAAAATGAAACAGTTGATTCTCCTTTTAAACATAGGGATGGTCAACTCTCGCCTGTCTTCTGTCACTCTCCCCATTTCTTTGTATGAAAATCAAAATAACAATAAAGAAAAATCTTAAAAAACATTATAACTACGATTATAAATATATTGTCTGAGGAGCAGCAATGTAATTTTACTGTTATGTTTAAAAGAAGCAATCAGATCATGTTATACATTTCTGTTTTAAATAGTTTTTTTTACTGTGACACTGTTGTTTGCTTGTCCTTCTGAAATGTCCTGTGATATATTTAGACAGCAGAAACAGAAAGTTGTGAGAAGAAGGCCAACCCAGCCCGCATTATTTCTGGATGTGTTTGTGTCCATGTCAATCTTGTTGAAAATAGTAGAAATACCGGCATCGTAGAGCTTTAAAAGCAGCCAACAATAAAAATATAGACTTAATGAGTCACTTTGAAGTCCCAATTTGACATCCATTTTGCAATTTATGTTAATTATGTTCTAATCGGTTTGAGTTAAATTCAGAACCCCTTCTTGTTAAATGTGAACTTGATCAACACTTTCAGCCACAGACTGGTTATGAGCTTCACAAATCTTGAATTGTGTTAAATTGGCGTCACATTAATCTTGTAAAACTGCACGATGTGTTCCCAATTCCCCCAAAATGAAAACAAGTGTAATTGAAAAAAAGGTTGGCGTAAAACACTACTTAACTATCCTCTTTCAATTTGTTAAAGTTTTCAGGCCAGTTTATTTTTTGAACAAACCTCTGATTCATAAAATAAAGCAATTCAGCTTCCCTGCTTTGTCACATGGATCACTCAGAAATATTTAAGGAATTTAACACACAATGCAAGACAGCATAACTCACTTTAGACCTCTTATCACTACAATGCACAGTACGAAGCTGCATGTTCATGCAGCTCAATTCCTGTTTCCTTATTCACCACCACATTCAACCCAAAAAGGTTATTTATTTCTAGACCATGCCTATTTACAGTAACTAAGCTAAAAAAATGAAAGAATCCGAAAAGCAAATTTATTGAAGGTTAAGTGGTCAGCAGAGGCTTTGATCCTTTGTGTAGTCTTGACTGTTATGTAAAATAATTAGCCTTCCATTCTCTAGCAATCTCTTCCTTCCTGTCAGGGATTTGTCGGATTTCTGATTGACCTTTTCAAAGGTTTATTCAGAGTTATTTAAAAACCAAAACAAGCTTCAGTTTACTGTTTGCATATTTTTTTGCTGATTATGGATTTGTTACAAGACAAAACAACGGACTTATCTCCATTTGCTATTTCAGCTCAGTTTATATCAGTCATTCAGGAATCTATTTGGGTTTTAAAACCAAGCTTTCTTCTTATGTCAGCATTACTGTGTTTTATGTTTTCATGGCAGAGTTGGTTTAATGTTTTGATGTACCACTTTTCGTCGGGAGGTTTTAAGATTTATTGCTGAAACTAAACAGATTATTCACATAATTGTTGTGTAGGGAGTTTGAATTTATGGGGGAATGTTGTGTTATAGAGTAAAAAGTTTGCCACGTAAAATTACTATTGCTTTAATTTCTGAAGACATATTCTGATATTTATGACAATGTCGTGATAATTCTCGTTCTTACACCAGAATCAAGGATGATTCCACAGAAGTATTTTTTTCAAGGATGCTACATTTTAGTTTGAAACAAGGTGCACAATCAGGTGGGGTGAATGTGTGTCAGAGACTCGAGATTGAAACTGGGACTTGTGTTGCAATTAGGTTGTAAAACCAAAGACTGGAAACTTGACTCTGACTTGTGTTTTGTGAATCGGGTTTCATGATCTGATGTCACATAAAATAAATATTCTTCTATGAATGGATGTAGTTTCATGGACACTGATGTCACTCAATCAGAACTATGTATTAAATGATTTTAGATGATTTCAAATCAAACCTACATACAAAATCCTAAGCACCTTCTGCTAAACTAATATCACTGCAAGAAATTATGTTATTTTCAAAATGGACTTTTTCTCATTTAGTTCATTGAATTTCTCTTTGCTCAACTTGGCAGCAAAGGTTTTAAATGAAGGTTTAGTCCATATATTTTTTTACTATCTTAAAAATCCTTTGACTTACAGTAAGGTGATAAAAACCAGTTACAATGTATATGGAGCACTAAGTAATAAACAAGTGATCAAATCAAACTAGGTATTTACAGGTGTTTACTGGTGTCCTTTCAAAGACACTTCTGGTTCGAATAAAAGCACGTCCCTTTTAAAACCTTTTTGCAATTGAAATTAACATATTGATTGCATTATATTATTCGTCAAAACAATTTAAAGTTATTTACTTTGTGTTAAAAGAAACTCCTGCAAAAAGCAATGTTTTATGACCTACAGCTTGCAGGGCTATATGCAGCTGATGAGTGAAAGCTCATCTGACAGACTTGGGACATCTTAACATTGTGAGTTCGTGTAGGCATCACCATCAAATGGGTGATTTTGAATTATAAAACCACCAAAGTTCAAGAGAACATTGACTGTATATATACAAAGGTTACTTTGTATACTACGCATGTGCCAGGGCTTTCCCATACAGGACAGTTTTTGTTTTTCCTGTGTAAACAACCACGATGACTGGGATGTTTTTAAAATGCTTTCTGTTGTCACAGAAAATGCGTGCCGTTGTAGTGTACTCGAACAATAGAAACTCAACAAAACTTTTCTGTTTTCACCAAAACATGTCGTGCGCACAGGGCCTAAACCTCTAAAAACAAGAATCCTTGGTGTCTAGATGTATTGTTCTCACTCCTGTTCCTCAGGGTCCACTGTCATGCATGTTTTAGGTGGTTCCCTGCTGCCACACACCGGACTTAAATTAATGAGGTATTAGCAGGTTTCTGCAGCACTTGATGGTATGCTGAGGAGATAATGTAATTTTTTGAATCAGGTGTGATGGAGCAAAGACACATCTAAAAAATGCAGGTCAGTGTGCCCTGAGGACCAGGGATGAGAACCACTGCTCTAGATGTTTAATTTTAAACACAGGATTTAGATTTACATCAGTCCTCTGCACTTCCTTTCCTTTTTCAGCTGTAGAAGTGATGGCTTTTCCTTGTTACTCCAAGCTATATGCAGGGAGCTCTTGTTTTCAATATTACTGCCTCAATCAGCAATTCAAAAACCCTACTAACAAGTTGCAGTTTGACAATCTGAATATAAAGAAACAGACATTTTTGTATGTACACAGAGGATTTAAAATGCTTTGCTATAAGCTCTACGATAATATAACAAAATACCATAAACCGGATTTAAGAGGGTCACTCATTATACTGAAGGAGAAGTAAAATGTCAGAAAGGGGAAAAGAAGCATTCCAGCAAAATGTGAAGGTTAACTGCAGTTAATCCTTGTTGTTCATTTCATGCTTGGTTGATTGTGCAGTGTGCCTTGTTTCAGTGGCCTCGTAGGCTCGACCAGACGACCTGCAGGGAAAATTAATGACTTCAATAAAAGTGCCACCTGCAATGTTTTCCGCACTGAGGTTTATCAGCTACATTTGACTCGGATTGGATCACCGGAGCTTTTTACTATACAACTCAGCAGAAAACAGGTGAGGTTATTTGTAGGAGTGTGTGTGCCAGTATGCAAGTTATTAATATGTTGCTATACAAACAGTGGATAGGCCTTATTAGCTTTCAGGTAAGTTTCTGCAAAAAACAGTGAAGAATGCATGAAAAAGATTAGTTTTTTTCACCAATTCTTAGCACCTTTATCTACCATCCATTTGATAAACTACGCAGCTAACACACCTGTCCTAACAGGTTTAATCCATTCCTTTTCCTTTATTCTTACTTGTGCATTGCATCAGCACAGTAGTGTTGGAGGAGAAGCATCATTTGCACACAGAGTCCTCCACCGCTCACTGAACCTCAGACAAATAACGTCCCTGTCAGCAACTTTAATGACGGGCTGTAGAAAAATCTGCATTCATTTGTGGGGACAACCCACAGCAGTCGAGGGTTTGGGATATGTGTGGAACAAAAGAAACTGAGTTCAAGAATCTCTGACCACTGATAAACAGAATCTAACTCACAGGTACACACAGCAATTACAAACCAACAAACACAACCCTCAGGTTTGGTGAGTTAAGACAGATGCTATTATCTGATTAAATATTAAGTAAGAAATATCTATGATTAATGTGTCAGGAATCCAGGTATCAGGTTCATTTGGTGCGCGGAGATGAGCCCCTGCGATTGATCAGGTTCATCTCATAGTGGAGCTCTTAAGGAGCTGGCTGCAGGACATTCAGGAATCTCTAGACCTCTGTGAGACTTCTTATGATCATTCAGCTTTTGAGAAATTTAACTTTGGCTTCTCTTCCTCCTTTAGGTTTACCTCCTGGAAGCTGACCTCCGCCAAGAAGTTCACTTAGGCTCACAGTCCTCGGAACAATTACCCAACCAGATTTCAGCCCCGTGATCGGCACACCCAAGGCTCCTTGTTGGCTACTTTCCCCTGAAAACCTGTTTGCCCTCCAACGAACTGCTCCACACCCTGATTACTCAGATCATGGTGTGACAGACTATCACCCTGGACTCAGTTACCTCCTCCAAGCCTGGATCACAGCCTTCACCAGTAAGTAGACAATCAATCTCATCCATTCAATTCTCACCTTGTGCATCTATTTACTATTCTCTCATCCTTTCCTTAGTGGCGTGCCTGACCAAACCGCTGAAGCCTCTTCCGGATCCAGCTCAAACAACCTTTATTGTAATAAACTGTTAAACCTAATTAGTCAAATGGAGTTTCTGCATGTGGGTCAAAACTTTTAAAACTATGACAAAAGTCATCTTCACTAATTGTTACCTCTAAATATGAGTTTTTCTTTATTGCAGAAGCATAACCTCACACTGAAACAATTCAAGAAATCATTCATTCAAACATATAAGATTTGTTCAAACGTTTCATGAGTGATGCATGACTTCCTGTTTATCTGTGGTTTAAACAAGACATGACACAGAGGCCCAATTCTGCTCACTACTTTTAGAAGTTGGAAATTCAAGAGAACATGTCATTCAAGGGAGGCAGATGTCTGTTGAAACAGCTACAGGAAAATACTAGCTTGCCTAAAGTTCTCCATCTCTACTATCAAAGGAACTGACAAACAAATGGACCAAAGTTTATCTTGGTACTGTGCATAGTGAGGAGGGTGGCAGGGATAAAAAAAAAAACTGCCCACAGCTCACTATTAGAGGACCAGAGGAAGAGTCCCATCTTGAAGTTTCCACGACAACCATTAGATCCTATCTACTAGGCAATCAATTTTTTGGGCATTGCCTTTTCTGTCCCACCATCACAAACATAAATCTGAAGATGTATAGGGATTTTAATTGGGACTGTGTGCTTTGGTCCAATCCGAGATGTACAATAAAGGAATCTATTATGATGTATGGTGGATGATATAAATAAATGCCCTGGGAACCCTGTTGAAGTGCATAGCATTCTGAAACCCATTAAATACCAGGACATTTTAAACTAAAACCTTGTATCTTCTGTGAGAAAACTGAACCTTTGTCATTGTTGGGACTTTTAACAGGATAATAATTTTAAACATATGGCCAACTCAACACAGATGTTGTTCACCAGAGACAAAATCAACCTCCTTCTATGCCGTTGTCAGTCCCCAGACCTAAATCCTAAAAGGAAATCACCGTTTTTCCCAGGGTTGCCAATGAGTGTGGAGGGTGCTGAATTATTGCAAAAACGTAAAAGAAAAATGCATTTTGCTTTATGCATGAATTGAACAAGTTTCAATCCATTTTAACAAGATTAATAGGGGTTATGATTACTTCTTTATGCATGTTTAAATTGTAAGAACAAAACCTTTTGTTTGCTCTTCAGAAATCTTTGTCATGTGCTTGACTGTTTTTTTGTGTTATTGTTTAAATCGATCAGAATTGAGTTTAAGGTTAGAGTTCACCAGAGCATATCAGCAATGAGCTGCATGAGTTAAAGACTGTCTGTGTGTTTCTTTGAGCGTTTGCTTGCGAGCACTGGTGTACTGCCAGGATGTGGATGTTTCTATCGCTACTTCCTGTTATGTCTCGGTATATCTGATTGGTTGGTTCTATTCCTGGTAAATGGTGTGAAATGAAATTTGTGCAAACCTAAGCTCATTCCCCTTTAATCTTCAGCCTGTGTGAGATGCACGCTTTTAACCTGTATTCAAACACCCACTCAGTGATTTGTTCTCCTAGAGTAACTGACACAGCATGTGAGACATAAAGAAAGAAATCATCTTGTAATCATGGACCAATTCAATGCAGGTAAATAAAAACAAAGCAAAACTTAATTCTGTTACAATGTTAACTGATGAATCTAATCTGACTTGTACCAGTTTGTTCATTGCCCAAACTGCTCTACAGAGGACGCTATTCCCACTGCTCTCCATCTCAGCAAAGAACCTGGCTCGTTTTAAGTATAAGGTGTAGAAACAGCATTTGTGGCTGAGTCATCTGGCTCTTAATTACTCCTGAAAAACAAGTGAAAGACAAACTTACACCATAATTTAACTAAGTGTGCATTGCAAATGTGAACATAACCATGAGCTACATTTTAAACACATGTTTGCCTAACCTTGCATCTTATGTAGACTCCAAACCATAGAACATTATATAGTTTTAAAATCTGCTCTGTTCCCTCCTGTCTCTAAGCGTCTGCTAGTTTCCCACCTACAGTAGGATAACAAACCATTTTCCCTTAAAGTAGTGCTTGTGGTTGACCCCAATCCGCAGGACAGTCTCCATGGATATCAGCGCTAGCAATTGTGCTGCTACAGAAAAGCAGTCAATAGTTTTATAACTTTACTCATGAAACCTAAGAAACCTGCAGAGACACACATGAGTGAATTTATTAGGTGCACCTTGGCTTTAGAAAGGCCTTAATTCTTCATGGAAGATTCACCAAGGTGTTGGAAACGTTCCACAGAAATTTTGTTCCATACTGACAGGATAACATCAAACAGCTGCTGTAGATATGTGGGCTGAACATTTATGAAGAGAATGTCCTGTCCCACAACATCCCAAAAAAAGCTATTTTTGATTGAGATCTGGTGGAGACAACTTAAGTACACAAGACAGCAGCTTATGAGGATTTGACCTTTGAGAAATTATGGAGCATTATTCTCTGAAAGTAGCTGTCAGGTGATTGGTACACTGGGGTTATAAAGAGTCGGTCAGCAATAATACTCAGGTAGGCTTTGGTGTTTAAACAATAATTATTTTGTACTAAGGGGGCAAAGTGTGGCAAGAAGATATCCCCACACCATAATACCACCACCACCTGAAGTGTTTTTACAAGGCAGGATGGACCTATGCTTTCACATAGTTTACACCTAGTTCTGACCCTACCACCTGCCTTTCTTCCTCATTCTGATTCCTCATCATCACGTCTAGATGCCTTAAAACATTGAGTTGATGTCATGTGTTTGACGGATTCACAATTTGTGCTAACAAGCAATTGAATAAGTGTACCTAATAAAGTGGCCGGTGAATATATGTACTAATTTTAATGCACAAAATCTAAAAAGGGAAGATAAGGGTGATGAAAATGATAAGGTGGAGGAAAATGATAAGGAGGTAAAAAAAAAAACGTGCTTGATGAAACAGTGGTTGTACAAGGATAGAGAAGAGTACTTTCCAGGTACAAAACAGTGGAGGAGAAAAGGAAGGAGTGAAGATTAAAGGGAAAAAAGATAGCTGTGGTGTTCCAGAGACGCAGAACAACTGAACCTGTAGTTAAGGGTCTTGAGGCCATCTTGTCTTGGTTGTTATCCTGTGTGGTGGATAATGTTGTGTAAGTACTGTATTACCAGGCAGCTCCACTGGGGGCGCCGGCCGGTGTAAGCCAGCACGGAAGTGAATAAAGATGGTGCTGTGTTCTTTCCAGTTATCTGCTTGAATAGTTTATTTTATTTGAACTTGTGTACCATACACAACAGAATTTTGGTGACGAGAATGGGATTATTCAAGTTGGAAGACACAGAGCTCACGAACAGAGTGACTCCCTAAAGAAACACCGGTGTGTAAGAAGAAAAAGCCAACGGTTGGTGAGTGGAAGGACCGCCGAACCAGAACTAGCTAAAATGGCATTTGGAAAACCAGAAGATTTTCACTTTGTGGAAAGTGAGGAAAGTTTTGACGACTACTGGGAGCGTCACGAGCAGTATTTTGCAGCAAATGACTTGGATACCACAGAAGAGAAAACTAAGTCGGTGTTTCTCACGGTGGTGGGGAAACGATCACATAGCTTGCTGATGGATCTATGTGCACTGGATAAACCGTCGGAAAAAACCTACGAGGAGTTGGTGGAACTGCTGCAGAGACACTACGTACCGAAGACCAATTTTATTGCAGAAAGGTGCAAGTTTCACGGAAGAAACCAAAAAGATGATGAAAAGATCAGTGAGTACGTAGCTAGTTTACGGAAGTTAGCAGCAACATGTAAATATTTGGGACTTTCCTTAGATGAAGCGCTGCGTGATAGATTTGTCTGTGGGGTAAGGAGCAGTGAGCTGAGAGATGTGCTGCTCAGCACCGCACACATAAAAGACTTGACACTGTCGCTTGCTGTAGAAATGGCGCCTGCCTATGAGGTAACGAAGGACAGTGCACAGCAATTTGCACAGAAAGTTTTCAAGGCCCATGTAGTGAACAAGCAAGCTCAAGATAAGTACTGTGAAGCTGAGAGACGCACAGTTGGTGGAAAGCCCTGCTATCGTTGTCGTGGAAAAGGGCACAGCCCTAATGACTGTAGGTTTAAAGAAAGCCAGTGTCACGAGTGTAAAAAAAAAGGACACATAGCTAAAGCCTGTCGCTCACGCAGAGAAGCAGGTCAGTCGAGGCCGATCAAGGGAAACATGCATCTGGATAAAGAGAAAAGACATCCCTGCGCTCAGGAGCAACAGCCCTGCCATGGTGTCAGCGATATCAGACAGAAGGAGTTCTGCAGATTGCCTGAGCAGCAGTGCTCGAGTGAGGATGCGCACCAGCTTGCAGGTCGAGACAGCACTCATGAGTTGACCAGAGTTGGAGTCGGCACGCAACCCGTGCCGCACCACATCAGAGAGCACAGCGTTACCAGCAATGTTAAGGGTCAGTGCGAAGTGGAAAGGGCACCGAACCATTATACTGTTCCAGAGCTTGGTCTTTTTGAAATGAACGCACATAATGGTGATATTGTAAAACCTTATTATGTGTATGTCAGTGTAAATGGTTCAAGGGTGAAGATGAAACTGGACATTTGGGGCTGCAGTGTCAGTGATATCTGAAAATCTGTACAAGCGCAGATTTAAGTCAGTCAAACTTAGCCCAGCAAATTGCGTACTTAAAACGTACAGCCAAGCGTCATTGCAGCTGATGGGAAAATTTCCTGCCAAAAGTAAAAAGTCATGAGACACTTAAAAAACTAGGACCTGCTAGTAGTAAAACGAAGAGGTCTCGCTTTGATGGGTAGAGATGGTTTAGTCAGCTGAAGCTAGACTGGTCACCAGTGAATAAGGGGATGTAGAAACAGTGGAAGATGTATGCGCCAAGTATGCATCAGTGTTCCACCCGAAGTAGGACAGTTGAAAGATAATCAAGCCAAGCTACATGTAGCTCCAGAAGCCGTACCGAAGTTCCATAAACCAAGAAAATGTGCCATATGCATTAAGAGAAGCTGTGGCAAGAACTGACCAAGTTGGAGGACGAGGGGTATTTCACCTATTAGTTATAGTGAGTGGGCTGCTCCGATAGTGTGCATACCTAAAAAGGATGACAGTGTACAATTGTCTGGAGACTACAAAGTCACTATTAATCCGTGGTTAAATGTGGATCAGTATCCACTTCCTAAAACGCAAGATCTGTTTGCAAAATTAGCAGGAGGTCAGAAATTCACCAAACTAGACTTATCCCAGGCTTACCAGCAAGTCCAGTTGGAGGAAGGCTCTAGGCGATATCTGACAATAAACACTCAAAAAGGGTTGTATCAATACAACAGGTTGCCTTATGGTGTGGCAAGTGCTCCTGCAATTTTCCAGAAAATAATGGATCAGTTGCTTCAAAGCATGGATGATGTGATCTGCTACCTTGATGATCTTTTGATAACGGGTAAAGATGCAGAAAGTCACCTAGCTAACTTAAAGGAAGTTTTTAAGCGGCTAGAAGGTTACAATCTGCAAGTAAAGCGAGATAAAAATGTGAATTATGCAAGACAGTGTATTCATATTTAGGACATGTCATTGATGTCCGAAGGTATTCATCCCATGAAGAAAAGACAAACTGCCATTAAGAAGGCGGCAGTTCCAAGAAATGTAACTGAAAATTAGGTCATTCTTGGCTCTGTTTTTAAACTATTATGGGAAGTTTATTCCAAACCTACTCCACACTGATTCACCTAATGTCAGCATTGCTACACAAAGATGCTGACTGGATTGGTCGGAAAACTGTCAAAAAATGCATTTGAGAATGCCCAAGAAGGCTCTTCAATCTGACAAAGTTTTGGTACATTTTGACGCAGAGCTACCATATCTTAGCATGTGATGCTTCTCCTTATGGAGTTGGGCTGTAATCAGTCACCAAATGAACGATGAAGTGAAAAAACGAATTGCATTTGCATCACGAATGTTAACAAGACAGAACAGAAATTACTTACAGATTGAAAAAGAAGCACTTGGGTTAGTGTTTGGTGTTATGAAGTTCCATATGACTACCCTTCATGAAAGGAAATTCATCTTGGTGACAGTCCACCAAACCATTACAAAAAAATTGGGACCAAAAAACAGGTGTGCCTACCATAGCTGCCCACTAGATTGCAAAGGTGGGCTCTAATCTGGCTGCATATAAGGATGAGATTCAGTACAAAAGATTCTGAACAGCATAGTAATGCAGATGCCTTATCAAGGTTACCACTGAAAACTGCGTGTGGATGTGGTGGTTCAAACCTCATTTACAAGGTAAGTCTCTGGATGAGTTACCTGGAAACTGCAAGGGAGAGGGTAGCTAAAGAACAGACAAGATTCTGTGTTGAAGGTGGTTAAACAGTTGGTGTTGACCGGGTGGTCCTAAACATGTACAGGATGAGTTGCTTAAGCCTTATTTTCAGAGACGATTTGAGCTTACTGTTGAGGAAGATGTCTGCTGTGGGGGTTACGAGTGGTGGTTCCTAAAAAACTAAGGGATAAAATGATTTCTGAACGCCTATGAACACCATGGGGAATAGTAAAGATGAAATCCTTAGCCAGAAGTTTTTTTTGGTGGCCAGCAGTAGATGAGTGCATTGAACGGAAGTCAGCGAGTGTACTATTTGTCAAAAGCAGCGTAGTATGCCTTGTACTGCACCAGTACATCATTGGAAATGGTCTGAGGCACTCCCTGGAGAGGATCCATCTAGATTTTGCAGAGGACCACAAGCAGATGTTTTGGTAGTAATGGATGCCTATGCTAGATGCCAGAGGTTATTCCTATGCATCTACTACGTCAGCTAAAACATTGAGACACTGAGAAATTTGTTTGCAACATATGGTTACCAAAAGAAGTTGTAACAGATAACGGTTCTCAGTTTGTTTCACAAGAGTTTGAGTCATTTCTTGGAAAAATGGAGAAAAATGGAGTGCAGCACATTAAATCACCTGCCTACCATCCAGCTAGCAATGGATTGGCAGAACGATTAGTCCAAAAATCTTAAAAAGTCACTTGCAAAGGAATCGAACATTAGGGGGTATGACACTTGAGCATTGTGTGGCAAATTTCCTTCTAGGTTATCGAAACACGCCCATAACACAACAGGGGAGAAAACTCCTTCTGAGGTTTCAGGACAGGTTCGAACAAGACTTCGATGATCAGACCTCAGTTTTCTCAGAGAATGCAAAACCAAACAGAACAACTGTTTCTTCGTCTTAGAACTTTTGCAGTAGGTCAGCCTGTGTACTGGTAAAAAAATTACAGGGGAGGGGAAAAAGTGGTTGAATGGAGTTGTACAAGAAATTCTGGGTCCTGTAATTATAGTGTTGAAATGAATGAAAAATGTGTTAAAAAACATGTAAATCAGTTGTTGGAGTAAAAGAAATCAGTTGGGAGTACAAAAAAATGGATGTCCAACGGTTGAACCAATACAGACTCTGGTGTCGGGACTTTTTGGGAGGCTGATGAGCTCCATACACCTGAAAAAGGAGATCAACAGATGGAAGAAAACACTGTTGGAAAACTACCCATGGAGTTGTCGTCATCTACAGTGGAAGGGAACACTCGTCCAGTGAGAAACCGGCGACCTCCTGAGAGACTGAACTTGTAAGGACATTTAGAAAGGTTGTTAGTAAAAAAAAAAAAAAAAAGTCAAACTGTAATAAAAAAGTCAAACTGTCATATTGTTAAAAATGATGGGGAAGTGTGGATTTTACAGGGGAGGAGCTGTGGTGTTACAGAGACGCAGAACAACTGAACCTGTAGTTAAGAGTCTTGAGGCCATCTTGTCTTGGTTGTTATCCTGTGTGGTGGATAATGTTGTGTAAGTACTGTATTACCAGGCAGCTCCACTGGGGGCGCCGGCCGGTGTAAGCAAGCACGGGGGTGAATAAAGATGGTGCTGTGTTCTTTCCAGTTATCTGCTTGAATAGTTTATTTTATTAGAACTTGTGTACCATACATAACAATGACAAATGACATAAAAGGAAGACAAATAAAAAGACAGAAGAGAGCCTCTGAAATCAGGACAAAACAAAAGACAGAGTACAAGATGTCAAAGAGAGGAAAATGTAATTGGAGGGGTAAATGGAGATTTAATGGGGAGGAAAGAAGACCAAACAGAGAGAGAGGCAGAGTGGTGTTGACCATCAGAAACAGCTCTAATGTTGGCCACAGGTGCTGCTGACTCCACTGAAGTATAACAGCACCAACAGTGTTTACAGGACAGACAGTAGTGACCTCATCTCACCCTGGGTGCATTTAGACGTGGCGTCAGAGACCTACAGAGGCTAACTAACCTGTGATCTACGTCTGCATCCCTCCGCCCTTTTTATTTGTCCTTTTCTTTTGTTTGAATTTCAGTTCTGGGCAGCAGGCCATCAGGCATGTCATTTCGTCAACACACAGAGACTTGCTCCACTGCAACACTACAATAAAACACTCAGCCAGTGTTTGCTCATACCACCATCCATATTTACATTCAACCTGATCTGTGGCAGAGTCACCTGCGGTTTGGGCCATTGTAAGTAAATGACGATGGATGCACATACTACCTTTTGTTTAAGGGACTGATTACATTAGCTTACCTGAACAAAGAAGAGCATTTGACTTGTAAATTTGTGCCTTTTAGTATTTAAATAACATGGCAACAGTTGCATCCTGTCATAACTGACATTAATGATTTTATTGAACCAAGGTTGTTTTTCCAAAGTTGAAATGATCATACAAAACAAAACTTGAATTAGGTCCACAAACATCAATTCATTGTCTATTTTTTGTAATCCACAGTGGGTCAAAGTTATACATAGAGGCTCAAATATATGCATACAACCTCCCCTGCCATTTGGTTGAATATCTAATTGTTACTTTTTGTAGCCATTAACAAGCTTCTGGCATAATTCTGATTCAGTATTGACTGTTTTACAAAGCAGAATTGTTCATTTTAACTGTTTCTCCATAAGATTGAAGTCAGGACCTTCAACAGCCCAGTCCAGAGGGTCTAATATAGGCTGCTTTAACCAGTAAAACCACTTCTGTTTGGGATCATCGTCCTGATTTCTAGAAGGTCTTAGGGATAGTCAGAAGCATCTGGTCAGATGATCTTAGGGCACAAGTTGGCACATAAAAGTAAATGAGCTGATCCAAATAAGAAGCAGCAAGACCACTGAGAGACTTAAAAACAAATACAATAATTTTAAAATGGAACTGAACAGGAAGCCAAGAAAGAGACGCTAAAACCGAAGTAATGTGCTCTTGTTTACTTGAACCAGTTAAAAATCGTGCAGCAGCATTTTGGACCAGTTGTAAACATGAGAGGGAGGCCTGGCTTACTCTAATCAAAGTAGAGTTACAGTAATCAATGTTCAAGGTGATAAAGGCATGAATCACTCCAGGCAACATCTGGCGGGGAGGGACAGCTGCCTCAGCTGAAACAACGAGGACTTATACAGTACTAACATGTGAGTCACAGGTTTCAGTCTAGGGTCCATTTTTAAACCTAAGTTAGTGATGCTAGATTTTTCATGGGGGGGCAAGGAGGAGAAATCAAAAGAAGGGATACAGCTATAGCCACTGGGCTCAAAAAGCATGACATCTGTGTTGTTTTCATTGAAATGAAGGAAATTCAGTGCCATCCATGTAGTCCAAGCAAGACACCGCAAATTCCCAAGGTTGGCACCTCGCCAGTGCAGATGCAGAGGAGCGGCCCGCAGGGCATAGAACACCAGGTCCGAGGCGACAACCGGCACCAGACAGGAGTCAATGGGGTCCAAGAGACGGCAGAAAACACACAGTCGAGGAATCAATCCAAACCGAGTCAGGAAAATTTCCGGAGATTGGGCCCCACTGGCCTTCAGCTTCATTAACCACCTTCTGCACATACCACAAAGTCTGTGGTACTCCAGTGGGGTGGGTGTGGTGCCTGGCAAAGATAAGCCGGTACACCGGCCAAGAGCGGGGGGAATAATCTTGTCTTTCGTGGTAAAAGTGCAAACATTTGGCCATGGACAAACACAACTCCAGAAGGGCTTGGCGATCATACACCAGTAATGAGTTACGCCAGGAAAAATGTAGAGGAACACCAGCAGAGATAAAACAATAGGCAGCACTAGATGACTCACCACACACACTGGCGCCATCTTATACATAGCAAGAAAGACAATCCTCAGATATGTCCAGATTTCAACCATCAGCTGTTTATTTACGGGCAAACATAAAGAATTTGGAGGAGTTCTTCTTTACTTTTCCATGAACTTTGTGCTTGACTGGCAATAAAACAACCAATCTTTACCATATTAATAGATTTAAAAGCCTCACCTTGACTAATCCAAACAACCTTATTCTCATGTTGGCCAAATGGCTCAAAATTTGTCTCATGTGACCGTAACATTTCTCCAGAAGCCATTTGGCTTGTTCATGTGGTCAGCTCATTTTGTCTGTGTTGGCTCAGGTGCTTTTTTCTTGGTCAGCACCTCCTCAGTTCATGATGTGAAACTGGCAGTGCTTTGGACAGTGATGCTGGTGTTGCAGCAATTTCTGGTTTTTGACATTAATGCCCTCCTCTTTGCTTCAAACTTAAGAATATAGAGTGAAAGCTCATGCGCTAACCCTCTAAACTGATCAAGTGTCAAGTCTGCACCTAGTTTCTGTTGTCACTGTATCAGAGTCTGCTGCAGAGAGTGAGTGTTACAATTGGGTTTGCAGATAAAGTGAAGACAAACACAGTAACCATTACTAATACCTGGTTCACTCGATAAGATCTTCAAATGTCGGCTGATTTTCAAAACCTGAGAGATCCCACACATGACGATACAAAATCGTACATATAACAAGTTTGGTCCTACAGTGTGTGGTGTCCAGTCCCACGGAGAGCACAACACAGCACACACAAACAAATTTCACTCACAAACATTCAGATTTCTGATTGGCTATACGTCACATTCAACAGGCTGCATGCTCGTTTGTCCTCGGGGAACACACGAGGGCCAAGACAATCTAACATGTTGAATATCCCCAATTTGAGGTTGGAGTGGTCCTGACGTCCTTCAGAGCAGCCTAGGTCACTCTTAACACTCCACACACAGCAAGAATATCTTAAGAGCCATCACGATGATCATGGCATGTCAGAAGCCGAAGATGGAGTCGAAAATTGGTACAAAATCCTGCCATGTGAACCAGGCATAAAGCAAAAGCCTAAAAAGCGACTAGAGCCATGCCAAACTGTGCTGAGTACGGACTAGTGAAAAAGAGGCATTTCAGCACAGATGTTGTGGTTAAAATACATGAGTGGAAATTTTGTCAGCTGGTGTATCAATACGCCAACCTCGTAGTCCTTCATGATCTTAATTGGCTAATTTTTACACAATTTCACACTTGGTTAGTTCTCTGACAACTAAAACATAAAAATATATGGGTTAGAGGAGCTTTTTTGAAAGTTTGCTAAATTTATATCCAGTTTTTCTGAGCAAAAAGAGTAGAAGTTATCAAAAGCCAGGTTGGAAATGCTAAACGATGTCATTGTCAATAAGCAAATTAAAAAATTACTTGAGGATCTATAAAATATTAAAGACTTTATTTCATAAAAAGATTGATAAATAAGGAGATCTAGTTCAGAGTAGTTCTGTGAACTTAGTTCAGATTGTTTAGGCAGTGAACGTTGAACATGAAATACCTCAGTTTGAACATTGTGAAGTGAAAGATCTAAATGTCTGTAATGAATGAATTTAAGTTGATCGTTTTTGGTTCTAAGCACATCTGGGGAGTCTGCCTCTAACTAATGGTAGAATTACAGTGCCTTGCGAAAATATTCGGCCCCCTTGAACTTTTCAACCTCTTGCCACATTTCAGGCTTCAAACATAAAGATATCAATTTTTTATTTTTTGTGAAAAATCAACAACAAGTGGGACACAATCGTGAAGTGGAATGAAATTTATTGGATGTGTAAAACTTGTTTAACAAATAAAAAACTGAAAAGTGGGGCGTGCAATATTATTCGGCCCCCTTGCGTTAATACTTTGTAGCCCCACCCTTTGCTGCAATTACAGCTGCAAGTCGCTTGGGGCATGTCTCTATCAGTTTTGCACATCGAGAGACTGAAATTCTTGCCCATTCTTCCTTGTAAAACAGCTCCAGCTCAGTGAGGTTGGATGGAGAGCGTTCGTGAACAGCAGTCTTCAGGTCTTTCTACAGATTCTCGATTGGATTCAAGTCTGGACTTTGACTTGGCCATTCCAACACCTGGATATGTTTATTTGTGAACCATTCCATTGTAGATATCCAAAACCCGCTTTAAACTTATCCACAACGGTATCTCGGACCTGCCTGGTGTGTTCCTTGGTCTTCATGATGCTCTCTGCGCTTTGAACAAACCCTGAGACTATCACAGAGGAGGTGCATTTATACGGAGACTTGATTACACACAGGTGGATTCTATTTATAATCATCAGTCATTTGGGACAACATTGGATCATTCAGAGATCCTCACTGAACTTCTGGAGTGAGTTTGCTGCACTGAAAGTAAAGGGGCCGAATAATATTGCACGCCCCACTTTTCAGTTTTTTATTTGTTAAAAAAGTTTGACACATCCAATAAATTTCATTCCACTTCATGATTGTGTCCCACTTGTTGTTGATTCTTCACAAAAAAATAGAATTTTATATCTTTATGTTTGAAGCATGAAATGTAGCAAAAGGTTGACCAGTTCAAGGGGGCCGAGTACTTTCGCAAGGCACTGTAAGTTGGTTTAGGAATGAATTTAATTTATGGTTCGGCACTGAAGAGGGGACAGTTGCTCAAGACTTAAGAGTTCTTTAAAGGTTGTCAAGTTTAATGTGGAAATGTCTGTGAGCAAATCTCTAAACTAAACATATGAAATACGCCAAAGGAATCCCAAAGAAAGTGAGAAACAAACCTCAGGTATCCTAGCCAGTAATCGTGCAATAAAGGCACATCTATAAATGTACAAAGGGGATTAATGGGTCCAAATAGGCTTAAGGAAATCAACAGTCTGTGATTCTTCTTTAGCCAAAAATATTAACAACCAAATTTCAAACACATGACTCCCTACATTAAATTAGGGTACAGAATAGGAAAGGCTATTAATACGAAACTTTGGAGTCATCTTTGACAGGAAATTGTGTGTTTTTTCTTAGATTACACAAGCCTCTAAATCAGCCTTGTGATCTGAAAATATATGCAAAATAAAAAAAGGATTTTCTTCCTGATTCATGTCTTTGTTTCTTTTAGATTGATCTTCTGTAATGCCCTTCTAGCCTTGTTTCTAACTGGCACCAGCACGCAGTTAGAGTATTGACTGGTGCCACACAGAGAGATCACATTTCTCCTCTTTTAGTCTCTCCAAAATGGCTTCCTGTAAAAGTAAGACTCGCATTTAAAGTCTCATTTATACAAAGAACTTAATAGCCAAACTTTTGCAACAAACTAAATTTATGTTCTTGCGCATTTGGAAAGTATTTATTTATTAAATAAAAATTAAGAAAATATACAAAATATACAAACAAATTATAGATCAGGAAATTTAAGTGCACCTCACAATGCAATACCGTGTAGAGGAATCTTTAGCAGCAACATAAGAATTTGTCAATTTCTGCCTGACTTTCTCAGTCAGCCCCATTTGCTGAGTTAACTTTGGCCCATGTTCTGTATACAGTTTTTTTAGTCCATTGAGGTTAGCAGAAATTCATTCATCGACAGTTTTCTAAAGGATCAACTGCTGGATTTTAATCAGGTTGAGGTCTGGCCAATTTTGGGATGATTATCCTGATGATGGCCAGGTTTGAGAGGAGTTCATGTTCGATCCAGTAAGTGGATGGTACCCTGGTTCTGCGGCTGCCAAACAAGCTCTAAACATAATCCATCCACCAGCATGCAAATGCTGTTCAGAGAGACGTGGCTTCCTCTGACATTTCTCTGAACATTGCAACCTCTCACATTGGGGTGAATTTGGAGAGACACCCACTCCTTGTAAGACTGGCAGATATCTTCACATTTCTCCCCCTTTGGCTAGCCTTTCACTCTCTAGTATGATGGATTCCAACTGTTTGCAAATGGCCTCAGAACCCTTCCCAGATAAATAAGCAGCAACAGCTCCTTCTCTGAGACCATTGCTGATGTCTTCTCCATTTGGCATTGTGTTCAAACCTGTAATCTTCAGAGCAGCAAACTGCCAAAAAACCCTGGTTTTCTCAAGGTGCTCACACTGATGATAATCAGTTAATAGGTTTTAACATGCACAGCTTTTTCATTTTAGCTTCATCTTTGTTTTATTAAAAGCGATAAGGTATTTTTTAAACCTGATAAAAAACTGATTGTTTTATTAGGTGCATCCAGACAGGGTGGGCTCTTTTTTCCTGTGATGGTTAGAGAAGATAATTTAGCCATGGACATCAATTTTGTTCTATTTTATTTACAGGAAAACTATTTGAGTTTGATTTTGTGCAGCTTTATGTTTTTGTAGATCAACATAGCTTTATCATGGAGGAGGATAATCTGATTCCTCACAATAGAAGGCAATACAAACATCCCAACAAAAGACATCTAAAATCAAATGTGGATGAAGCAAAGTAAATTTGTAAAAACAAAACAAAACAGGTTTGACCTTTTGAGTGAATATGCTTTGGTTGTTAAAACCACTCTGATACACCAAGGAAAGCTTTGAATGGAAATAATCAATATTTCTAAATAAATGAACTTGCTAAATTAGATAACCCGCCATGCAATCCATCATCCTTTGATTTGTAATGAGAGCATAATTTACTGATTCTATTACAACACAGTAATTTAATAAAGAGATGGAACAGAATGGTGGTCCCGGATGTGAGGTCACTGAAACCCTAAACCTTCCCAACAGCAGAACAATAGCAAAAATACAAACACCACGAATACAGAAAAAAGAAAAACCTCAAGACCACAATTCTTAGAAAGCTGCTTCCTCTGGTGTGCTGAGAGGAACAGCAGGATCACCATGAGAACCAACAAGGCATACGTTGGCAGGAGACGATGTTCCTGATGCAAATCAGCTATTGACTGTGAGGGAAAAAAGGTTTTCGGGCACAAAAAAGCACACTGGCCCAAAATCAACACTGCTAAGGGACTTCCAGTTCAACAAATCTCTGATTGGCTGCCTCCTACTTGTGTTTGTGTGTGGGTGAATGTATGTGTAAATGTATGTGTAAATGTGTGTGTGTGCAGGGGTTGTACCACTTTCATCCTCGCTGTGAGTCATCCCTCTAACTACCCAGCAGAACTGTGACACTTGTCGCCTCTACTGCAATTACCAAATTAGACGAGCTGTGATCATGGAGGGTGATGTCTCTCACTTTCCAGTTACATTTTCCAGTTACAGTCAGAGACCCATTTTATGGTCCAAGTTTTAAACTGTTCTGTTATACAAGCAGCTTCATATACTAGAAACAAACTGAAGCAAACTTGCCCCTTTGGAAGCATTTTCTGCTCCAGGTTGGAGATAAATTGCTTTAAACTCAGCTGGTCTCCCCATTGCGGCTCCTGTAACATGGTTATTTCTGTGAATGAAATCTGAAGGATCAGAAGTACAGTACAGTGCAACAGTCCTGAAGTCTTTCCAAGATGCCCAACGTTTCTGTAATGTTGATCGATACTAATCTGTGCTTTCTGAAAACCTTTCATTGGCCTTTGGTTGCTTTTTTTCATTTAAAGTCAGCACTTTACAATTACAACACATTGTTTGATTAAAAAATAAAAATAAAAAGTCGTGTCAGGCTTACTTTGTTTTTTCTAAAACAGAGATGAACTGGAAAACAACCAACAAGGTTTGCCTAGGACCTTATCCTTCATTTGCTCACCTAACAACGTTTTGAGTATTCATCTTGTTGGTGCTAAAGTCCAGCTTCTTGGCAGCCAAACTGGAATCACTGACATTAATTAAGTTAACAAAATAATTTTGAACAAACTGTCTTTTTATAAAGATTCCGTTTAAAACAAATAGTGATGGGACTTATGGCTCTTTGAAGGGATCTTCAGGATCTGTTCCCCTTAAAGAGCCGTTAAATTTATCCATTTTTAAAAATGTGCATATTTCGAGGAACGAGCTATTTTATCCTTAATATTGTGTTAAATATAGAAATATTTGGGAAACCTGTAATGTGTGGGTAAAATTTACAACTAAAGCTAAATCATCTGTATTAAGTTTAATATTATTATTTAAAAGGTATAAAATAGAACCACAGTTGGTTCGTGCAAAAAAATCTATTTATGTATATATTTTCCATAAAATTAAGTATAAAATACTTGTACTCATCTTTTTCTGCTTCATCCGGGACCGGGTCGCAGGGGCAGCAGACTCAACAGAGAAACCCAGATGTCGCTCTCCCCAGACACCTCCTCCAGCTCCTCCGGGGGGAGCCCAAGGTGTTCCCAGGCCAGCCGAGAGACATAGTCCCTCCAACGTGTCCTGGGCCGTCCTCTGGGCCTCCTCCTGGTGGGACGTGCCTGGAACACCTCCCGAGGAAGGCGTCCAGGAGGCATCCGGTATAGATGCCCGAGCCACCTCAACTGGCTCCTCTCGATGTGGAGGAGCAGCAGCTCTACTCCGAGCTCCTCTTGGATGGCCGAGCTCCTCACCCTATCTCTAAGGGAGTGCCCGGCCACCCTACGGAGGAAGCTCATTTCAGCAGTTTGTATCCAGCGTCTCGTTCTTTCGGTCATGACCCAAAGTTCATGGCCATATGTGAGAGTAGGAACGTAGACCGACCGGTAAATCGAGAGCTTCACTTTTCGGCTCAGCTCTCTCTTCACCACAACGGACCAGCACAGCATTCCCATTACTGCACAGCCGCACCGATCCGTCTGTCGATCTCCCGCTCCATTCTTCCCTCACTCGTGAACAAGACCCCAAGATACTTGAACTCCTCCACTTGAGGCAGGAACTCCCCTCCAACCTGACGAGGACAAGTCACCCTTTTCCATCGAGAACCATTGCCTCAGACTTGGAGGAGCTGATCCTCATCCCAGCCGCTTCACACTCGGCTGCGAACCGCCCCAGTGCATGCTGTAGGTCTTGGCTAGAGGGGGCCAGCAGGACCATGTCATCTGCAAAAAGAAGAGAGGAAATCCACTGGTCCCCAAACCAGACCCCCTCCGGCCCTTGGCTGCGCCTAGAAATCCTGAAAAGTTATGAACAGGACCGGTGACAAAGTACTGCCCTTAGACCGGATGGGCCTCTGACTCTGTACTCCTGGCGCAAATAGAAAATGGAACCACAATATGTTCATGCAAAAAAAACTTTTTAGGTATATATTTTCCATAAAATCAAGTATAAAATATAAAACATAAATATGAAATACCCATGTAGTTCTTTACTACAAGAATTGTGTGCATTAATAGCATTTTAATGTTGTATGGAATATAAAAACAAAATACAGAATACAAAATAAAACAAAATAGAAGATAAAAAAGCGCACTTGAGTTGCTTTGGCAGAAATAAAAATATCACCAACTGCAGCATTAAATACAACTATTAATGCAACGCAACAATGGCAAACAACACTTAACTGGAAACATTAACCAAATAAAGTGTGCAGACGTTTTGTTGCGCCACTTATTGTCTCTTCCTCGAGCAAGGAGTATGCCGTGACCGTCCTCCTCCTCTCTCCTCCCGGGTCGCACGCAGCACCGCATCCCTGCCGTCATAACATGTAACATCTACCTCTGAGGCGTAGGCTGTCAGAGATGAAAAGTCTATCCTTTGGTTTGTGGATCCTGGATGTTTGAGAATCTAAACTAACATTTTAATTGTACAATTGCAAGGAAGGAGATGGGCTCAGCTTTACAACATTTAGGGCGAATGTGGAGTAGAGCCTCTTCTCCTCCACACTGCATACTGTCAGTTGAAGGGTTTCCAGTGTCCAATGTTGATGCCACTCTTTAGAGGTTTCCCAGGCACTAACTTCTAGAACTCAGGTAGACCAGGAACTTTCTAGATAGATTATATATGTTTTCTGGGCTGGGAACACCTTGGGTTCCCCCAAAATGAGCTGAGTGTTGCTGGTGAGAGGGCTGACTGGGTTTAGCTCCTGAACCTTTTACCTCTGGGACTGTGACTCCAGTCCAAATGAGCGATCATCCAGACAGACAAGCGAAGGATAGATTCATGAAAGGATGGAGATTATTTCAAAACCAACAGAGGAGTTTCATGACCTCATCGTTAGTCACCAACGCTTCACAGAGTCTTGTTTCCATGTATGTTCAGTACTGAAAGTGCCACATGCATACAGCATCAGCAATGCATGTATTTCCAGATGACTGCCTGTTGCAGTTAACAAAGCAGTTACTTTTCCTGTGCATGCTCAAGCATTTTTATGACTTCAAGAAGATCTAAACTCAGAAATGCTGGACACCAACAGAGGGGAATACATTCAGTAAAATACTCTCATTATTTTATGGTAAATAATAATAATCTACTGCAGTGGGCATGCATCTTGTCAGACCAGCTGTTTAGTCATTTTTTCCAATGCAGCTGCGAACCACAGTGATTACTGACCACACAGGCTCTGAAGTGCTGCTAATCAGAACTCCTCTGGAGGGTAATTAAACCTTCAGTGCTACCTCTTTTACATCCACCTTCCTCTGTAGCTGCTGTTTATCTTTTTGTCCCATCATCATCCTTTTCCTGCCTCCCTCTCTATACTCCTACTTCATTTATGTCACTCTGTTGCCCCCTTACAACTCCACAACTCTTGTTTTCTCTGCAGCTTCCAGCATCCTTTTTTTCCTAGGTTGTATTTTTTTAGGGGTTTCTTCATTAGCAAATTTGTTATTAGGTGGTTGGAAGAAAATGAAACAAATTGCCTAGTCACCTCTGGGTGTACAAGGTTTTCTGATGTAATTGTAATGTAGTGAAGGTAACCAAAACAGCTGAATTTGACTGGGTTGGATCAAAAATGATTAGCTTGGCCAAAATGGATCCTATATACAGTAGTTTGACTAGTTTTTCTTGTAGAAGTGTATTGCAGTGACAGTTAATGGTAATTGGCTAGAGGTAAAAATAAACTAAAATGAACTGAATTGAATGAAAATCTTGATCACAATAAACTAAAGCAGACAGAAAGTTGGGACAGACTTGCAGCAAATAATAATAGATCAGAGTCTGACCCAGACCAGCAGAAGTGGTTCTGGAGGCTATACCAGTTACAAAGATTAAAAAGATGTTGAGTTCTGTGAAGTTATCAGCAGTCAATATTTTACCTGCAAACAACACCTGTTTGAAAAAATCTGTTTTAAAAAAATCGGAAAAGATGGAACAAGACCACAGAGTTAGTTATTGCCACCATACATCCAGCAGATCTCCTTTCTATCGCATAACCCTTCCTTGTCACTCTTTAATATATCTTTAATATATCCTAATATATCCAGTGGCTGATTTCCGTATGAGCAACATGGCTCACACCCCAGGGTGTGACAGCCGAGGGGGCACCACAAGCAGCAGAAAAAAAAGCAAAGAAGTTAAATATCAGTTGCAGCCGCAACATGTTTTATATTTCTTAATTGCTTGTCGAGTCATTGGGGAATGGGGGCCAAAGGTGGCTAATGATGTTAAATTGCATATCATTTTTTTTCTGCTTCTGTCACAAATCACCCTCTAGACTTGGCTCCATTTCCTCCCTGCACTCTTATGTTCACTGCTCAATGTTCTGGATAGCAGGCCCATTTACCTTCAGAACCTCTAGTCCTTTCAGCTTCACAGTTTCACCAGTCTCCCTTTCATTTACAAACATTAATTTTGACAGCTGTTAACTTTACTTCCTCATCTCTCAGGACAGTTACTCCATGCGTGTAACATTCAAGTTAAATCAAAGCAAAGTTAAAAAATACAGGGGGGTTCTAATAAGGGTTCTGGTCATATACAAACAACCATGGATGCATATACTAAATTATAAACTTATCATCTGCTAACAACATAAACCCTTGAACACTCATTTATACTGAGAGGATGCTGTTAATTACCGCATCTGGTTTTAATCAAAGATACAAACAACAAACACTACCAAGAAAAAACCACAAAAACGAAAAAGAAACTAACAGAAATCTCAACATAAATCTTTGTATACCCTTAAAGCAAAGAAAAATCTGCATCACTCCTTAGATTATGTGTCTGTGATTAAATCCAGAAATGAAAAAAAAACAGTCTGCAAATGAGTCCCAAATAAAACCGACAAAATATGTTGTTCAGTTATCCCTGCAGCTTGCTCAGAGTCCAAATCCAAAACAAAGGTCCACAAAAATCCCACCCAAAAAAATGCAAAGAAAAAATTAATAGCAGTACCAAAAAAAACCCATAAAAGAGCAATAAGCACCCCACAGTGTTTTAATGCCCTCCTCGGCGGCGTCTTCTTGCTCCAGCCTGGCGTTCACACGTTTTACAACGTCTCTAAGAACCGGACTCTGTTCTGCGGTTCCATGCCACTGCATGTAGAAGTCTGCAAGCATTCCTGGATTTTATTCTTTCAAGTAAGCTGTTGTTTCTAATCAGGCACCTCCAGCTGCACAGCTCTAAAACTTCTGAGCTGTCAGTAACGTGATGCAAATCATCACGCCCCTTTCCTCCTATAATCAGCTTTAGCACCTAAATTTCCCACAGCTGCAGTTTATCAGTCAATAAACAGTGACTTAACCTGGGTATTTATTTTCCCTTTGTTTATATATTATATATAACTTACATGAAAGCCATGACCATGAACAAAGCCAATGGTTATGTTATAAACTTTGTTCAAATAGCTTCCTCTTCTTTTTATTTCAGATCCCAATACTGTCTGCAAACATCATAGTTTTATTTATTACGAAAATGCAGTACTCTCAACAAGTATATATGATATAAAAAATGTGTTTCTTTGTAACAACATACACTTCAATATAAATAAATTTAGACTTAGAAATATACATCAAATGCAAAAAAAGCTCCAGTTTTAAAGGTTTTCAAACAGCACGATTCATTGTGAAACTTCTGAGACCGGAGTTGTTTTAAGTTAGGCAGAAATCCACTTCAGGAAAGATAGCTTCAGTCTAACAAGTCACCAACAAGAGTCACCAATAAGAAATAATACCTGTTTTTGACTAAATCAGATGGCCCTGTTTGTTGCAAACGTAATGGTAAGACACTGACTGCTGATAACTACTCCACAGAACCCCACGTCCAACATTACTAATCTCTAACATTAGGTTATAATATTATATACAGCAGATATGTAACAACGTTTCCACAATGATGAGATTTTCCTCAACATTTGAAGCAAAGTTGGTTTGTGAGAATTCTGTGAAAATGTGAAGTTTTACATTTAAAGTTCTCTGGTTAACACTAAAATATGATGAGCCTGCTATGAAAGACGTTAATATAATTGTTCACTGTAGCTACAGAAACTTTAAAATAGCCTTTAGCAAAACTGAACATTACAGATCCATTCATGAGGGACCTATTTTGAATGTAAACTCTAATGTAAGATGCTTTAGGGAAGTGCAAGATGTTTATTCTAGAAAAGGAATCATGCATCTCTGTTAAAACTCCAAGGTTACAGCCAACAATTTGACCGTTTTCAAAACCTATAAAGAGCACCTGTTTCCTGATGATAGGCACAGTGTCCTTTAATTCCAAAGGTCCATAACAGTGATTAATCAGATCAGTAAATTTCTCGACTGTAAGTCACACAAGCGATTGACCTTTTTGATGAAGAAGGAGAGAAAGGAGTGGGAAGACCTTTCTATATGCAGTAAAGAAGGACATGGAGGCCTGTGGGTTTGCAGATGAAGAGGGAGTGGCAAAAATGAACCAGCAGGCGAGTAAAGCTCAAGCTCTCATCCATCCATCTACCTTCATGGTTGAGGTTTAAACTACACTGCTTATCTTTCAGAGGAGGTCAAAAATAATGTAACAAAGAAAACAGAAAGAGGAGGTTCTGGATCGAAAGCTGGGCTATTTGCTTGCCATGTTATAAATGATGCATATTATGGAGTTTACAGGAGGGGAGTCAAGGTCATAGAACACATTGATCTGGCTTTGCCAATTTTTATTTTTTATTGAGTGCTGATAGATTCTGTTGTGAATTTGGTGGCATTAAAAAATAAAGAGATGGGCAAAAGGACTAAGATCAGTTTGCAAACGGCTGCTTTTTAAAACACAAAACCTTTTGTAGGAAAGTTGGTTCATCATATATCAACATTTCTATTTATGCAGGAAATATTTAGCTAAAAAACGGCCTGCATCCATAGTGTCAAAACTGTATCAATTAACAGCCCAATAACAGGCAGTGAACAGATTTTAGACCTTAATCAGATTTTCTTTCTAGCCATAATGAGATTGTTGTTTTGTTTTTGCAATTGCTTTCATTTTTAGCCCTCATTAAGTGATTTTATTGCCTAAAATCCGCCAGGAGAAACAGGATCTCATGTCTCTGTTACCAAGGAAACCAAACCAATACAGCGCCGATCAGATGTTTACATACCTCCATCATAGGCATGACAGTCACATTAATGATACATCTAAACCATTCTTGTTATTATATCATACGGCTGCAATAAATTTAATGAAAAATAATTGAGTGCTCCATGTTGACATGATTTTTGGATTTTTTTTTCCGACTTTTCAATAAACAGCTCAGTTGATATTTGAATAAATGTTCCCTTGCAGGTTGCAGAATTTAGGCAGGACATCTGACCACTCTTCGCGGCAGAGGTAATTGACCTCATTCATACTGCTTGCCTTCCTGCCCTCATCTTCCAACCCTCATCTTTACACCTCCAAACATTCTTCTTCTCCTTGTGTCTAAACAGCTTTAGTCTCATCTGACTGTAAAACTGTTCTCCAAAAGGCACTGACTTGTGCATGTGGGCAGCGGAAAATTTCATTCAATCCTGAAGATGTCAATTTCGGAACATGGGCTTCCTTCTTAGTCAGCAACCTCCCAATCCATGTTTATGCTGCTCTGGACAGTAAAACCCGTGTACCAGAATCCTCCAGTTTATGATAGGCTCTGTGGTTCCTGGGTTGTTCCTAAATATTCCGACCTTTCACCTGAGATTACAGTTTGGGACAGACGTTTGAACTTTGCACACAGTTGGGTGTTCAAATGGAAAATATTCCAGTTCCCAGTTTAGGACAGGTTTGAGCTTTTTTTGTTGCTTGTTTGTTCCTGAACATCTAACTAATCTCCTTTTATCTGACCATGACAGTTTGATTAGTTCATTGAATACATTGTGTGTCCAGTTTTTGTCTTCAAAAATAATTAGCAATATGCTGTGCAGTCATTCCACCCCAGAGAAAGAATATTTCCAACACATGAACAAAAGCCATGAATTATCCTGACATTAAGGCTGATGATGAACAAGAGTAAATTTCTGACTGGATGTCATGTTTAAATGGATGTACAATACATTTTTGATGTTAAATTAATGATTTTAACCTTAATCAAGCATTATTAGCGACTTCCTCAGTCATTTTTATTTAGATGAAGTTGTACTGATTTGAGACACGTCATGTATTGTTAATGTATCGATTAAAAGTCAATAAAAGAGATCACAGAAATGTTAAAATCTGAATTAATTCCATATTTTTCCCAAGCCATCAAAACTAATTGCAAAGAAAGAACTTGAAGAAATTGACAGCATGAAAATCTAAAATGCCTGAAGGGCAGAATAACCCATAACATTAAATCAAATCTATCATTTCAGTTATTTAAGCCTCACTGACCATCTGTACAACTGAGTTTACAGGACATTACAGTAAAACCTGAGGATCAATGTCTGCAAAAGGCAACGAAAACAAGCATGTTGAAGGTTTTCCAGTCCTTGTTATATTATCACCAGACCAAAAAAATATGTAGCTATTTCATTCAGAAATACAAGTAAAAATACCAGTTTACAGATGTTGCATATCTGGCAACATGTAGCTTAATTTCTTTTAAACAAATCAAGACAAAATTCACGCATTTCATAAAGGGACAAACTGCTTTTGGGGGAAAAAAAAAGCTAAGTCTAAAAGCTGAACTCCCAACTTCATCTGGCTTAACTTTAAGGTTAAACGTCACCATGCTGAGGCATTCAGACACATAATATTTAGTCTTTAAAAAAGTTGGAGCCGGTATGTTCCACTCAGAAACCAAAGCAAAAAACTGGAGACTGCAGGAGCTGATTTAATAGTTGAGACTCATGATTTATTAATATTCTGCAGTCAATAAGCTCAGAGCTTGTGGCAGCAGGGACGCAAAGTGACCTGCCATGTTGTAGCTAATGCAACGCTGCCAACTCTTCCTGATTGTGGGGCAGTTTTACAACAAGTTACTGGAAGCAAAAATGAGGCTGTTAGAAGGAATCAGCTCATGCCAGATTACAAAGGAAGAGCAGACGATAAGTTGCAGCAGGTTTTATCAAGTCACTCACTGAGATAGATAGATAGATAGATAGATAGATAGATAGATAGATAGATAGATAGATAGATAGATAGATAGATAGATAGATAGATAGATAGATAGATAGATAGATAGATAGATAGATAGATAGATAGATAGATAGATAGATAGATAGATAGATAGATAGATAGACCACAAAAAGCTTTACTCACTTTCTACAGAGCTCTAAAATCCTCCTTATTTCCCAAATAAGCGCGTTTCCAGACAAAAAGTTGAACAATGTCATTGAACCTCCAACAAGAAGCCGGCAGTGAGCGCAGCAGAGCGGGCAGCGGAGCGCAGCGGGGCGCAGCGGGTCCACCCTGCGCACTGAGACACCACCACTTCACTCAGACTCAGAGAGGAGGAGTTACGGGTTTTTTCTGCTCTGCCTTCCTCTATATTCTCTCTCTGCGTCTGGGTAGAGCTCACCGTGATCCCGTGGCTCTAAGCTGTTTGTGTTTGGATTTTAGAGGATCATTAGGAGGATTTACACGGACAATAAGGGAATTAAAAATAAATCTCAGTAAATTATATATCATGCGGTAGCCTACACATCCTTTCCATTTAACCAAGTAACTAAAATCACTTATTCAGTTCCAGTTTAACCGTTTCCCTGATCGTTATGCTTTTTCTCTAACCTTTAATCTGTTTTGATTGTTTTAAGAGCTTCTTTTTAATATCCAATCCTAACCATGTTCTCTTTAACATACACTGAAAACCGCTGAATGCAGAACTCAATCTTACTAAAATCAGAAGCAGATCTACAGGAAATCCCCCACATTTTTTGTTGAGAGCTTGCATGTTCACATTTTGAGGTGGCCGGCAGGGTTGCAGCGTTTCCAACCTTTGAGTGGGGCTTGGAAAGAGATTTGGCCTGTTATAGAGGTCAATTTAAATAAACGTCATGAAAATTGCATAATAAAGGTTTAGAAAAACATGTCCCCAGTCCGAACAAAACCCATGTCATGATTTGGTCACTAAGAAGTGTTAGACAACAAAGCTCAGCAGCATTTAATGCTTCTAAAGAGACTGAGGACATTTAAAATTAATAAAAACATTGTCATTACCTTCTACAGCTGCATCATCCAGCATCCTGACCAACTTTTTTACTGTGTGATGTAGCTGCAGCACTTCCATTGTCCAAAATCATCTGCAGAGAGTAGTCTGGATTAAAGAGCAGCTTGTTAAAGCATAGTCCTGCAGGATGTCTCTGCACCAACAATATAGCCAGCTTAATCATCTCTGATAACACTGATGCCCAGCAGAATTTTCACTCTTAAACCTCCAGTTGTAAAGACTCAGAAGTCTGAAGTATAAAACATCAAAACTTAGGAACAACTGCTGTCCTGAACAAATCAGGATGATTAACTCTTCTAAAGATCCATGTCAAAAATCAGGTCTTCACAGTACCTTACTATAGTGCATGTGAACTGTATGTCTGTGTTTACAAACCTTTTTAATGTGCCAATTCATATTGTTTTGTTCATATTGTTATCCTATTGTCTGTTTTTCCCAAATTTGTTTTATTTTTTTAATATTGTTGCTTCAGATGGAAGAACAGCATGGTGTTTGCTTGGTGCGTAAAGTTAGATTAAATAATATTTCAAAAATCTTTTTGTAACATTCAATAGAGGAAGAATTTTTAGTCAAACATGCAAATATACTCAATAGTTCAGCAACCCTACGTCTTATGGAGTAGCAGGAAAAATCAAAGACTGACGAGCTGAGTAAGAATGGATATTGTTGAGAAATGCTCAGGAATATTATCTATCGGTGTATCATAGGTCAAACCCATACCTGCAATATATTAAATTGGCCTGTTGATAAAGTAATCATCTGGAGTTTCTGAAACGAAGAACTTGTGCATTTTGAAAATTTGATTTGGTGGAACCACAAATAAGGAGTTCCTGAAGGAATAAAACTGTATGAAAATGTATAAAGTGTGAAAGCTTGTTCAAATCATGTTATGACATGAATTAGGATAAATTTAATTTTAATGCAAAGCTAAAAAGAGTTTCCCATAACAAGATGAAGAACATTTCTTATAATACCAACAGATTTCTTTACTATACATCAACCCCGCGCCTGAGATGAGACCAGCTGGGTGAGCAGCCTTTTAATACCATTGAGATGTTACAGTAATTTGTGTTGTCCAGTTGTCCATTAAGCTCACCACTAGATGATGCTGTGGTGTTTAATTGTTTCTTGGAAATGCTCCAAATTAAACCTGGTTAGTGTTCATGGTTAAAATGTGCAAGATGTGATGCTAAAATACAAGACATGTTGTTGTAAGATACCTAAACGCCTGTAACGTGCTGCACATTAAAAACACAGCAGTGTGTTGGTGGAGCCAAATGCCATCTTAATCACATACAATCATGTGTTTTAGTAGATTTAGTTAATATCAGTAAAGTAAATGTACTATAAAACACTAGTAGTCTTGATGGGATTCGATTTGGCTTCAGTTTGAGACTTCTGTGTGTTTCTCCTTTCATTCACATCACCACCACCAAATGTTGAAGTTTTTCCACTTAAAAATGACACAACGCTGATGATGTCCAGGCTGTTTGGTCTGCATTTAAAAGAACAGTGTGAGTGAACCAAACCATAATGAAGGTGTGACAATTTCTGGCGTTCCCACTCAGTCCCACAGAGTTCTTCTAACGCTATCCTGAAGGGAAAATGCCCTGAATCCAATGGAAGCACTGAGGATGTATTTAGTTGTTAGAGATTATCAGTTATTAAATCTTAAATACAAAGTTGAAAACACTTTTACAGTACGTTTTCAGAACCTAAAATTGTCCTGTATTAGTTGTACAATATCTCTTTACATTTAGTGGTTTTACATTTTTGAAAAATTAGCAAGCAGCACCTGCACCAGAGCAAGAAGGGACATTTTTCACCCTTTGCCATAATAAATAATTCAGAGAGAGTTTAGATGTGCACTGAGTGCAGCTGAGTCGATCAGTGTTGTACAATGTTCTTTACTGAGAATAAACAGCTGCTTCCGTTTTATTCTGAAAGCAGAGAGTAAAAAGACAAATTAACTGGTGACTTAAATAAAAAGTGAAGTTTAAAGTAAAGCAAGTGTGGGACACATTATATCAAGCAGGAGATCAAGCCTTTGTTCCCTTTCAAATCTGGTCATTCTACCCTTAAACATATTTAAAGATTAAAAAATCGCATCCTACAGGTACTTTTGTGTCCATGTAAACAGAAAAAATAAAGCAGTTACATCCGAGGATGAGAGGTATTTAGATTTCATTGTGTGGCTTCTTCACAAACTCAAAATCTCAGTGCACGTAAGCCCTGCAGGTCAGTTCAGGCATGTTTCTCTACTTAAAGACATAATCATCATGGAGGAACACGGTTCAGGAAGCAGCAGCATCTGTTCTGAACATTCACATCCGTCCCATTTACTACAGTAATACTTGCTTCCAGTTATCTGTTAATCACATATTTTGTTAGCCAAGTCATTGGCCTTTCTCTATACATAGAAGATTGTTCAAACTTCTTGTTTGCTGGACCGTTAGTGACGGTAAACAGCACACAGGAATTGTGTTGTCTGTGTTGCTGTTGTTCCCGCCTGTTTCTGGGTTGGCCCAGTCTTAAACCATGTCATTTCCCCTCTGCAGGCTTCACGGAACCCTGCGGTGTTTTAACATCAACTGCAGCACATTAACATCGCTGGTCTGTGTTGGATGACACATAATGGCTAGATCAATGACAGACCAGATCAGTCCAGGTGCAAGCTGATAAGGCTGTTAAGTCATCTTTTCTAAAATCTGTTTCCAGTAATCTAACATCCTCTGTATCAACTTTCACTAATGGTTTATCTGAAGCCGCAGCAGGCTATTCTCAGGCAAAGCGGGTTGAATTTTAAGCATCCTCTGCCAAGTTTAATGTGATTCTGTGGTTTTATTATCCAGTGGATTCACATGAGCATGCATCACACCCATCAGGCTGGAACAAGTCTGTTGAGACAGATGGAGTCTCCTAAACACTGGAATGGATCCAAACCAGTGTGAAACACTAATAAAGCGAACATCACGCAGAGATGAAAGATCAAGCTGCACATCGTCACTGGTCCACACACAGAGTTATAATGACTTTTTCATGAATTTTAAGAGGTAAATGAGCCAGGAACAACACTCTATTGTACTGCAGAATAGCCATGTTTGGCTGTGTAGCCAAGTATTTGGTATTTCAGAAATGTAACCCCATATTAATGCACCATTCAGTCAGTCTGCTGGTCAATCAGCTCAACATTTGGTTCAGATTCTTAGAACTTGTCCACACTAACATTGAGAATTCATGATGCAGTGCAATCTTCTTCTTTTTTGCTACTGTTTTGATCAAGCTATTGGCTTTAGTTAAGCAGATTGCACTAAATACCTGCGGAAGTAAATGCCCATCAAGTCCAGCAGATGGGAGCGATTTGCACTCGTTTTTGTGCCGACTTGCAGTTGTTCTCTGCTCATGCAGAAACAGATCCAACCTAAGTGATCTAAGTGATCAAAGAGATCCAGGAATTTTTTTTAGAACCATATCTTACAAAAATAATATGTGTCTGCATGGCCCCTCCGGACAAATACGTAGTAATATCAATTTCACACCAGTACGGTGGGAAAGGTTTGGACATTACCAGCATCAAAACCCTAAAGAAGAACAATATGCAGCAACAGCAGTGCTGGAATGAAGATTCCTCCAAAACACTTGCAGCTCTTTGAAACTGCTCTACCTTTCTGCCCAGCCTCCAAGTTTCCCAAAGTGTAATGGAAACAAAGTGGAAAAGGAAGCAGAAACCAAACCTACAACTTTTGTATTGTAATACTCTTACAACAGCAAAAATTTTAATTTTATGGGAACATTTGCAAATTTATGGAGGAAATTCGTGGCGCTGCTGCGGTGGCTGGTGTCTCTGTCCCCTGGTGTATTAGTGGTTCTCGGTGTCCAAGTAGTGTGACTACTTCTACGGCTGACGTCTTACCATTATTCTCTTCTCTAATCCTGAAGGACAACGCCCAACCAACGCTAGTGGACCTGAAACCCACAAGCAAGTCCACCTCTGACTGGTTAAAAAACAAACAAAGGGAAGGGTTTGGACAGGCCTTGCCTAGTCAAAATTCTTTAATTAAATCCGACTGAAACACTTTGACATGACCTTCATGCTCAACACCCTTTCAATGTGGCTGGATTAAAACAGTTCTCCAGTGGGCAAAAATTACACCACAGCATTGTAATAACTCTTTACCAGTTATTACAATGGTGTTAGCAGTTGTAACTAAGAGATGCAAAAACCAGTTATTAGACCAAGGGGGCAATAACATTTTCAAAGGGGGCAATTACTTTTTTCTTCGATGAATGAAATGATCATTTAAAAACTGCTTTTTGATGAAGATTCTAATAAATGAGTGACTTTCTTTAATGAATGTAGAAAAACAAAGACCCTTCAAACATTTTGTATTCATGCAGTTTAATGCTGGTTTTATGTCTGCACACTTGAGGTATTATCCCACAGTCTGGGCTTTTTTATTTGCTCATGAAATGTAAAACATTGCAACAGTTTAGTGCTGGTGTAGCTTATGTGTAATTATCTGCAGGAATCATGCTGATCCAATTTGCTTCAATCCTCAGTAGATCACCCATGAATTTGTTTCATTTGAGCCTTTAGTTAATTTATATTGATTTTGACATTGTCCTGATTGTGAATGTATCTATAAATAATGCATTGATTTTTGTGCAGGTCTACCTTACTGAAACATCGTTTTTTTTGTGCACCTTTAGCCTCAGTCAGTTTCTGTGATCTGACTGTCATAGAAATCTGGCATGAGGACCCTCAGATATGTAACAAATTAGGTCTGCTCCTGCACATTGAAAGAACTTGAAAAAGGAGCTGCAGCGCTCTGTACAAACTGATTACTTGTGACTTTTTGAGTTATAATTGTTTGGAGTCACAAAGCCAAAGTTCGAGAAGGTCTGACCTCCGGGAGAACATTAGACAAGAAAAAGGAAATGTGTTTAGTAAATGTTTTTCTGGACAATTAAGCAGAGCAAGTGGTTTCTTAGAAATCTCTCAGGATACAATAAAAACGTTGTTATATCTGCAGCCATTTAGCTGAACACTAATTCGGTCTTATGGTTAAAATGAAACAAACAACATAGAACAATACCAAACAATCTATATTATCTTTTGTGACAAAGCTGTGAATTTTAAAGACAGGTACCTGTTTATGCACACACTTTTTCACACAGAATAAAACTTGCCTCTGACTAGCAGGTGGCTTTAGTTTTTTACACTAATATATGTTTTTCTAACCCTAACCATGTGGTTGTAATGCAGAAGTGAGCCAAACAGCACATCAGGACAAGGGTCAACAGGGCCAAACAAGCCCTGTTGGAGAAAGAGGAAACAAACTGTTGTGGGACTGGGTTCTTACAATCAAAGACAATAAAAGAATAAAAGACAATCAAAGAGCACTGCTGTAGTAGCATTAAGTCAGATCCTGCTGTAGATGAAATATTTCTCATTCAGGTCCTTGTCCTACCAGCAGGACGACTGAGCGCAGACCACTGTAATGCAGCAACGCCCCGAACATCAACATGTCGCTCAATAGACCACCGGCAGCAGAACAGACACCCTGTAGTCACAGAGAATCAATATTTTAAACACATTCAGCATTCCTGATGCTTGTCATAAGCTCTTCTGCTTTTCTACTCAGTCACTTTTTATGTTTTCTTTCCATTTTTAGGTGTTTGTCTTGGTTTTCCACTTTTCTGCTTCTCCATCTCAGGCTCTATTTGTTTCAATACTACTTAAAGGAGTTACTTTGGTTAAGAAAAAAAATCTTCCTGGGACTTTTTTTACATCTCCATTTCAAACGTCTTAATTTTTTCAGAAAAATCATTTATTCTTGTGTTAGAAGATCATTTTTCAAAGTTGTATCTTTGCTTATTTTTTTCTTTCAAGAGAAGAGAAAAGAGGATGATTAAGTTTCTATTTAAATGTGAATACTGTGGTGCTTCAGAGTCATATCTTTTATAAACATATAAATCTCATCATCTCTTATTTGAACTGTACAATAAGATGTGCAATGATTAAAAACCAAAAGGAAGAAAAATGGCTTCACTGAAGGAAAGCTAACTGGTTGTAAGAGCATGTTTTGTGTGTTAAGTAGGATACATTAGTCGTCTTACATCTTCTCTTATGTCTATGTCATAATGTTATGAAACCATGTCAGAAGTATTGATTGCTGTTTGCTTTATTTCAAACAGCATCTTGGCAGACGGAGTAGTGTTTTAAATGAGCTCCAGCTCAGCTGAGGACCTCCTGCATTGATTTCAGCTGTCTGTTGCTTTGGTTGCGCCTTTAGTTGATGGGTAGTGTTTGTGCTGTTTTCCTGCAGCTAGGTCAATCATCCAGCTTTAACATTTTCCAGAGGCACCAAACACAGATAATTTACAAAATTAAGCAGGACACGCAAGTTAGTCTTTCAGAATAGCACCAGGTAATTGGTATTAAAAGAAAGGCTGTTACAAAAAGTCACATTTGCTGATCAATTGAGGTGAAAAGAAACTTTACTGACAATGGCTGCAGTGTTCTTAGAATAAAAAGCCTCACTTTGACTCCTTCAAACATGCTTCTAGTCTTAATGGCCAAACAGCTCAATCTTATCTTCTGACCACAGAGCCAGAAAAACATCTGGCTTTTCCATGTGGGCAGCTGCAAATCTCATTTGACCTTGAAGGTGCTGATTTTGAGCTGGGACTTCTTTCTTTTTCTGCACCCTCTCAGTCAATGACAATGTTAAACTGTGGATCATGACGATGGTGTTTCAACAGTTTCCAACTTATGGTGGGCTTGAGCCTTGGTGGTTTCTTAGTTTTCCTTGAACCAGTCTCTTTTGATCTAAGGGTTTAAGTTTGGATCTTTTTCCAGACCTTAACAAAGTGCTGACACACATCCAAAAAACTTGCAATCTGTTGTAGTCTGAATTTCTGACCTTGGAATCTGTAATTGTTTAGAAATGGCCCCAGCAGATTTCCTGAACGTGTAAATATATAGCTCTTCTAAGATTCTTTTCAGTCCATTTTGTGTAATGCATCAGCACCAGTGGCAGTGAAACAACACCACAGCATAATACCACCAACACTATGCTTGACAATGAGTGAACCAGTTTTCAGATCATGACAGGCTTGAGACTTTGTGGTCTTTGGGTTGCTTCTAACCAACTTCCTTATATCTGAGTTTAGCAGTTGGACTCTTCTTCCAGACTTTGGAAGAGTGGAGACACTGTGAGGAACTTCTACTTACCTACAGTTGTTTGAATTGACAATCTTGGGATCAGCAGTTGCACAGAGATTGCTCCAAAAGACTTTCCTAACTTGAGCTAATTTGCTGATCCACCTCTGAGATCTTCGTGGATTTTCCTGTTGTTCTGAGTATTAGTCAGTTCAAGAAGTGGTCCTAAAAATGCTTTTTATGTTGTTAAGGAGAAACTGCCAGCTGCACACAGTCATGGTCACTGGCAAGAGGTTAACGGGCCTTGGCCTTGTCAAGACATTCGAGAACCTTCAGAACCAGTTACGAAAAGAATTAGTTGAACGTATGTTTAAACCCGGTATTTAAAATGTATAATCTGTGTGGAAGAATGGAAACATGCACATTAAATTCAGACCTGTGAACTCGATTCTGTTTTTAAAAAACATCACAGTGTTACGTTGCATAATCCTGATTGAAGGAAATCAATAAAAGCCCCAAATTCTTAAATTTTGCCAATTATGAGAGCATGTAAACATACAGTCACATTTGATTAATTAGAATACGCCATACGACCATGAAAGTTGTAATTCTAACAGTTTAGCACAAATATTCGCTTTACTTTTCCATGAGATAATCTTCAGATTGTGGGATATGTGGGATTAGGACGTTTTTCTTGGGTTGAAACTCAGGGAAATCAACAGGAGTCAGAGTAATGTTCTTAGAGATGAAGTGTGGGTGTGTGTGTTCTTGTACTTGCTGCTGAGAGAGAACCATGTGTGTGTGTGTGTGTGTGTGTGTGTGTCAGCCTCGGGGTTGTACTCAAACGGAAAAGACCTCAGACTGTTGGGGTCTTCCGTTCTGTTTTATTTGATTAAATGTCTAGGGGAACATGAGAACCGCTCTGTCCTTCATCTTTTCTCATGACTCGGTTCTCTTTGAAAAGAAAAAAACTGATACAGTGTTTGTGTATATTTTTAGCATCACTTTCATTAGACACACCCAGACCTGATCACTGGCAGGCCTATAAGACCCGTCTAGAAACATGAAGTAGGACAGGATAAAAACTGAAACCTTGGGAGATCTAGTTTCGTGGCATAACCTTAAATACCTCCTTCATGCTCCAAATCCATCAGCTGGACAGCATTAAAACAATTCTGCTGTAAAGAGTGGGATACAATTATTTTACAGCCATGCAAAACACTCAGTAACATTTGGTGGCAGCTGTTTCCACCAAGGATTAGTTGATGCGTTTAGAAGGCAATTATTTTTTCACATAGAGTCAGGTCTGCTTTTCACTAATGAATGACAGTCATGTAAAAATTGCCTTTTGTATTTTCCTCAGATAATTGTTGACTGATATTAAAATTTATTTTATGATCTGAAATGTTTAATTGTGACAAAAAGTAAGAAATCTGACCTCTAGGGGGGTTCTTAACAGCAATATTCATAAAATGAAATTATTTCTAATATCTTCTGCTCTTTTTCATTAAGATTAAACAAGCTGCTGGCTGGATCTTTGACCACTCATGTATGCAGCATTGATAGAAGTTATTCAACCTGGTTGGTTTCCTTGCACAGAGCTGGCTTTTAAACATAGTCCATACATTTTTAGTAGGGTTAAGGTTTGGCTTTGGGGAGGAGATTCAGAAGAAAACTTATTAGCCATCTTTCTCCATTAAATAAAACTGTTTAGATGTTTGTTTGGGTTTCTTGTTCACTTTGGGACAAGGTTTTAACCACCTAGCCGTTTATATGAGGTGAAGCTGAAGAATTTGGAGGTACTCCTCTGTCCATATTATTCCATCCACTTTATTTGAACTTATTTGGCTGCCAAAAATAAATAAATGCACCAGTACAACTGGCAGCAAAACAGCCCCATAACATGACCGTGCCACCACTGTGCATGACAGTAATAAATTAAAATGTTCACCTCGTCTCTTCCAAACCTTAATTGATCATAAAACTTTGTTCTCCAGTTTGACTTGTCCATACAGCCAGCTGCAAATGTCATTCTAGCTTGAAGGTACAATTTTGGAAAAGGGGCTTAGAAATAGTCTCTCTCCTCTTAATTTATGATGAAGTTTAACCTTTTTCACAGTTTGTAGCAACACAGGCATACCACCACACTCCCGTTTACAATGGGGTTCCTCTCTGGTGCAGAGCCCCCTAAACAGTTCCTTTTTATCTTTTATCAGTCGAGCGCTCTATCAGGACAAGGATTATACATCCAAACTAGTTTGGAAAATTCAGCTTTCAAAGTGGCCTTCCCCAGACCCTGTCAAAAATTATGGATTACGCTCAAAAGCCAGGTCTGTGCTAAAATACCAACAAATTTAAGTAAACTTTATCGTTTCTTATAAGATAGGACATTTATTCAAGTATTATCGAGGATGTTTATATTTGAGCCTGTTTGTATAATTTTTTTTATCTTAAGTGGATCATAGAAAATCCCCACTAATATCAAACTTGTGCATCCAACGCTTATCTTGACACAAACTTATTAAAGCTGTAGGCTGTATGATCATTTCACTGCAAAAAAAAAAAAAAAAGAAAAATTGCTCAAATAGATAATTTAAAGGCCAGAAAAAACATAACAATCTTGTTCAGATGAGGAAACGTCTACTGGGAAGTGTTTTTATTTAATTTGTTTTGACAACTCATCCATCCATTTTCTATACCCACAAAAACCTGCTATTCTTCGACCATAAGACACAAGGCGTGATAATTACACAACACTGTGTGGCCGAACATCATAAGGTCATAATCAGATGTGCACAATTTGGTGGAATATAACGACTAAACTTCAACCACATCCTGATAATGTGATGCTGCATGTTAAATACACATTCAAAGAAAAGTTCACCACCAAATATTCACCAGTGAAGGGACTTATGAAAAACTATTTAATTTTGTTTAATATTTTTCCATTCCATTCAGACTGTTTTGAAATTTTACAGTGCAAAAGAAAATTCCTTAGAACATTTGGATAAAAAAAAATTTATTAACAAAACAGAAGGCAAAGCACAGCTCAAGCTCACTGCCACAGCACAGCAGCCTCTACATTATATTTCTTTCTACAGCTAAAAGTGCCACAATTATATTAACATCCATTATTGTTAGAGATTAATATCAAAATAACAGCCACTCAGATCTACTGTGGAATATAGAAGTTTACAGACATTAGGAGCATCTACAGCAGGAGGGCAGCCTCAGTCATGCTCATTCTCTTAAACTGCAGCGCCATCTAGTGCCTTCTAAGCACAGTTACAGTAGTACAATCAAACAGCAGCATGGGGAGTAAGGGCTGAAATGAAACAGACACTTTGTACCGGTCACCATCTCCAAAAGCTACACATGATGAACATTTAGGAACAATCTGCAGGTCAACAGACGCTGGGAATCAAGCTGAAGGAAAAGTGGAAGAGAACAAGGCAATGGGATCATCTCGCTATGCTAAGAGGGGGAATTCCACCTGTTTTAGGATCAGACATCATTTTTGGGTCAGCCTATTTTTCCCAACACGTACCAGCCTCTCTTTTTAAACTTTGGAATTCAAAAATTTGATAAAAGTTACATTCAACTGTACTAAATCCCTGCAGGAGTGTGTTTCAAGGTTAAAGGTGAAACTGTAGTTTTTAGTTTAAGGAGAGACCCGTGCATGCTCAGAACAATATACTGCATTTGGGCTTAAACAAATCCCCAAAAGGAGCAGTTTTAACCTGGTCCTTAGATTTATCCATCTAAGCTCCTTTTTTTACAAAGCAAGCTGTGATTCTGTAGATATTTAAAGTATGATGCAAAAACCTCATGAGAAGCTGTCTTCATTCTTCATTCAAAAAATAGAAACCAATAGAAACTAATATCATAATATATACCCAAGGATGAGTGCAACCCAAACCCGAACTGTGCAACATGCATTCAGAACTGCTCTGTAATAAAGGAGCCACGTTTAGCCCAAAGTGTGCCTTTTAAAAACAGGAGGAGTTCCAGTTAAAGGGGGTTGAAATGAGTACCGTTCAGGCACAGGAAGTACTAATGCTAAAAAATCGCAACCTTCAGCGTCCAACTGGGAACCAGGTAATATTACATTTCTGCACCACAACAACTAATTTTCTCTTCCATCAACGTTTACATTTATTATTTCTGATCACTGTGTTCTGCTTTGACTTCTGTGGGGCGGTCCAGTTGTTTTCTATGATCCTGTAGGCACAGAGGGGTGCTGCCACCTGTTGGCGGGAAAGGGTAATCTGGAAGAGGTGAGGGGTCAGAGATGTGAGAAAGAAGAGTGTCGTCTAGGCAACGATCCACTGCAGGATGCTGGTGTCTTTCCCGCCGGTGGAGATCAGGTGACTGTCGTCATGAAGGAAGGCAATGTTGGTCACGTGACTGCTGTGGCCACCGTACTCTTGACTCGGAGCCTGTTAAAAAAAATAAAAAAAGTTTAAATCAACAAGATTTAATCAGATTTGTAATCTGTATGGCCCACAGACAGACTGGTTGCAGCCATCAACATATTCCAACATTTTTCTTACACCGGCAGTTCAAAAAACTGCAACAAAATGCCCATTTGATGAGATGACGAGTTTTCTCCAGCTTTATGGAGCATAGAGTGATGCAGCAATGCCCCTCCATGACATGTTGGTCCCCACTGCCAGTCAGCTGGCTAAAACAGGGCTATTACACCTTTCACTTGGTTATAAGCGTGACAAATTTGTCTGTTTTTTAGTATTTCTGGTGGTGAAAAACATGGACAGACTTGCTCTGGAAACTAAAGTAGCACAACCCATCCATCTTATTGTTTAAAAATTATGGGATGTCTGTTTAGCGGCTAACTGTTGACTCTAGCTGAGCAGCTAGCTTAACTAATTACGAAGCTTATATGATCGTTGCCATTTTTTTATTACTTATCCAATTTATATTAGTGTTTTACGGAGCTGGCAATTCATTTTCAAGTTTAATTTCTCAGCTTGCCTTTCAAAGTGTTCAAAATGTAGCTGAAATAAAGCTGAAGTTACCGGAGCGTTATATCTTTAATTTAATCATATTTTACTGGAACAAATAAAATTTTAAAAAAGCGTTAAATTGATTTTCTTCTCCGCAAACAAACTTTCTTAAGGCTGCTTATGACATTGTGATAGTTTAGTGAAATATTGAAAGTACCTTTGGAAAGTTTTTTTTCATCCAGTACACATATTTTTGTTTACTGTCCCAAATAAAGGTGTGTTTATAGGAAACTCTATACCTATATAACATTTTGTTACTTGAGAGTCTTAGTTTGTGGAAGTTATTTTGTTATTAGGTTTTACAGCTCAATTAAAACCTGTAAAAGAAACTAAAAAGCTCATATTAAAACTTTCCTGGTCTGGTTTTGATCAAACACTCCAACATTCTGGAAGGTTTTTTCCCCTTTTCAACTCTGTGTTTATTTACAAGTAATTGACTTACAAAGTTTTCATGTTAACTGTGATTCATTTTCTTAAAACTATTTAGAAGATGAAATGTCAGATAGTGTGCAAACTAATCCTGCAGGCGAATGACAGTGAATGTGACTGACCCTTGGTTGGGAGCAGGGGAAGGAGAACAAGCGCACTTTGCCAAAATCATCAGCAGAGGCCAGCAGGGATCCTTCATGTGACCTGCACACGGCGTTGATGTCTGTGCCGTCTGCTCCATCTGGCCAAATTCCTGGGAGACACACAGTGAGGAAGACAGCAGGAGAGTCAGTGGGAGACAAATACTGATACTCACATCATGCAACATTTCCAGCCTGCGGGACTCTCAGGGCATTAGTGAGAAAAGACAAAATCCACCTTTAAAAGGCATTAAAGCTGAAAGCTGGACATGTATCTGGTTCTTGTTGCCATTTAGAGCTACAGCTCTGTGACATTTAATGCAGTAGCTTCACAGTCCAGATAGCATCACTACATGTAGCCAGTAGCTTTGGATATAGGAGGGACTGGCAACAACACGCACATTAAAAACCATTTTATTTCTCCCTAGATGAAAAACCCCGTCAGCTTCTAATCTGCATGATACCTGCCAAACCGCTGCAGGCTGGACACATTTTAGCACAAAAACTATTTAAGTTAGCTACATTTATCATGTTTTGACGTAGTGATGATTAAGTAAGTAGGTCAATTATTATTTATTTCAGAGGGACAATGTGTAAACACATTAATCAAATATTAAGTATTAATTAATTAATGTAGCACCTTCCACAGATCAAAAACCCGAATACTGCATCCAAGCAGCCCTTTACGTTTGTGATATTGCAAACTAAAATATTGCGATGACTGTTCTGATTGGATTTATTTTGATGCTTTAAACTAAATCCAACTGGAAACTTTTGTTTGAAATTGGGGAAAAAGGATGCATGATGAGGCTCTATCCTGCAAAGTCTATATCTGCATGAATGTTGAAATGCATTTGATGAAGGATATTATTTTACATTAATGAAGCCCTTAAAGAATTAAGCAGTCAGGAAAAAGCAGAAGCGCTGCAACAAAGTAATCATTGTTATGATTTCATCAACATAGTTTTTCCAGGGTTTCTTCCCAGTTATTTTTGTCCATTTTAGAAACTGAAAATCTTTGTATGTTATATAACATTATTGTCTGTCATAGCCATGATTTTTCTTTTGCTACAAAAAAAACTTGAACATCCTCCAAGAACAGAGAAGCGATTCCATCTTTTATGCCAGGTATGCAACCTGCGACAGTTCAAACCCATCAGACTTCTGATCATTGGCTTTTAAAGGACCTACCAAAGGCGCTGAAGCTCAGGGTGCAGGTAGAAGTAAACCACTCCAGGTTGCGGACTGTGTCCATGTTGGTCACGTGTTTACCACTGGATGCCTCCCCTGCAAATAAAAAAAAACCTTTGTAAAGTTTTTGATTTTCTGTAACGTAATGAGTTTTCCTACTTTAGGAGAAACAGTTAAGCTGAGAGTCAAACAGAAAAATAGAGGCAACGTACAGAAGAGGATCTCGTAGTCTCCTGAGTTGGTGACGAGATACTGGCTGTCTTTAGACCAGTCCAGATGGGTAACGAAGCTGGAGTGACCCTGAAGAAGCAGCCAACAAATCATTAAAATTCACACTTTTTCAATAATTCCCACCTAAATCCAAGTTTTTCCCAAGATGCTGAACATGTTTTTCTTTTATATTAAATAAAAAAAAGTAAAGCTGCAAGTACAGACTTACAGCGCATTTCCCAACGCGGCTGTACTTCCTGCCGTTCTCGCTCACAGCATAGATGTAGACAAAGTTGTCATGGGAAGCAACAGCAAGGAAGTTACCATCTGCAATCACAAACAGCTCCTAGTTCAGACTGCAGCTTAGGGAAAAACAGCCTAGTTATGGGTTACATGGGAAATATGGCCGTTTACCTGGAGAGTATTTGACATTTGAAATGATTTCATTGCCATCAGTGTGCATAGAAACTAGATCCCGAGTGTCGGTGTCCAGCACTAACCACCTGAAATGAGAAAATGCCCCAGGTAAATGAAGACTGATGAAGCACCCTCCACACCTATTCACTCCCCAGGTAGATTCATCTTTTAAACCGAGCACATGTATTCGGTGTAAAATAAAACAAATATTACATTGAGAAATATGTTTGTTTTTTTTAAATCACCACAGAATCAACTATTGGCAACCCTAAAACATCCTAGAGAATAAATGGAACTGAATGTTTTTAGTAATTCATGACCTGTTTCACTGAAGTCTAAATATGACACCAAAGCCCATTTTTTTTAGCCATTCTTCATAATCAGAAAGACAAGTGAACAGGCCATTCAAGAAAGGCTGATGTGCACTGATCTTCTTCAGACAAAAAACTGCTAAAAGTAAAAGAGCTACTCTCCTAAATGTACACAGAACAACAATCAGCACTAAGGTTCAAGTTTAAAACAACCTGACCTGTGATAAACGAGGCTAAACGATGACCCGAGATCATCTTTCCATCATTCACAGACGACACCATTAGATTCATCTACATGCTAACCGGTTGTTGGGGAAACATGCCAGGAAAATGCCTTGATAGAGTTTCCTAAGCTGAAACAATTTGATTTGGTCGAATAAACCCAAATTTGAGCTTTCAGCTACAAAACCTCCAAGTTTATGTACCGTGAAACAAAGGATGAACCTCATGAGCACCATAAGCCACAGTGGAGGATCTGTGATCCAATTTATAAACTCAGATTAATTAAAGGGTTCTCCTGAGATTAATTTTGAGGCTTTTTACACATCTTTACAACAAGTGCCAATGATTATGGAGGCAACTGTATAAAACAAAGAAGTCTTTGAGTTGATGCTGCTGAGTCAAATAGCTGATGGACCAACCTTCCAGTCATGGTGCCGACAGCCAGAACGGCCCCACTGGGATGGAAACCTGCAGACCTTCCTGGATCCTGAAGAAGACAACTCATTAATTATTTAGTTAAGTTAGCTTGATTTTTTTATTTCTCATTTTTATTTATTTTTTGTTCCTCACCTCGATGGTCTTGCTCCAAAGGGGCTGATGGGTGATGGTGTCCCAGAGGTGAACCTGTCTGTCCTGTGAGCAGGTAGCAAACTGCTCCATGGAGGGATGGACGTCCAGACCCCACAGCTCATCTGTGTGACCCTGTAAACACAAGTCAGCTTTAACACACCCCTGGCTGTAACGTTGGGAGGGCTGAAGCATACAGGTACATTTTCAGGTGTCTATACCTGTACTATAGGGGTCAAGGTATCAGGGAAGGCCGCTCTGATGATGGCATTCTTGGTGGTTCCAACGAAAAGTTCACCTGGCTTACCTTCAGCCAGAGCCCGGACCGGGCCTAGGGATTCACCTACCTGGACACAGAAAGCAGACAGCAATTAAAATCATCCAGTCGATTTATGAGGAAAAGCAGGAACCAGAATTTATCTACACAGTGGGCATGCTTTGAATATCGGACCAGCAGAGAGAGGAACGAGAGGGAAAAAACAAAGACAAAAGTGCAGGAGACAAGAATGGATGGACAAGGGGAAGGTTAAACACAAGAAGGGAAAGAGGTAAGGGCACAAAAGAGATAGAATGGAATGACTGAGGGAAAGAAATGAAGGAAGAGAGGATGCAAGAAGCAAGAAAGAAGAAGGAAGTATGCAAGTAAGAAAGGAAGATCACAAGAAAGAAAGGACACCATTCAGACAATGGGGTATAGAATAAAGCCTGAAAATACAAATATCTATACATATATATCATTTCTTTTCCCAGACTGTGTACGAACCCTTGTTAACTGGATTATTTCAAAAACAAACCAGAAAGAACAAACAAAAAAGAAATGATCTATTTTTCTTGTCATCGTGCCTTTTATAAGAACACTGCACAGCTACGACTCTCCTACCTCCATCTCAGCCTTTTTCCTGTAGTTGTGGTCCCACAGCACCACCTTGCGGTCTTTCCCACCTCCGGACACCATGGTGCCATCCTTCAGAACACAGACGGAGAAAATCCCACCTTCGTGTGCACCCGAGACCACCTGGCTGATGCGGCTACCGCCTGGAGGAACAGAGAAAACCAGACATGTTGGATGTTCCTGTATTCACAGAGCGATCTTCGATGAGCCTGATGTGAATCCCACCTTTGGCCCAGATATAGATGTTCCCACTGGAGTCTCCGGTGATGGCATCTCCGTTTTCAGCGAAAGCCACACAGAGCACGTACTTTGGTTTCTCGTGTTTCTACAGAAACAGATCGAAGGATTCACAGGTTTGATATTTTTGAAATGCAAGCTTGTTACCGTTAGCTTTTTACTCGTTTGTGTTAAAAATGTTAATGCTAAGTTCAATAGCAAACACAAAAACCATCGACCTAAACATGTAGCAAAAGGAGAAGTTTATCACACCTTTTTATTTTAACTATCAGTATAAACGGCACCAACCATAAGATTATACTAAAAATACGCTGAATTTAGCAAATCCCATCTCAAAGGCCATAGTACTCAAACCTCATTTATTTATCACCTGTCTCCAGGTATTCCACACACACACACACACACACACACACACACACACGTTTAACCTTTGTATTAGTACATTATATTTTCTGTACAGTTCAGCCCAAAATTATTTAGGTTTAATTTTACCAAAGTTACTTCAGCCCTAAAGTAATAATAAACATTAATCTGATAGAGAATCTGTGGAGGCATCTAAAGCTTAGGGTGATGGCAAAGAGGCCATCCAACCTCAAAGACTTGGAGGTAGTAAGAAACCTACCAGTGGAAACCTGCATAAAGATGTTCAACATTTTTAAGAAGGGTTTGATTTCTGCAATGCCAATAAAGATTTTCCCCTTGATTAATAAGAAGAGTACAAATCATTTTCAACTTGCCATTCTATAATAAAAGAAAAACATTGATTCTACATCTGTTACATTTTGTTCATCTCCTGAGAGAAGCCCGTCTCATTTTCTATCAGAACCAAACTTCTGGGTTGAATGAAAATAAGTTTAAATATAAATCTGCCAGGAGTAGAACTATCCGAGTTCAACTGATCTGCACTCTAAACCACTGTTAGGGGGGCAGCATAAAGTGTATAAGGTATTTTGTTCTGACATACATTTGGTTTCACATAATATTGCAGTTGTGTTGGACATCTTACCGTCTATGTTGTTTATAAGGTTTCAAACCATTTATAGAGCTTTATCTATTTCACATTTCTGATTTCTTTAACAAAATTTAAATTTTTCGTTTAGTTTTTCTATAATTTGATGCAATTTATTTACAAAACTTCTTTAAACTGTCAATTCCTCTTCAGCTTCGCTCCGAAGCTGTTCCAAACTTTTACCAGACCAACATCATGTTACATCACCAGCAAATAAAGTGAATTTTAGGCTCTTTCATAGATCATGTTTAAGCGTTTTCGACCTAGCAGAGATTAGCGTCAGAGCTTTTTATTTTATTTGTGTAATCTGGGATCCTTGTAGTGGCTCTACCTCAAACAGCCCCTGTTTCTTGGTGAGCGTGTTGCCCTCCATGGTCCAGAAGTTAATGTGGGATTTTCCACAGGTGACGATCAGATTCGTGTCCATGGGATGAAAAATGGCTCCCAGCACAGAGTCATTGGAGCACTGCAGGAGCAAAATAAATGTAGCATTACTCTAAGCCTCGCTTGCAGCACATTTAGTCTTTATAAAAAAATACTAAAATATTGGAGAAAAAGGCAATTTACCTTAACTTCAGCAAGTTGTTTCTCTTTCTGCCAGTTCCAGACTGACAGGATGTGATCATTGGCATCATCCACAGCGCAGAGGAAGGAACCACCGTTCTGAATATACAGTAGAAAGCAAAGAGTAAACCTTGGATAAAAATAAATAAAATAACAGTTCCATCACATTTCCGCCTGCTGCACAGGACCAGACGCTGCTTACCGACTTCGAGAAAGAGACGCAGGTGACCGCTCTGTCGAACACGCCCATCCCGATCACATGCAGCGTGTTGAGGCTCACCGAGTCCCAGATCCGAATATGAGGAGCGAGCAGCTGAACAGGCAGGAGACGGAAAGGACAACCCGTAAACAAACACCAACATGTGTGGAACTACAGAATTAAATGAAACATGCTGACGAAATCTTTCTGCTCCCACACAAATGAAACGCTGGAGGAAAACAGACTAAAAAAATACTAATAAAAATTCCTCAAACTGTTCTGTTAGATCAACTGGGAAGCTCGTCTCCCTATTTTTATCTCCTTCTCAACTTTTGGTGTTTAAAACTTTATATAAGATAGTTTTATTGTATTATGTAACCAAAAGCCCAGCAAGGGACAAGGATAATTAGCTTAGGCTACAAATGTTCAAGTATCGCGTTTCTGTTGACACTCAGAAATCTCCGTAGCAACAACACATGTGCCACCAGTTTTTTATATTCCACCTAGATAAAAGAATAGAAGCGTCATTGTTTCATTTCTCTGGCCATAACGTGAATTCAGATTTTCTTTAAGACAACAAATGCATCCCAAGTAGAACTGGTTTTTCCTTAGCTAGGTTTGCTTTGTGTGCTGTTGTGTACAGGACTCCTGGTGTTCTTTGCGCAAAGCCTGTGACAGATTTTTATTTACCAAGATATTTTTAAAACAATGTTAACATGTGAAAAAAGGAGCAAATGTCAATAAAGGATGGAGGGTGTTACACATACAGCTTCTAATATTCCTCCCGTGGTTAATAGCAGATGCAGAGACGTAGCTTAAAGTGTGAGATCCACGTTACCTTTCCATCCTTGGAGTTTCCTGCCACCTGACCTGTTGCTATGGTCACCATGTCCGGATGAACGCTCAGGCTGAGAAGATCAAATGTGGAAAATAACTAATGTGGTCCACCAAATACTTTTCCACTGCAAATCCAAACATTCCCAGTGATGTAAAATGACATAAAGCAGAAATGCATCACTTTGTAAGTGTGAACACTGGTGCAGCCAGAGGGAAATGACTGTTTTCAGTCATAACAAGAGACCTTAGAGAAACCCCCCCATTCTGCAGAGACGAGTCGTTTTCCCAGCATGCCCCAGGAAGGGTTTGGTGTTTACATGGATCTGGCTCCAGGGAGAAAGCTCATTTAGCGGACCAACTGGTGCCAACTAATTAAATCATAGTTTTAATTAGACAAACACAGAAGCTCTCACAGACTTTTCACATGAAACTGAAAACTAAGAGATGGCATCCAGAAAAAAACTTCTGTGCGTGAATTAATACAGTAAATGGCCCGAGAGGTTCTACAAGAACCATCTGTGAGTCTAAGTGTGTTTTCAAGAGAATCTATAGCTAGAGGTCAAGAACCAGACCTCTGCTTTAAATACTGCCTTATATAAACTGAAAATCTTACAGCACAACACCTGTTAACTCAACTATTGTTAACAAGTTCTTTCATAAAACTAACATTTCTGTAGAGAACTTTAAAGAAAAATAAGTATAAGAACAATTCTACTGAAATTGTTCCCTCCGGACCTACGCTCTTTTCTCTGAGCTGGGCCTTTTTAAATCCAAACTTTTTAATTCAGAAAGGTTTTTAATATCCAGTAGTTTGGTGGCACTTTATTCCAGGGTTCTTATCGTTTTATTTTTATTCCTGTTGTTGATTGTCTGATGTTTTCCGTTTTTATGTATGTGGTGTAAAACACTTTTGTTGCCAGGTCGGCTGTTTTAAAGAGCTACACAAATGAATAAAATGAAATAATAAAACCTAAAAAGTTAATTACGAAAATATGCAAAATACAGAAACAAAAATGTGGGAATATCTTGCTAAGATTGTCTGAATTTAATCAGTAGATCTGTAAAATAAAAATAAAAAAAAGCTTTATTAAGTTTGATACTAAAGCAGGAGGTCCAGAACTCTGACTGATAGCTTTCCACAGAAACGTTTGATCCAGTCTGGGTACAACAGCAAATCCTGAAGACTTGTCTGGTAAGAGAAAGTGGTAAAGCCGGGCCATTAAGGGCTTTTTACGAAATTAATAGTTTAACTCAAAATCTTACAGGAAGCTCACATGAAAATGAGAAATTAGATCATTAGATCCCTCATTGTGGTTCCAGTGAAAACTCTAAAGTTCTTTAGAACTGGATGCTTCTGAATCCGTCAGTGTTACAGACAATAGAGAAGACAGGTCCAAAGACTTTATGCTATAAAAGTCAGTTTCCTACCACTTTACGTCATCATTGTGGCCCAGGTAATGTCTCTGCTGCTGCTCCTCTGTGTTGTACAGCACCACCACTGAGGCGTTGAAGTACACGATCTCCCCGGTGGGCAGCAGGTAGAGGTTGGAGCGGCAGTCACGGCCGCGGTACCCGTATCTGGACCACGGTTAAGTTAGGGAAGATGACTTAAGATGGTTAGGATTGGCCAGAAAGTAAACTTCATTGCTGTTTGACAAGAACTGAAATACAAATCTGTGGAAAAGGGTTATTCATGGTCCAGAATAACAACAGGTCTGTATGGGTCAGCTAAATTTAGTGACGGGTCACATCCCTGAGTTGAAAGTTATACAAAAATGCATTTGACCCTAAATGAATAAAGAAAACAGAGCCTTCATTACTGTTCTCCCTCTGTCAGTCTGAAGGATACACCCACTGAAGTTTCAGCTTTTTGTTTGGGAGCGCCACCTTCTGGTCCAGGCTGTAGCTCTCCCGCTGTTGGTCTGGGATGTGCATGGTGACCGGACGCCCTCGGAGGAACATCCTGACGTAGCCATCCTCTGAGGGAGAAAATACAGAGTATCAATCAGTGGGTCAATAGAGAGAACAGCAGAGACATGAAGGTCAAGCCTAAACAAAGCAGAGCAGCATTCAAGGAAACTAAAGTCTAAATATCTAAAATATCTAAAACTTAGTTTTATCCTCCAAATAACAGCATATCTCCAATGTTAAAGGAGGATAAGAATGATACAAAACTCACCAGGATATGCAGTGTTTACAGCAGCGTCTTTAATAGCTAGTTTTCTGTCAGACTCTGTAATCTTTCAGTTATAATGTAAATACAGTAGCAACAACTTGTTTGGCAGCGCAAGGCAACTTACACAATCCCACCTCTAGAACTTTGACAACCAAAAATTACATTGTATTTTAAAAAGGGATATAGGGGAATAACAAACAAAAGTACGCATAAAGTGAATGGGAAAAAAAAAGGAGCATGGTGATCTACCATGATGACTTTTGCCGCAGCTGTCATTCAACCGCTGGCTGCTAGGTTGGGTCCAGAAAAAAGTGTGGGCTACATTGAAATTGGCGAACATTTTGGGGAAAACCCGGTCTGATCCGGAGAGAAAGGCATCCATCCCCCTTTGGATAGCAGCCTTTCTTTCTAGGAATCTGGCCAATTTATTAGTTCTCCAAACCTCTGAAACCCAGGGGTTTAAAACCCGGAAGCAGGTCGTAGTTTAACCTCCTCTCTGCAGCTTCTGTACTGCCTAACCACCCATTACCCTATTAAAGCCAGTGTCTGCCCACCATGGCCAAAATTGAATAGATTAAAAAATAATCTACAAAGAGGAAATCAGGAACATCCTCATACCAATAAACCACAATCTCAGAATAATAAAAAAATAAAACAATTAAATGTGCTTACTGAACATACGATCTCTCTCTTCAAGACTTGCTAGTTCGTGACCTAATTTGTGGACAATCAGATTGATTTATTTACTCTCCGAAACCTGGCTGCAGCCAAGAGGATTAGTTACTATAAAATGAGGTCAACTCCAGCTACTTATTTAAATTTTCACATTCCTCAAATCCTGGGCGAGGAGGAGAGTATCAACCTCTTTCAGTCCGATTTATTTGACTGTCCAGACCAATCAATAGCTACAACGCTTGAATATTAATCCCAGTTTTTCCTCATGTCCAAATTGCAAAGCACTAAAACCACTTCTGTTTGTTGTTTTGTATCGTCCACCAGGCCGCTTCTCTCATTTATAGATCAGTTTTCAGACCTTTTAAATCTGATTTAGTAGTTAAATACAGTAATAGTTATTATAGGGGGGATTTTACCATTCAGGGTTGAACACTGAAAGGGATAGCTTAAATATCGCCTTTAATGGTATATTAGACTCAATAATTGCTTTACTCAAAACATTAACAAACCTTGACCCAGCTTTGTCGTCATTCTCTGGACCTTGTGCTGACATTGGCATTAGTTGTACAAGACATTCAATATTTTCTCACAACCCTGTGCTGTCGCGAACCATTTTTTAATAAGCCTTTGAGTTTAATTTAACCGAGTACTCCACCACACCTAAGAAATTTTTCATTATAGTAGATCATTATCGACGATGCTGTAACAACCTTGAAAGAATCTGTTCCACGTTTAATTTGCTCATTATCACAGAAAAACACAGTGGAGGGGCAATCATTTTTGTTTTCGTTTCTCTCCTTCACAAATTGATTCTCTTGTTCAGAGTGTTACTTCATCATTGCGTGGTGGCTTAGACCATTGTTTGCCAGCCCACCGCTTGAAAAGAAGGAAATTATTCATAGAGGCAGGCTCCCTGGTTAATTCAGAGCTGCGTACTTTAAAGCACAATGTTAGAAAATTGGGAGCGAAAATGGCGCTCTCCACACCTAGAGGATTCCTACTTAATCTGGAAAAATAGCCTACTGTTGTATAAAAAGACAATTCACCAAGCAAGAACAGCTTATTTTCTCATCCTTAATAAGAGAACAAGAATAATCCTAGGTTTCTCTTTAGTACAGTTTGCTAAACGTTACACCAGAGTCATAGCTCTGTTGAGCCATCCTTTCCTTAGCTCTCAGCAGTCATGATGTTATGGGATTTCTTCCGAAAATAAATTGATTCTATTAAAGAAGAAAATCTTTGACAATCAGTCCCAGAGGATGGTGTACTATCATCCTCAACAAGTGAGACAACATTGGAAAATACCGTGTAGAACCTGATCTGTGTTTGGACTGTTTTTGGATCCTGTGGAGCTTCCTGAGTTATCAGACATATTAGCCTTCATCTAAACCTTCAACTTGTATGTTTGAGACCCAATCCCCAACCAAATTATTTAAGGAAGTGTTCCTCTTGATTACCAGCCCCATTTTAGTATATGATTAATTTAGTCCTTATTAAATGGTTTATGTACCACAATCTTTTTAGGTAGCTGTAATTAAACCTTTGCTTAAACTTCGCTTGATCGAGATGACTTAATACATTACAGACCGATATCCAATCTTCCCGTTCTTATCTAAAAGTCCTTGAGAAAAATAGTTGCTAATATCAAATGTGTGAGCATTTACACAGCAATGACCTGTTTGAAGAGTTTCAGTCAGGTTTCAGAGCTCATCATAGCACTGAAACAGGTCTGCTGAAAAGATCACTAATGATATTCTTATTGCCTCAGATAATGGACTTGTGTCTTTACTCGGTTCTGTTAGATCTCAGTGCTGCATTTGATACAGTCGATCATAATATTCTCTTAGAAAGGCTGGAATATGCTGTAGGGATCAGGGGAACAGCACTAGGCTGGTTTAAATCTTATTTGTCTGACAGATTCCAGTTTGGTTCATGTAAATGATAAATCATCTTAAACTCCAGGGTTAATTGTGGAGTCCCACAGGGTCCGCTACTTTGGCCAATTCTCTTTACTATATATAGTGCTTCCAATAGGTACAATTAGCGGCAGCATAGAATAAATTTTCACTGTTACGCTGATGACACTCTCGCTTTACTTATCCATAAAATCCTGATGAGCCCACCAGTTAGATAGACTACAAGCATGTCTTGAAGAACATAAAAACTTGGATGACTTTAAATCTTCTGCTTTCTAAATTCAGACAAGACAGAAGTTGTCGTCTTGGACGGATGTTTTTGAAAAAAGAAACTGCTTAGTCAATTCCTTAACTGGATGGCATTAAATTTTGACCTCCGATAATAATGTAAAAAACCTTGGTGTTATTTTTGACCAGGACATGTCATTTAAATTCCATATTAAACAGTTTTCCAGGATTTCCTTCTTTCATCTCCGGAACATTGCCAAAATTGAAATATCCTGTCTAGGATTGATGCTGAAAAACTAGTCCCATGGCCTTTTGGTTACTTCAAGGCTGGACTATTGTAATTCTTTACTATCAGGATGTCCACAAAATGCAGTTAAAGCCTTCCAGCTGATTCAAAATGCTGCAGCAAGAGTTCTGATGAAAATTAAAAAGAGAGATCATATTTCCCTACTTTAGCTTCCCTTCATTGGCTCCCTGTGTAAATCCAGAATAGAATTTAAATTCTCCTCCTCACATATAAAGCCCTTAATGATTTAAGCTCCATCATACATCAAGAGAGCTGATTGTTCCATATGTTTCCTAACAGAGCACTTCGTTCTCAGACTGCAGGTTTACTGGTGGGTCCTAAAGTCTCTAGAAGTAGAATGGGAGGCAGATCCTTTAGTTATCAGGCTCCTCTCCTGTGGAACCAGCTCCCAGTTTTAATCCGTGAGGCGGACACCCTGTCTACTTTTAAGGTCGGCTTAAAACTTTCCTTTTTGATAAAGCTTATAGTTAGAGTGGCTTAGGTTATCCTGAGCTATCTCTGTAGTTATGCTGCTATAGGCTTAGGCTGCTGGAGGACATAAGGACCACTTTCACCCTCCTTCGCTACTTCTCACTACTCTTCAATTTTTTATTATTTGCTGTTATTTCACTTTTTTAACTTTGTTCCTCTCTCTTCTCTCTTCCTAGAAGCTACACCTGGCCTGACTCTGTGTTCTACCTGTGACAACTGTCCTGGAGAGGGTCATCGTCCGAGCTTCTGCTGGCAACAACTTGGTGCTCACCCTCTATCGATGATCCACAGGGCCCTGTCTTTCAGTGTTTAACCCTTTCTCTCTCCTAGACATAGCTACTGACGGAGCTTTACTGTAACTAACTCTATTTGCTCTCTTTCAGACTCTAACCTTGAAAACTGGCTCAGAGTTTATCTGTTCTTTCTTTCTAGGTGAAACGGCTAAAGGAGCTACATCCATTAACATTTAAACTTTTCCTTCCCATAGAAAGACTCCTGGATCAGTGCTTCTTTGTTCTCTTTGTTGTGTCTCTGCTCTGTTCTCCATCTAACCCCCCAGTCGGTTCGTGGCAGATGGCCGCTCACACTGAGCCGGTTCTGCTAGGAGGTTTTTCTTCCTGTTAAAAGGGAGTTTTTCCTCTCCACTGTCGCTACATGCATGCTCAATATGAGGATTGCTGCAAAGTCAACGCCAGTGACTGTCCACTGTCTCTACATGCTCATCCAGGAGGAGTGAATGCTGCAATCACTGACTGGATGCAATCTGCTGGGTTTCCTTAAATTATACAAACTTTTATCCAATTTGAATAAATAACAGAATCTGACTGCACTGTTCAATGATTTGGATTAATTGTAATGCATGTACCTGACTTTTGTGAAGTGCCTTGAGACGACATGTGTTGTGAATTGGCGCTATATAAATAAACTGAATTGAATTGAATTGAATTGAATTGCTGCACATTTGACCTCTGTAAATCCCTATTATGCCTTCTGGTAGTTTTCTTTCAACAATAACTTTCTTCTTGCCCCTCTCCTACCTGAGCTGTGGGTCTCTGCAGGTCCTCCAGGGCTCCCATGGGCCTCTTGGCTGCTTTTGGTTCATGACCTTCTAGCCCAGCCTACAGGTTAGGTGGACAGCCAAGTCTTTGTAGATTCTGCAGTTGTGTTTTACTCTATTCTCAGATGTAATGAACAGAGTTCTGTGGTATTTTATAACCCAAACCTGCTTTAAACTTCACAAAATCTGTGTTTTCTTCAGATGCTGTTTGTTTATCAAAGTTCTGACAAACTTTTTGAAGAAACTGGTGGCACTGGTTTTTAACTGGGAGTATCAGAGTAAACAGGGCTGAAAACAAATTATTTTTTCTGGTAAAAAAATAAAAATAAAATAAAGCAGTGCATCCATTTCTTTCCACTTCCCACTTATCCAATACCTTGTGTTGGTCTATCATATATAATATACTGAAGTTTGTAGTGGTAAAAAAAAGTTCAAAATGTTGACAGAAGACAAAAGCAAAGCATTATTTATAAAAAAAAGGTTGCTTTACCTGCATTGTAGGTGCATTCTTTGGATTTGCTGAGGGAAAGACAGAAAACAAAGATCAACCATCTGTAACCTCATTTAGACCGTTTTACACTCTGAAAGGGGAAAACAGAGACATGGAGCCATAGAGCCCATCAAACATACATTTAGTAAATGCAGTGAGCTTTGTTAATTGTTTCCCCACCCTTTGACATTGTGCTCCATTATATTGCTTCTGTATCTCCAGGCTTCAATCCTCATTACCTAACTTGACTGGACAGCAGAAGGAAACATCAGAGTCAGCAGAAACACAATGTGGATCACAGCTATTAGCTGCACAGGATGAGCTGCAGAACTCACGAAGCAACAATACTCTTTAAGTTAAAGAAAACTGCTGTTGCCTCTCATATGGTGGACAGAGTGGTGAACATTGATTCTATCTGACAACCCATCTCAGGAGAGGTCATTTGAAGCATAAAATGGCAGTACTGCTCCCCCCCTACCTGGTTGCTATGCACTGCCAGTCAGCTGGTTGAAAGGAGGCCATTACAATTCCCTCGGTTGCAAAAACAGTCAAATTTGACTGCTTGAAACCACGTTTTGTCACAAAAAACAAAGACTATGTTGAAACTGAATACACTTACCAAAAGCAACAATATTTCTGCACATTAAGTACTTCAAAACTACTAAAACAAATTAGTATTTTTATTTCTGCATTGGTCAATTTACCCAAAAATCAAATAACACTGATAAAAAAAAACAATTAACCAACAGATTAGAGCACTACAACCGAGTCTGTGTTTCAGATCAAAGGGGAAGCATTTTCAGTGCAGTTCTATGCTCAGATTCTGTTTGATGAAGAGAGAAAACACTGAAAGGTTTGTGCTGTAATGTGGCCATTAGAAAATAAGAGAAAAAAACTTTTTAGGACACATAGTACAGGGACCCTTTTATACCCATTAATACAGGATTAAATCAGCCCAACTGAGGAGACCAGCCAGACAGTCCATCAGATTAAATGTAATGCAGGATAACAGAAAGCAAATTCTGCACATTTATGTAAGAAATCTGGGTTGCCAAATGTAAAATCCCAGTGATTCAGCCTCTCTGCCAAAGCCCATCATCACACCTGTCCATCATGACTTTGTGCTCTTGCTGCTCCTGAATGTGCTGTCAGTCAACCAATCAGAACTGCAGCTTGAGCATTTCAGCACTTGCTGACCAGTAAACCCAAGATGTCAGACTGCCATCAGCCAATCAGCTGACATGCTGGACATCTCTGCAGTTACAGAGAATATGATGACACACAGAGCATCATCTGGATAAAGTTCCAGTGTTTCCTCCCAGCAAAAAAAGCATGGAGATAAAACAAACAGACTGTTGTTTAGTAAAGAAAAGGCATATATAAGCATGGCATAAAAACGCAAAAGACTAAATACAATAAAACTAATGAAAACCAACAAGCACAAACTGCGCCTCAATAATGTTGACAGCTAAAAAAATGGCATAAGAACAATAAAAGACCAATACAACACAATAGTAGAGGCGTTAGCTCGTTGCAACAGTCTGAGCCCCACAACAAACATCAGCCAACAGTCTTTAAAGGCTTCCCTGGAAACAGAAGATGAGCTTACTGATGAGTCATAAAAGGAGACCCAAGCCTGTTTCAATAGAAGACAAAGCATCTCCAGAAGATTAAAGAGCAGGCTGCTCAGAGAACAGATGTTTGATCTGTCTCTGGTCAGGTGGAGGACAACAGACCGGGTGTAGGCTCTCTGAACTAACCACATAAAGGCCTGTTTGTCTCCTGGACTCTGCGTGTTGGCCTGGCAGGGAGATGAGGCGTGGTGAGGCTGCAGCCAATCAAAGAGCAAGGCTGACCTAGGATCAGTAATTAGAGCAGAGCTTGCTGGGTAACTGGCAGCCAAACAGGGCAAATACCTCCACATCTAAAACCTTTTCATAGTGGGTGAGAGTCTCCTGGTTTCCAGGGAAAAAAAAACAAAACACAAACAGAACGTTCATCAACATGCAGAACATTTTCTGCCTGCCTGCGTTCTGAAAACACAGAGGGGACGGATGATCTGCAAATCATGTCAGGATTTTGCCTTTATCCTGATTTCATTTTCCTATAATTACACATTTCTCTAAAATATTTACCTTTAAAAACAATCACAGACCTGTAGCATAAACAGACAGCCTGTTGGCATAAAGTTTATACACAGAAACTAACGATAAGGATAGGAATCACCATATGATGCAATATGCTGTACAGTGAAACAGGGGTTCTGTGATGGATGTTAAACCGCATGACAAATAGAGACAAAACAAAACATGCTGGTAAAAAGTTGTGGTAGCTTTCCTTACACTACTGGATGTATGGTAGACAGTTTTAGCATTTAATGGATGGGATACAACAAAGAAGTCCATATTTTAGTTCTTCAAAATGATAATTCTCCAGATAATGTTGGATGTTTCAGATCATAAGAATTTACTCCACCTAGAATGATAGTGGAGATGTTGACAGTAAACTGGAGGAAACCCAAATGGATGTGATAATGTACTTATGACCCGCAAGAACTGACTCATAAATATCTGTAATAATTGAGTCTAATTATTGTTTATTGAACCTGCCACCTAAATGTTAATAAAAGTTAGTGCAAACTTTTTCCATCTTACAGAGCTGTCGAAACCAGAAAATTAAAGGAATTCTGATCAAGCTCACCGTCATATGAATCTGAATCAGTCATTATTAAAAAGTTAATGATGCTCTAAAACCAAGGTTAGCATTTTTTCATGAAAAAGGAACATTCTGGCAGTCTAAATATCATAAGTGCATTGCATTTATTTTACTAAACAAAAACCACGTGGGGGCTGCACAGTGGCACAGTCGATCACCCTGTCGCCCAGCAACAAGAAGGTTCTGGGTTCAAATCCAGGCCCGGGATCTTTTTGGATGGAATTTGAGGTTCTCCCCTGCACATGAATTGGTTCTCTCCAGATACAGATACATGACCGTTAAGTTAACCGGTCCCTCTAAATTGTCCTTAGGTATGAAAGGGTGCATGGTTGATTGCCCTGAGATGGACTGGCGCCATGTCCAGTATTATTCCAATACTGAATAATCAAAATTATCTTTATCAAGAGCCTGGTTTGTTCTTTAAGATCTGGACCTCCCTTCGTATGACATGCTGCTTTTTTGGACATTTAGTTTGGTTAGCTGATAAAAGTGTGGTTTGATTATTTGTTCAAATAGATTGCCGTACCACCTGCCATATTCCTGCTGTATTAACTGTCAGTTGATTTCAGTGTTCAGCTCTGCAGCGAGAAGCAATGAAGTAGTGGCGCCAGGAGCAGAAAAACCAGTTCAGAACGTTTCATTTAAACAAATCTGAAAGTATTTAGAAACCAAGATGAGAACAGATCAGTTTTACCTCAAACGTCTTTGTTTCAGCTATTCAGAGCTCAGATGGTTCTGTTCAAAATGTTGTTAACCATCCACAAATAAGACCCGATACCAACTACAGTAAGGATAATTATGTGACCTTGGCATTTCAGCTTTCCTGTTTTATTTCAGATTTTTCTGATCCTTTTGTTTTTGTATGCAACAAGGATTTTATAATATTTGGCTCCAAATATGATGCTAAATATTTTGCCTAAACTCCAGCTCATGCAGTTATCTTTTGTAAGAGATTACTCAAACTAAAAGATATCACAAAACAAAGCCTTGGGAAAAAAATTAGAGAAAGGCACTGCATTAAAACATGCGAGGAGGAAATGGATGTCTCCATCTCACTAATGGTTTGTGGCCTCCTTTAACGGAGGGATGAGTGGGAGAAGCCTGCTGATCCATTATGACTTGAGTGCTGCAGTAGTAGAGTTTATAAAAACATTTTCTGCAGAATTTCAATCAGATACTGTACATTTTTCAAGATTAGAACACTTCTTAAAGGATCAAATATCTCTGAATCAACAGATGATTCAGAAACTTTAGACATCAGAAATGAGGAGAAGATCTTCACAAAGTAACTCCAGTGCTTTAAAATAAATCATCTTTGTGTGGCACTCTTGGAGTTTAAGGATTCATATTAAGTATTAAATGAAGCAAAACGTGCATTTAACCCGTTCCTGGTGGTGTAAAAGGCTCCTATTTAATTAGCATGTTGGCTGCTTGTTGAGCAGGAAGTCTAATCAATGTTATCAGCTTGGGATGAGCAGCATCGATAATTGTAACTCTGTCCCAAAGCAGCTCCTGGCTGCACCGAAACTCCATTTGCTGCATTTTCACTCTGAAATCTTCCAGTTTATCTTAAAACTACATGTTTTGGAGGCAGTGAATGCAAATAAATCCACAGCAGGTGATCAGGTGGATGTGAACAGATGGCAACGTTCTGTTTGTCTTCAGAACAAAGAAAAAGCTGCGGCCCTTCTGCAGGTTTAACACAATAACCAGTTAACTGCTGAGCCTGTCGTCTGTTACATCTACCTTCCTCATCTGTTTGTGCGATTTATAGTGGTAGACATCCAGCAGGTCTGTTTGCTTACAGCAGCATAAAAGCCCGATCAGCTAATGAAACACAGTTGACTGATGCATTACACAAGGGTTTTTCTCTGAAGAGATAAACTTCAAGAAAGGTTACAGGAGATAAATAAAAACCCTAAATGGCACAGTTTTAGTTAAACAAAGAAAGTATGAAACTGACCTCTCAGATTGACATCATTTATCTACAGCCACTAACACAGCCGTCTCTTGCTTTTGTTGCTGCTGCCCCTCCCCAGAGCTCTGTAGGGGGAGAAACTAACCACATCCAGCTCTTCGCGTGACAACACTTTCATAAAACAAAAATACTTCCTCAGGCTGTCCTGAGCTCCAACCTCTGCCCATGCAGACACTAAAGCTGGATGCTTTTAGGATTATTAAAACATTAATGTGTTTCAGCAGCCATGCTGTCACTGAGCAATCCAAATTTCATTCAAATTTTAGTCAAAACCCATCTGAAGGCATACCTGGGTGGAACAGAAACACCAATAAATCCTCTCTGCTTACAGTTTGCAGGTGATCTCTGAGGTATTAACTTATTGTAAAGCAAGAATTTACCTGGAGGATCGCTTCATGTCTGCAGCCTTTCCGTTATAGTCACCAGTTTACAGCAGTCAGGGCAGTTTGTGTCCTGTTCAAGCCACACCAACACACAGACTTCCTCCTTTTGCTCTGCAAACTTTTAGCTCAGCCTAAAGGCTCCTCCCAGCCAATCAGAGGGCATCTTCTGCCCCCAGGGTCACGCCCCCTCCTACCCAGTAACCACACCACTTTTCCAGGAAGGGCTGGAAATTTGATCCATAGCCACAAACGGGAGAGAGGAGAGTAAGATAAAGTTAAATGAAACTTTTACAAGAGGTACAAATATTTAAGTTTTATTAAAAACCAAATATGTAATTTTAATTTAACTAATGTTTTATAAAATAGATTAAACTTTTCTGATCAGTTTAGTGCTTTTAATTCTTGTTTGACTGCAGGCCTGCAGCTATAAAACATTTTATTAAATATTTGCTCTATCAAATATTGTCTAATAAACAAGTAATCAGATACACAGTTATGGTAAAAACAATGTACATCATCTATAATTTCTAGGGTTTTGACAAATACATTATCTATTGTTTGAAAATTATTTTTAATTTAACCTCAACAAAACTAATCAGTGAATGTAGAAATCAACTGTGTCTGTCTGTGTGATGTCTGTACGGTGGCTGATATGCGCAGATACGCAGCAAACGGCTAAAAGTGCTGCAATAAATGATGCAAACTCCTTAACACACAAGCGCAAAAAACAAATGCGACAGAAAAATGCTGTAAAAGAAAAATGCTGCAATCACAGAAAACAGAGAGAAGAGAAAAACTACAATTAACAAAACAAATGCAAAGGAAAAATACTGCAAAATCAAAAAAAGTGATGAAAATCTGCAAATTCCTTCTGCTAAACAGAAATGCATCAGACCACTAGGGGGAGTCGACCACTAATATTACTGATATAAATATGTTGCTATTCTATAATATTGTAAAATATTACAAAAAAAAAAAGACATGAAGAAAAATCTTTTCTTTCCTCCCTCCAAGTTTCTTCTGGGCATCCTACTGAGGGTCTGGTCAGATACGACTTGGTGGTCGACTCCCCCTAGTGGTCTGGTGCACTTCTGTTTTGTGGAGCGTGTTTGCAGCTTTTCTCAACTTGCTGTTTTTACTATTTGCAGTATTTTTAACCTAGCATTTATTTTGTTGGTTCTAGGCTTCGATTCTTTCTATTTTCTGTGATTGCAGCATTTTTCTTTTACAGTGTTTTTGTGTTGCATTTGTTTTTTGTTTTTGTGTTTTGGAGTTTGCATCATTTAACCATTTGCACCTGTCGAACATCAGTAAAGCTTAAGTTTCTCTAAAAACATGCAGCAAATCAGCACACAGACACACAAACCCAGAGCCAGTGGACTGTGAATGTGCTTGTCGACCTCATTGTGTCTGCTAAAAACGTTTTAATTACAAATTAATCTGGATCTTTCTACAAAGATGCTGAATTTGTACTGTGCAAAAGTAGATTAGTTTAAGTGTGGAATATTTTCAGCTTCTTTAGGGTAATACTGCCCCAAAACCTTTGGTAATTTTTGGTTATTTTTTCCAGCTTATCTTCCTTCTTTCTCCATCGTACAAACTGTAATGTAAATATTTGTGCCACAGTATTAAGTTTTCCCTTGACAAACGATGAACCCTAAGCACTATGCAGTCACATGAATAAAACAAAGCACCACATTTTATATTCCAACTGGAGATTTCTTTCTGAGTGACTTGATGAATTGTTTCAGCTCTATTTTGGAGTGTATCTTTTCCTAGATCCTGGTAATTTCATTAAAACTCCTCTTCCTGCCTTAAATTGTTTGTATTCTTAGAGAAATGAAAGCTTCCATGACTGTTGAACCAGTCACAGGCAAAAATAAGTACATCCCATGATTAATAACTCAGTTATTTTGTCTGACTTTATCAGGCTCTCATTTCTTTGTAAAGGTGGTCCACTTTTCTTTATGTAGCTTCATTTCATTCAAGTTTGCAGACAATTGTTTCTGCACAGCTGTCTTAAGGTCCCCCCACTGTATCTCAATCAGGTTATGTTCTGGACTTTGACTGGGCCATTCTTTACTTTCCAGCCACTCTGTAGATTTGCTGATGTGTTTGTGATCATTCTCGTGTTGATGACCCTGTTTGGGCCAAGCTTCATCCTTCAAACAGATGGTCTCACATTTCACTCTATAATACTTTAGTAAACAGAGGAGTTCATGGTCAGAACAATGGCTGAAAGGCGTCCAGGTGTTGTGGAAGTAACAGGCCCGTTTCATCCACTCCCCACCACTGTGTTTGACAGTTCTTGTAAGGTATTTGTGTAGACATGCCACTTTGGGCTCATCTGTCCCAAGGACATTGTTCTATAGGGCTTGTATGTCACCCAGATAAAACATTCACAAATCTAAGTCATGCTGTCATATTCAACCCTGCCAAACAAGCAACACTTCTTCAGTGTTTTTCTACTCATCCTGTTATGAACCGCAACCTTCAGGATGCTAACAAAGGCCCACATAATCACATAATTGTTATTTTGCTACTTCTATCACATTGTCTGAGATTACAAGGGGTGTCCACTTCTGGGAAGACAGGAGGCTATCTTAAAATGTTTTCCACTTTTTAATTAATAATTTTACTCAGAGTCAAATAAATGACTTCAAACTGTTTGAAAATTTATTTTAACAGTTCTCTAATTAATCGGAAGCAACATTTGCTTCTCTCAGGTCGTTACTGATTTCCTTCTGCCTTGGCATTTTTAACACACAACTGCATGCTCCAGATCAGCAATCTGCTGCTTGTATGGAGGTGGCATGTGGGCCCAATTCCCTCCTACCCCCTGTAGGGACCAATAAACAAACACCTTATCTTATAAAAAATCCTTAGAAATTCATGGATTTGGCACCGCCTGTTGTGAGGCAGATTGGTTACACAGGACCGGCTTCCAGTTTGCTCAGCTGATGCCTAAAATGATTAATTTTGTTTTTCTCTCAAACACTCTTTATTTTTTTTTAATTCCTCACTGGCATGTGGTGACTCAACAGTCATGCCTGCTGGCAGAAAGAAGAAATGATAGCATGCCATTACATGAGCCTGAATGACCAACAGACTCCTTTAGAGTATAAAAACATCTATTGAGCTTGTTCAGTAAAAAAATGACATTTTTATTTGTTTCCATGAATTCGTTTCTCCAGAAAGATGAACTGATAATCTACATTCTTTTTTCACCTGTCCTATATGCCATGTAGTTGGTGGTTTGAGATTCAGAAAAATAGTTTTTACCCGATTCTCTCCAGCAGAAGTTACCTTTTACCACCAGAGGAGCTGCTGGAGGAGGTGGTTCGGCTCCGACTCTCTGCTGCCATCTCTCTGCGAACCAGGGTTAGTCTTTCTGTGGACATGCTCTTCCTGAAGGTGGGAGGAAAAAAAGAGAGATCTGAATGTCCTGAACTTTAAAACTTTAAATTACGAACAATCACATTGTGGAGTTTGGAGCTGCTGCAAGGTGATGGCAAATATGAAACAGGAAATAAACGTTAATTCAATTTAGTTTTATATATAGCTACTGATATATATAGTTACTGATCATACTTATCCTAAAACCTTTATGTTTTGCATTATGAGACAAAAAATACTCCATAAAAGCACAAAATGATTTTTAGAATAATGAATAAACATGAAATTTATTTGAGCTGAATCAAAATGATGATTTGAGCTTAATTACTTTTTAGCAAAATCCCATTTTACAATTAATTATACACTAAATGTAACTAAAATACAAAAAAATACACTAAAAGGAAGGAAAACTAAGGAGGAAGGAAGGAAAGAAAGAAAGAACAAAAAGGGAAAACCCTTGAAACCCCCCACTTAGTTTGGGCCCAAAGAGGTTTTCCTTCCTAAACACCCTTATATGCAGAACCTTTTTTTTGGAGATGAGGGGCGGGGAAGGAGGCTTTCTGTGAATTAGCCTTTACCAGAGGGTTTGGAGGGAAACCCTGCAGGAGCTGGCCCACTGAAGGTGAAAAAAATGAAAAGCTTATAATTTGCTTTTAAAGACACAGAAAGGCACTTGCTCTTAACCTCCCAAAAAAACAGTTTTTTTAGTTTAAATGCACTAAAATACATGAACGAAATGAGGTAGCATTGGTTTGGTTTAATAGCGTTTTTTGCTTTTAAGGGAGGACTTAAAAATGAGCTGGAAGAAACAAAGTGGCAGCCATAATAACTGCGATTTAATCTGTAAATGTTTCCTCTTCATCAGAAATGCAGAATCACCCAATATGAAAGGATAGAAGGTAATAAAGTTTAGTGTTGCTTCTGCTTGTAATACGTAAATCCCAAATTTTTCAGAAAAATTTAAAAAAAATTTCTAGTGACTAAATCGAATTCCTAGACCAAGGGTTTCAAAAAAAAAAAGGTTTTTAACCCCCCGGGGGGGGCGGTGTTGAAGAGGCAGTAGCAAGCGGGGCTCCCCCCAGAAAAGGGCACCCCCAAAGGGTTTTCCCCCGGTCTGCTCTCACGTAACCGAGCCGACGCAGAGCATCAGCCAGAGCCGCCTTCAGCAGCTGGATCTCATCCTCCTGCAGCTGCAGCCTCTGCTCCAGGTGGGACACTCTGTCCTCCATGTCCATGTTGCTGCTGGCCGACACCGTGTCATCTGACATGAAGGGTCGTGGGAATTGTGTGTTTAAGTTATCGGTCTCATATGACACGGCTGTCCATTAATAAGCACTCAGAGAACAGTGTAATGTGGCCCCCGCCCCTCAAACTATCTGGGAAATATTAAACTTCAAATTATCAAATTTCATGTCTAATACAAGGCTTTATCAAACTGGAAGACGATATAAAACTTTTCAATGAGGGTGGAATCGTTACAAAGGAATGGCTTCATCACGTCTTTAACCTCTCAGGGGGCTAATAAAAGTGGTACAACATAATAACAAGAATTTAGTTTTTTAGGTGAAAGAATAAAGCTGCAGGCTTCAATCAGTCCAGTCTGTCCAGGAGTTTCTACAGATGAACAGAATGCAGATGAATCCTGGCGAGTTTTAATTATTTACAGTGTAAACTGTAGTCTAGAACCCAGAGATGATAATGCGAACACGACATGAAGGTACACCTACACCCAAGTTTAGTAACTGACACGTGTTGAGGAAGATAAAATGGAAAACGATCTGAGTCCTCTTTCTGAGCAGTGAAAAACAATGCTATTGTTTTCTCATTCATGAAGCTCGTTTTGTTTCCTTCGTAACAGCAGGCCACAAGTCTCCGTTGTTCAGTAATACATGCTCACAGAGCCGGAACTGTTATCCATTTTGCAGAAAGCCAAACAGAACGGTGGTTGGTGATTTTATACCTACTACAAGATTCGTGATGACCCAAAGGTCACTTTTTATGTCAGTTGATTTGGAATTACAATTGCTTCCACGTCGTACATGTCTACATCAAAGATATACCCTTCCAATTTATCTAGACATCTCAAGCTAACCATAAGTTGTTGTAGGACAAACAGTGTCTTCAGCGTGTAAAGCCGCTGGCCTTAAGTCAGTACTTTCATCTGACACTGTTGCTAAATGTATGGAAAAAAGAACGTTGTAGTTTTGAGTACATTTATGACTATGGAGGAAATACTCAACATTAAAGAAAAGACTGTGAAGAGTTTGTTTTTCTGGTGCTCTGAAGCTGCCTCTCTCAGTTGGGCATTTTGTGTGGCGCCAAAATGTTTTTGTGATCATTAATCCTGCTGTTACAGACCCTAAAATCACCGCACTTGCAGCTTTCTGGTGTAAACGTCTGCGCCTTGGACCAGTTTCACAATTTCCCAGAGTCGGTCTTTAGGAGTAAATATATGATAACCATTGTTTACCTATGTGTGGGAGGTGAAATGGGAATAGATCCCCATTTCTGACCTGATGTGCCTCCCCAACTAATCCTGTTGCTGGCCTTGTAGGGCAACATCGAGTCTAATTGTATTACGTGGGCCTTGCTAGAGATGCCTGGAAGTGTCTCTCAATCATAGTTTTGGTACTTTGATTAGATGTTTTTCTACACTGAGAGGCGACTCCCTTTCACCACTTGCCTCCTCACTTATGCGCATTTCGGTGTGAAAGAATAAACCTTTTCTCATACATTTTCTGAAGTGTGAGGTTATGTCTTACTGCCTAAAGACTGAATATTTTTTTTTTTCATGGTGACAGACGTTTGAGTCTCATTTGGATAACGCCATTTTTAACATAATTTGAATCTTGCGAATCACCAGACCATGTTAAGAGCATGTGCGAAGCCAGCTAGTATTATCTAGCTAGACGCAGAGATTATTCATCCGACCCACATCAGCAGATTACGCCCTGGTACGAACCTAAAAACATGTTTTATATTACACAATATAATGAAGGACACTACGACGTAGGAACATCTGTTGAGTGTAGTGGACTGTGGGAAGAGTTGATTGAATCTCCGATAGTCAAAATATATTTTCTTGTGTTTTTGTATTTTGACTGTAATACTCTTCAGCTATCACCTTATTATGCTGTCTGGCATAAAGAACACTGCAAAAGAAACTTTGGTATAAAATCTGAACATTTTCCCAGTTGAAGTTGGGTTAGAACAATTTGCAAATAGAAAAGGTTTTACGATGTGTTTAGCACAAGGTCGGATTTATACCAAAGGCTGCTACAGATTTTGCCATCATACGCGGATTTTCTTAAGACAGAAAGTATCTATGATAGTAAATCATAATAAAATGTTTGAATAAAATATCAAAGTATAATACATACATTATGTATTCTTAGACTGGAAAAATGGCTTTTTGACTGACGAGGTTAGAGGTCGGAGTTAGATTTTACCAGCACTCTTCTCATGGGGTAGTGATGTCCAGTCCATCTAAAAGAATTAAGACCATTTGTTCGACAGGGTTGGAAGTTTATAGATTTGCAAAACTGCAATCTGAAGGAACTCACATGTAAACTTTCTTGTGGAACAAGGCCTTGAACAGTAATGTGAGACCAACGGAATGATGTTTGGTGCAATGATTCACCTCATTATGTTCCTGGAGATCAAACCGAAACACAAAACACGACCCGTACTTCTTTTAGGAGACGTCATGTGTGGACTTGTGATTGATGATCTGGGCGTAAGGTTTATGGACAGCCTCAATGTCGTGGTACGCTGCCGTGGATCTGCTCTAGGGAGAGGACTCCTCTGTTATAATTCTGGACATCATCAATGTGGAGACCAGTCTTGTCTGACAGCTGAAGCTTGGACCCCAACCTGGCCCGTGCCTCCGCAGACAATGTGACCCCAAACACATAGGAGCAGATATTCCACCAGAAAAACTAGAAGGTCTGCTGCCATGTCCCTATTCAAAGATCCCCAATCTTAACCCTGATATGAAATTGCTGTGGTGGGATCTTGTGAAATCTGTGCAGAAATAAACCCTTAGTAAACTGAAGCACATCCAAACCTTACAGCAAATAATTCAAAGAATCTCCTTCTTGTAATTAAACAGTGCTCATGCCTTTCTTTAGACCAGAAAATCCCAGTGCGACAAGGTTAACTGATCTTAGTATCACCAAAACAAGTAGAAAATGTTAAGCATTGGCTTATAGGTTTATAGAAAACCATCATGTGAAGTCGAGTTAATTAAATTAGCCACAGTGATCCCAGAGAAGACCTGTACTTTGCACCCATCATGCATTACCTCAGAACTGAGGAGCACTATATGTGGAGCACTGTTACTCCTACTGTAGTACATTTCACTGTCAAATGAGACAGGAACAGGTTGCAGGGAAATTAAACCTCTGATTTACATGCAATTATCAGGTTCTGGGGAGATTTGCATGGCAGAAGTGACCTATACGTCAACAGACTAATGTCGGATCATCTTCAGTTCTCATCACGCTTTCACTTCTTTTTTAAATAGCACTGTCACTAGATAAGGTTTTAAAAAAATGTTTATTTCGTTCATTTTCAGTGTGACTGAGTTCAAATTAACTAAACCCCAAAATGAAATGAAAAAGCAAAGGAAAGACGTGGGAGAGGACAGAATGCTGGTGGGAGGAGATCATGAGCGAGAAATATGATAAAAACGAGCACAGAGGAAAAAAAGAAAAAATAGACACACTGAGTCAAACAGGCGGCACACAGGAAGCAAGGTGAGATAGGGAAGTTGTTTTAAATATAAATGGCCTGCACTTATAAAGCGTTTATCAGGTCCGAGAACTCCAAAGCCCTTTACACTACAATCAGTCATCCATCCATTCATTCACACACTGACGGTGGTAGACTACATAGTAGCTACAGCTGCCCTGGGCCAGACTGACACAAGCGGGGCTGCCATACAATCGGCGCCACCGGACCCTCTGACCACCATCAGCAGGCAAGGCGGGTGAAGTGTCTTGCCCAAGGACACAACCACTGAGATAGACAGACCAGGGGTTTAAACCGGACAACCCTACAACCCGAGCTACATCACCATGTTTTAGCATCACATGAAATGTAACCCTGAGGTCTTCACCGAGCCAAGAAGATAAAACCAATCCATCATCATAGTCTTTATTTTGATCTATTCAGTGGGATAATCCTGTGAAACAGTTCAAACTACACCGACACAGTTTTAGCGCATTTCAGACTGACAAAGTCTGAAATGACTGTAAGAGGAAAATATCTTTCCTCTTTCCAGATTGCTCCTGCGTTTTTCCCACACTTGCAGATATTTTTATTATTTCACTAATTTTAATATCAAAGATAACCAAAATGAATTTTTAATGCAGTTTTCAAAAGATTATATATTTCATTAAGGGAAAAAAACTATTCAGATCTGTCTGGTTGTGAAATAAAAATGGTCCCCTAAACCTAATAACTGGTTGTCCCAAGGTTGAAAGCAACAACTGCTACCTATTAACTGCCAATGAGTCTTTTACATCTTTGTGGAAGAATCATAGCCCACTCTTGATTGCAGATTTGTTTTAATTGCACCACATGAGATATTGTTTTAGCATGAACAGTCTGTTTAAGCTCATCACTCAGTATTTAGGTCTAGACTTTGACTAGGCCACCTTAGATCCTTCATTTTTTTTGTGAGCCATCGGTTGGACTTGCTGTTTTGCTTGGGATCATTGTCCTGCTGCAAAAGTGTGCTTCAGCTTAAGGTTACGAACTGATGCCTTTATGATTCTTTGCTAGAGAGCAGAAATCATGGTTCCATCAATTACAGAAAGTCATCCAGGTTCTGAAGAAGCAAAGCAGCCCAGACCATTACCCTACCATCACCATGCTTGACTGTTGGCATGCTGCTCTTTTCCTGAAATGCTGTGTTAGTTTTACAACAGATGTAACCGGATGTATACCTTCCAGAAAGTTCCACTTTAGTCTCATCAGTTCATGGATTATTCTCCCAGAAGATGGGCTTTTGTATTTTTGTGGGCCAGCAAATGTTTTCATCCACAGCATCTTGACCCTAAACAGGAATTCATACTTAAAAATCTACCAATATGGCTGAATTAAAACAATTCTGCACAGAAGAGTGGGTCAAAATCCAACATTGCCAGTTACTGCTTAATACGTGATGGCAGTTTTTATTGCCAAAGGTGGCACAACCAGTTATTTGGTTTAGGGTCACACAGGACCAGGCTGGTTCAGACAGATGTGTTTTTTCTCTTCATAAATGAAACCTTCATTTATAAAAAAACTTTAAAAGGTTTTCTTTGTATAGTATTAAAATTTGTTTAAAATCTGAAGCATGTCAGTGCCACCAAGAAATAAGTGAACCACTGAGGAATGACAAAGATCAAACAGACAGAGATCAACGGGGTTCACCTTCATATCCCATCTGTTTAAAAGACCTGCAGCGGGGGCTTCTTTTCATTTTTGTCCTTGAATTACCACAAAAGCACGCACAGTCAGAGTGGGTGAAAGTCAGTGGTGTTGCATTACTCTCCCTATAAACCTGAGGTCACGTCTACTTGATATTCAGCAGTATCACACTCACACACTAACTTCCCTTTCTATAAGATATCTATTTAAATAACACAGTAGCTGTGTTTGAAAGTCAGCCGTCATGAAGCTGATTCAGACGCATGGCTGGTCTCAGGAAGCACAGAATGAGGGGAGCTGCTAGACAAAAGAAAGGGATGAATGGAGAGAAGGGGGGTAAGAAGGAGAGAAGGAAAGGGAGACAGGCAGAACGGTATGCCCGATGAAGCGCTGAGTGATGGAGGCTGGTGCAGGCCAGAGTGATTGGAAAAACTAAAGGCTGGTGGAATATTCATGCTGCTGTGAAATGAAGATGAAGGTGGAGCTCATCCTGCCTACCTGCCATTTGCACCAGACTGAGATTCTGGTCACTCCTCCTGTCAATCAGTTGGTCCACAGAGCAAACAGACGCTCAGTCAGCTTGGCCACTTTCTCTAACTAGAAGCTCACCGGACTCCCTCCCATCTCCATCTGGGACCAGTGCCGGCTCACACAATCCCTCTCCACAAACACACACAAACACACTCCTCTCCAGCTGAACCACTACCTCCTCCATCTCCACTTCCTCTTCTGTCCCTTGGACCACTCCCTCTTTCTCCAGCCATCCTCCCCCCCCAGTTCTCCTCCTTCCCTCTCCTCTTTATCCTCTTTGCATCCCTCCTCCTCCTCCTCCCTGTGTCTCATTACTAAAGGCAGGGAGAGCAGAGGCTGACGGGGTGGAGCCTGGCTCAGGGCCACATTCGCACAGACTGCATCAGCATCTGTACAGCCAGGCACCACCAGGAAGAGATGCTGCAGAGCCACACTCCATGATTAATGACAGAAGGTTAGGCACCACATGCAGCCTGTTCCTGTTGTAAATATCATAACAAGAGAACCCATCAGCTGTCAAATCACTTTTATTTGTTAAGGAGCTCCTGTTTGTCTCCAGTCTGGTGGACTTTTCCTTTTATGAGCAAATCTGATTAAAGTCATTAATGAGACTGATGTTTGTAGCCTGTAGCCTGTAAACAATATCCCAACAGAAAGTGATTTTTTGCAGCATATATCACAAAATAAGGCTTAAAACAAGCCTGTGTTTTTCTAACCAGCATGTATGGAAATATAGGTATCCTTCAGGATGCCTGCTGGATCAGAGGTGGGAAATAAACCTTGTTTTGTTGCAAACCATGAAATAAAGTGTTAAAATTCACAGTAAAAGCACATAACTGAAAACACGCCCTTATTTATTCCTACAAGTATAAAAACAGGACATTCAAAACAACTGCCAACATGTCCAGGTCTGGCAGTCCTAAGTTCACTAGGAGAGCAGACCACAAGACCACCTCCAGCCGGCTCCCGCTACTGTTAATGTGAAAGTGTCTGTCCAATCAGAAAGAGACTGGGCAAGTTTCATTTTTTATTTAAGAAACCGTTGCTCTCTAAGGAAAACATTAAGGCCAGGCTAAACTTTGCTAAAAAGAACGTAGTCAAAGACCACTTGCAGAATAATATTCTTTGGACAGATTAATGTTAAGCTGAATTATTACGACACCAGAACCAAGGACATTTTTGTTATAAACCAAATACAATATTCCAAGAAAAGGACCACATAACTGGGAAGCATGGAGGTGGAAGTGTCATAATTGAGGATGCTTAGTTGTAGCAGGAGCTGGCCAGCTCACCATCCCAGAACCTCCCATGAATTCGGCCGTCTATCAGAGGGTGCTTGAGGAAAATTTGAGACCATGAGTAAAAACATAAATAACTAAAGCTGAAGCAGAACTGGATCCTGCTATATGACAAGGATGACCTAACGCTTTCCTCCGGAAACACGTTTCTCTTTAGCTCTTCGGTTAAACCAGTAAAACAAGGTTCATTTTTGTTGCTGGAGTTTAGCTAAATCACTTGCGAACATTTCTCAAAAGTAAAGAGCTGAATATTTATCGGGGTGTCCTAATTTTTTTCAGATGACTGTGTGTCATCCAACCAGAACGGCTGCACGTGACTTTTAGTGAAAAATGTCTCAGACTGGCCTCAATTTACAACATATAAGCATTTTATTTTAACTTCATGATGGGCTTCTGTTTGCACACCAACTGGCACGGACCAGTTACTGGTATCAGCAGCACATAGTTCTAGAAGAAAACGTTTTTACGACAGCCAGTTCCTGCGGTTTAGAGCCCTTATAACAAGATGCCAGAGAAAGTGCCGGAGTGACCGGAGTTTTCTATGCCTATATAAAAACTCTTACTAAGCTCCTTTAGCTATCCGATTCAAAATAGTCGACAGATTAATCAATTAGGAAAATAATCGTTAGTTGCTGCCCAAAATACCACATATTGGTTGTAAACAGAGATTTCATCTTATTTCTTCATACTGATGGTTAAAAATTCTACTTCAGCTTCTGATGCATGAACTGAAAGCAGATTCTTTCTTGAATAAAACATGAAAGATGTTCTCAAAAGGGCGATGTGTCATTTTGTCTCCTGTTTTTATCATCTCAAATCACAGTCTACACGTCGCCGGTGTTCACTGGTAAAGTGGGCTGTAACTGACGGCTCTTGTAACCGTAAGACTCCACACACTGCTTCAGTCATCAGTCACATCGATCTGAAGGAACAGCCTGTTCTCTGCAGGCTGCAGCTTTTCCATTAAACTGGAAATGTGCTTCAGGTGTCATCTGCAGTAATGTGTGTTTTTTCATGGACATACAGCTGTTCCCTCTGGTTGTTTCATGTTTGACACCCAGAGCTTTTCCAAGAAAAATCAGTTTTCTTTCTGCAAAAGATAAAAATTGCCCATCAATAATATTTCTGCTCTATTTCCTGCAATTAAAGTCAGGACATATTCTCCAAGCCTGCTTGCCGTCCCAAACACAAACTACACAGAAAATGCGAATACAGAGATGGAAACCATCAAAACCACCAGCAGACAATGAAAATATAGAATCAAAATGGAGCTAAAAGTGTGTCATAAGGTAGCCAGGAGGTCTGATGTGGGGAACTAACCAGAGGATTTTCCCATAATGCCATAAACTTCCTTAATATATAACCCAGAGGAGTGCAATAAAACTATAAAACTCATAAACAAGTAACAGGGAACCATGTTGGTCTCCAGTTGTAACCAGGAGTGAGAGGAGCATCTGATCTGGGTGGAAGGTCTCTGGTTACAGAGCACAGATGGTTGGTAAAGACACCTGCATAAGGAACACAACACTGCTTTACCACCATGTATTTTCATCCCTCTCCACACTTTACACCGGCCTTGTTAATGCAACTGTTTCAACATCCAACAGTGTCGAATGCAACATATTCTAGTATCCTAACTCCTGAATTACTCAAGGATGCCTTCTTCGTGAAGTCTATAGTGCCCGACAATATCCCTGCATAAAGACATTGACCACATTAACAATAGTGTGTCACGTTTTTGAAATCATACCCCTGCTTCTTCTGTTAGATTTGACTTAAATGTAAAATATGCCCCTAGATCCAGGATGTGGAAGAAAACAAACCCTCTTCCATATATCAGCTCTTTACCAGGTTCTGAAGTTATTTAAATCTTAACTTAAGTGTACAAAAACAACACAGATTCCACACCTCCATCCACACTGGTCCAGTGAGGGATTTAGGGAATTGGAAGAACCTAGCATGTGCATGTTGATGCATATGAGACCAGAGAGACATGTAGGAGCAAACATATGGATGGTCTTAAAGGTGAATAGGTGGATTTGTGAAGTAAATGGAACATGTAATGGCAAGTCAACCAGGTTCTTTAAAAAATAGGTGTATTATGGTTAGCAGAAGGAGTTCTGATTGTGACATGGGTCGACATGGGTAGCAGAGTTCTGAACCAATAGGGGAGCTGTTGGCTTTAGATATGGAATTTCTAGAAGATATTACCAAGAGGAAGAAGATATGTCCTGACAAAAGCAAGAGAACAACAGATCCTTGAGGGACACCAGAAGAGACTGGAAATAAGTCTAAATGTATCGATTAACACAACACCAAGACAGAAAGACATCAGAAATGACCTTAGAGAAGCAACTGGCACTGCTTATTAATGTAGGAAGGGTGATTTACAATTTTAAGTATATAATTCTACAGTAAGAGAAATTATTCTAACTGCCAACCCCAACACTCTCGCTTTGAATATTGATGTTCATGACAGGACAATTTGAAAACAACTGAACAAGAATGGCTTGTTTGGAAGGAGAAAGTCTCTTCACTCTAAAGAAGAACACGGCAGTACGATTTAGTCTCACACAGAATAAGAATAAAACTTCTGGAACAATTTTCTTTCGATAGATGACTCACTTTCATTTTCAAGAAACTTCTCTTTCTTTACCATCAGAAAATGTCCCTAACATGAACTCTAGCATCTCGGCTGCTAAGGAAATGCTTCAGCTGGCAATAAGGATAATAAGTTAAAGTCCATTCCACCGGCCAAATATAATATAGATAGGAAGAGTGTCATGAATGCATGACACTTAAAAAATGATATCCTACCACACCTTACAAGCAGTCCCTTGTCATTGCCATATTGGACACAGTGATTTTACGATTACGCCTGAGATTCACTAAGTTGTGCAGATCTAGTCCGTTATGCACAGAGCTTTGCTGGAGAAAAAAACAAACACAGCACACCTGTACAGACATAGCATGCTAACTGTAAAGCACGGTAGCGGAAAGCTGATGATGTGGGCTTGTTTTGCAGCCATAATACCAAGTTACTAAAGCAAAGGAAAGAACATTCCTGTTAATTAGGCGGAAAAGTTGGTGCATCTAGCTGCTTTTATGTTGAAGCACTCCACCTTGATTGTGGGGATATTTCAGTTGAAAATCCCAGAATTTGTCTGAAACAATCGGCGTTATCATTGACACGTGTTCAGTCATATGAACAGAAATTTTCAGCCAACAAAGAGGCAGAAACATGTTCTTCTTCTGTTACCGACTATGACGTGTTTGTGAATTTATCACAAAAGAGATATAAAGCATAATGAATAAGACGTGGATAAGACTCAATCAGTCTTCCTCTTCATGCAGCAGCTCCTTCCTGAACGTTGAGATGCTTGGAGATTTGAGCAACCATCTATAAGGATTCTGACCTGTGATGGTCCTTTCTGTGGAATAAATCAGCCGAGCTTATGGATCTTTTTACTAGACGTAACGCTTCTTTAACGTGCCAGTGACAGTTTACCAGATGAACATTAATTCTTTCTCCTCTTCAGTGTTTTATCTGTAATTTTGGTTTCATCTTTAGGTTTGCTGCCTTAAAAAAGTTATTTTCAGTTTTAGCAATCAGGTAAAATCAATTTTTTAAATAGTGATAAAGGAGGAGGAGCCTAAGTTGAGCAACTGGCCTTCCCCTGCTGGACCAGCTGTCACTTAACAAGTGGGTCCAGGAAATTAGACCCTGATTTTTACCCTTTGCTCTGCATTTCTCCCTCACTGTCAGTCCGGCAGAGGATTCTGACCATTTGTTTTAGCTGATATGTAACCGGGAGCTTCAGAAGGATTTAAAAGCTCAACATTCACCAAATTGATCCTGTTGGAACATCACAGCTCTGGTCAGACTTTCATCACCCCTCACTGTCTCTCCACCTGCCGCTCAGTGGGGCCGTCTGTGGGCTTCAATAAGCAGCAGTGCCCTAATCCCCACACACACTTTTTTCATGTAGAGATTTAACTCTGGCTTGAAAAGTTCAAAGATTCAGATTGTATTTATCTCTAGTTTAATGCAGTTCAGGATGATTCCGCTACAAAATCAATTCTCTGTTCACAGAAAAGACAACGACGCCTTTATGGAGGGCAGCATCTGTTACGATAACAGATTCCTGCAAAAGTATTCATACCTCTTGAGCTTTTTCATATTTTTTCATGTTGCAACTATAAACGTTTTACTGGGAGTGATAGAACAACACAAAGCAACACAAAGACAAACACAACACAAAGCAAAGGAAAATGATAAAATTATGAAAGGAGTCCACCTGAATTTAACTTCTTTTTATTTAAGAAGGAAATTCCCATTTAGAGGGTTGTCTAGTTTAATCTCAGTATAAATGCAGCTGTTCTGTGAAGGCCTCAGAGGTTTTATAGAGAACATCAGTGAACAAACAATATCAGAAAGACCAAGGAACCCAACAAACAGGTGAGAGAGAAAGGTGTGGAGAAGTTTAAAGCAGGGTTAGGTTATAAAACAAGCTTTGAACATCTCATAGAGTTTTGTTCAATCCAATCTCTGGCAAGAAGTGTGGAGAAAAAGGGGTTCACCCGCCAGCAGGACAACGACCCTAAACATACAGCCAGAGCTAAAGAGGAATGGTTTTATTTCAAAGCATTTCATGTGCTAGACTGGCCCAGTCAAAGTCCAGACTGAAATCCAAGTGAATCTGTAATATAATTTTAAAATGTACGCACACAGACTCTCTGCATCCAACTATTTTGCAACAATGAAAACCAAAACCTTTGGTGACCAGCAAGGATGGGCATTCATGGTTTATTTATTGTTGTCGTGAAAAGGATTTGGTTTTGAAAAGCCCAAAACTGTCAGTATTGTTATTTTTACTATTTTCTCCACTGTTGGTTCCATGATTATCAATAAAATTGAGAAAATGAGTAATGCATTGCAGTTTAATGATAAAATCACACGTTCTTCTGTAAATAGTGTTCTGAAGAAGCCTTTATCAAAATTTGATGTTTTCTAAGCACAGTCAGTACTAGTGTTTGTGGGGCTTTGACAACAGTCACATGCAGTCAAACGGACTGCAAAACAGTTTTATTCTTATCACAATTAATACCACTAAATATCAGTATAAAGGCTATTGACTACATGGGCAAATGTGGTAGAGACATGGCCCAGAAGATGTGGTGGTGGATGGTGGTTCTACAAATACTGACTCAGATGGGCTGAGTATAGATACTGGTTCTACCTTACTGATTTTTTTTTATTTTTATAAATAAATAAGAAAAGCTTTTATTTTACTTCCACTTTACAATGATGGGTTACTTTGTGTTGGTCTATCACATAAGACCTCATTAAGATACACTGTGGGTGTGATGAGAAAAGATCAAGAGGTATGAAAACTTTTACAAGGCACTGTACATGCACTACACAGCTGGTCCAAAGCTCAATACTCAATTTAACTGTCATAATCCTCCTTTGACGCTATAGATATGATAAATATCCAAATTCTAACTGGGGAGTATTTGCATGTAATGCTGCATGAAAATCAGGATATCAGAGATGCAGGTGTAGGAGGAAAAGGAAGAGAGAAACCCCGTGATAGGCAGACCTCTAAACTCTGCAATAAGTGCAATGATCATACAGCAAAAACAACGATCCCATTGATGATGACACACCTGTTAAGTTCCAGGCAGCGAGTGGACAGCAGGTTCTACTCATTTCTATTTTTACCAGTGGATTGAAGATCATTCCAGTTGTGTTAAAACTAAAAATGACACCTTTAATATTGCAGGGATTAAGACAAGTTTTCACAAACTTCCCCACCTTTGTTTAATAAAGATGTGGTGGAACCTGTTGTGTGGAGTTTTAGACTTGAGGTTAGATTTATTCTTTAATTTCTTTTTTTTTTGACCCAATAATTTAGGCATTAAACCCCCTGAATGGACGCCTAGCTTCTGTTTACCATGACTCTCACTCAGTGACATCTGATCACTTCACAGCGAGGTGGACATCAGTCAGATCCACCACTAACCTTTAAGACAGGCTTATCAAACTGCACTCACAATTACCTCCATGAGAAATAGAAACCAACAGAGACTACAAGAAAATATGGCAATAAAAATTATTCCTTTCTGTATGAAAGTACTGTCAATTAGTTCCATTATTATAGATTAAAAAATATATATAATAAAATAAAAAAATATTAACAAGACTCCAGGATCTGATCTTTTTAATGATCATTTTCAGATTAATTGCACCTACCAATCAAAAATAGTGTGCGTTTAAATCTAATTTCCAACAGAAACATATATATTAATATATACAATATAGAATGAAAACTTTATGAGGATCAGCTAATATTGCACATGAAATAAACCAGTGAATTTAATACCAGAAATTTTTTTTTTCCCCTATTTCCTCGCCATAGCTGATATTCTGAGTGCCATCGCTACCATCATCTTCCTGTCTTCTGTGCATCTGTTGTGTTGCAGGGAGGTGAGGAGCAGCTCACCGTTGTTGCAGTACTGTAGCAGCAGGTTGGTGCTGTCACACAGGCTCCCACACGAAGCGACCCGCTCCGACATCCTTCTCCGCTCCTCTCCTCTTCCTTCCCAGTCCCAAGCTCCTCCGGCTCTCGGCAGACTGTCCCGTCCTCCCTTCGCTCCTCTCCGTCTCGTCTTCACGCCCTCAGCCCGTCCTGTCTCCCCCACATTCATAGACATACAGTCACACCTCTACCTGCCTCAGCTGCCCCTGCTTCTCCCGCTCCGGCTTCCCAGACAGCGTCAAGCAGATGTTTCATTACAGATCTGTTTCCTTTTCTAACTTTCAAATTAAAAGCTTTTCGACTCTCATCATAGACGTGGATACTCGTGGTGCCATTCCAGGAGCTTCACATTAGCCACTTTTAGGAAAACAGCCCCTCAGCATAATGCTTCCACCACCATGCTCCATAGCTCATAGTGAAACAGGAAGTACATGTTACATGATACAGGACTGAGCGAGGTTTCAGAGGACCCATTCCAAAACCAGTTTTGACACGTCTTTGGGGTCATTTGGGATCACAATGATTCATTGTATTACTAAAACATGAGTTTTAAGGACATATAGCTGCTTATGTGAAATGAAGGTTAAGAATTTGGAGGTACTTCATCTTTAGTATTCTACCCACTGTGCTATGTACCAACATAAACAAAACAGACTCTCAACATGATGCTGCCACCACCATGTTTGATAATTGATAGTTTGCTTAGGTCTGAAAGCATCACTATAAATCCTCCAAATATCTGTTTTGTCATGATGGCCAGATTGCACTTCATTTCATCTGATTCCCATTCGTGGCAGGCTTGAGCACCTTCGGGTATACGATCTTAACCAATTTTGCTTCATCTGCACGTGACAGTTTGGGTTTTCTTCCACATCGTAGCCAAGTAGTGACCCATCTGAATAACTTGAACTTACATACAGTCGTTTAAACTGATGATCTTGGAATCCGCAGCTGTTTAGACAGGTTTTCAAAAGACTCTCCCATGTAATGTAAATGTATAATTTCCCTTCATAGAAATTCACAGATCTTTGGCTTCTCCCAGTGTTTTGAGTATTGGGCAGTCCAGTGAGCACTGTTAAAATATCCTTTCTATGTTGGCACAGAGGAAGTACCAGCTGAGGGCAATCAGAATCCAAAACCCAACACTACTAGGCCCTGTCAAGCTAAAATACATTTTTGAAACTTTGGGGTACTTTAAAAATGATGTTCCTTTACATACATTTCAGTTATTTGTATAAGTTTGACCCTGTGTGGATAAGAGATGATCACCAAATTTCACTTCTTTTAAAAATCTGTGAATTTATGTTGTTTAGTCATAAAAGACTAAACAACATAGATTTGATTATGTTCCTAATAGATTTTAGTTAATAATAAAGTTGTTTAATGCTATTTCTCCTGTGACGTCTGACTTTCCTGATTATGTCATAGCAACTGAAAATTAATGTAATGACTCACATGTCGTGAGGTCAACTTTCTTTTTAAATTTTGAATTATTAAAATTGTGCATTTCAAGTCATATAATTTGCCTCTTAAAACAATTATCACAGTTTTATTTTGAAAATTAGACCCCCCCTTTCCGGTTTCCCTGGTTAATATACGGAAATGCCTTCCTCTAGCAACCCTCCATGTCGCTGTTTCTATAGCAACAGCTTCTCCGCCAGCTCGGCTGCGTGATCATCGAAGGCAGAAAAGGTTTAGACTTAAACTGTACGTGAAATTACGTAACACACCATCGTGTGAGGTTTCAGTCTCTGAGAAGCGAAATGTGATCTGGGTGTTGTGGTTGTGTTTCTTAATAATTCATGGAGAAGAAGCCCACCACACGAGTTTTAACTGATATACAAGAGAAAGAGATGCTTGCTATTTGCAAAGGTTTTTCATTAGTTTCTAAAACTATTTGCTTCTTTGAATTATGTATTCTTCCTTCTTTATAGTCTCTTAAAGATAGATTTATGTAAGAAAAAACACATTTCCACGTGTTAGGGTCAGTTTATGCAACAAATAAATTGTCTGGTAGTAGTTCCCCAATTTGGCCGCTAGACGTCAGTGAACATTCATGATACGATTTATGAAGAAGATGAAATATTTCAGAATATAAATAAACAAAATTAATTTATTTTCAAACAGCAATAAAGATTTTCTTTCAGAAGGGTAAAACTACCCCGACGTGTACCATTATTAATTTAAAGTTGTACTGTCAAGTTATTAATGCAGTTCTGTTAACTGTCACTACGTCATGTTTTAAATTACAAATAAAAAGGGTTCTCATATAGTGTCCACTGAGATACATAAATCAAATAGATTTATTGTTCATAATTTTTAGATTATTTAAGTGTGACTGGATGTAATCTGTTGTAGCTATACTTTATTTTATAATTTATTTATCTTTACCCTCACCCCAATTTTTAGATTTTTTTAATTTTCCAATGTTTA